>JAMBUR020000008.1:1200000-1800000 GCA_023721895.2 Talaromyces albobiverticillius
TATAAAAAAGTATCTACAAAGAATTTACAGTGGTTTTCCAGTGTAAGAGAATCTATTCTAGCATGCTGTGGTAGACGTCGATTGCAACTAGCGCTCGCAGTAGAGAAACAAGTAAAGCTCATTGTATACACTGCGCCTAGTCACCCGGGTTCCAAGTCATCGTCTCGTGTTCTTAGTGACTATATGGATAAGTATAATGCATTACCATACCAAATACTATACTATATGGTATCTAATTTTGTTTCGCATATAGCCAAAACAATGCAGTCCCGCCCATGAAACAGAACCTTATTTACCCCACCTCGTATTATCTAGGCATCCACAAGCCTCATTTCAGCTTTTACCTCTCTAACATCTGTCTTTATTTCCCCTTCCTTGACAGCGAAAATAGCCCTCTATGTGCCAAAATGGTAGAACACGCCTTTTTCGACTCGGACTGGATCGACAAGGTCATCATATTCGCGGCCTCCGATCCCTTCCCCGCTAAGCAGTGGAAGATTGTGAGCCGGTTGAATGAGATACACGTTCAGGACGACGAGAAAGAACTGCAGGCGCTTGCTATGTTCGAGTGTCTCGATCCTATGGACACTAGTGATTCTGCGGTAATGAAAATATACATGCAGTCTGTGTTCAGTCCCTTCATCATACTTTCTGTCACTTATTAAAAGGATGCTGATGCCAAAGTCCAGGATAGCACATCCGTTTACAGAGAGTCTTTCACATGAGGATAAGGCCAAGCAAGCATTACCGGAGGCTGAAATAAGCGAAGAAAGAGCTATGCTCGCTCTCATGAAAGGTGGATGTGAATCAGTTCCGCAGCTTCTCAACTGGAAGAGAGTAAAGCAGGATAATTTAGGACCTGTTCCTGGAGGCTACCTTGTCTACTTAGTGCTACAAAACCTACCTGGGGTTCGTCTTAGTCGCGACGACTACTGGAATCTTTCAGGAGCACAACGTAAGGAAATTAGGGAATCTTTCAAGCAGGCCTACATGTGTGTGTCCCTGTTATCTTAAGGAGCTCATTTAGTCCATTTATGCTCACACCGTTTTGATTGTTAGGGACTGTTTCAACAAAGGCATCATTCGCACCGGAGGTAAATTGGGCACCAGTCTGATTTGGGATGAGGTTACGAAGAAAATGTAGGGTTGAAATTCTTACGGATAAGGCGAGGCTAACAATTTCACTTCGAAGGTTCATTGTTGGCCTTAGACATAGCCGCTCGCCTACTGAAACTGAAAAGAAGCAGGCCTGGGAGAGCAATATATGGTTGGCCTGGGGATTTGGCAGAGATGTCTCGAATATTCCACCACCAATATCATCGAACATAATACAAGACGGCGAAGGCAAATTATGGGAGATATAAAACATACGGAATCATTTTCAAATGACGAGGTGAGCTCCCTTTTAGTCGTTGAAATATAGTGCATCTGCGATGTAATTATAATGGTACATCGAGAATGATGGTGGATAGTCAGACAATTGGTAGAAAAGAAGAAAATACATGGTGACACTAATGATAAGATAATGAAATATACAACACGCGCCCACCACATTCTTTAGATAAAAGCACTCGGTCCTTTTTGGTATCGACGAATCTTCCGATAAATTTCCTCATCGCTTGGCTTCTCAAAATATCGTTCTTTGAGGGCAGCATGTAGGGTTAGGGTTAGGAATGGGGCCGTAGGTGGGGCCATCCGTTGACGGCGCGACGGAAGCGGAAGCGGAAAAGCGGATGTGGCTGTGTGCGGCCAGATCGATCCGTCCAATCACGTTGCCGAACACGCAACTACTACCTCTCTCCTCGTGCCTCGCATAACCTCGAGTCCTCGTTCTCTGTTAACGATAGCATTAAGTCTATCGCGTAGTGGTTAGGATGAGAGTCTACATTCGAAGGAAGATGGGATAATATATAGTAATATCCCTCCCCCCTTGCGTCGGAACAGTTACCCTATTATGGCGTAAAATTTGGTGAGAAACGGAGGGATGAGAGGGAGGATTAAGAAGGGGTCCAATAGCCTTTTAATCACACAGAACTTTGCTCCCTATATGCTAAGAGTTATCCGTATATGTAGCTAGGGAAATTTTACTCCTTGTTGCCGAAGCATGGGCTGCTTGACGGGTACGTACCTGGTCCGGCTCAAGCTTAGGGTTAGGTAAAACGACGGCCCAACATCTTGTCGTTTCCGGCCAACGTTTTAACTCCTGTCCCAAAACAGTGGACAACAAATAATCTTCCAAGAAATAGGATTTAGCATCCCTGCGAATAACTAGGCACTAGGTAAATTAGCCCCAAGTAACCACAGTCAAGTTTCCACTACTGGGAACAGGGTTCGTTTGACATCGTCCGCAAAAACTAGGTATTGAGCTTAATTAACTGTTCTCAGCATAGCCTAGCCACACCGTCCTATTGTTTTGCTTATTCGTTAGATACTAATAACTTTAATTTTTATTCATTTTTTCCAAAGTCTATTGCATCCATCTGTAAAACCTATGGGTCCAGGTAACAAGCCCTTGTTGCACTGAAAAATGCTTGCAATATGATCTAGAAGACCCTTTCTGCCCCTCCTCTATCCGATACCTGACTAAAATTCTCTGCTACCCTGTCCACGAGCCCAGGCAAGGATATCCACCCTTATGGCACTTTACGTTAGGTATATCTACAACCAGGCTAGGCTGTTAGCTAGTAGGTAAATTGACTGAAACCGAGCGACATGCTCCCTCCAAAAACTCTCCTTCCGTGTGCAGATTTCCTCGTATTTCTTTCGAAGCAATCATAGCCTATATATCTCTCTTGTACAGATCTTAAAGTTTGAGATTGAGGTCATTCATTCCAGTCTGCGAGTTTAGTTCATGTTGATCGTGATCACATTTTCTTCTTGGATTACGTCTTGAAAACTTTATTTTTCTTTTCTTTCCTTGTCTATTATATAAAATGCTCCGGAGTCTTTCGCTGGCAGTCCTTGGAGGACTCAGTTTCATCCCTGTCGCTTGCTCTTCACCTGTCCTACAAAGCTCCGACGAAGGTTTATCCTCTTCAATCCAAGAAACATTTCCCAACAAAAGAGTGGCAAATGACTTTGGCTACGACAGCATCACCCTAGCCCTAAACACGGACTTCCCGGACCCGGCTTTTGTCCAGCACACCAACGGCTCGTGGTATGCCTTTGGCACCAATGGGAACGGAGAAAGAATCCAAGTTGCCTATTCAGATGATTTCAACTCGTGGACGTTGCTGAATGGCGTCGAGGCGCTTCCCACGCTTTCTGGGTGGGAGACTGAGGTGGATCATTGGGCGCCTGATGTGTTTCGTCGGGTATGTTACATCCAATTTTATTGTTAAAAAGGTGAAAACTGACTGAAGACAAAAGGAGGACGGGAAATACATCATGTACTACTCCGCTATCGCCCAAGCCAACACGTACAGACACTGCATCGGTGTTGCCATCGCCGACAGTGACAGTCCAGCGGGTCCCTACATTCCAACCTCCGACACCCCACTAACATGCCCAATCGATCAAGGCGGCGCGATTGATGCCAGCAGCTTCCAAGATGCCGACGGCACTCGCTACATCCTATACAAAGAAGACGGAAACACCATCGGCAACGGCGGTGACTGCAACAACAGCGTTGAACCTCTTGCGCCAACCCCGATAATGCTACAGCAGGTATCTGATGATGGGTTGACGGCCATTGGTGATCCCATACAGCTCATTGACCGTGACGAGTCTGATGGGCCCTTAGTTGAGGCGCCCTCGTTGGTCCAAGGGGATGATGGGACATACCTCCTTTTCTATTCGACGCATTGCTTTACGGACCCTAAATACGATGTGCGATATGCGACTGCGTCATCTGTAGCGGGACCTTATAACAAGAAAGGATATTCCTTGTTGAGTCAGAATGGCAATGGGCTGACTGGACCTGGCGGGGCGACTGTTCAGAGTAATGGGAATATTCTCTTCCATGGCTGGTGCAACGACAGTACCGTGAGGTGTATGTATGCTGGTCACCTTGATATTGAAGGGGACGTTGTCACTGTCGAGTAAGGGCCTCGAGATATAAAGCCTTCTGGAGCTTGTTTCCTTGACTTCGTGCGTTCGAAGTCGTTGTTGATTTTATGTACATATCCATTTTAGAAGTATATCGGTTATAATTAGCCAAGATCAACTGGCATTGATTTATAGAATTGAAAGACACAAAAAGCAATTGGTTCATTATTTTACTACTATCTATTGCTGGGTATCGATTCACGGATCCTCGATTTATGTATACAAGTAAAGGAATAGAGATTATACTGTGAAATGGAATATATTCAGTTAGGTATGCATGGGTAGAACCATGCAATACAAGAGGCATAGGTCCCGAATATAGTAAGCATTAGGACCGGGATCGCATATTTCTGACTGGGAGACTGAAAATTCCTTCTGTTTGAGCTTATGCTTTCACGTACGTGGGAACCGAGTACCCGGCAAGGACTTCAACTCCACCACCTTGAGTTTCTTCCAACGTCTTTGCATATTTTTCAATGCTCTGTGACATTGCTTGCTTTGCCTGTATCCATTCCCTCATCGTCACGGGTTTTGAGAAGCTTGATTTGACCCCAGTGGCCGCCAGAACGGGAGAGTCACTAATCGGATTTAAAACTGTATCGCTATGAGGACGAGCAAAATAAAGGATTCCCGTACGATCATACTGATATTGATCGGCGGGAGGTGCAACTACTCGGTGCACAGAACTCTTCAAATATCCACCTGTCAAATGGGCCAACGTATCGGCCAGGTTAACAGTAATACTACCCGGCTGCGCCTTGACATAGGTCCAGTTGCCATCTTCTCCCAGGATCTGTAGGCCAGCAACAGGTTGAGAAAACAACAAAGTAACAGTTCCCAAATCAGTATGCCCTGGTCCTCGGTGGAAGCCGTGCTCCTGGTAGCCTTCCAGACTTTGTGCGTGGTATATCATATATCTCATGTGATCCTCGCTGCGTGCTTCGTAGTCATGTGTTTTGACGAGAGTGTCTTCGTCAGGAAGCTGGAGAACAATCGCAAATAACTTGAGAAGGGGAATTAATATATTGGAATGCAAGGCTCGAGAAAATTCTTCAATCTCAGCAAGATGTGGCTTCAGCAGATCAGGATATTGATATTTGCCGACGAAGTCCTTGGTGAATTTTGGAAAATTGTACAGCTCTATGCTTTGGATTCCTATAGCCGTGCTTCCCGGCTTCTCTTTGTAGTCCTGCCAGCCATTGTGGTCATGGTTATCATAATCTGCCGTGTACGGAACTTTTTCCTCGCGGGGAAGGTTGAACAAATTCTTTGCAAGGGTAAACTGGCGTTGGACCTTGTCTGGCGAAATCCCAAAGTTTCGGACCGTGAAGAATCCGACATGATGAACCGCATGCTCCAGCTGCTTAGCATGTTTATATTTGCCTTCAGGGACGGACATCAGCGAAAAATCGAGGGAGACCAACTCGGACCATGGCAGTTCTGCCTCTGTCTCGGGAGGGTGCGCATATGGGGTCAAGTGCTCAAAGCTGTATTGGTCTTGTTCTGCTGGAGAAGCCATTTTATGTTGTTTTTCGAGATGGGTATTGATATTGTGACTCCCACTTCCCCGCCCAACCGTACAATTTATATATAGGTATGATCTGTCGATGAAGGGTCGTTTCCTAATGAGGTTGCGACGCCAGTCGATTGCGCCATAGCTGCCCAGGATTACTTAGGTGTCGATGCTTGACACGATAACTGACCTAATCCGGAACTCGCCATCTCTTCACATGATGAAGTTCTTCTGGGTATTATTTTATCTGAGTATTGTTTTATATGGGACGGAGTAGCAACTGAGGTCGGTTAGTGGTTGAGTGTCATGCTTCTGACTACGCCGGAAGATAACCCTGACTCCGTAAGGTGGTATATTGGTGCATTCTAAAAAAAAAAAAAAAAAAAAAAAAAGCTCCGATGTTGACCTATTATGGCATCGATAATAAGTTGGGGGAAAACGTGCCTTGATTATCATAAGGCGTGCTCTAGACAAACCAATGGCAAAGGAAGTGACATACTCCCAAGCCCCGCAGATCAGAAACACGAGTCATTTCAGATCTGACAGTCAAAAAACATGAATCACCAGGGATCCTTGCTCTCACACAGCTTATAAATCTAGAATTGTCTATCGCTCATATAATTTATCAGAATGCGGAGAAACAAAGGAAAACGTGCTTTGGGTACAATAAGGCGTATCGCATATATCACCAGTTCAAGTTAGAGGCATATTAAGAAGATAAACGAATTATAAACGATGATAGGACAACTCTGAGCGAGCTATCCTAGGCGTGCATTATCTGTTGTTGTTCTATTGTTACTAATGGCATAATATGACTTGGAAGAAACCTGTTGAAAAATACGTGCTTTGGCTGTAGTAAGGTGTGCTGTTCTCTCAATAGTAAACGGCGCGGGGAGAATTTGGTTAGTAGTAAGAACATTCGCTTCTCAAGAAGCCATGCTCCAGATATAACTCACCAGTCGTCCAGAAGCCCGTTGGATAAAATCGCGAGAGAGAGAGGAAACAATCGCATTGTCCTACTTCGAATTTCCTTACTGAACTGAATAGTCGAAGCCCGTCAGTCAATTCATGGCATCCCTGTCGAAGCAGGGGTCCATTGTCCAGGAGGCAACCGTTTTCCCTCCTTCAGAACGAATCACCACGTCTTCGGAGCTAAGCAACGATCCAAAACAAAAACGCAACATACTGAGGAGGATACAACCTTACATATGGGATACCCCAGATAAGCCGGATGAAGAAAAGCGGTTCTTGCGCAAGCTTGATTTCTACCTTCTCACCTATGCGTGTTTGGGATATTTTTGCAAAATCCTCTCGCAAGGAAATATCAGTAACGCCTATATTTCGGGAATGGACACAGCCATAAATATGGGGGCAAGTGATCTCACCTACGCCAGTAACGTCTTCACTGCCGGCTATGTCATTGGCCAATTGCCCGCTGTCATGCTGGCTGAACGAGTGCGTCCCTCCTACCTAGTTTCAACAATGGAGATACTCTGGGCAGTCTTGACCTTTGCGACTTCATCCGTCAAGAATGTCAGTCAGTTATTCGCAGTCCGTTTCCTTGTTGGCCTGTTTGAATCCGTTTATTTCCCTGTCATTGTCTACGTTATCAGCTCCTGGTATACGAAAGAAGAACGCGGAAAGCGAGTAGCGCTATTCTATGTCACCGGAATATTGTCAATCATGTTCAGCGGCTACCTTCAAGCCGCTGTCTATGACAACCTCAGTGGTGTTATGGGCCATCAGGGTTGGCAGTGGCTGTTCATTGTATGCGGTGTCATAAGCTTACCTAGCGGGCTCCTGGGGTACTTTTTTAATCCCGATTTCCCCGAGACAACACACGTCTTCTATCTGAAGAAGGAGGAAGTAGAATGGGCGAAGCAAAGAATGCTCCGTCAGGGTTACCAAGCTCTTGGTGCGTCAGGATGGACTCGCACCAAGATCTTTACAATTGCGAAACAATGGCAGTTCTGGGTTCTTCCCATTGGCTACTTTCTAATCCAAGGTAGTGTAGCCGGATACCAGCCAGGATTCGCATTATGGTTGGAATCTGCTGGGTATTCCGTTTCCCAGGCCAATGTGCTCCCTACAGGAGAGTATGCTGTTGCTGCAGTTGTGCAGGTCATACTAGCAATGATTTCCGACTCGCCCTGGATGAAGGGTAGGCGCTGGCAAGTTATCTGCATAATGGAAGTTATTCAGATCTTTTCAAGCATCATTTTGGCTGTTTGGAATGTTCCAATAGGGCTGAAATTCTTCGCCTTCTACCTGAACTACGTGTCCGCTGGAACAGCCTCTCTCTACTTTGCTTGGTTCCCAGAGCTGATTCCGCACGATCACGAGATGCGTGGCTTTATGACGGCTGCAACAAATATGTTCAGCTACATCATGCTCATTTGGTTTCAGGATGCGGTGTGGCGGACAGCTCTTGGGCCCCGATTTCTGGCTGGATACACAGCAACAACATGTTGGGCATTTGGAGTTATCGTTCTTTCGTATGGACTTCATCGTGCTGAAGTTAGATATGTCGAGAAGAAAAAGGTTTCCAGCTTCGAGTTGGAACCGACTACCCAGGTTCAGGACGTATAGTAGCGCAAACAATGATATGAACGTGTATAAATGCCAGCTGAATTACCCTTATAGACCTAGACAAACACAGAACCTGAGACATGCATATGCATACCTAAGGGCAATAGGAGATGCGCTTGTGACTCGCCAGTATTACTTGAGGCCTTAACTAGTTACAGTGGATTGAAGAGCCCCGACAATAAAATTGTAAGATGAATCACAGCTGCCAGTCCTTCTTGAGGCCCTGATAGAATTGGCTCTTGGAGATCATCTCACCATTGAGATAGATCTCTCCTGGCTTCAGTGCAGTGCTCAGTCCTTCAATGTACGCCCAGGAGTGATCAGGGCCACATATATTGAAAGGAAGTTGGTTGCCTTGCTTGAGAGTCTCTGTGCATTTGTCACATAGGTCCATCAAGCAAACCTTGCAACTGTAGCGCATTTGCCAGCGATCATGAACCACCCCGCATCGGCCTTGACATATGAAAACCGGCGCGTCTTTCAAGGATATGCCCTGCAGTACAGAAGCAGCCTTCGCTTCATCCCCAAACGCAATAAGGATCTTCGCAGTCATGTAATCCACCGTCTCAATTTCATATTTCTCATCACCATGCGCTGCAGTAGCCGCCATTTGCATGAAGGGAAGAAGCCACGCACGTCCCGCCTCACGCTCTCCACTTAATATTTTCCAGATGCCCATTGCAATGTTCGGTACAGGTAGCATATAGTATTCGGGTACGTTTGCAATCAGACTGTCAGTACTGACGCAGAACTCCTCCAGTAGTTTGATATATCTTTCGGCATCTGGCGACCCTATTCCCGACCGGAAGGCATTTTGGAGCAGACATTGGGCGTATATCTTACCAATGTACATCTGCTGGTACTTGAGGAATTTGTTCGAACTCAGGAATGTCGAAGGGAATTGTAACACGGTCTTCCAAATCTGCATTGCGTTTTCTTTCTTCTCATCATAGACATAAAAGATATCCGCTAGCGTGATACTCAGTAAGAACTCCATAATTGGGGATCGATCCTTTCGTGCAGCTGCAACCATTGCTCGATAGGCATTCTGAAGCCATCCAATTTCGCCTTCCGATTTGAAAGCTGCTGCAACTTTCCAAAAATCGGGTAAACTAGCAAGGAAGGCTCCGTTACTGCAAATAAAGGACCGAAGATATGTGGCATCTTCCAGAGTGCTGCCTGGGATCTTAGTGTCTAAGGACTTGAAAGCACGAACAACTTCTGCGGTATCATCGTTAGGAAGCGCTTTAAGGTACTGGGCCATACACTTTTGTCGACCCATGATCAGGTCGAGAGACTTTCTAAAAAACCGCAGTGCTAATTTATGGTCTCCGGCTGTAAGTGCTGTCTCAGCGATCTCTTCGTACCTACGAGCGAGGTCGTTCTTTTGGTGATCTGTAGGTGACTGAGATTCTAGAATCGTTTCCAAGATCTCTGAACTCAATATCATGAGTCGCAAGGCTTCCTGGTACCGGCCCCGTGTCTTCTCAACATGCCCTAAACCGGCGGTGGCCAGCCAGTTCCGCGAATCTAGGTCTATGGCAGCTCGGAAATTCTCTTCTGCCTCTTGGATATATCCCACTTGTAAAAGGGACATGGCTATTCTCCGGTGCCACTCTGCATTTTTCTGCAATCCTGTGCCCTCGGCCACTTCCAAGATCATTTTTGCCGATAGCCTTTGCGGTCCTTTTTCAACAAGTGGCTCACTCTGTGCACATGACGCCGCGTTACATATTACTTGCAAGCAAAAGTCAACCTTCCAACTATCCCCTTGAAGCCACTGTTTTGCTGAAAATCGTGCTGCCGGGATGAGAAGTCGATAGGGTCGTTCCATAATTGCCTCGGCCCACTGGCGAGTGTCCTCTGGTATGTCTTTCGCGGTGGCGCATGGTTTGATTATCACAAGTAGAGATTCAAGATTTACCTTGTTAAATTCTGACGGTGATATTTTCGGCAACCAATCTTCCATGATACTTTCGTCCTGAAAAATTTTTAAGAGAGTAACACCTGTAGCCTCATGAAGCTTGGTTTCGACCCCTTCGATATAATTGTATGCTAGTTTCACATGATCAAGCCACCTGATGATCGAATACTTTCGCAGAGGCGTATCATTGATGCCATTCTGTAGCTTGGTGCAAACGCTTTTCAAACACTCGTGCAATGTTCCCATGGCAGCTTCTGAAATACCAACACCAATGGCAGGATAGGAATTTCCAGCAGAAACTTTCCCTTGGAGACCGCTTCTGAAGATATCACCAATAGACGCATGGCAAAACGTGACCTCCGTTGAATTGGGGTTGGAGGCGAGCTCTAATTCGAGATCTTCTTTGACTTCTTCATGGTCGACCGTATCGCCGTAGATGGCTTCCATCGTCTTATGGAACTGGATTGGGTTACTCTCGAGATCATCCGTGCTTAAGCCGTCGTTGCGTTTCACGTCCAAGAGGACACCCCACTCATGCCTCAGTCTCTCTTCTAGTCCTGAGATGCCTTCCTCGTTGCCGAGGCGAATACGCAGTACTTCGTCTATTATCCCGAGAGACAAAGGTGCCGCAGCACAGGTCACCCATGATAGGATGGTATTGAAATCTCCGGCCTCTTGTTCGTCATCAAACATCGTACTGTAATTCTCGAGAACGGTTCGTACCATCTCGTTAAGGCCTTTCGGTGCTCTCTGAAGAGCTTCACGGACTTTATCAGCACGGGTTCTATGGCCAAGATCTCTTATCATCAGGTCAACCCAAAGAAACATTCCTTGAGACTTTAAGGTCAACGTCTCGGTGATGTCCTTTTGGAGATTTGGAAAACGTGCAAGGGAGCGAGACTTCGAGATGCTGAGTTTTACATATTGGCTAATGTCTTGCTTGTTCTTGAATTCATCAATATGAATTATCGGGAACACTTCGTTTGTCACGAGGCTGAGCTCGTTGAAAACGTGTTGCCTCCCGGTCAGCAAGATTTGAATTTTGGGAGTAGCATCTGCTTGGAAGACAAATGAGCTTGGCGGTAATCTTTGCATTGTATGGTCCACCTACCGAATGTCGGATCTGGAGCTAGAATATTAAAAAGCGTCTCCCGGTCCTCTTGCAATGCTTCGTCTAGTCCGTCCAAGATAAGAAAGACCTTTTCCGCTTCCTTCTGCCGGAGAAAATACTTCTGGAAAACCTCTCTCCAGATACTCTCCGGAGATGCAATGTCGTTCTCCGAAGTGAAGTATGAGTCGAAATAGGCCCGAAATGACGCATCGTTTTGGTAGGTTTGGTATGCAAGATCTCTCAGACATTGGTCCACCCTCCTCGCTTGTGGATTGGCATCTTTGAAGAAAAAATATGCTACCGAGCCATGGAACGTTTCATCACTATCAAGAATCCGTGTTTGCAAGAAGGAAATTATACCAGCGGAGAGGAAACTCTTTCCGAATCCAGGGCTTCCGGCAATGCAAAGTACAGTGGTTTTCTGGTCTAACCAGTCGTTGAAGGGCCGTTGATCTCTTATCCAATTTCCAGTTTCAGGAACGCGCTTCTTCAAGATTGCCTGGAAAATATCATCCGGAATCATGGAAGGGCGAAGGATGCTCTTCGCGACGCTAAATTGTTGTTGTTGTATATGAGCCGGTGAGGACAAAGTTTCGAGCACTTCTTGCATTCCTTGTATGTCTTGATGCAAACTCCTTTGGTTATCAAGGATCTGTTGCGCGCTCACTAATGTCACTGCTCCTGTAAGAAGATCCTCTCTTTTGCTCAGAACCTCTAGTCTAGCAAGGAGCTTCGAGGTTGCGCCATCCTCACCAAGAAGAGCATTCTTGGCAAACCGAGAGATTCGTTCTCGGATCCCTTTCCTGATAGTTTTTGTGGAATAGGCCAAGATTTCCATGAGTGTGACGAGCATTTCAGTAAAATGTGCATGCAGCGGAGCTGGAATCACCGTGCTCTCATACACATTCAGGCGGATCAGCAAGGCCTGTACATCGTATTAGTCAATTTCTTCTTTCAGACAGGGTATTTATCAAGCAACCTTCAATTGTTCCAGCAGATCCACGATATTGTCATACGCAGAAGACACCCCCTTTGCTGCGTTAATGAGATGCGACACAGCTCCGAAACAAACCGTAGCTGCTGGGAAGGCCGCCTGAGCCTCATCGCCAACAACACTCGCGATGATGCTAACCGGCTTACCGATCTCAGAAAGCACATGGAATAATTTGCCCTTGTGCGATCTGAAATCCGAAAATCTTTCGCTTTGTTCCTCGATTACACCAAGAAGTTTGTCAACAGAGGATGGGTGTGGAAATTGGGCATCATCTGGGTCAAGGCCAACTACATCTGTATAGCGACGCCGAGCTTCGGCCCATGATGCTGCAAACTGAGACATGATGTTGCTTCTTTTCTTTTCAAGAGGCCATTCAAAATATTCCGCTTCGGTGTGTTTGTCTTGGCTGTAAAGAAGGCGAACACCGCTTGTGGAGGCAATTCGCTCATCACGAGGGGCTCAAAACTTCAAGCTCTGTTGTCAAATAAACTAATCCGGTTGTGATCTAGTCGCAATTTAACAGAGATGTCTTAACTCTTGATGTCATAGCTCTACCTATAATACCCAGCCACTTATGCAAAGCCAGCCATGCCAGAGAACTGCGGCTGAGAACAGGGTTAGGGTTAGTTGTCTTTCGGAATTGGGTAAGAAAGTTGTGTATAACCCCCTAGGTAACTCGCTATCATTTGTTCTATATTCAAGTAAAATATAGGACAAGCTATCAGATCCCCCAGACACCCAAAGGATCAGCGGTGCTTGCATCCCTACCTCCCCTCGTCTCTTGTAACCTCTTAACTCGCCTGACAAGAGTACCGACAGCAATTGGACCAATCAATGTGCAAATTGAAATAGCCCATATGATTACCAGATAGATGTCAGATGAGGACCCACCAGAGGAGTCATCGGAGTTATCAGCAAATATCCCTTGGCTCTGTGCAAGTGAAGCAATCAAATAGCCAACTTCTCCTCGTGCTATCATTGCTAGTCCAAGGATAGAGGGTGGATACAGTGATTTTGGCTTCGGAGGGAGCAAAACTGGACCGTTAACACTCGGAGTGGATGTGTTCTGGGCCGGTGTGGTTGATACCTCTTGGTTTGTAGTGCTATCAGAAGAACTTGTGTGGTTATTGTCGTCATCGGTCTGTTGATCTGACCTGTTGGGCCGTGTCAAATTTTGGTTTGGCTCCTCGTTGTTCGGTGTTCTCTTCTTTTCTGATTGTTGATTACCGCTCTCGTTCTTAGAACGAACAAACATGGAAGTAACATAAGAGAATGCCTTCTTTAATATACCCAAAGGACTCGACGAAAACCGAACGAGCCATATACCAGTAATCATCTTTCCGAAAGCCATCAAAAGAGCATAGACAATGCCACGCCATACAATGTTACCTTTGAACATCTCGGTGATGGGAATTGCAAAGCCAATGGACGCCTAGATTCATGAGTTAATTCTTGAGCTAAAAAGAAAAAGTAAAATAGATCGAGAGAAACGTACGAAAAATAGAGGCAGTAAGATTCGATTGACAGGTCCCTTGTAGTATGTTTCGTATATCATGGTACCTGTCGGACAAATAGTGTCGCTCTCTTGAGTAACAGACGGCTCTTCTTCATTATTTTGTTGATTTTCGGTATGCTCATCCATTCCTTGAGGGTTAGAAGCTTGTCGTTGACTAGTCGGAGACCAAGACGAATCAGATCCTGTACCAGTGCAGAGAGATTCCGTAGCAATCTCGTCAAACCACGAAACAATCACTCCACCAAGATATGCAGCAAACAGACTCGATGTACCCGCATATGTAGCACCAGCAACCATCCCAAAAAGCAGGGCCGTATGTACGAGGAAAGCGAATTGCATAGTCCGTGCAAACCCTGGCATTTTGCGCTGACTAGCGATAGCAATCTTTAAAACAGGCTTCACACAAAAGAAACACAGCAAAAAGACTCCAAGCGCAAAGCCAATGGATACAAAGACTGGCCGAATAATCGTCACAGCATTTATAGAGACCTTGCTGTTTCCGCCGAGGTTTGAGATGACTTGAACCATAACAAGGCCCACCACATCATCAAGCATGGCCGCGCAAGTAGTCACCGTGCCGAGCCTGGTACTCACCAACTTGGTGGTGGACAAAATGGTAAATGTCGTTCCAAGACTAGTTGCGCTGAGAGCGGCGCCAGCAGCAAAGGCCTGGAGAGAGCTTGCTGCAACTAGCTTTTTCAGGATGAATGACAGCGCAATTGGTGCCAGGATTCCAGTTAATGCAACTGCCAAAGACACAAAAATATTGACTCCTAGTGCTTTGATGGACATCGACAGGCCACCTGTTACATGTTAGCAGGGGAATATCGTAAATAAAAGCGAAATCCGACCTTCATAAACCAGCATAATTAGTCCCAGGTAGCCTAGTTGCTGGATGACTTTTTCCATGTCGCCACCGATCCATTTTGCTCCAGGGGTACCCCATAACATTCCAATGAAGAGCTGGCCAATAAGCCCACAATATAAGAGCTTATCGAGACAGACATTGACGATGTTCAGTGCCAGGAGCAGGCCTGCCTGGTTGAGGATGGTCGCGATGGATGGTTCCTGGTAGGCGAAGGCTGCATCTGATTGATTCATTTTCGATATAATTAACCATCGCAATAGATGACTAGTCTTAGGGAATGAAAATGGTCGACTTGATACGCCATCAGGATGCGTAAGATAATATGTGAATGATGTGAAATCGATGGTGCCGGCCGTTCCAGTGGATGCCCTTAAATCCCGCAGTCTTGGCACCGCTTTTCTTTTGAGGAATGCTACAAATGAAATTTAAAGAATGACTATGGTTAACAGGACTGATAAGTAGAACATTTTTATTGTTTTTCAAAAAGCTATAGACGCTGACAGCTCTATTGGCTAATAGATCCATGCGTTCGCTTGTGCAGGAAGGAAATGATCAGTTCTAATGCAGTTGCGCTTCGCTGAACATAGTATATAGCTCCAGAGGGCGAATAAAATCAAATCCAGATCGAGGGAAAGTATCTGGCACGAGATGGGGGTATCTTGCTATTAAATGTGAGCGTGCCAAAAATCTATCAGTAGATCTGTACACGAATAGTTGAAAAACGAATGGGGCAAATAAGGATTCCCGAGATTGAAAAAAACAAAAGTAACGCCAATGCTCCTTGCTTTGAAAAACATGTTTCTTAAGATGATGTCGGTGGTTGATTGTCTACTTTCGAACTGAACAACTGGCCTAACCAGTCTTTGAACGAACCAAGGGTCTCCTTGACACCATCGTAAAAGGACTTGAGCGAGGATTTGGGATCATCCTGATTGTCGTCATCATCTTCAGTCGGAGAATCAGGAGTCGACTCCTGCGGTGGTGGGGAAGTTCCTGCTGGAGGATCTGCTGGAGTGTCAAGTACAGGAGCATCCTCGTCACTGTGCAGACCTGTGATCGTAAATGGCAGGTGTAAGGTTCCGTTGTTTGGTAGCGGCGTGATTCCAATCGAATCACAGATCAGGTTGTATACGTTGGTGTTTTCTATGCCATATGTTAGTAGCTCGAAGAATCAAATAGACAGACAAGTCACTTACGGAAGACATCCACTCGGCTGTTGGGAGGATGGGGAAAGGCTGGTCCTCGAGCAACGAAAATAGCTCGCATAAGTGGGTGGAAGTTATCGTACCCATGAACGCCTCGAGGTTTATAATCGGTTCCCTTCTCAAGCGCCTCCTTCACGTCGAAATCAGGCCTTTCCACAACGGTCCAGCCAGCTTTGGGTATTACCCAAAGAGGTGCAATTCGGTCATTGTTTGAAAAATGCCATCTTTCTGGCATCGTCTCTTTAGTATATACCTCCATACCATCCGAGAAATCCTTTGCCTTCTCGGCTAGTTGACTCTTTAGAACTTCCAGATCTTCAGGTCGCTTCGGTCGTAGACCTCTCAATGGCCAGCCATCGATTTGGTCCACCAAATTTATATCAATTAAATCATCCAACTGGATAGTACGTTTCGTAGAAGTAGTAGCCATTCCATGGTCAGAGACAACCACAATGTTGACAATATGGGTCAAATTTCGAGCTTCAAGCCCTTGCAACAGACCAGCTAGCATATCATCTGCATGTGTAATAACGGATCTTATTTCGGTACTGTTCGGACCGTACAGGTGACCTGCACTGTCAACATTCGGCACATACGTAGCAATGAATTGCGGTCGAAGTTTTTGGACGCCATCGCCGCTTTCTTCTCCCGGAAGATCGAGGAATTCCATGACACGATCCACTTTGCGTGAGAGGACTTCGGAACCATTAAATTTATCGTAGAATGTCGGATCCGTGCCGCCAATATGCGCTTCAGACGCGGGCCACATGTGGATGGCAGTACGAATACCTCGTTTTTCAGCCGTCGTCCAGATAGGCTCTGCTGTCCACCACTTTGCATCATCACTTTTTCCCAGCGAGGGAGAAAAAGCTTCTTTTAAATTGGGGTCATAGAAATCGTTGGCAACCATTCCATGACTCTCAGGATACAAGCCCGTAACCAGAGTGAAATGGTTTGGAAATGTGACACTGGGGAAGCTGGGAATCATATATTTCGGCGAAACACCCTCCGCAATAAATTTATTCAACGTCGGTGTAAGGCCGCGGTTGAGAAAATCGGCGCGAAATCCGTCGAGCGAAACGATTATGGTTGTCGGAGCGAAAAGAGCTGTTCCGTTGGAGACTAAGCTGGCCACCGTACTAGTATTCGCATTATGTGTATCTTTGGACGCTTTGTAAGCACCCAACAGAAGAATGAGGAAGAAAACGATGATAGCTGAAAATGCGAGTGTGAGCCGCACACATAGACCTTTTTTGGGCTTTTGAACAGAAGTTAGCATGGGACTTGCAAGTAGCAACAACAGTGACCGGGACTTTGTTGGCTTACCGGTTGGTCCTGCCAATCATCCAAATCCTTCTCATTCAAGTCCAAAGAATCAATACTGTCGCTATCGGAGAACTCTCGGAAACCTTCCTCCATTTCAAACATGAGATCCCCTTCCTGGTGTGGTTTACCCTGTGAGCTCCTCCTCCTTTCCCGCCGCCGACTTCGATCTCGTTTTCCTATACGGACGGGGCCCACGGTTGGACTAAAGATACGACGTAGGCCATCAGCAGGGCCACTCCTCACAAGCAGCTTCTCCATCTCCTCCTCTTCTTCCAAGACCGTTTTATCATGTCTGGCAAGTTCTAATGTGGACCGGTTAGCGCGCAGGAGCTCGTCGTCTTCCGAGTCCGAGTCCTGGTCCGAAATCGATCTTGGCGACGTGACATCGTCGTCGTAGGCAGATGGAGAGAGTAGATCGTGATCTCGGAGTTGCCGCCTTGAAGGCATGATGGCTGTCGTCTTGGATGAACGAGTCGGCAGGGATCGGGGTTGCAAGGAACGGATGTTTGAGATGTGACGCGGACTTTTGATGTTGCGGAGATAAGGGGCGATCAGATTATTTTACCATACGCAACGGTAAGTTACAGCAAGCCCCGCGTGAATTCAATAATACGGTGTAACGAGTATACGTCAATTCGAGAATCAACATAATAACACAAAGCTACGCTTTTTCGTCTCTACAATAAGCTATTAGATATGTCTGTATTGCATATGGAAGGTATGTTCGCGCTGTTAACGAGGGTCGCTGTCAAATTGAGCATCTTCTCGAAGGTCGATCATTCAGACACCAATGCCAATGAAGTACAGGCTATTGTTAATGCCAGGGATGCTTTGGAAAATATTAAAATATCGGGGATTCAGTACGCCGACAGGGCTTTTACAATTGGACTTCCTCCTGTCCTGATTTAAGATGGCTTGTAACACATGCCTTTCTATACCTATTCATCATGGGCCGCCAGAAATAGATCTCCGATCTTTGTTTGCACATGATGATTATATATAACATTGTTTTTTCTTCATAGAGATTACAGGAAGGTTTCAAATTATCTTGGTTATTTTCCTGAACGTTGTATTTAGTTGGGAAGGCCTTCTGCAGGGGTGTTAACACATATCAAATGCCACCGTAGATTATTCATCAAGTCGTCAATCTCCACGTTATTTCTGCATTTTTCCAACGCCTCTGGACATTCATGAAGGCTCTTTTGTTATAGCTTCTCTCATCTTTCATCGGTATCAACAGTATCGACAGTCTCGCGGTATAGTCGGCGTGATTGAAGAATCGGACCTGTTCAGATGTGTCGATAACCCCTTTGTATCATAGCACCAACACTAATGTCATGTAAGCAAATGAATAATTGCGGAGAGTATGGTGGCAATAACTTACATCTCTGTTGTCTTATGATCCTCCAACTCGTCTCGATATTTTTGACATTGCTCGCGTAGCTCGAGCATCTCCGCATCTATGCTCTTTCGATGGGTGAGGGAACCAGCAGGAGGCGTTGCTTTCAACAAGGGAAATAGATCGTAGTTTTTGGAAAGTTCCTCGAACCGCGTCTCGCCAAACGCTTCCTTTTTTGTACGCGTGGATGGGAGAGACGACTTCCAGAGACCCTAGTTTGTGTCAGTAGGCCACAAGATCAGGCATGAGTGGGCAATGAGTGGGCAATGAGGCATACATTGAGTTCGTTGTCTAGTTTGATTGTTTCACCATTGTTCAAGCAGTGGCAAGATGCCCGCTGTTGATTGCAATGTCGCTCATTCCATCTTGACAATAGGTTCGTAAATACCATCAACATCATTGTGTACGCGAGGCTTCGGAAAGTGGCTAGAGAGAGGATCGGTGTTATTGAAACGAGTAGCGAGATCTCTGTAAATTGATCCTTGATTTGAATCAATCGTTGAGAGAAGAGGGAGAGTAACTAGAGATACTGTTCAACTAAGAAGGTGTCAACTTTGGGATGCAAGGCAAGAGCGCTTGGAAGGTAGCTGCCTCCCATCACCATAGACACCGGAGGCGCGCCGGGCAGCTTCATTCATCGCCAGCACCCATTTTACAACCATCGCAAAATCAGTATTCATCATATCAGCTATATACATCTACCACTAGCTTGTCATCAAATTAACTACCACTGACTGCCAGTATCTTCCTTGATATTATGTACGATTTTAGGTCACGTGACATAAAACGCTCTATTCCTGCCAACACATGCACACGCACATTTTTATTTACCTTTGTAAAACAAATGCATTTTTGAATCGTAATAAAATCAATGAATGTACCCAATAAAACCATTGATCGGATCGCCAGTCACAAAGAGCAGCTCTAATAAAACACGATATGGCTGTGAGCGGCCGACTTGCCGTTTTCGGAAGTATTCAAACAAATGCATTTCTTAGCAGGATAGAGTCGAACGACGCAGCTACGTTCCGAATTTTGAGAGTAAGAAACATTTTCTATGAGATTTCTCGGTGAAAGCTGATCGCCAACAGTTAACTCATAAACTCGTTTTCGGCAATATACTCAACAAACAGTCCCGGGCGCGTCAACATTACCCCAGATAGTTAGCTACGTATCCCAAGAATGTTCAAATCAACTCAAATAGCCACTTCCGGACTGAAAATAATCACATGAACACTGAGAGATCACTCGCATTCGGTCAGGCACCGCTTCTAAAGATAGCAGCTTGACGCAGCAGTGGATCTCCCACGTTCGTTCAAGGTACGGATGAGCCAGGTACATATAGCGTAGTAATCAGCGAATTCCAACCCAACAGTGTTCCGTCTCGAGTCAAAGAAAAAAACTTTCCTCTTTAGAAAAACGGTGTAGTAGTCGTGGTCAACCGACAACGAACAAAATCCAAATCCGGAAACAGAGGGCACGCAGATCACGTGATCTCATATGAAATGAAAGAAAATGTTTATTTCTGGTAAAAGATTTACATGCAGATCGAATTGAAAGAGTATTTTGTGATTGGACAATATTTACTTCTCGTTTCCCCTCCACACGCACCCCATTCTAACCGCTTTCAGTACCACCGTTGAGATCAGCATGGCGATATATGGCAACGATTGGTAGACCCCATAACAGAAGTGCTTCACAATCGTGTATATAAAGGCCCTTGACAACCCCAGAGTTGACGACTTAATCTTGCTTCTGTTTTACCTTTCTCTTCGTCCAAAGGTGTATACATTCTTTTAACTCCTCCTCTCTTCATCAACTCCAAAACCAACCCTTCCTCGGAAGATTCTCCATTCAATCCAATCAAAATGCATATCACAACCCCAGCCATCGCCCTCCTGGCCATCGCCACTGGCGCCCTGGCCCAGTCAACCTACAGCAAGCCCGCTGCCACCTTGTCCGTGACAAGCTCCTCCTCCACCAGCAGCAAACCCGCCAACACTCTTTCCCTCAAACCCTCCAGCTCTGCTGCCGTCACAACTCCAATCCCAACGAACAGCAGCAAGGCTATTCCTTCCAAGACTAGTTCGTCTGCTGTCAAGTCTACCAGCACTTCTACTGGTGGCAGCGGTGGCTCAGGCGGCTCAGGCGGTTCAGGAGGATCTGGTGGTTCTGGTGGCTCTGGCTCAGATAATGGCGGCAACACCTCTCCTACCTACATTCCAGGAAACCCTGCTGCAAAGGTTGATGCCCAGGGTGCTGCGTATTTTGGAGCGGCGCTTGGAGCGATGGGGGCTTTTGCTGCTCTTGCTTAGGCCGATTGACTCGAGCCAACTAGGCTGACGAGGCTGACTCGAATCGAATCGTATAGACTTGTCTTTCAATGATGTGTTGAATGTTTTGTTTCATGTCCTGATTATTGTTTATTTACGAAGAAAACGAGAAAAAAAGCTTATATTTGTCTAACCGGTGTTTAAATGTCACTTCACCTTGTCAAGTATGCGGGTGGTGGTTGAAGTTGAGTGTATTATCATTCTGTTTCATCATTTCAATTCTGTGCAATCATGTCTCATTTAATATTGATTAGTCCTGGTATATGTCAATGTCTTCTGTCAAGGATTAATACATTTCTATACATGACAACTTCCCTCTTTCCCCCTTCAAAAAATACCTACGTACTGGACTTCATTTAACGCCGCTTGGCCTGCCCTTTTGGGAGAAGGGTCTAAGCATAATGGCGTGTAGATGATTGGAAACATCGTCATCTCTTCCCTGAGCCGCGCATTTTAAGAGCATGATACTGTGCTGGAAATCCGGAACAGCAGTTATGGAACCTTAAGAGCATACACCAACGAGGTCATGCCAGATGGAGAAAGCAAGAAAAATCAAAGAACGTATCAGTTGAATGACAGTATTCGTCATAGAGCTGATTTTTCAGCAATTCATTTATTCTGCGACACCATTGCTCTCAATTAGATATTTGTCAAATTTAGAACTTAGGGCACATATCCAGACAGTAAAAACATTTAACATGACAGCATTTCAGGCAGTGTTGACCTCTAGTGAGTGTAGTACAGCCACAACATCGCCACTCCAGTATAATGGACTTATTATCTTCATTATCTGTCGTTCCGCCACCCCCAAACATGCTAATACTGGAGGGTATACCAGTGCTACTAGAATATGGTGCCGTAAAAGCCGGCAATGCACCGAATAATGGAAGAGGAGTTGACTGCTAAAGCACATATTAGATTTTTTTTAAAAAAAAAAAAAAACTTTCGTTTCACTGGTGTATCTCACTCACCAGGTATGATCCGCCTCTCTTTCGTGATTCTTGATCAGGGCCGGGGTAAAGACGATTAGCTACATATTCCGATGATAATGAAGAGGCGACGTGATCATTTGCATTTTCAGGTTGGAAATGCGATGGTTTCCCTGGAGGAAGAGTATGTTCTCTGGTGCCTATGCGATGCGAACTTTGTCCTCTGTTTCGAACCAAATCCGAATCATCACCAATATCTATGGCGTCGTTTTTAGAAATCCGGTCGTTTGAATGTTTGCACCCAGGACACGATTCCCTTTGATTTTGACGTCTAGGGTTCATATCTCTTTCGTTAATCAAGGACGAAATATCACAAAGTTGTGGTTCATCGCTGCTGCTCAGTGACATTCCAAACACAGTAGTGGCAATTGAACCAATCACCGCACCTAGGAGTGAAGCAGTCCACATGTCAGTCCAGCTGGACTGTTTCTTCGATTGTCTAATTAGTTCTTCGATTTCGTTCGTGGCCATCCATGACGACTTGAGTGATTCATGAAGGGTCACGAAAGACTGCTTGTGGAGTTCTAACAAGTCTTTCACCTCTGTATCATTTGAAGGATTTCCCATTTGGCTTATTAACGTGTCAAGAATTATTCCAGTACTTCAATGCAACTCCTGCCGAAGAACTTCAATTGCAAAAATCATCTCACTGCTTCTCGACAAACCCGTACGAATTTGCCTACGTCTGGTAGGTAGCGTTGGCGAAATATCTTGTTTTGAAGAGTCGGCACCAAAATGCATCGCTTTCTCATGGTTCTGTCTTGATTTGAGACTTTCTATGCGTAAATTAATCTTTGTATTGTCAATGCTGTCCAAGGCATGAATGAGCTTTGCAGCTATATTGGTTGTATCTGAGTCCATGACTGGCATTTCTTGGCTGATGAGCTTTATAACATCCTCGCTTTTTCAAAACCACGTTAGAGACCGTTCAAAATGAGTTCATATCCAGCAAGGAAAATTGACTTACAAGCTATGTAGGAGCAAAAGTGTGTGTACCAGTCTTAGCGAATGACTCGTAGCTTCCATTAACTCCATTACCTTTGAAGATAATATCGCACGCTCAAGAGACCACTTTTCGCTTTCTGGATCGCCTGTTGATTCTGAATTTTGCGAGCTAATAGCGAGAGTTGGATATTGTTTCTCCACGAAACGTACAAAACGATCAAATGGCGATTTAATGATTTGGAGAAGACGGGTTATGTCGGTAGTGAATTGTCCACTAGGAAATCCAGTCTCATATTTTTGGATGTCTTTCAGTGTAGCTTCAAGTTCACGCAGAAATTTCTCGGCTTCCGCAAAATACTCGTCACCCCGGAGGTAGTCGTCCTTTTCTAATGTTTGCATGACTTTGGCGACAATTTGTATGCTTGTCGCTACATATTCGGCCTCCCATCCGAAGTACGGAGGAGTCATTATGCTTTCGAATGGGCACACACCAGTGTCGGGGAGTAGATGAAAATGAACCTGAAAGAAATAAATTTCTAGTTAGCAATTCTCCTTCGTTCATTATCATGTAAATGTCTTGTCTCTAATACCGTTTTATTATTCGTGATAGGAGGTCGTCTTTTAACCTCAGCTGTAGGAATGCTAGAAAGCAACTCCTTTGCATATGCTGCCGCCATTCGTGCTGCATATTTCTGCCATGCCTTGTTCTTATGTGAACCAGCGTAGTCGCAAATACCCCATATGACGAGGCATGGGAAGATGTTCATCAGGCCTGCTGCTTCCATCTCAAAGCATAGCACACCACCAAGCTCCGAACTCAGTCGGTCCCTCTCGACAGCATCTCTCATTACCTGACTGCCTGAAGCGATAGTGCCGTAATGAATCACAATTTCCTTGTTAGCTCGTGGTTTTCTTCTCACAGCCTTGTCTTTGTCGCATTGCTCACACATAGAACCTTCAATATGACTGTAACCTGCTTCAAAAAGGGTATCGTCGCCCGGGTTTTCCATGTCGAATTCGGAAGCATATTCCAAGACTTTGTTTTCGCCCCTTAGGTGATTACTACGTATTTTTGCAATGGCCTTGAGCAGAATCTGTGGAGGAGAATTCAAAAAGCCTGTTCGTTGAACGCCACTCGGAGTGTTTTTTTTCCCAAAATCATACTGAACGACTCCCCCATGCCCCTTGTCTGGCCGACTGACCACCACATCCCCAAGCCGTATGTCGTTCTCCGCTGTTGGAACGCCGCCACCCACGCCGACCATGAGGCCAAATTGGATAGATGGGAAAGTTGACTTCATCTGTGTAGCAACAGCTGCTGCTGCACCCACTCCTCCCATCTGGCCATCTGGGAGACAAGCGATGACCACATTATGCCCACCAATGGACCCAAGTGTATATATATTTGTATCCAGGCCATTGCCATTGCCATAATTGTCACTGTGCCTCTCGTCCATCATGTCTTGTGCGGCCGCGAGTTCGATAAAGAGGGCACATACCCAGCCAATGGTGTAATCTTCAATCCGGATTGAAGTATGAAACGCCGACATTTTGATTGTATGATGCAAATGTTGTCTACCACGTGGGCGTGCTGACTATGTGCGACCAAGAAATCCATGGACGCGAGTTCAGCAGCCTTGTCCATTTTTTTTTAGCTCATTTTTCCCTTTGTTTTCTTTTTTTTCAGTTCAGCCTTGCCATTGCAAACTGACCCCTGTCAAAAAGGCGGTGGAATTTCAGCCCCATGAAAAACCCAGCTGGTAGGTACCTAGGCCGGTGCTAGGTAGGTGGAAAATGGGCAGGTCTGTCTATTATTTCCAAATTTTTAGTTGTATGTGATTGAGGTTGCCCCCTTCTGCATGGATTACGAGGTTATTCCGATAAAATCACATGTTGGGGAACACATACTAACTTTTTTACGACCAAACAATAAACATTTCAGCGCAAACATCGTAAACATTGTTCTAACTCCTAATCGAAACTTCGATGCGCGCATGTATGTATATGTATATGATCATGTATGCAAATTTTGTCCAAGTCTAAGCTAAGCTAAGCACGTTTACCACCACATTAAATGTGTATGCAATGCACCATATCCAGCCCATTCACCACACAAAAACGCCTTCAAATATGCAAATCAATCACAAAAGAAAATTTCTTTTCAGCCCGTCTGTCCATCCATCTATTATTCAAGAAGAAATAGTAATCTGCTCCTCCCAATTCCGCCACTCACACATACAACCCCCCGTGCCTCCATCCACCGGCTTAATCTCATCTTCCGGCACGCCTTCCTCAATCGCCTCGGCTATCACCAAATAATCCGGGGACGGATTCACAATTGTGCCGCCCGCAGCTCTGTTCTCGTCTTGTAGTGTTGGGTCGGTGAGATTGTAGAATGTGCCGCTGGACTCTTGCTCGATGCCGTAGCAGTACGCCAGTTTCTCGGTGGCGAGGCCGCCGTGGCGGTCGATTGTGATGGAGACGGGGTAGGGGAAGGAGCCTGGTGAGATAAAGTCGTTTGCTGATGAGGATGTTGATGCGGCGGATTTGCTTGCTGTTTTTGTGCTGCTGGTGGTAGTGCTGGTTGTGTTGGCAGAAGTAGAATTCGACGAGGCGGTAATCACCATACCGGACACGTTCTGCGGCTGTGTCCAGATGCGTACGAGGAATCGTGTCTGGGAGAATGTGCAACGCGCAGCAGCTTCAGCTTCGGTGCTTCCGCCATTGGTGTCGTCGGAATTGTTGTCTGTTGTGTCGCCTGTGACCGTCCCATCGGACGCTAGGAATATGCTCTTGTCGTAATACGTGTAAAAGCCGTAGTGCTCCGATGCAAGGCCCCGGTTGTACAGCTTTATGGGCTGCGAGATTGGTGTAGGATACAGCGTGGCGGTTGCCGCGGTGCCGTCGGATGCCTCATCGGGTGCAGGGATTATGCTGTTTTCGTTGAAGTCTGAGGACGAGGTGCTAGTAGCTGAGCCAGCGCTTGTGGTAGTGCCGGTGCCAGTACTTGAAGATGAAGCCGTGTCTGTTGCCGAAGCAGTGGATTTGGCTGTGCTTGTGCCTGTAGATGTGCTTGAAGTTTTGCCAGTGGTCGTCCCCGTAGCAGTAGCAGTATTCGTGCCAGTACTTGTACCAGTCGTGCCTGTAGCTGTGCCAGCAGTAGTAGCACTCGTACCTGTGCTTGTCGGACTGCTTGACTGCGGCGTGCTGGTGCTAGTATCATCCCTCTTCACCTTCGCATTCGTCGTATTAGTAGTATCAATCGGCGAGAGAATCGTGATATAAAACGGCGTATCTTCCCCCTGGAAAGGAGACGTAATATTATCCGTCGTATTCCCAATGAATATCTGATCGACCAGTCGAGGCGCAGACGGTGACGCAGTCCAAGTACTATCGTCCCTCTTAGACAGCAGTTCATACAACGATCGTCTGAATGTGGATGATGATGTAGAGTTGCTTCCTGTGGCAGTCGCCGTCGCCGATGTTGCAACAGTAGTCGAAGTAGAAGAAGTAGAATTACTCTCATTCCTGTAGCGAATCTCAAACCTGAAATTCGGTTGATCAGCCGCATACCCTCCTGCATTATCGGCTTGCTGCTGCCCCTTTGGCAAGGAACAACTCCACGCCTGCGTCGGCGCAATGCAACTGCTACGTTCTTTCGCAATCGCCGGTCCAGCAACAGTCATGATACCAGTAGGCATGGGAGGGTAGTCAGTCAAATTCACCCATTCCGACTGCGTCGTCGTCGAGTCTCCATTCTTGTGCGTGAGCGTTGTGGCAAGAGACACCGAAAGAATAATCACGGCCATGCAGAAAAGAATGATGGCGCAATACCAGCGTCGCTTTTTTCTTCCCTCGGGTCCCTTTTTGCGGCCAAAGCAGCCCTTTTCGGGGAAACAGGCGCGTCCACGCCAGAGTTTGCCTACTTTTTCAGCGGCATTGTCTTCGTTTTCGAGTCGGCGGCGTCGAGTTTCGTTCTCTTCACGGCTACGCAGGTCAGCTGGAGTGACGAATTGGTTTCCTGCGGGACGGGGCAGGTTTTGTGGTTGGTCGAAGTAATTTACACTGGTGTGTCGCTCCATCGTTTGTTGGTGGTTGTTAACTTCAGACATGGCTATTTCGCCCCTACTAGTCATTGCGTGCTGCAAACCTGGAGAAACTGCTCGGTGTCGTGCCGCTGCAGCGTAGCTCGGTAACACAGATTCTGTATCGGACAGTTCATCCGGACTGCGGCTTCTATTACGGGGTGGGGAAGGCGAAGGATTTCGTCGTGGTGCTGCGAATCGACCTGGTCGATGGAAGGACGGAGCTGGCCGCATGACTTCTGTTGCAGCGGCAGCGGCAGCTGAATCTTCTTTAATGTCTCTTGATGATGATGTAATCTCTCTTGAAGTGCTGTCCAATGCAGGAGAGCGAGCTCTAGGCGGAGTAGTCGGTCGTGGAATCGGTGGTGAAGGCGTTCTCTCTTGTCTTGGTGGTGATCTAGTAGTCCGAGTTGGTGCAGATTCCCACCAGTCATTATCTGGGGATGTTCTGCGTCCGCGAGCTTCGTTGCGTGGCGGCAATTCTAGCTCTTCTAGAACTGGCTCCTGAACATCCCTTGATCTATCATACACTGACGTGTCAACTAGAGGAGCTGCAGCTCTAGGTGGCGACCTAGTCCGAGACTCGATTTCATAGCCTCGTGGTACCGAAGCTTCATCGCGCCGTTGGGAGATTTGAGTCCGCTCTAGTTCACCACGAGCTGGCTCTTGAATATCTCTTGACCTATCATACACTGAAGTGTCAATCAGAGGAGCTTCGGTTCTGGGTGGTGTTCTAGTCCGAGCTGCGGCGGGCTCGAATTCATAGCCTCGTGGTATCCTATCTTCGTTGCGCCGTTGGGAAATTTCAAACCGTTCTGGTTCACCACGAACTTCATCTTGAATATCTCTCGACATATCATCCGACGTGTCAATCAGTGGCGTAGCTCTGGGTTGTGTTCTAGCAGCCTGAATTGCTTCAGACTCCCACCAATCAAGGCTCGGCGCTATACCTTGTCCACGAGCTTCATTGCGCGGTGGGGGCATTTCATTGACTTCCAGTTCACGACGAACCGGTCCTTGAACATCTCTCGACATATCATTCACAGACGTATCAATCAGCGGCACCGCAGTTTTGGCCGGTGGAGGTTGCTTCCGCAGGACATTACGTCCAGTACGAACTTCATCATTACGCGTCTGCGGTGGTGGTGCGGGCATATCAACTCGCTGCGGTTGATCGCGAACTCCTTCGTCAAGATCCTTCAATCTATCGTCACCATTACCAGCTGCCGAATCCGAATCCGACGATGCATCCAACAGAGCAGGATGCTGCTGCATCGCTGGTTTAGGCTGACCATAACCATAAGGCATATGTATCTGTATTTGTATGGGTGTAGGCTCCCATTCATACCCACGCGGTATATTCGCGGGACCACGAGCCTCGCTTCGTGGTGGAGGCATTTCCGGCTCTGGCATATCAAGATGTTGTTCTTCTAGTTCTCGTGTCTTTTCTGGTGCTGGCGGTGACGGTGGCATTGGCATGGGCAGTGGTCTGCGTTCTGGTTCTGGTTCTGGCATTTGTCTGGGTGCAGGTGCTGGTGCTGGTGCTGGCTCTGGCATTGGCATGTTGACTGGTTCGGGAGGATATGTTGGAGCAGGAGCTGGAGGCGGCATGGGCGTGTGTTCTGGTTGAGCGGGGTATGCTGGGGGAGCTGCTGGCGACGGCATGTATGACGGTGGAGGAGGAGGAGCTGGCGCTGGCGCTGGTTCTGGCGATACCTCTCTATCATAATCATGGCTCAGAGGGATTTGATCCACTGATGCTGGCGGCGGAAGCGGAGGAAGAGGCGGCTCACGATATACAGGCGGAGGCGACGCAGATCTCACAGTTGGCACACGAGGAGATTCACGCAGACTTCTTAATACTGGCGACGATAACGGTGATGGTGATCGCGCAGGACCACGCTCAACCGGTTCTTCCATCGCCCTTTCCTCGTCTTCTTCATCTTCGCTGACATCAGAGACCAAATCTCTGCTGCCCTCCTCTGCAACAGCCTTGTCCATTCCATCATGATCATCCGACTCTTTGTCGTCATCCTCAACAAACCCAACCTCCTTCTGCGCCTCCCTCGTCGCCGTCTCAATCATCGCAAAAAAAGGATTATCTTCATTTGCTGCATACCCAAACGCCGCAATAATAACCATCCCATTCTTCTCGTCCACCTCCCGCCCTTCTTGAAGGTCTTTCTCGGCGGCAGCAATGCTAGCCTCAATCTCTGCTCGCTTCTTCGCCGACGTCATCGAACACACATGATTCACACATTCGAAATAGGGGTCTCCGGGGTGATACAGATCGTGCGCACTAGCCTGATAGTATTCTGCGGCGGCGCCATGTAATTCGAAATTGGGACGGAAGACGGAGATGCCTCTGGTATTTTGATTAGTGTCCTCGGGGGTGTCGGGTGAGAAGTGCGATTTTTCGGATATTTCCCTTGTCGTCGGCTGTGCTTGTTCGTGTTCTTGGAGTATAGATAGTTTCTTCTCGTCCCACCAGTGAGTGCTGTCGCTGTTGCTAGAAGTACTACTCGCAGCATCCTCGGTTGATATTATTGCTTTCGGCAGCGACGGCGGCGACAATGTCGTGTGTGATGTAGCTGACAGAGGGCCCCGTTGTTCCGGAGACAGCCCTGCTGCTGTCCTGCGACTACTCGCTGTATTTGAGCGACTCAACAAGGGAGACAGGAGATACGTCCACCATCCCTGCGACGGGCTTCTATTAGCATCCGTAGTATTGACGCTCAGTTTGTGCAGAATCTTTCTCTTCCTGTCGTTCATGCTATTGCCGCCTTCGTCGCCAGACTTTTCGATTTGTTTCTCCTCAACCTCAAACTCAGTATTCGTCGACAGCGGCCGTTGATCGGTTGACGTGCTTGACGCGAAAATCTGCTCCGTCGAAGTATTATGCTGCTGCGCAATCGAATGGAACGCGGGTATGGCCGGAACAGGCGGTATATCTTCGTCGGACAACAATCGCGGAGACGGCTGCGAGTACACACTCGACGCAACGCGGGGATGAGGTTGATGAAACATCATCTCAGGACTGTTGCTCATATGCACACTCCAGGGAGGACTCTCCTTTGCAGGCGTAACGACTATCGACGGTGTTGCGGGTGTGCGTGACGATGCGCTGTCTACCGTCTCTCCTGTTCCCCGAGGTGTTGTGGAATCGTTGTATGGGACAGTCAGGCCGATCATGATGGGTCTATCTGAAGGAGACAACCCCGACGTGCGCGGCGGCTGCGATGAAGCGTAGTAGTCATAGTCGTCAGAATCAGGTGCTGGCCGTAGTTGAGACTTTTCTCTCGACCTCTCTTTTTCGCGCGCCCTAGCTATGGATTTCAAATCGCTCAAGTCGAGAAATTGGTTTCCACCATCACCTTTGCTGGCATTCGCAGTATTATCCTTCTTCCCAAACGTCGTCAACAACTGCAACCCCGCGGGCCGCTGTGACTTTTTCATGATTCCACTTTCGCGCTTGTTATTCGTTTGCTTGTTGGCATCCTGTCGTTTGTTGTTGGCCTGCAAATTCGCATACAACACCTTCTCAAACTCGCTCTTGCTCAGTGGTGAATCCGAGCTGGGGTTGAGACCACTACTCCCACGACCAGGAGACGAACCCACCAGTTTGGGCACATTACCCTCGTGGCTTTCTCCGGATGACGGCCAGTGCTCAATCTCATCCGTGATTGGCGACGAAAGTGGGAATTTGGGGAGTTGAGGAGGCTGAAGCCTGCCGTTGCTCTTGCTATTGTTGCGGCCTCCTCCTGCAACGACGGATGCGGTGTCGATGGTGAGGTTCATTCGGACTTTTGTTTTGGCAGATCAGTTCGCCTGATAGATGTTAAAATTGCCAAGGAGGACAGTCAGAGTCAGGGGGGGTAGGTACCATGGATATCTTCCGTGTATTCTTTCTTTCTTCTTCGGAGCAATAACGATTCAGTGCGATGCGACCAGCGCTAAAAGATTTTGGACGCAGAAAAAGGAATGCTCTTCGAATGAGTGTTGTTGTCAAAGATGGTAGTAAAAAAAAGAGAGAGAGAGAAAGAAGAAAGTTGTAGTAGGTAAGTGACAAGAGTCAATGTCAATAGGAAAGAGGACGAGACAATAAGGACGCGCGTAGTCAATCAGACAATAGCAACAAAGAAAGCGCCAGGCTTTGACTCAACATCACCACAGACAAATCTATTGTTTAGATGGAATATGCGCCCAACAATAAGAATAAAAAAGGCAGTGAATGACAGTAAACAGTCGGAGAATTCCAGATGTATGAAGAAAAGAAGAGGAGCAATGCAAGATGCAAGATGCAGGTAGAAGGAAGTACGATGCAGAAGAATCGAAAGAAGGCAGAAAGAAAAGAGAGAAGGAAAGAAAAAAAAGACCGATCCAGATCCTAGCCAGATATTCAGTAGTATATTCGTAAGGTAGCCAAAATAAATACAAAGCAAAGCTTCAAACCTGACATCTGGCTGAAGACTTCATCCAACCGCTGCCCCCCAACCACCCGACACCAAACAGCGACCAGAATAGCAACAACCAGTCTCCATACGGTATATCGACCTATGGTCGCATGCAGATCTCATGGCTCAGAATCTAGCTCTGGCCAGGCAGTACGGGTGATGGCACGGGGATATGTCCGATAGGACAGACAGCATCACCACCATAGCTGCCATTGCCATAGAATCAGGGAGGAAGGTACGCAGCGGCAGCATCCTGCGCACCCCGCACCTCAACGCGCCACCCCGATTGGCTGAATCCCTCCCGTCCTCGAGTTCCTGGCCAGTGACTCACCTGTCAAAACTCGCCTGAAGAATCGACTCAATCGAGTAAAACAGTTTCACAGCTCGCTGTCCTCAGGCAAAGGATTGGCTGGAGGCTCTTGCGCTTTAGCGTGTATCAGATTAGCCGCCGACTTAAATTGGATGTGGGCCAATCACCTTCGTCGATCACGGGTTTTGAGGTGGCGCTAGGCTGGTTGCGGGATGGAGCTATGACACTGGACCTGTGGACCAGGAGTAGTAGGGCGGCGCTTCGCTATTAATAACTCGATCTTCAGATGCCAGTGGCTACAGAATCCATATGGTGGTTTTATTTAGAAGCATTAAAGCATGGATTAATTCTTCAGGAAGTATTATATATTAGACTATTCGTCTGTTCGACTATTCGACTTGGCTGTGGCTACAGAGTCTAGAACATTACCAGGTAGCTGCTTAGTGGATAGTGTTTCTAGATTGAATGTTGCTACGAAAGGTATAGTCAGATGAAACAGCGTATTCAATTCATCATACGTTGTAGATGTAGATTGCAGTTGCAGGTAGTTGCGGAACACGTGACATAACAAAGCTTCGGCGCGGCCAGGCAAAGCAAAACAAAACAGAAAATGGCCGTCGAGGATATCAGAGAGGTGTTTGACAACCAACAGAAAATAGAAGAAAATAAGAAAGAAACTCCATAATACATGTCGCAGCCCCGCCCATGATTTTGTCTTTTTGTACATCCAGTTATCAAACCACCACAACTCCGGAATCGAATACATATAAGCCTCCACGTCTCCCGTTGCGTGTGCTGCCAAAGGTATATAATGGAAAGATGATGTCAAGTAGATAAACCCTTGCTCAAGGAGGGTCTACTCAAGGAAGGCTAAAGAAGGCCTGCTCAGAAGGCAAGGCTACCTATCGGCGTTCCTCGGTGTATTGGACCCCTTGCATGGCCGCCACCCCATTCATAAGCGGCGGCAGAGTTCGCGGCTGCTCGACCGCCATCCCAGAAGCATACGTAGGATATGTCGTAGCTTGTGGCGAGCCGTTCGATTGCGATGACGACGCCATAGAGTGAGGGTCGTACACGTTTTGTTGTCGAGATTGACCATTGACTTGTTGTCCGCCAAGTTGCCCGCCAAGTTGTGCCCGCAGCTCTTGCACTTCCCGTTGCAGGTCGTTGTTTTCACGCCGCGTCGTCGTTATTTGCTTCTCCAGGGACGTTATATAATCAATTGCTAGAAAAGTTAGTCGATTATAACGAATGAATAAAATAGAAGAGAGGGTATACCTCTTGTCAAAGTCTCCCATTTACTAGACTTGTTGTTCTGGCTCTGAGGCAGACGCATCCGCAGCATCTCAAAACAATCCTTCATCTCACTTCGGCGTTTTCGCTCGGCCAGCTTATGCGTGACCCGCAGCTCCGGCGTCCGGCTGTACGGAGTAGCATTGTTAGGTGACTCTGATTCTCCGATGATGCCACGGACTTGCTTGTGCTGCAGGGAATGATGATGCACATTTTGAGGCAATTCTGCGGCTGTCAGTGGCTGGGTAAACAATAAACAAAACTGGAACTGAAAAAATAGACATACCTTGCTGGCCGCGGGGTAATCGAGAATCGGTGGAGAACACACTGCTGTTGAGTGATTCCGCCACGCTCCCCTTGCGTGAGAACGGACCCTGTGGTGTGGTTGCCTTGTCCTGCGAGGTAAAACTGGAACTGGAACGGGCAACATCTGGATCTGGAAAGGCGTATGCCATACCCGCCGTAGGAGCCTCGGCGTTGTAGATCTCAGATCGAGGATTGGACGAAATGGGAGGTGCAGCACGACCAGAAGGAAATCCGCGCTGGTCGCCGCCACGAGGTCCCAACGGAGACAGCGGCTGGTTACCATAGCGAGGCGCCCTGAAGCCATTTGTGTATTCATTCGATATGCCACGTTCTCTTTGCAGTCCTGATACTATTGACGATTGCGACGCATTTGTGCTGTGGTACGGCGACGCTGGGTTGATGGCCAAAGCGCTAATTCCTTGGTTCATGCGGCTATCGACGCTGCTCCGCCTCGATTCCGGCAATTCGATGATGCTATTTCTGTGTGATTGCGGTATCGCTTCAAAGTTCTGATTGATGGACGGAAGGTTAGATGGAGGAGGAGGTTGTGTTGTTGTAGCAAAGGCGGGTGTGGGATTGCCGGCTGGAGAGGGAGTATTGGATTGGTCCTGGGTCAGAGGCGAGCGTTCTGAAACACCCGAATGACGACTCGGAGAGGGTTGTGATGAATTGAGGAACGATACAGAGTGGTAGTTGCCCGTTCCATTTGTCGTTTGTGAATATGTAGATGATCCTTCGCGTTGTTAGTATCCTGACACCGAATCTCGATGAGACTATAAATATAAGATGACTCACTCGTACTTTGAGGCATAGACCAATTGCCCGAGTCCCGCTCGAGCGTGTTCATAGAGCTTGCTGGTGATTTTTCCGCTGGCGGAATGCTGCCACCGCTCATGCTAGCAGTCAGCGTAGAAATCGAAGGGAGCGTCTGAGTAGTCGTCACAACCGGGGGTGTCTGTAAACCAGGCTTGACGTCCTCCCAGGGACGATGCGCAACGGACGGTTCCATAGTGTGTGTTGTGATGTGTGTGTTGTTCAATTGTTGTATAAGCCTATCTCATATCCAGGATCCTCAAAAGTCCTCCTTTCAGTCGAGACGGATATTTGTATTTGTAATAGTTGTATGGTGAAGATTTGTTTGTTTGCTCAGAAAGTGGGTAGTACAAACGGAGCGCACAAAAATCGAAGCGAGTCAGTTGAGCAAACACGGAAAGCCTGCCATCAATATATGACACGTGAAAGACGCCCGGGGGGTGGCGAGACAGAAGGGGGCCCTTTTTAAAAATAAAGACGACCGACCACGCGAGAGCTCTTGTTTGGTATGCGTCAGAGGACCGACCCAAGAATTTGGGTTTAAACGGCGTGACTTGCGAGCAGACAAGACACAAGGGAGGACTGGCGGAGGCGGAGGTGGTTCGTGGGCGGAAAAGACAGGCGCCAAGTCTTGCAGATCAAGGAGAAGAATCGGCAAGGGGAGTAGCACGCAGCTACGGTCGATGATGTATTAGAGGAAGACAGAGTCTTTGACTGGCAAGAAATCGCGGACTGTACCTTTGTCTGGTTCAGGCCAAGATGAGACGAGTGGAACGTGAGCAGGGTAGGGTTGTAGCGGAAAAAGAAAAGAAAGGAAGAAAAGAAAAGAGAGAGGAATCGAGAGCAAAGACAATCGAAATAAGGAGAAAAATTCAAGTCAGGAGCGAATGTTGATTAATACTATTGACCAGCATGCACGATTCAAGTCAATGTCAATGAAGTGAGCGAGATAGTGACTGGGGACTGGGGCAATAATGGGTCGATAGTGTGGTTTCTTTTGCTCCGTCGTCGCGATGTCCTGGGGCTGTCCTGTGCTGTTGGTTGCCCTGTGCGAGAGCGATCGGATAGACAGTGGACAGTGGACACACGCAAGGAAGGATTGATCGAGAGAGAAAAGAAAGAGGGAGGTGAAAGAGTGAGGTTGGTTGTGGTGATACAAGTCTGCTCCTGCCGAGTGAACGAGAGGAAGAGCAGAAGGTGGCAGCCGGCTGGCCGAGTTGGGCCATTACTCTGCCAGCGCTCAATAATGGATCTGCCCACGTTTTTTGCGGCCTGCTGGTTCGTACGGGCCGGGCCAATCAGACCGCAAATAGATTACTAGTGGATACGAACCAGATAACATTATTACACATACGTACATGATCCTGAAGAATATAGAATATATATACGCACTCTCTCTCCATATATGGGTACATATATAATTATTTCATTGTATATGCATGTATATAAATGTGCATATACACATACACTCGCAATAAACACGCCGACACAAAGTCGCGGGATACAAACAGCGAGTACAGTTAAATACGCTAATACGCAGGATTCACGCCATGTGTTTGTCCAGTGATGTGCACTAGTGTCGCCACCAAGGGACGGCTCAACCACGAGGTGCATTCCATTCCGGGGGTGTAATTACATTACTTACAATACACGCACCGGATTGCGGGTCTCAGCCACGGACAGCGGGCCTCTCTATGTGCCGATACTCATCCTCTCTTCGTATCCTGGGCTATATAATAATATTATATTATATATTATAATATCACAATCATAATATATTTTGTAAGATGTGCTATCCTTAGACGCTGAGACCGACACTGTCAAACTTGAAACTCAGGAAAACTGTCCCGTGCTGCAATGATCGCCAGTCTTTCATCGAGATACAACTATAGCACATAAATTAATATGAATATCAGGCAAACGTTTACTATTTTTATTCGTCTGTATTATAAGTACAAACCTACCTATAGGTATATCCATGGATGTCGGAACCAGGTAACCCTGGCTGGCAAGTGACACAAGTGACACCACGACTTTATGCATATTAATACGCACTGTCGTGGCAGGCAATTCTTCAGCAATTCTGCCTGCAAACGGAAGCCCCATTTGTTTATAATGATCTGCTCCACCACCCACCACTTACTTTAATCTGGTAGTTAATCTGCTGACGACTCAGAAAACTGACTTGTTAACAAGACAATAAAACATGCGACCTTGCATGTGCGCGCTGCAGCAATCACACATTTTTATATTTTAGCAGGCCAGCCACGCTGCCGCCATCGACGTAATCACCCTTCTGAGTGTTCCGCCCGTGTTTTCTTTCCTTGCTGGAAAAAATAAATACGGCAAAAAGTGCCGGGCAGACCGAGTGAGGGGTGATCACTGATCGGTCAATATTTTTTTTTTTATTTCTTTTCTTTTTTCACGTGGCTCCCAGCCAGATAATTAAAAAATGGCACTTGGTTGCGCCGCTCGGCGCGGCGACGCCTGCAAATGTAGTGTAGTGCAGGGCCTGAGGCAGGGCAGACAGGCCGGGAAAAACAAGCAAGGACATGCAAGGCCTGATTGGGATGAGCTCTGCCATGCCAAGGGCAGCTTTTGCTCTACCCCTCTTAAACCCTAACACTCTAAGGTTATTAAACTAGTAAGAAATTTATTTATTTTCTGCCTGACTCAGATAGATTGACATTCCTGGTTCGTGCACCGTTGCATGTGGTCCAGAGCCATCTGGCATCCATCCATTCCATTCCCATGAAGAGAGCCTGCAAGGTGGCATTTGCATTCTTGTCTATGTTTAATAGTAACACTACTCCATACAAGTCAGCGACTCAATAATTGACATGTTGGAAAACTGCGTGGATAAGGACAGACACATGGCATCCTCAGATAGTCGCCGATCATGCTGCCCCTCCCTCGCGCGACTTGGGTTACCCTAAAACTAGTGTGCAGGCAGTCCTACTTCCTAGTTCGTGCTAAATCTCGTTTAATACGGTCGTGCTAAAATATGGCTAAAATGACTAGACGCACTCTAAGTTGCTGGCTAAATTACCTAGAACGAACTAGACTGGTGACGCTACCAGACTATCAGTTCCTATTTGAGGGCTGCCGTCTAGCCATATCGGTACGTATATTACTGGTATATTAATGGGCGTGCTTTGCCAGGTGGTTAGGTTACGTTGGCGAATTCTGGACAGTATTCATGGCAATAAAAGGTAAGACACTCAACGGAACGGTGGTATTCGTTCATTCATTAATGAATAATGTTATGAGTGAATGATCGCCCGGGGAGGAGAGGTATGCTACTCACTACAGTATGTATGTGGGTGGATCCGAGAGTCGACAAGCACTGCCTAATTTCTTAGCTGGCCGCTCGGCGTGCTCCGTTACGAACATGTCTTCTTCAGTTGGATTACGCGGAGGACACGGACTATACGGATGGTAACCTTCCTGTCAACCATACACATGTGCAGAGTCATGGACTCGGTGTTGGTTCGGTTTGGATTACATTGGAATGTGACTCGAAATTGAAGCCGTCCTTCCGTCTATTAAGGACATCCCTGCCTGCCTGCCTGCCTGCATGCTGCGCCTAGCTACATAATGCATGGCATGGCATGGCCCATCCATACATATGACTGACCCTGCTACGCAAGTCAGTCAATCAGTGGCAATTTTCCAGCAGATCATCAACGGATTTTTAACCGTGTTTTTAGTGAGTGAATGATTGAAATACATACGGAGTACACGGAATATAATTTCCTGCCTCTGTCTGTCAGTGTTGCTCCTCCTCGGCGCGCGCGCCGACATGCTGCACATGCGTCCCTCCGATCCCTGTCAATGTCTGCCTGCGTAACCGGTTAAAAGCTGTCATGCTGTCTAATTAATAGGTAAATGAATTATTTATTCGGTGTTCGGGTAATTGCCCGAGGTAATGCATGAATGTCCAGGGTTAGGGTTGTGACCGTCTTCCCTTTTCTTTTCTTCAACTCTTCTCTCTCCTCTCTAGACATGCTGCTTGCTTGGCAGATGTCTCTGTACAACGTTATTTTATTACATAGGTACTACACCGACATTGCTCCAATCCCTTGGCACACCGAAATTCCTCTCAACGTTGTGAGCGTTGCCAAGACGAGAAGTACGTGCATTTCATACATGTGCTTTGCCGATCGACGTTATGCACGAATGCTACCTCCTCTTATTCTTACTCTTATTTTCAGGAAGTTATGGTATCCATAAATTGGGCCATCCATTTTAGGAATTTGGTTGAGAGCTGTCATATGCAGTGCATAGCTAGGCACCAGTGACTGACCAGTAGTTGAGCAGGTATACTAATATGTCTGTCCTACGTCCACGGTGGCACGTCCTCTCCGAATCGCACAACATTCCTTGAGCATCATGGGTATGTGTAACGTTACTCTGACGCAGACACTCCACAGTGCACAGTGCACGCAGGCAGGCAGGCAGACAGACAGACAGCAGAGAGCTATGACTATGACTATGAAATGAATTTGTGTGAGCCGAGCTTCTTGAGCTCAAGGCCTGGAATTGGATTGTCCTACTTGACGTATAACGGACCTATTACGCCGAAATTTTATTACATACCAAACTGCAGTTGTGGTTGGATTGTATTGGAATTTGTTGAGTTCCAAATATCATCCGATGAAGCTTGGATCTCCGACGGGTCTATACCTATTTTGCAGGATAATTGTAGCACTGGGCAAATTAAAGAATAACATTAGGAAATAGGTGCATTATGAAAGTCAATAGGGGTTGGTTCTGGTCCGCGAGTAATGTACGTGGTTATATATGTGCCACATGGCGTGGTAGCGAGCAATGACTGGTCCCGACTCTGCCAGAGCAGAGATATGAATCCATTTAAAATCTATATAATAAACAATATGTTTACCTAGGGTACAAAGACTAATAATTCATTATAGACAGCAATAGATAGGTAATTAAGACACAATTCTGTTTGAGAATCATTCGCGTCTTTAGGGCTGATCTACAGTAAACGTGAGGTCACTTCCGTGATATATAAAACCCTAACACACCTTGAGTCGCAGCAGCACATCTCCCAAAATTTCGGTTTCCCATCTAAAAGTTTATCCAATTGATCAGTAGCTAGTTACCTGATAAGATGAATATGTACGATGAAAATCAATTTCCTCCGCTTGGGCGGGGTAGCATACAAAGAAACATTCAAAGCGAGAACAAAGACCTGGTCCGCCGACATAAGTTTGGCAAAGTTACCTATCACGCGCCGTATTGCTGGTATCAAGTATCTTGTGCATTGGCAAGTTTTGGTGAGCGATATTTTTCTTTCTGCTATCAAGTGCTGTATCAGAAGTCAGAACTGACGGATTTAGGGTCACTATCACCGAGTCAATCCCAATTCAGGATATTAAATCTGTCGTCCTTCCAGACGCAAGAATTCCTCCCCTCCCGAAAGACACCTTAACCTCTTCCTCCAAGCAGACGACAATGTCTACTTCCAGGAATTTGCGCATAGCTGCATAATGTTGTTACCACTGGTGACAATAGTCTCAAGGATCATATCTTGATATCTAGAGCATAGCGTCTCCTATACCCAGAAGAAACTAAATGACCAAGGGGCTATAATTTTGGGGAACACGAAGATGGCGCAATTGGTATCTTCGGATGAGACTGCGGACCAGTGAATTGATTTCCACTGTCAGACCAAACCTCGCGGAGATGGATATCAGAGTCTCTCAGGGAGTTCGTCTGGTGCCTCAATTAGGGCTGCAGTCACATGTGCCACATGGTTTGATAACGACCAATGACTGGACATGACTCTGTTGAGAAACCTTCTATAACTATACCAAAAGTATGTGATTCAGCTGCATTCTCGTCCGCTACCGTTTTGCTTTGTATTATCCATCTAACCAGCTCTAGGTAGGGTCCTAAAATCCAGTCAACTACCAATCCACTCAGTCTGCCTAGTACCAAACCCAATACTGAAAAGACAGTACACAGTATACAGTACACACCGATCCGAACATCTGGAATACACATATCCATCTCCGCTTTTCGCTCGGATTCCTATTCCTCCTCCTCCTCCATCCTCCGCCCCGTTCGTTTGCGTCCTCATGTCTCAATTATGAGAAGCAACCTTTCCGCACGAGTCAGCCCGAGTCAGTCCGAGACCCCGACTCAGCCATCAGGATCACCTAACACATGCAAAGCCAAAAGAAGTAGAACTAGCCCTGAAACATTCAACCAAATCCATACAAGCCGTCGATCCTCAGCGCCTTCAAGCACAAACGCGGCGAGTCTCAGCCAACCAACCAACCAATCTGTGCTGGGCACTGGTCGCCCTTAGCGAGCCACATGGCAGACTTGCGCCACGCGGCCATGCCGTAAGACATTTTTACGGCTTGTAAATGCTTAATGGCTCGCTATTAATTACTGTATTCACTACGCAGGTATGAAAAACTATAGTTTGGGTTTCGTAAACCAGTGATGTTGTTTGTATGGACGGTGTGGGCGTTGGTTTTGGCCCCATTTAGTATGCTGGCGGCTGGAGTGGCCCCAAGCCCTAGTCCAAGCCTAAGCCTAAGCCCAAGGCCAAGACTAGGGCTGTAGACGCCAGATGGGGCTTGGGGGCTTTATAAAATCCCTAATATAGTATGTATGTAGATAGAAATTTTATGCATCTAGAAGATATTAGATCCATGGCAGGAACCGAACCGAATCCTTTGTAAAAAGTCTTGACGAGGGCTGAAATTTGGATGCTGCGGTTTACTCGTCATCCTCTTCTTCCTCCTCTTCGTCGTCCATTTCCTCATCTTCATCATCCTCCTCCTCATCGTCATCTCCATCGTCTTCCCCATCATCATCACCAAAAACAACACCAACCTCCCCCGTAACATCCCACCGATCGCCCCGCGCATTCGCGCTCACATACTTGACAAACTTGAGCGTGCCACTATCCCTCAACACAATACTCATGCGATTCCAGCCCGCCGCCATACTAAACAGAATCCCATCATCATCGTCATGCGCCGCCTTGTAGATTGCTGCGTCGCCTGCATCGCCGCTGTCGTCTTCGCCGGTCATGTAAATCTCGTAGCCGCCGACAGACGGTTCTTCTTTTGTCTCTTTTGTTGCTGCTTCTTTTCCTTTTCCTTTTGCTTCTGTCTCGTCATCGTCGTCGTTTTCGTTCTCCCAGCCAGAAGTAGGTGTGAGGCCGAGTGTGAATTCGAGACGCGGCTCGCTACCCTCGTAGCTACTGGCAAGCGTGTAGTCCTGGCCACGACGGAAGCGGCGGGCGAGTAGGTTGTGGTCTGTCAGACGCTCGGCGCCCGTAATCAGGGTGAGCCATTTGCGGAAGGGCTGCGAGGGGAGGAGTTTATTGATTAATTCCTGTATTGGGCTGTCGCTGCTAGAAGAAGTGGTGGGTTGCTGGAAGGTGTAGCGGTGCTTATGAGGTGGGCGCGCGACTTTCCAGCTTGTGTTCGCCTCAATGTCATCTGAAGATGTGGGTAGCGTAGTCTTTTCTTGCTGCTCAATATACTCGCGTACTCTGGCGGCGAATTTCTCAGACAACACCTTTTCGATACTGAGCGAAGAGTCATTGGCGAATGTCTCGGAGAGCTCGTCCGCGATATCAGGCGTCAAGTACGACGGCGCAAGGAATTGTAGCAAAAAGTCGAGATCGGATTCCGTAAGCTCGTCACTTTCATCCTCCTCCTGTTTGGCTTTTCCTTTCCCCTTGCCCTTTTCCTCTGACACTGCCTGAGCGGCATCCCAGTCAACAGGCTGTGGCTGCGGCTGGTCCCATGCATCCCCTCTCCCCTGCAACTGCGACAAACTACTCCTCTCCGCCAACTTCTCCTCCAACCCCTCCTCATACCCATCCTCGCCTTCCTGCGGGATATGGAACCACCCACTAATCGCCATCCTTACCCGCTTCTGTTTTCCTTTGTCCTGCTCAGACGGATGATACACTTCCTCGACATCATGAAAGCTCTCCCCCGGCTGCACAGTAAAGAAACTCAACTGGTTGAACGCCGGTGGTATCGAGAGCGTAAAATCCGGACTGGGGATCTTGATATCCTCGCCTTGGGCGTCTTGCACTGTCTTGGTAGGATACAGCCGCAACGCGCCGCCCCATTCGGCCTGCCACGGTGTGTCGGGGTCCGTCAGATACAGGATATAGCTCAGTCGTCGACTGCCAATGACATCGTCGTGGCATAGTAAATGGCACCCCTCTGTGTAGACGTTGATTGCCATGTCGGTTTTTTGGCCGCTTAGTTTTCCGGAGCCCGTCAGTGAGGAGAGGTATGCGCGGAATTTGGCCGAGTACAGCGCATCGCGCAGCTGTAGCAGAGACGGAAGTCGAGAAAGTGAAGCATCGTCGAGGCCGTCCAGATTGGCCAAATCGCCCGACTGGAAAATCTTGTAGATGTCGGTTTCCTTTTCGGTGAAAGATAGGTTCTGCTCGATTTCGCTGCGCACGGAGCGGAGAAGGTCGGGCGCGATTAGCGGGGAGATGACGCCGTGTAGGTATCTGCCACCGTCAGTCAGACTCAATTCAATTGCAGGCAATGAAGGTAGGCTTACGGCCCTGAGCTGGCATAGCTCGTGGTGTATTTATCTAGTTCTGCCGGATCAAACAGGCCCTCGCGAAAGCGTGCGACCACGGTGTCGTCGGAGAGGGCTCGTTTTTTGGACTCGTGGTGCCCGTTTGATTGGCTTGCGTCGTCTGTTTTGCGCTTCATGTTGGTGTAATATACAGGGCAATCAATGGGTTGTTGAATTGGAGTGTTGTAGAGTGTTGGAGCTGTCAGTTTTTAATTATTTTTTACTCCGGAAGGCGGTGAGAAGGTCGGCTCGGATTTTGTTCGGCCTTTATTACTAGGAGAACAATTATATCATGGTTAACTGCGCATGATGTTCAATTTCAAGGATATTATTTTATCGTGTCTTAGATATCTGTAGAAATGTAATTTGCGTTTGACTTGTCTACCAATTCATTGCCTGTCTAGGTCGTTACGCATTGCCGAGAGCAGGCAAGAATGCCACATGAATATTGCGCAAGCTTTTTAATGGAATCTAAAAAAAAAAGACAGTGACGTATTTTTTAGAAATGGGATAAGAATTCTATAAAATTAAAATAAACAGACATGGCGTTGTGAAGCAAATCCAGATGGTCTATATATAGGCCCAGGCTTATCGATAAGTGGAGCGGATGATGTCGCGCGGGGAGGCAACCATCTTCCACCATCTCTCACTACCCCGTTTTAACACAACACACGACCATGGCATAGCACGATGGATCGCGATACAAGCATCCCCCCAGAGGCTGACGCTCCGCCCTTTGAGCGTCAAGGCACCCCCGAACGCCCGCCCTACTCTCCGCTCACCCCCGTCCTAGCGCATCTCGCTCCCATCCCCGGCGGCGCAACCATCATCCCACCCGATCTCGACTCATTGCCAGCTGGTGCCATCTCCTCTACATCTACCACGACAGACCCTCTACGAAACATAAACGCGGCTCGACGCAACGACACAGGGAATCGCCGGACGAATCCCCCAGCAGAACCAGTGCCGCCACAACCAGCACCTACAACAACAACAACCATCAAACCCGAACCCAGCCCAGTGCCCATATCAGAAAGCGACAATGCAGACGTGATCGCCCTCCGCTCAGCCATTTCCTTGCTTCAGCTCCAAAAACAAAAAGCTCTAAATGACATCAAGACGCTAGACGAGATGAAACGGGCTGCCGCCGCAGACCCCGAGGGGTTTTCGCGCGAGTTACTTGCCGGGCGTCTGACGCAGCCTGACACCAGTTTTATCGACACCGATCCACCAGTCGAAGACGACGATGACGATGAAGACGGCGACGAAGAAGGTACAGAAGAAAGGAACAAGTTTGGAAAGATTCCCAAACCGCAAAATGTCGTGCGCATGCCGCCTATCAACTGGGCCAAGTATCAGATTGTGGGCGAGCCGCTGGATAAGATGCACGAAGAACAGAGGAATAGACCGTTTGCTGGTGCGCCGCGACAGGATCCGAACCAGAGAGCGCCGGAGCATGTTATTGCGGCACCGTATCGGCCGCTGACGGATAAGATTGAGAGTCCGGCGAAGGGGAAAATAAAGAAGGATCGGAAGACTTGATGGATATCTATGAACTAGGAACGAATGATACAAACATATTCTTTGCAAGCATGCATGCGAAGACACCACTACATCGCGCAGAGCTTATCCTGCCGGTCAAGTAGGATGGCTCATATTCGGCCACGCAAACGCCTTGTCGTGGTAACAGACGAATGCTTCAGCCACGGACATCAAGATGGAAGTCCCGGCCAGCTTCCAACTATGTACACTATTTGATTACTCATACAGAAGAAAGGAACCATCAAGTCTACACTGTACTATTGAACATCTTCACAGCTTAGATGCTTTCTCCCACTGCTCCACCTTCCTCTTCGCCTCTTCCACATAAGCCTCCGTCCTCTGCCCCCTCGCCTCATCCTCCCCCTCCACCGCCCTCACATAATCAATAGAATCCAACACGCGACTCCACAGCCTCTCCTTCAACAACACAAACGAAGGCGACTTTCCAATCTGCAACAGCTTCCGCTCATGAATCAGCTTGATCGCTTCTGGCAGTCCACCCAATGCATCAACAATGCCCGCCTCGAGTGCCCGCGGTCCCGTAATCCGTTTGCCCTCGAGAATGATAGAGCGTAACAACGGACCGTCTTTGACTTTCTCCATGAATACGGTGCGCATAGGCGGCGAGAGCGGGATTCCGAGCGCGATTTCGTTGAGACATACGAAGCCCTTGGACGGGTTTTGGATCCGGTAGTCGTGGTACATGGCCGTCATGAAGCCGCCGGCAAACGCGTGGCCGTTGACCAGGGCGACTGTTGGCATGGGATATCTTCACCTTTAATCAGTATCATAGCTATAAAAGATGAGAGAAGGGGACATACGTCAACAACCGCCGAAACAACCTATACAAATAATTCTCAAAAAACCCCGGCGACGCCAGCGCCTTTTCGAGTTCTAGGCCATTACTGAAGAACTTTTGGATTCCGCTTGTGGTTATCAGCACGCCAGCCGGGAATTTTTGTTCGAGGATGTCGAGCGACAACAAAAATGCATCGATGAATTCGGGGGAGAGTCGGTTTTCGGGCGGAGAGGTAAAGGTGAGAAGGTAGATGGTGCTGTCGTTTGGGTTGTCGGACGGGATGGAGCATGTGAAGCTGCCGTTGGGCGAGGAGGCGATGGGGACGGAGAAGAGTTGTTTTGGCATGATGACACGATTCTATTGATTAAAATTCTGAAATAATATATTATTATTAATTAGTTGTAAAGGACCGGGGTGGGAGATGATGTATAAATGCAAAGGATGAAGGAGTGAAGCTAAGCTGAGCTGTGCTCACATGCTATTCCGGAGCTCTCCTCAGTATCCGAGAGCCGAGCCTCATACGCCTAACAATACAAAACACATATCGATTTTACATCTATAGATGTAAACACCTGCAATATATTGCGCTTTCCCCCTCTCCCTTGTGTCAATCTCACGCTCAAACCAACCCCCATGAACGCGATACAAAACAGATGCGTGTGGATGGGCAGATTACTCACAATCCCCCCGATAAAGTCCAACAGCTATATACCACAGTTGCACCCGCATCTGACAAGAATGCACTCTCGTCGTCTTCAAGTACTCTGTGGTATACAGCTGTTGGATTTTTCCTAGGCGATTGTAAGTTGATCTGTCCATCCACTCGAGAAGCAAAAAAGAGACGAAGTTGACGTTTAATTTATTTTTATAGCTTGCAGTGACGCTAGGCCCGGAGTTTGTTTTGTGCGCTGCAATCCCGGGCGGAGGCGAACCGCAGACAACGACAGCAAGTGAACTTGGCTGAATTTATATCTACGTATATCTATTGAAAATTCACAGAATTTATATATGTATATATATAACAACTTGGACGCCACTGAAAGGGCACCGGCTTTGACTAATATATACATACAATCGAAAAATTGGGAGCTTTATCGACATAGGCATTCCTCGTCAGCCTTATATAAACATCCTGCCCACCGAATGACTTCTATTGATTTTGTTTTCTTTTCTTCTTTTGCTTGCTGAATTATGGAATCCACCACGACGAGATTGCAACGATGACATATATTTTGATCAAAAGGGCGCCAGTAAGCCTGATCGAAGTTTCGTTAGTTGAAATTTAGACCTAGGAAGAAGAATAGACTAACCAGTTGCTTTTCCCTTCTTGAACGACATACCCAAGAATAACCATGGCAATGAATAGACATACCACAGTGAATCCATCGAATTTCAGACTCATGTCGTCCACATGAATCCACCCAGCAACCAAAACTGTCAGCGGGATAACAAACAGTGCCAGTTGCAAGCATTTCCCCAGAGTCAAGGAGATTGCAAGATCCATCCTATCCTGAAATGCGCATTTGATTGCTCCCGTGTCTAACGAGAGAACTGGGAGGATGACCAGACCGATGAAATTTGTCGAGACTGATCTGTCGATTAAGCTCTGGATAGTGTCTGTCGCGAACTGGGTGTTGAAAGCAATGAGCACGGTAGTGATGGTGATTGTCACTATTGCAACTAATGGGGTTAATTCATGGTCGACTTCATCATCCGGAGGGTGAGACTCAGTAAATGAGGATCCCATTCTAGTAACGAGCTCGCCCATCGCTATTAAGGCTTTCCGTGAATCTCCTTTTCGTCTTGTTCCCGCACGTGGGGATTGTGGATGATCATTAAACATATCCCGATGTGTTTCCAACTGGAAAATGAGCCACAGGATGTAGGATATCATAACGACAATGGCGATGCCTTTTGATTGGGGAACGATGGCTTGAGAGTCAGTCCCGGAAACGTAATGGGATGCTGTTGGTATGACAAGGGAAAGGACAGCCAGAAAGAGCAACATCGTAATCGTTTGGGTCATATCCTTGTTGAAATGTTGCTCATCATCATAGTATCTCAACCCACCGACAAGGAAAGATGACCCAGTCAGCAGGAGAAGGTTGGATAAAATTGATCCCAGGAGCGAAACACGTAGCACGGTTAACTGCCTGCTCTTCAACAATAAGATTGATTGAATGAGCTGTACTGCGTTACTATGTATGGGGCTGGTCAGATTTTTTATATTCGTGCAGTTTGAAAGGCCCTACATATTACATACCCAAATGTGGAACTGATCAGCCCAACGATGATCGCCTTTTTATCAAAGTAAATCGTAAGTTCATCGGTGGCAAGACCAAGCATCGAGGACGACGGAATAATGGCAGTCAAATTTACCACAAAGACAACGATCGGCTGGGCGTGAATATAGTAGAGGACAAATCCAACCGGAACGATGAAAATCAATATGTGAGCCCAGGAGGATAAGACGATATAGAATATTTGGTTTCTGAGACGGTTCTTCTTATCCACTTTTGCGGAACTAGGAGACTGTTACCAATGATTTCTTCTTCTTCTTCTAAATATTCTGTAACAGAGAGTACTACTTACTCTGCCGAAGTGACATCCTCCTCGATTTTTGTTATATTATCTCGTTGAAAGAGCAGAGGATCTACTAGCGGACGTGCCCTTTGTAGACCATGTTCTAGAGGATGTACACCCCCAGGCGATCTTTTATTGACCCGGAATCTTTTGAAAGGATTATGCGAGGATTCTCCATCATCATCATACCATGCCTCCCGCCTGGAATAGGCGCGTATCCTGTCTGCTGGGATATTAGCTCAAGCACAGAGGAGCAACAATATAGAACAACGTACGCATTTTACTAGGATCCTATAACCATGAATAATTCTGGTACTGTTGTTGCACTGAGGGTTAGAGCTTGAAGATAAGTCAGATATTTGACCTGTTTCTTTGATAATAAAGTCCAAGAGGACGAGGCTGAGCCTCGTCCTCTTGATCAGGCAGTACGCCCCTAGATTTCAAACGAGGCTGGCGACGCAGCATGCGCTGGGGTAATTGGCCGAAGCCGAACAGATCCGTAACCTTTGGTAGGTCGATTTTGTGTCAAGGGACTGATTGGTAGTTAGAGAGTTAGTTATGCATTAGACAGGAGTTGAGGGGTCAAAAAAAGAAAAGAAAGCTTGGATCGACGATGATAGAGGTGGGTGTTTTCAAAGGTTAGTATTAGGCTGGTTCTTTCTGGGGCTATGAATCAAGCAAGCCCTCGAGGTAGGTGCTACCCCGTGGAAGCCTCAGGCTCCAGAGTCGGATGGCTTTTGACAGAGAAGACCTTCCGCATACTGAAATCTGGGATCCATTTGTACAGAACAGCGATTCGTTCTTTTTACTGACCAGCAGATGGACCATATTTACAAAGCTTAGCTCTGTGCAGTGAATGATTTTTATTCATCATTTGTTTTATTTTACGAGCAATTGTTAAGCTCTATCTATCACGAACCGGCATCGATATATGTATGTTGGGGTATTCGCGTGTGGACGGCCTGAGGCCTCCAACCAACTCGGAACACAACTTCCACAGGAACCCTTTCTCAGAAAGGTGTAGGTAGTATACTGATGAAGAGACATATTTCTGCGGATCACTCTATGCATACTTTTTCTTTAAGGGCAATTGGACTCATATCTATCCACCGGCATCACCTATCTAGTATTGACCTGTAGAAGCCCTCCAGCCGACATGGAACACAACTTCCCCCTTCGACCTTCGACCTTTAAGCATATGCCGAGCAACTGCAGTGCCAGTGGCTAGCCTTTCTGCAGATACCTCTAGCCAGTAGTCAGGAAAATGTATTGCTCCAAGAGTAGTATACTGTAAGCACGTGAAGTATATGGCCGCCTGACGTCATCCCCATATCATATCCATCGCTGGGATGGCTTTTGATATAACCACCCTCATCCATGCATCTTTGAACTACCACGTACATTATTATACAAATCCGAATACATATTCAGCTTCACAAACACTACCTAGACACAATGGAAGCATCGTCTGACGTCCCCCAACCCCCCAAACAATCCGCCTACACCCGACCCTCCAACCCCATCTCCCGTACCCAGGACGAGCAACGACGAGGCCAAGAAACACAACAAACAAGAGCAGAAGCTACAGGCAGCACAGTCCATCGGGATCCCTCCTCCCAACCCTCCTCCGACGCCGTCCTCGCCCAACTCTCCCAAAAACACGCCAACGAAATCTCCCCCGAAGGCAAACGCGGGCACATCGACCTGGAGTATGGCATCGAGCAACAACCAGGCGAAGGCTACATCGCCAGCGCCGTGCATGGCGACACCGAGAATACGCCGCGCGTCCAACCAGGTGCGCATTCCGGCGCTGTGGGGAGTACGCCTGGCTACGAGCAGGATACTGCTGCGCAAATGGAGCGCAAGAGAGCGGAGCATGATCAGCGCATTTTAGGCGAGGATGGAGGGCAGAAGAGCCCGGCGTATTATGGCGAGGAGGTGGTGGATCAGGAGAGGAGGCAGGTTCATGAGAATAAGCTGAGAAGAGATGAGGAGGTTGATGTGAAGGGGGCCGTGAAGGAGGCGACTGGGAATGTTACTGTATAACAACCATTTTCGTAATTTTTTTTTTTGTTCTTAACAGACATTAAATATAGATATTTTCAAGTTTCATATGCAGCCCAAAGAACCAGAAGAAAGAACGCCGGTAATGCCTGTGGATGGTTGTTGCAGACCTTGGAACAACCATCCAGAAATAAAAACACAAGGGTATCGTAACAATCTCGACTTAATATGACAGTGCCAGCCATGAGTTCTTCAAGCAGCACCATTCGCTTCAGTCTCCCCAATCGAAGCCTTTTTCAACGCCACGTCCTGCTTCAACTGCTGCACCCGCTTCCCAATCTTCTGCTTGAGAATCTTGTTGGTCTGCATTTCGTACTTGGCAGTCTCCTGCGCAATCAATGCTTCCAGTTCGCTAATGATTTCGCGCTGTTCCTGGATCTCGCGTCGTCTTTCGAGGGCCTCTTCATCTAAATCTTCGTCTTCCTCGCCGTCTGCCTCAGCATCGGCATCGCGGTCGCTTTCCTCGCTCTCGTCTCCTGAAGATTCGTCGCCAGGCTTTGGTCCTGCTGATGGCGTTGCTGATTGTTCAGCTGCAATCGCAACTGGCGTCTCTACCATGTCAGCCGCTTCGTCGAGGTCTGCCGCCAAAGCAGCCTCCAATTCACCAGCCAGTTCATCTTCGAAAAGATCTGCCTGGGCATCATCCTCGTCTTGCATAACATAATCCTCTTCTCCATACGCATCCTGCTCATCATCATACTCGTCTTCATAGTCGACCATACCTTCAACGCGTGACACAGATGTTGCATCAACAAGCTCAAACTTGGGCGGCCGTATAGCCATTTCATCCTGCGCCACTAGATTCGCGAGATCCTTTTCTGCCTGCTCGATACTGCGAGCGCTAACACGCTTGCGAAACCGACGCTTCTTCACATATTTCAATGGCGGCGTAATACCGTGCGCATATTGATAAGTCTTGTCGTCCAACGCGCTGACATCTCTCGGCAGCGGGTATTCCATTGCTTCCTGCTCTGTCTGCACTTGCCCCAGAACTAAAAGCATTTGAGTGATATCGGCGGCCTTGTAAAACATGCGTTTATCCCAGCTCTTTAACCCTTCTGTTATGGTGGGAAGGTCGACCAGAGTAGCGGCATATTGCTTGTCGCGGACCCTCAGGATTGTACGCCTTCCCTCGCGAGTGAGCGGTTTGATGCCGATTTGCGAGCGGTCGAGGCGCTTTTCATTAATGGCTCTTTTAATATATTCACAGTCTTCTCCAGGCACCATGCGCAAGATGAAGTTTTCCTCAATGTGAGGATCTGTTTCCATATCAGACGCCTCCGAGTCATATCCAACGCCTAGTGGGCGGGCTTGCACACGAGCCTTATTGCGAATCCGAATCGACTTGACGCCAGACTCTTGTTTTTTAGCAGAATTCAGCAGCTTGATTCGTTTTGGGCCGGCTGGTGCCGCGACAGCCTCGCGAGGCGCTGCAGCGTCTGAATCATCGCCGGAGCCTGCATCGGTGTTGCGTCTTTTTTTCGATGGTCCTGCATCGGTTTTTGGTTTTGCAGGTCGTTTCTTCTTTGATTTTTCAGGCGCGGGCGATTCTAAGGGTTTTGGGCCGCCGAATTTGAGAGTGAGTTTTTTCTGAGGTGGAGGTGCTGCTGGTGTCGGCGTCTGCGTCTGCGTCTCGTCTGCTGGTTCTTGCCTTTTAAAATTGAGCTTTAGCTTTGGGGGGGCCGACATCATGACTGTCTGTCGCTCGCCGCGCTCGCCAGCACTCGATATGCAGTATGTCTGGTGTTTGATATTCGAAAGGAGTGTTTGTCGTCGGTGGGAGCTCGAGAGGCAGGTTGGATGTATGTACCTAGGCAGGGCCGGATCTTGGCGCTAGCAACTTCCCGGCCCGCAAGCTCCAACTGTCAGACAATCAATTCACTCCCTTCTTATTCACAGTTCTTGGTCTGATTTCAGGCTATATAAACTACTTTTAATTTCCCTTATCATCGTCAGCGCAAAAAGGGTATAAAAAAAGCCCGACGGGGCTCGCCGCTAGAAGTCTGGCCTGCAAAGAAGGAACTACTGGGAAAATCGACCTGTTCAAAGACTGATCACCTTTCTGCCTATTGGTGATACACGGGGAGAGGGAAGGCCCTGACTGTGCATTCTCGACTTTGCCTCAACTCAACCTCAGTTGCCATCCTCGACTACATCATGTCTGGTCCTCACAGTCTTCACAATGCGCTCCTGCGCCCTCCAATCATCCAGATCCTCCGCGCCGCAGGCTACCATTCCGCCCGACCTTCAGTCATTGATACTCTCGCCGATTTAACAGTTCGCTATCTTTTATTGCTTGGTTCTTCCGCCGCAGAGCACGCTGCCAACAGCCACCCTGACGATTCAGCCCCAACCCTCGCCGACATCCAGCTCGCGCTACACGATGCGGGCGCCCTGCGGCCGCAAATAAGAGAATTCGAAGAAGACTGGCGCGGCGAGGAAGACCTGCGCGGTCTCGAAGCTTTCATGGCCTGGTTTACGGGTCCTGCGAATCGCGAAATCCGACGTATTGCAGGATTTATACCTAGCGAGGGGGACGTTGTTGATGCCGACTTGCTAGAAAAGGAGGACTATTTGACAGTATTGAAAAAGAAGCATAGCAAAACGGGTGAAGAATCGCGTTATGCGGGCACGATTCTAGGGAAGGATGCTGAGGAGCACCACATCATTATTGAAGGGGGAGGAGCGGCGAGTATTGGAGAGTGGGCGTCGCAGGTGAAGACGCGCGAGCAGTATGCGGATTCGTCGTCGTCGGCTATAAGCAGTGTGCCGAGCAGTTTGTCGGATGATGATGGTTGAAAGGACGATTGAGGCTTGACTAGACGCTTTACAACTTACAACACAACACAACACAACAATCCTGGCTATAGGAAATTTCTCGCAGGAACGACGATCTTGTGGCTTCAAGGGGAGAGGGGGGTGCGCTGCTCGATGAACTTGAACGAGCGAACCATGCAAATCCATACAACCGAACACTCCGATTCACGTCCGGATGGCTATTCACGAACCATCGCGGCCATGAATAAATTTACAATACGCCGATGTATGCCCTGATCTATTGCGGCTTATGATACTGGTTTTGAACTCTAGAAGGGGGCGCCTTGACGGACTAGATTTTAAAGAGCTATATATGTGCGAGTGACAAGAATCCATCCTAGCTTGTTAACATCCTAGCTAGTTAACTAGGCCATGCATATACCCTTCTGCTTGAGCATCTGAATCTATCTATTTCGAACATGACAGTAAATTCTTCGCTTCTCTGTAATTATTTCTCTCGGAGCAATATAAAAAGAAAAGTAGATGCTATGGCCTCCCGGCATGCCAATGTGTGACATCACCAAAACATGCTTGGCATATTTCCGGTCTACATCGAACATCAAATCCAATTCATCTATCACGAACAATACCAACAAAATATCATACCCGGTCAGACCATATGATTGATCGACAATGGTATACAACTACACCCTCCCCACAACATCCCACCTCTCCTTCCAAAACTATATATACTCTAACACCCACCCCTCCCTGCCCCAATCAGCCTCCACAGCCCGCCACGCGCTGCGCACCGCGCTCAAAACACACAAACGTCTGTCCCCGCGCGAACGCGAATCAAACCTCCAGAATGTCCTGAACGTTTTGAACGATTATATCCCCTACCTGTTCGCCATCAACGACGGCCTGGCCGGGAGGAGCATCAAAAGCGGGGGCGGGGCAGTTAGCCACGCAGAAGACGAAGAAGTGGTGGATATAACCCTCAAAGAGGAATTCGTGGTTGAATGGCGGCCCGTTCTATCATCTCTCTCGGGTCTGCTCAAATCTGCATCAACAGGCGGCCTGCCAGGTGGCAAAGCGCGAGGTAATACGAGGGTTAGAGGCCGCGGCATCGACTTTGAGATTGCCTTTGTGCTTGGGACACTGGGCTATGTGCTTTCCCTCCTGGCGCGCGTGTCGGTGCTGCGCACGCTCTACGTCTCGTCGACGCCTACGCCAGATCAACGAGCAGCAGCAGTCGGCAATGCGACGAAGCTGTTGCTGCAGGCTTGTTCGGCGCATACGCTGATTGCGACTTCTTATAGCTCTACAGCTACCTTTGATACAGCAGCGACGAATAATGTGCCGCAGCAAAACACAACAGTGCAAACGGCACTGTCCTCTCTAGCCCTCGCCGAAGCGACGCTGCTCGCCGTCCTAAAGGACGACGCATACACATTCGCATGCATCCAGGCGCGCAACCCGAATGATAAGGAGTGGATGGTGCGAGCGCCGCAGATCCCCAAAGTGCGCGCTTTGCTGTTTGCGAGGTTGTGTGTGCGGGCGGCCGAGTATGCGGAGCAGGCTGTTAGTGGGCTGGGGTCTGCTGGCAGTGCTACCAGTACCCCTGGTACTGCGTCAGGGGTAGCAAAAGTGGATGAAGATCTAATCAAATACGTGAGCACACTCGCCAAAGTTGCGCGCGCCAAGGCTTGTCGGTTTTTTGCTATTGATGCCGAATTGGCTGGTAAAGTGGGCGATGGGATCGCATGGCTGCGCGCGGGCAAGGGGGCGTTGGGGATTAAGAGGGCGTTATTACCTGAGGAATCAACAGGAGGCAAGTCAGGTGGTGGTACCTTCTCGAAGCTCAAGAAAGGATGGTCAGATCGACGCGATGAGCGGCGATTAGAGAAGAGTAATGCTTCAGTAGCAGCAGTTGAAGGCAATGAATTGAGTCGTGGCGACGACGCGGGCTGGGAAGAGGAGGGGAGGGTGATTGATATGTTGGAGGTGAAGTGGGTGAAGATGAATAATACTGTAAGCCCATCCCCTTTCTCTTTTCAGTGTCAGCTGCTCTGATTCATGTGTATATGCTAACGAAGTAGATAAACACCCAACCCATCCCCCCCTCTGAACCACTACTCTCCAACCTCCCATCTGGACGAGACATACACACCGCGCCAGCACCCTACAAACCCCCATCACTCGACGAGAGCGAACTTATCCGTATGCGCGCTCCGCCAGATGAGACGGATCCAGCCATATCATCATTGACGCTAAACGACGATGATGACAGTGACGACGAAGGTAGCCCGTTGAACGACAAGGACGCTCCGCCGGGGACGTTTCCTGTGTCGAGGTCTGAGACGGCTGATAGTTATTATTAATATGCCCCATTTTTTGGAATACAGACTTGACTTGATTTTATAGGATATAAAAGTTTTGGATACCCTGCCAAAGTCCATAGTTTGATATTGGAAGAAATCTAAACGGATGATTGAGAATTGCGAATTGCAAGCAAATAAAAAAAATGAAATTGATGTGCGATAGATATGTACAATAATACACCGGGCTTATCTTCTACCCTGTCGCCTTGCCCATAATGCTGTAACGTAGTCATGTCGAAACAGAGGTGTCCGGTTCACGTTGATACGACAGCTTCATCCGAATGAGCGTTGACGTGCTCGAAAAGTTGATCTCGTATGCTCTCCTCCATGCCGATGCCAATGCCCCAGAGGAAACCGTCGATATCCCGTTCTTTTCGTTTTCCGTGGATATAGCCTTCGTGATCGGAGGTCCTTAAGCCGCCTTGCTGAAATAATTCTTCTCCTCGAACAAGTAACCCTTGATCTTGCGGTCCTTGAGTAACTCGAAATATCTCTCTATAACCACCAAAAAAAGATTAGCACCCAATCAATCTCCCCTCTCCTTCCACCTTAAACACAGCGGACTGACCTCTTAGTTTTCCACACTTCTCAAAATGATTAACCCCCTCGCGCGCATAGCACTTGCCCAATTCCTCGCCCACAAGCCGTGCCATCATACTCCGCACCCACTGCTCGCGGATAATGGCGTCGCGCGCATTGTGCACGGCGACGTTGTCCTCAAAGTCGACGCCTTCGTAGGTCGGCGGCACGGTGGGCTTTTTGGCCAGGAAGGCGGCGGATTCGGGGGTTGGCATTTTGTCTGTCTCTTTTCTTCCCGGGGGGAAGATAAATTAGAAATTGTTTGTGAGGGTCAATTGGTGGAAAGGGCGTACCTGGTTGTTTCGTGTTTAGAGATTTGCTGCGAACTGGATAGAGAGCGAGGACCGACGTTGGTGAGAGATGGCCGAGAAACCAAAGGTGCTCGTGCGGAGCGCTGCGTGATTGGGCAATGTGGCTAGGCGGTGGCAGAATTGTTATAGCTTGAATACACCACGACCAACAGGCGTTGACCTATTACTCACTTGCAATTATGTTACAATTATTTTACATTTTGGTCTGACAGCTTTGAATTAATTAATATCTCATTCATAATGTCACAAGTATATGCCAGGAAAAAAGTTGAAAAAAAAGAAGAAGAAGAAAAGTATACAACAACCGGGAACCCTTGCCATGGCAAAATAATGCATCACCAATAAACAAGACAAACAAACGCTGCAAGCATAGGCATCATCATTCGATAAGTTTTGTCTTTCTCGTGTCAATAATCAAACATGAAGAAGAGAAAAGAAGATAAAAAAAGAAAGATGACGATATTAGTATCTATCATCTTCCGACGAAACGAAAAAAAGTGTCGAAGCAAGAGGGCTCATTTTGATTCATCGCCAGAATGTTGATTAACCCACTCATGATGCTCCTCATACAACGTCTTCTGCCCCCTGCCCCTCCTCCACGCATCCACCAGCGAATCCTTAAACTTCTCCCACGGATTCCGATTCAGCCAATTACTCAGCTCTCTATACCCGTAGATTTCCGCCCAACAGTCCCGCCCCCAATTGCAGCTTGCCATATTCACTAAAAAGTCGCGATGTTTCTCTTGATAGTGAACGCCCAGATCTGTGCCGTCGCCGCACGCGCCCGGTGGGAAGGAGTTTATGCGTCGTTGCGGTACAAAGGCCATATTCCTCCGAATCCACGGGTGGTTGGCATACAGGTATTCGAGCGAGTCTTGTTCTTTGTGTTCCCATTCCATGTGCTTTTGTTCGTAGAGCACCGGATCCCACCAGATGTCGAGGAGTCGGTCGGTCCATTCGGAGCGCCGCAGGAAGAAGGAGCCGAGGTTGAAGCCGCCGCAGTCTTGCGGCACGATGAGGTTGATGGATGACGGGTCGGAGTCGGCTGTTGCAGACAGGGAAATGGAGTCGAGGTAGGTGTCTGTGAGCGGGTGGGAGATGTTGAGAGGGTTGTAGTAGTTGATGTCCCGGTAGGTGTAGGGGCCGACGTGTTTGAAGAGGTGGTTTTCGAGTGAGTACGAGTATTCCATGATAAATGTGTTTAGGTCCAGCCACCAGAACCTGTATCCACGTCAGTAAATGATGAACCCTTAAATCTTAGAGGGGGGGCTTACCACTCCGCATTGGGATATTTCTTCATCGTCTCCCTGATAAGGTCGACTTTCTCCCAACTTTCTCTCCATTCATGCGCATACCGCTTCTGGGCCACCATATTCATAACCTCCAACTCATACCCCCATTTTTTGGCGTATTTCCGCTTGTTCCACAGACTGACTCGCTCAATGGCCCATTCGCGCGCGCCCTTCCACTCCATCACGCCGCCCTCGACGTTTGACGCAACCATGATAACGACCTTGCGCCCGCCGCCTAATGCAGATGCTCGGTACGATTCGACGATGACTACCCAATACCAATCAGCACACCAACGTCAAGAGAAGGGGGGAGAGAGAGGGACATACAAGACCAAAAATTCAGATATAACACCAACCCAATAAGCAACGAAAATATCCACTTGAACCTCCTCCTATGCAGTAAATTCCCCACGAAACCAACCACCCTCCCTTTGAGAGTATTATCTGTACTTTTCCATGCCTCCGACGTCCTCCCGCGATTCACCTTTTCTTCTTCCCGATAGTCGCGCGTGAGCGTAAACCGCGGCAAACTAGCCGAAATCTTCCTCTTCTGTCTCGAAAAGAAGCCCGAATTCCTCGTTGAGAATGACGGATAACTGCGCACCTCGTCGCTCTTCGCTTTCGCGGCGGACCACGACACACCAGCGCCTCCCCCAGGACTCAGCGTGCCACTGCCAGATGGGTAGCGGGGACTCACGGAACCGCCGCCGCTGGGTGTCAGCCCCGGACTGGACCACCCTCCTCCCGGCAGGGGAGAAGGGGATCGCGACAGGGACATTGGCGACGGCACGGGATTCGCGGGCGTGCCGGGGATGGGCGCGAGAGTTGATAGTGTAGGGCGACTGGAATTGTGATTGTCCTGGCCGCTGCCCCAGGCGGCCCCCTCGCGCGCGGTAGAGGACGGCTCTTCCTTGACGAGGCGGAGCGGAGGTACGGAGCTCGATGATCGACGGCGGTGATGGAAACTGGTCACCACTGATGGAGCAGCGGAGTGCCGATTAGCCTCCGAAGAATCCAGCGTGAATGTCGTTGTCGTTTGTGTGAATATGAAGAAGGTTGGAGGAGGAGGAGAGGACGATCCAAGGATCGTAATTTCTTGGGTGTGGCTGCAGCTCGTGGCGGAGGCTCGATGCTGTCTTGGTACTGCAGTAACTGCAACAGCTAGCTAATCGGAAGTCGTCGTTCACCGTTGTTCACCGCGGACTCGCCCGCATTAAGATAAGCCAGTAATTAGAAATTAAAAAGATATAAAAATATGCGAAAATTCAACGAATGCGGGGTGCGACAGCCAATAGCGACAGGTGTACCTGGTGGTGGGCAGCTGTTTGCGGAAGTTGTTGTTTCACCAAAATGTTTGCTCAGGAGTAGTAGCGACAACAATTCAAAGATCAGACAGCGAGCCGACTGCGATTATTATTTAGCGGAAGACCTAAGGCTGTTAGTGAGCGCTCTTGGGGCGCTTAAGGGACGGCGCATCTTATTAAATACCCACTGCCATTCAACGCCGCAATCTCGTGAAATTTGATTAATTTATGGCACTACGTGTCGCCTTGGCTTGGTAAATGAGGAACAATTATACGTATATTCCTTGACATGATCTCTATCTACCATTTTCTACTTATACAGAGTACCTGCGACGTACGATATGAAGGAGTGCTATATTATCTATGAAATAGCCCACCTGTTATGCTCCACTTTAAATATTTATCTAGATTACATCGTCTGTTGCGGTGAACTCCATCCATATGTACCTAGGTATCCTTGGGGCCAACAAGTACGTGGCAGGGTACCTTCATCTGTACTCGCGCAATGGGCAATAGTGGCCTCTTTGTCGTGCAATTCTTTCTTTTCTGCGAAGGAATGAGCAATTTAGCTGAATGTTCTATGAACGATGAGGAGGTTGCCCTCGGGGAGAAGATCTTGGTGTCTGTTCAGCGGGCCGCAACCGACTAGGGCGAATCCCCTAGTCCGTTGGTCCCAATAGAACCGCTCTATTAGAGCGGAATACGTAGCACGAAGTGTTCACAACTTCACTGATCATAATCAAAATTATGAAGCAATCACGGCTGAGGGCGATTGGCTGGCTGGGATTGGTTTGTTGCCTCAGGCCGCGAACTGGGACTAGCCTGTTTTAGTCAATTGTGCGCGTGGATAACCGCTTTCATTTCGTTGGTCCCTGAAAGCAGGGGAAAGCGACTCTTTGCCGGCTAGACTCTGCAGACAAGACGTACTGTATAGAGTTAAGCTGCAGTGCGCATTGATGCTTGTACGAGCTTGAAGAGTCATCGGAGGATAGTCCGTAGCTCTAAAATGCAGGGAGCCAATCGCAGCCCAGGAAGAGTTAAGCTTTGCCATCACGTGGATATGCACGCCACTATTGGTTGATTTCTGATATCTGTGGAGTACATATTACGACGCATTTACTGGATAGATACCGTATTGTGGCTCCTTTTGTATGGCTATATGTAATATATTGCGTAATCTGGATACGGTATCATCTAGGGGATGGTGCCTGGAAAAAATGGTGCTCTACCCCACAGAATTCTCAATGCTTTATTTATCTGCATGTAATCTTTCTTCTCTTCCTGTTGGATACTCAGCTCTGTGTTGGTAGAGCAGTCGAAGCTATTGCGTGCCGTTACAATGACGCTGTCTCCCTCCCTCTTTCGCATTCTGGTACGCAAAAATCTCTATCCGCCTCTTATTGTATGTATCGCAAACTGACATTTGTTCAAGGTCGTCGGCTTCGTCGCCCTAGGCAGTCTGACCTATGGCTACAGTTCCAGCATCATCTCAACCACGCTCGGCCAGCCGTCTTTCCTGGCCTATTTCGGGCTCGACACCGCTTCCAATGCGACCCAGCTCGAGGGCGCCATCAATGGCCTTTTTCAAGCTGGTGGCTTGTTTGGTGCGCTTTCTTGCATTGGCACGGCGGACCGATTAGGTCGGAAAATGTCTATTCTGTCTGCCTGCCTGGTCACCGTTGTTGGCGGCGCGCTGCAGGCTGGTAGTGTCCATATTGCCATGTATCTCGTCTTCCGCTTTATTACTGGCATTGGTGTTGGTGCGCTGGTTGCTTTGGTGCCATTGTACCAGTCCGAAATCTCGCCACCAAAGATCCGTGGATTTCTGGTTGGTATTCATGGTGTCATGATCTGTCTTGGTTATGCGCTTGCAAGTTGGGTCGGACTAGGCTTCTACTTTGTGAATGCTTCGGGTTCCCAATGGCGTTTGCCTCTGGCCATTCAGTGTCTGCCACCACTCATTCTGTCATGTGGCATTTATCTGCTTCCTGAATCACCTCGGTGGCTGATCGACAATGACCGCGCGGAAGATGCCTTGAAAGCCTTTGAGTCTATCCATGCCGAATCTGATTCGACCATTGCCAATGACCACGAAGCCATGGTTTCTGAATTCAATCTCTTGCGGTCTCTGATTATGCATGAACGCCAACAAAAGCTCTCTTTTCTGGATATGTTCCGCAATCCTGCCATGCGTAAGAGATGCGTGATTGGGTTTTGCGTCCTCTTTGCATGCCAGGGTACTGCCACTTTGGTCATTAACAGTACGCCCCCCTTCTTTTTTTTAATATTTGATATAAATACTTATCTTATATAGACTACGGCCCATCCCTCTACGCCTCCCTAGGCTTCGACAGCGTAAACCAACTAATCATCCAAGGCGGCTGGATCACAGTCTGCCCCATCGGCAACTTCCTCAACTCCCTGATCGTCGACCGCATCGGCCGCACCCGCCTGCTCATGGCAGGCTTCGTGGGCACCATTTGCGCCTTGATTGGCGAATGCGTGAGTCTGAGCATATACGACAAAACCGGCTCCAGCGCTGCCACCAGTGCCGCCGTTTTCTTCCTGTTTATGCACATCGCCTGCTTCTCGGTGACCTGTGACGCAACCTCATACATCTATGCGTCTGAGATCTTCCCCACGCCTGTGCGAGCCAAGGGACTGGCGATTTCGGTCTCTGGTCTTTTCGTGGCGACGATCATCTTTTTGGAGGCTGCGCCGACGGCGTTTGCGGAGATTGGATGGAAGTATTATACGTTGTTTATTGCTATAACGACGTGTAGTTTCTTCTTTGTTTGGTTCTATTGTCCTGAGGTATGTTTCCCGCCCCCGTTTTTGATATTGATCTTTTTTACTGACGGGTTTAAAAGACGAGCCAACGATCGCTTGAATCGATCCCTGAATTGTTTGGGGACTCGGTTGAGCCTGCGGATGTCAAGCCTTATTCTGAGGTGACAGAGACAGAGGTTGTTGAAGGTGGCGAGGATCGGGAAGTGTAGATTATGTCGAAGGGCCTTGTTTTGTCTATTCATGATATAACGGTATATCCTGCGACTTACTGAGACGAATGACGGTATATAGTTAATTGGTGATGCGTTTGAAGTGTATTTTATGGTATATATACATACAGCTTAATATAATAATACTCAATCTTTGAAACCCTTTGTTTAGTGCCACACATCTAAACTTGATTCACAATGGTAAGATCTATTTCTAGGTCTTTGCCTCAGGCCTTCAAGATCCCATGTTTAGCGCGGGATTGTCTTGCCGTCTTAGGCCACTTCTCAACCTCCCGTCACTTCCTTTGTCCTCCTGCCCTCCCCCATCTCACCAGACTTAAAACCTCTCTTTTTTTCAATTTTCTTCTCAAAAAAATGATTACCCTTGCTCTCCCCAATCCCTCATACGAGTCCTCACCTGCAAGAAGTTTTAAGAGGCTCAGAATGGATGAGCAGACGCCGACGGTCCCGGTCGTGATCGATCCTGAGGGGCATCTCTTGATCCGGCTTAGGGACAATACGGTAGTGCAGTTGTTTAGCAAAATACTCACTCTGAGTTCGCCGAAATTCAAGAGGATGCTCAAGAACGGCAACGTGAGAATCAAAAATGAATATGCGTCAGACGACAACTACGAGATATCGTTACCTGAAGACAGCAATGCATTTATGCTTCTCTGCTACGTCCTCCACCATAAGCAGCACCACATTCATGGGACTCCAGATCCCTCATCCCTACTAGCATCAGCAAGCCTATGCCACGAGTACGAATGCATTAGTCCGATGAAGGCCCAAATTCAGATATGGGCCATTGAAAACTTGTCAGCATTCACGGTTGATGATGTCAAACAGGACGTCCCCAAGATTCTCCTAGTGGCATACCTCTGTGATATGACAGTCCTATTCAAGCTGATTTCAGAAAAGATGCTGGAGATTCTTCGCCTCTATTCAAATGATCAAGACTTTCGCAGGTCATGGTATAGCATGATGGTTCATCCGCTTATACATGTGAACCTTGCCGATGAATTCGAGAAGAAGAGAGATATCATCAACAAAGACATCGAGACGGCTCTCATGTCTCCACTTGAGGTACTCGAAACATGCACCCACACGGATAAAAGCAGGCGCATTGAGACGTTTAAGAAATTGGTCGAGAAAGCTAAATTACGCCCCGAGGACGTCACCGCGATGCCTATTAATACAATACTGGCTGAGATAGGATAGCTGGAGGAATTCCGTCATCCCGAAAGCAACAGCAAGCGACGATGCCCCCTCAAAGGCACCACGAACCGCAATAAGATGTTAGCGGCGATTCACGAAGTCTCAAAGAAGGGGCTGGGGCTTTGCCTCAAATGCATCAAACACGCAAATCAGCCAGCAGCTGAGCCGGCATGTGATTTATCACAAATACGCCGTACACACAACACCAGTTACGGTTATGAATACGACCCATTCAGCTTCATAGTGGAACTTATCTGAATGGAGAAAAAATGGTTACCTATTTTGGGTGGTTGGATTGATTCTTGGTGGCGAAATGGGAAGATATACCAAGGGAATGTTTTAGAGAAGGTCTAGTTTCTAGAATGAAATAAAAAAGAAAGTTTTATTCCTCGTCTTCACTCTAGAAATACATATCATTACAAGTCTCAACGCATGACATTGGAAGCAATATATCTACCGACGGTATCATATTGAGCACCGTCGTGGACATACTCTACCTAGGTATTTCTTCCACTGCTGCGAATCCAACTACTTGCCAGCTCCCACCGTATGGCATCGCTGGCACATTCGCAGGTGATTCATCGTCAGTCAGGAAGTTTTTCTGATTTCTGATGAAGAACTGATATAGTGCACGACCTTCTTGCCACAAGCCCATCTGGGAGGAAGAGAGGTGACATTGGAAGCAATCTATCTACCGACAGTACCATATTGAGGACCGTCGTGGGCATAACTTGCCTCCAATGAGATCTGTCGGGGGACGGGGATTCCCGTCATAATGGTGAGAGTTCTGTCAGCGTGGATGTTTGCCTCAGGCCTTCGATAGTCACATGTCTCGAATGAGAGTGTCTTGCCTCAGTCGCAGCTTTCATTTCCCAGCCTCCCACTTACCTTCTGATCCTCTCACCCTCGCATACTCTCCTTCACCCTCTCATCCTCTCACCTCCTAATCCTCTTGTATCCCCATACTCCTGTCTCCCCATCTTCTTGTCTCCACAAACTTCGCCTCTGTTGTCTCCATACGAATTTCTAGCCATCTCGTCTACTACCTCGTTACGTTACCGCGTCTATCTCAAGTGACGCAGACTCAAGAGGCGCTCTGTTAGCTACACTATTCCCATCGACTTACCCCTCTCACACCTCCCAACCCACTCTTGCCAATCGTTCTTACCGATGGAGGCCCCTCCCCAGCCAAAGGACGACAAGGTCGGATCTGGTACCACGGAAGATTCGAACAAGCGTAAAAGGGAGGACGAGTGTATCGAGATCGATCCTAAGGGTGACCTCTGGGCTCACTTTCAGAATGTGAAAGTGCTAGTATCCCACAAGATACTTAGTTTGGGTTCGCCTGTCTTCGAAGCAATGCTCGGTGGCAATTTCAGAGAGAGCATCAAAAACAACTCACCACCAGATGGCAAGAACGAGATAACACTGCCTGAAGATGACCCCATACCCTTCGTCCTTTTCAGCAGGATACTCCACCACCGACAGGACGAGATTAGCAGTGCTCCAGATTCCTCAGCCCTACTGGCATTGGCAACCTTTTGTGACAAATATCAGTGCTACAAAATTATGAAGCCTCATTTTGAAAAATGGATAATGGAGAATTTGTATCCATGCGTAAAAGTGGTCGAGTCCAAGCGATATGCCGAGCTTCTCGTTGTTTCGTACATTTGCGACATTCCACACCTATTCAAGTTGATTTCAGAAGGTACCTTATGGATACTTCGTCGTTGGTCGAAAAACGTGCAGTTTCGCCAGTCGTGGTATGACAGCCTCTCTCATACCCTTGTCCGCCAGAACCTTGGAAGTGAATTAGAGACCAGGCGAGTGACTGTTGACCGAGATATCCATGATGCCATGATGACTCCCTTTGAGCACATTAAAAATTCGACTTGTCCAAACGCTAAAGGGCATGCTGGTGCTGCTATGGAAGCTATTTACGGCGCAAAATTGCTACCTAATGACGTCGCGGAGAAATCTGTTCCAAATATCCTCTCAGAGGCACGCAACCTCTTTGTGTCATACCATACCGGGAACACATGTCCAATCACTGAATTCACGCTCGGTTCCGTCATCAACGAGGCGGTTAAGAAGCTCACAGCGCAAGGACTCGGTCTTTGCCTTGACTGTGTCAAGACGCGTGGAAAATCGGCGACCGAGAAAAAATGCAGAGTAACTCACGAGACAAAGTTTGGAGATATTACTGGGATCTATCTTTACATTGCCCAATCCAAGACAGGTTTTCTTATTCCCTGGAATACATGATGAAGATGATGTGCATGGAGGACCTCGTGGCATCATATCTTAAATTGAGGATTTGGTTAATTCTTTATGAGATCATGTACCCAGTGAATGTTTTAGAGAAGACGTAGCTTCTCGAATGAAATAACAAAAAAGAGTTTTACTCTGCTTCTTACTTCTCTTCGCTCTAGAAATATATGCTATCAGAAACCTCATAAGCAGTTTCAAGACTCTCCATATGCGAAGGTCTTCATAAGAACTAGACATGCACCCATATGCAATTGAAGCCCGTATAGTTCAGCATAACCCTCTCCGCACGAACAGCTAATTGCCATAGATCCTGCAAGAGAGCTCTCTGGATACAAATATCCCTTGCACTGCCATACATCGAGACTCCAGCTGCCATCATCCGCGTCCTCGTAATCATCATACGTAGCTATATTCCATTCCAACATCTGTACAAGAAGCAGTGACATCTCTATTCAATACACCCCTCTGCAGCCAACGCCTGCGCATCATTCCATATCTCCGCATACCTCGCCCCCTGCACACCCTCATCCCACAAAAACTTCCCAAACACACGCACCAATCTATCCCACTCATCAATCCGCATTACCATCGCAGTGGCTGCTATAGCACGCAAAGACCACTCCATCAGCACCTCATTGTTCGCGCTAATGGTCGACGCAGCGACGAATAGGGCCCAGAGCTTGAATTCTGCTGGTAGCACACCATCATCACCATCCTTGCCATCATTATTATTGGAAGATTGATTCTGCAAATGTTCCCGAACAGTCTCAACAAGCAAATCACACATCGGCAACTGCGGCGGACTTTCGTTGAGCATGCTTTCCGAATAGAGCAGGAGGACTAGTCTGCACAGTTCATGGGCAGGATGTAGATGATAAGAGTGTGGCTGTGGCTGGATCGAGAGGAGTGTGTATTGCGTCTGAGTGATTAGGAAGCGGATGTTGGCGGCTTCGGTGTAGCAGTGGCTGTCGTTGGTGGTGGTGGGTTTGGGTTGTGTGAGGAGGGAGGCGAGGAGGTGTGTGGCTTCGGCGAGGGAGGTTATGCAGTGGGTTAGTCGAGAGTCGATACCGTTAAGAGCTTTGAAGCTGGTGGTGCTCGTTATATTGGTTTCAGGGCTATTATTGGTGGAAATGTGTAGAGAGGAAAAAGGTAGGTATTGGCGAGAAAGGAATGGTAGTTGGATGGCGTCGATGGAGCCAGCGAGGTCCGCTCTGACGTTGGCAAGTTAGCAGAGAATCAGAAAGAAGTGTCGGAAGGGAGTTCCTACCGGAATACTTTATTCATAACCATCGGTTTGGACTCCAAACTATCCAGTCCACCGCGCAGATCGACTAGCCTTTTAAGACCCTCCATGTGTATTCGCCAGTTATCCACAGATCCTCTAGTTTTCTACTCATACGTCAACACCAAAAGCCCACCCCAGAAAATTGAAGAAGGAGATACATACCTCTATAAACGCCAACGTAGCCACAATAGCAATAGTCTCATCACTCACACTCTGCAACGTCTCAATACGAGTTTTGACTATCGTCACAGCCTTTTGCAGATGCTTCAACCAGATAGGACGTTGCTCTCCTCGGAGAGTACGATAGCCAGTCCGCATAGCATGCGTATCGGCGCATCCAATGATCAAGTGCAGCAATGCATTGTCGTAGAAGGCGAGAGGCAGCCAGTAGTCGGTCATGGGGTTGAGGGAGGTGTGGCTTTCGATCGTGTAGAAGCTTTTCCAGACTGTTGTCATATCTATCAAGACGTTAGTTAGAGAATTAAGATAGGAAAAGATGGAATGGATAAACGAACAATATTTCAATAAATCGAGCATATACGGCTCCAATTTGACGGGGAACGCATTGAATGGATCAACGTCATTGATTTCTTGCACTACTACTATGTCCGGAGTATCAAGCTGCTGTTTATTTATTATTTTGAGCTTTCTTTTCTGGGCATAGTCATTGCTTATGGCGGCGCGTTTTCGAATGGCCTTGCGTGTCTCGGCGCTGATGCTTGAGCTGTTGTTGCTGCCGGCCATGTGAATGAACTGGAAAGGGCCATCATCGTCTCCTCCACGAGAGCGTTCCTTCAATTTGGGTTTCTTAGTTGCTGTACACGTTTTAGCATCAACATCAATGTGTCATACGAGGGAAAAGGAAATGCATACATCCCAACGGCCTCCCCCGCCTCCTCGGCGCATTCAGTTTCACGGGACCATGGTCGTACCGGAAGACGCATGGATCGTGCGTCGTCGACGCTAATGAGAAAACAATCTCGCTGGGGGCCTGGAGCTGTGAAGCCATCTTAACATGTGTGGATGTTTGTAAGTTGGATAAAATCGACCGCCTCCAACATTGGAATATGTCAGCAGGCGCTATCGTTTATCTCCGAGTCGCTATCTCCAGCGCCTAAACCCAATGTGGAAAGCGGCGGCCGAAAAAATTGGCCCAAAGAGGGATAGCGCGATTCTCTGGTATAAACGACGTCAATTCTGGAGACACTCAACACATATCTACCAATACCCATGTTCAGATCTAGAAGGCTATGTTCAGGTCTAGAAAGATCTACCAGGGGAAGGGCGTATTGGCTAACCGGATACAGGAAGAGACAGTCTGAAAAATTCATCTCAAAAGGGAAATCCCTCCATCATGAGCCAGATGCTACTTGGCCATGGCCTAGGTATACGAGATTTTCATGCTTTGATTGAAAATGCGATTATTAATTCAGCATTGAGGTGATGGCTATAAATACGGCGTTTGTCCTCCGGGTTCAGGTCTGACAATTCCTCAACTATCTCCACTACTCTATACTTTCGACTTGAAGAGAAGTCTTTTAGAGAGATCCACTTCATACCTACCTATCAGCCTTGCAACATGTCTACATACACCTGGGAAACAACAGCAGAGGAAGTGTCCTCTGCCTGCTCCTCTTCCATCAAGGGCAAAACCGTGCTCGTCACAGGCGTATCCCCCGGTGGCCTCGGCGCCAACTTTGCGCTCGCAATCGCAAAACATGCACCAGCACTCATCATCCTGGCCGCCCGCAACACTGGCAAGGCCGAAGAGACAGCCAAAGCCATTGCAGAAATCTCCCCAGAGGTGGCCACCCGGATACTCAGGCTGGATCTTTGCTCACAGAGTCAGATCAGAGAAGCTGCCAAGGAAGTGAATGCCTACAGTGATGTACCGTTTATTGATGTACTCATGAACAATGCTGGTATCATGGGAGCTGCAACGTACACGCTGACTGCTGAGGGGATTGAAAGCCAGTTTGGCGGGAATCATATTGGGCATTTCTTGTTCACGAATCTGATTATGGATAAATTGATTGGTTCTGCTGGCACGAATCGCACGGCGAGGGTGGTTAATATTTCCAGTGATGGGTATCGCTTCAGTCCCGTGCGATTCGCCGATTGGAACTTCAAGGTAAGCATCCATCCATCCATTCGAGAAAGAAGAGAAGATGCTAACGATAAATAGAACGGCAAAACATACAACCCCTGGCGTGCCTACGGCCAATCCAAAACAGCCAACATGCTATTCTCCAAATTTCTCGCCTCCAAGCTTGCCCATCGCGGGCTCATTTCCGTGTCTCTGCATCCCGGCATCATATGGACAAACCTGGCGAACCACGTTCCTGCTGAAGAATGGAAGGATGTTGGTTAGTCATTTCTTTTCCAAAATATAAAATGAGAATGGATTCTGGCTGACAGTTTGTACAGCTCAAATGGATCGCGATTTGGGCTTCGACAAGAACTTAGATAATCCTAGAGCGAAGTCGCCAGACCAGGGTGTGGCTACGCATGTGTTTGCTTCGTTTCATGATTCGATTACGACTGAGAGTGAGTTTTATTTTTTCTTCCTAAATGATACCTTTTTTTTAGTCTAATGTTATTAAACAGACAACAATGGAGCTTATCTGGAAGATAGCCGAGTCTTCCTGCCGGAAGAGATCCATTCTTGGGGCCGAGATGAGGTCGATGCTGAGAGATTGTGGAAGTTGAGTGAGGAGCTTGTTGGAGAGAAATTCTCGTACTGATTTTTCGTGGCATATCTAATGTTGGATTCATAATTACCCAAGACTGCTCTAAGAGAGTATCTACTTTATTGCTCATAACATATGCATATTCTATAATACAGATGCAAATTATATCGCAAATCAGAAATTGTCGGCCTCTTTTCTTTAGATGCACAGGAATAAAGAAACCTAAACAAAGCCATTTAGCAAGCGAATCACCCCCATCATCCTATATGTCTACTTACATACCTTCGTATTCGAATAGGTAGGTAAATTCAAAAGCTGCCTGACAGAGTCATGACAGCGACAGCGACAGCGATACAGGGTCTATCCTATCGAACTCTAAAACATTTGCATGCATATATCTAGCTATCTAAGCTGCGTATGCATAAAATACAAATAAATCCATGCTTCCAGCCTCACATCGATAACTAGCTTGTCAACCACCCAAACCGGGCAGGATAACCAAGCTCTCGATAATTCGCCCCATCCCATTTCTATTCTATCTCATTCCAAGTTTTGCTTGCTTATCAATCTCTAGAGGGGTAGGTGGATTGGACGGGTGGGTATGTTTGCTTTTTGACTGACGCTGAGTACCTACTTGACGCTGTGCTACAACAAAACGGAGTCAGAGTTGGGTAGGTAGGTAGTACATAGCTAGGTACCCTGTTAAGCGAGCACATGATCCATGATCCATGATCCATGATCCGTCCCATGGTCTGGATCAAAGGGTAAATCCATGCTTGTTTATGTTTAGGTATCTATGTGATGACGCATCGCCGAAGTTATTGAGTTCACAATAAATGTACTATTCCAAGGTTTTGGTACAAATGATCATCGCATAATCCCTTGTCTACGACATCCGGTTATATATTTAGGCAAAATGCTTAAGTATATGCTATAAAGCAAGTAATCTATGTCCATTCGGGGTCTTACTTACTTGCAACAGAGTTCTCCACTTGCAGTAGTTATGGTAACGTGCTGAAAAATAGGACGTACCAATTGGGAATTTCGCCGCATTTCATGCATGACTGACGGCATTATTAAGCTGGGTGAGAGAACCTTGAGATCTAGAAAAGCTGTATTTATGCGGATGCTGATGCAATGTACAAGACAGGACAGGATTCGTGGTGGTGAATATGTTCCGAGTATGCCCGCCATATACATGCCATGTCATGTCTGTCAGAAGTACAAAGTACGAGGTAGAAACTTGGAATATAGACTGCTCGGGGTTCCCGGAGTTCCCGGAGTTGCCTGGGCGTAAGAGATGGAGGGTGTCTAGCTAAGGGCAGGCTGACAGGCATCTAGACGGCAGATGTGGATGTACAGTGGCAAATTCATGCTAGCCATTCCGTTCTAGCCAGCTACGAGCTAGCATATGGAATGATCGGAGTTTTGACTAACATATTCTTTCCAGTTCAGTCAGGTCCTTGCGAATATGCAGCTTATTTTGCATAATCTATGCCATAGCAACAGTCCCTAGACAAAAGTGTTAACACCCCTTTGGAAGGGCTCTAGAACTAAATACAACACCTAAATCAGGATAACTAAAACGAGTTGAAGATCCCCTGAGAGTTATATGAAGAAAATAGAATCTGGCCACGAGAAGGGCACTAGATGTTTATAATAATTGTTGATAGATGTCGCATGATGTAGCGGAGGGACCCCGAGGGTGCTAACACTTTTGTCACCCCACTGTAGCTAGGTTCTTATGGAAATACACTTCCTACGTTGACAGGGAAGCAAGAATTTGGAATGTTCATAGAGAGATGTGGCAAAGTAAGTGATAAACGTACATCTACATGATTGTTAAGCCGCTCCTTGTTCTTGCTCTCAGTGAGGACGAGCGAGTTGCCTATCAGAACATGCCAAAACCGCCTGCTGCTCACTTGCTCCCGCGCTCGAGTCAGTCCTGTCAATCATCTGCAAGCTGCTTCTGCTGCCGCTGCTGCTCGCGCGCATTTCCGGGGTGATTAACATACAGGACGGGCCTCATGCGAACCGCATGTAGGTTGATGCATATTCCACACCAGCCAGTTAGAAAGGAACTGTCGTTTCTCCCCGTCTTGACCTGAATATCTCCCCAGGCAGAGACCGAAGACGTAGGTTGACTGTCTTGTATGTAAAGTAGCTACAGAAAATAGAGAATGATGCAATCCATACCGGGAAAGGAGAGGAGAAGAAAGAAGAAAACAGGCCCAAGACTAAGAGAAACGCAACGAAAAAGTAAATATTGAACCGGGCTTATATGCAACAATCATAACACCCAAGCTATCTACCTGTGATAGACAGGAGGAGAAAAGGGCCGTCCCTCGAATTATCAGGCACCGGGATACACGGAGAAAGGCCCGTGGACGTCGATCGCAGAAGCACCGCACAGAGGCACCTGCACCCGGAAGATCATGAATGCGTCAAATAGAGAAAGTCTATTCTGGCAATATACCAGGTTGGAGGTGCTGATTGGACTTTTTCTATTTGGACAGGCAGAGTACAGCTGTCATTCAAAACTTTGATCTCCATCGAGTCTTCAAGCTACCTTGGCTGATCACAAATGCTGACTCGTAGAGTTTGCTGGATGGGGTTTCCTAAATTCGCAAGTACTGATACTTCTGATGGCCCACATTTGGCAGGCAAACAAGAGGGTGTCGATGTCAATTTCTGGTAGTGTGACTTGTGATGGCCGCCGGTTTCAGGGTTCGCTACTATGAGATGGTGTGGTACCACAGCTAATTAGATGGGTTTCCAGATCGATACAAAGAATATCTGTCTATTGTACCAGATCTTTCTTGCGGAGACCGAGAAACCCGAGATTGGATATACTGAATATTTTGTTAGAAGAAAGAAGCCAAAGAAGGACCCTGAGATCTAAAACGTGTAGTTTCTATCTTCAGACTCAAATACGTAAACTAGACCAAACACGGAAACTTGACAGCCATATTGTATGAAAGCTAAAAAAAATTATTTGCTTTTTTATTTCCTCTTTTGACCCTTGTCCCTGCAAGTTACAGGCCTGAAGAGTCAAGACGCTGCTGTGACTGTTGATCGGTGCGTGAGATCCAGCACTGCGGTGCCGCTAGGTCACACGGCTGATCTGCAACGGAAGATCTGCGGCTCTCATCGCGATGATTCTTTTTATTTATTTAATTTTTAATTCGTTTCCGCCTTCACCTTCGTGATTTTCCTCTCCGTGGGAGGCTTGCAGGTAAAAAGGCGGGTCTTCTGCGGCAGGAGAGAATCTCGTTCAATAATTTTCGGCCCTTCACCCACCCTCATGCATGTATAGCCTGGGCTCGGCAGGCCTGGAGACAAGGATTGGATTGCGCTCATTCGGCATATTCGGGGCTCTGCCTCATCCGGACAAATTGTGGGAGATCGCTGGTCATTCTTACCTGAGGGAAACGCCGACTCGGACCCAATAGTATCGTCGGATTTCCAGATGTTTTCTTTTCGTTGTTTCTTTCTTGCATGGCGAACAATGTATTTCCCGTGTCCCTTTTTTTATTATTCTGACTATTTAATATTTATTTTTATTTATCCCGCGTTTATCTACTAGTATAAGCTTAAATGTGGTTTGGCTGGCTGAACTGGCCCCGATGTCGAAGTTAGGGCAACTGGAGATCAGCTGATGGTGGGTGTTACAAGCAGTGTACGACAACCAAGACAAGCGCTAATATACAGCCAGTGGTTCGCTGCAAAATGTCGCTGGTGCTTGGAATACCCTGTTATATACCTGGAAAAACGGTATTCGTCTTACGTCGCTAAGAGTTTCTCTCGAGAATAAATATGTCATTGTATAGGCAGTGTCAGTGTGAGGGTGCATAGGTACCACTGCAGTAGCTCTGGAGATCCAAGTGGGCAACTGTACTGCATTGCATATTTCTAATAATTTTACATCATATCTTAACACTACATATATAATTCTTTCGTCTACTAGGATCTAGGGATAATTGACAAACTGCGCCAACACGTGTGAATTAATCAATACCATGTGTTGGCACAGATCGGCCTCCCCCATGGCACCAGCCAACATCAGTGAGTCAGTGACATATTATGAGCTACCTGTAAGATCTATAAGCTTCTAACTAGCCCAACAAGCGCAGTCCAAGTATCCAAGAAAGAGGCTAATTTAAAGCGTAGATCAGTAATAGCCCCCGGAGACAACAGGCAGGGCTACGGCGCTGGTGGCTGGGGATCGGGCGGCCCACCAGTGGCCCACTAAGCCCTTGATCGATCGAGGTCTAGAGACTAGGGAAAAGTGGCTAGACAAGTTATGCCTTGTCTTGAGCAATTATGAGTACAATAACCATAACCCAGATCGGTTATGGCTGAGGCGGCTGGCCTAAAGGGATCTACCTCTCCGAGACGGCCGGATTGTCAGCATCGTATACAGGGGTGGTTGAGTTTACTGTGACCGCCACTGGCTGGGCTGGGCGCCTAGGAAATAGCAGGGATATTATTGACGTCCAAGCTGTAAAGTCTAAAGACCCTCGCCATGACATCGGTAGGTAGGTGGTAGTGCTTATCTAGAATATGACCTGACATAATGAGTGGATAAAATTTAAGCTGTGGCGTTGCGGGATTTCAAAACGGCCAGCTGGGCTTTTGGGTTTTGTAAGAAAAATAAAATAATCTAAAAAAAAGCATTGTTTTCTGTCTCGGCCACTTATTTTCCATGTCTCTCCCTCTGCCATTTTTGCTCAATGTGTTCATAGCACAGGCCTTTGCCTGCGGAAGCGCCGAGCAAATGCCAATAGGCCCAATACGTGCGGTTGTAAACTGAAATCGAAAAAGAAAAGAAGGAATAGTAGGAAAACGAATAACAACACACGTAAATCTGTCGATCTCCCTCCAGGTACGAGCGCTTCAGCCCTGATAGTCTATAGACAGTATGTGGGCCTTTGACTTTCCTATGCTGGAAATATCTTGCAGTCCAGTGTAGAAAACCACATCATTCAGTCTATTTCGTCAGCAAGGAACTTGTTCTCGGTGGTATTCAATCGGCAATCGAACGAGCTATGTAATTCTAAAACTCGGCGTCCGGTCTTCGGATGGTTCTTTTGAAGGCCTTTTGTGTAACCACGTCATCTGCATGAAAAAAGAGGGTCTATGCTCGTTATCTTCACGCAGATCAGGACACACATAAGCATTTCTATTGTCGTGCACCAGTGTAGCCTGAACTCTGCTACTGTACACGGCATGCCCTTGGATGGGTCTCTCAGCAGCTGCATCTAGTTCATGCCGATGCAGCTCGTTTTAATAGCGACATGATAGTTACTTATTGAGAGCCGTATTGTTTATCACCTCGTGGGGTGTTTTTCTTTTGCTTTCCCATATTATCCACAGGACCACAATACATTGAAAAAGGGTAGTGAAGCAAGTCTACTGGTCGACGCCGACGTCAACTTCAGCACGCCCAGATCATGGCTTCTCCAGCGGGAAAAAATGGGGAAATCTCGGACTGGCTGGCCCTTTTTTTCGTGGCTTTTTCCCAATTATCTCCGCAGGTCGCTCTCGTTTCTTTTTTTTTTTTTTTCGCTTCTCTTCTGTATGTACTCGATTTTCGAGTCTCTCCAATGGCGGCTGTTACTGGATCCAAGAGATAGACTCCACTATCACGATCACCAAGAGGAGGTGCAGTTGTCCTCCACCTCGGACAGAGCCACAATTTGGAGCTTGCTGAACTGATAGTTAGCTGGGACTTGGGTAAGGATTTTAAAAATTCTGACCATGATCTGCAGACCACTCTTTTCAGTACACGAATGCATAATGCTTTGAGAAGCAGCTTGGATGTATATATCGGGAATTATCTACCCTTCCTTCTCGTAGAACTCGGCCGTGCATCAAAGTACTGTCATCAAAGCAGAAGTATCTTCCTTTTGTTTCTTTCGTGGTTATTAACTATCGAATAAGCTTTGTGTCGTCGATTTTGCTTTTCTTTCTCCTCGTATAAACGTCAATACAATCTTGCAAAGAGTACTTTCGAGTACAGCACTTTCTGGAATGATTGAAACTCGTTTGCAAATTCCAATGCCAGCACTCATGTCTGAAGAGAAGGCTTCTGCCGCTGCCAGCTCTACTACCACCACCACTACAACAGCGAATTCCGCATCCTCAAGACAACGTCCGGGGTCAGCATGCGAGGAGTGTCGAAGAAGGAAGTTGAGATGCGATAGACAGCCTCAATGCGGCAACTGCGTCGAAGCCGGCGTGGTATGTACCACGACTACGGTGCGACCTGCAAGAGGCCCGAAGAAGGGTCATCTCAAAGCCTTGAAAGGAAGAATAGGTAACATCCTACCAGATGCATGCTTCCGTACTAAAATAAGACTAACGGGCTTCCATTAGCCACCCTCGAGCGGTGCATCATGGAACAACAGGGCGGTATTTCGTTGCCAGTCAGTGACGGATCATTGTCGCCGGAAAACCCACAGCCCTGCAGTCCAGACACAGAGACTTTCGATAAATCACTTGATAGACGACCATCTCTTGCGTCTATTTCATCTTCAGTCCAAATCCCATATGGCATTCCAGAACTCGTGAAAGCCGACTTGTATGTTGCTTAACCTCCCCCTTCAAGTCGTTCGGAGCGTACTAACAAACAACTATCAGAGATCAACTCTATTTCGAAAGAGTTCACCCCCTCATTCCTGTCTTACAACGAGCACGATACTTCACATGGGCCAAAAGCCCAGCCAAATCAGATTCCCGCGTCTGCCTTCAATACGCCATGTGGACACTGGCAGCGTCGCTGTCGACTCACTGCCAGAGTATTCGAGACTCTCTATATGCACACACCAAGCGAATGCTCGACGTCATCGAGTCCAAAGATAACGAGATGGACTTTTTCGACATAGAACAGGCCCAGGCATGGTTGTTAGTTACTATTTATCAGTTCATGCGAATCACCCATCGCAAAGGCTGGTTATCTGCTGGACGTCTATTTCGACTCATTCAATTAATGAGACTGTATGAAATCGACAGTCCGAATGAGATAGCCAACCAACTCATTGAACCAGACTGGGTGGAAGTGGAAGAGAAGCGACGAACCTTCTGGATGGCATATACCCTGGATAGATTCGCTAATATTCGCAAGGGGTGGCCCATCACATTAACAGAGCAAGTCCTGACGCGCCTGCCTATGCCCGAGGCTGAGTTTCAAAGTGGACAGCCTGTCGCGATGGGTTTTCTGTCGGACTCACTGGCCGGTAGTGATTTTATTACTACTCCCCAGTCATCATTCTCCGAATGTATCATCTTAGCTACTATATGCGGTCGAACACTCTCCCATAGACATCTATCCACGGTGGATGGTATGTATGGTAGCAACCCGCAAGAGTTCTGGAGTCGACACGAGTGGATAGATACTGCTCTGGCGACGAGGATTTCCATGTTGTCCTTGACATATCCATTCCAGTCAGAGCATATGGATCCTATGTTGTTGTTCACGAAAATGATAGCACAAACGACCATTCTGTGTCTACAGAAAATAATCGAGTCGACGACTTGGGAAACGAGCGAATATAATAATCTCATCCTCGAATATGAGCAGCGCTCTCGTCTGGCGGCGAAAGAGACTGTCGAGTTGGCCAAGGAGCTGACACATCTGAGCTACTTCAAGGTTTGTAAAACCCTTCTCTATTTATCAAGATATGATAGCTAACTTAATCAGGTCCACCCCTTCACACCCATCCCCCTCTGCATTTGCGCCGAGTTCTTGAACTCCCGAGATCGAGATATCGATCCCACGCTTAGCACACAACTGCAGGAAATTCTCAACGCACTGCAGTACTTGAAGAATGTAAACACGCTGGCAAGCGAGAATCCCACTGCCCCTTTTTGGATTGATTTGAATATGGATAATTTCGGTGTTGGCGTTGGCGTTGGTGTTGATGTTCCCGTGAAAGCATAGGTAGATTGTTTTGAAATGGATGTCTTATGTGTTATGGATGGGTTTATATAGGGCGTCGGGTCCGCGAGGGCATGGTAGCGAGGATATAATAATATTTGCCTTGTTTTTCAAAAAAAAAAGATTCAATGTGCCGCAACAGTCAAGTAGAAGTATGTTTATATGATCATTCCATCTGGTTGATACATCCTAGCAAAAAGGATCTTGATCGTGGACATGATTTAATACATGGCAATCTGTTTTACTCCCTGAAAATAGCATGATTTCCGCTTGCCATCCCTAGAGCATAGTAGCTACTGGGACCTGTGGCTTCAGTCAATAATTGTTTCATTTTTGTACGGAGTACTTACTCCATTGTACTTACCATCCTTATGTAGAACGACGTCTTCCCCAGGCCAAAATCGAGTCCCTCGAGTACATTTGAGATCAAAAGAGGAACTTGGAGAGCGATAAGCAGTGATATGGTCAACACCTCCACTAACACCCCTCGGTGTATTAGGTTGAAACATTCTGCCGTTAACTTGAACAGAGACGTGCTCTTTTTGTTGTAGGATTAGAAGGTTTTGGTCAAGATGCATTTTCGTCATAATGAAGATTCGTGGTTGATTCAGAAGTTGTGGGAGCTTTGTAATATAATGTTGAGCTTCTTATGAGGGCAAAATCTGTGTTGTTGTGTGCTCCATACGGAAGCGAGGAAAATGCCTACAGTTCCCAGGCAAAAGTTTTAACACCACTCCGGAAGGCCTCCGGAACTAAATACTCAGGGTTATGGGAATAACTAAAAGGATTCGAAGAACTCCTAAGATCTACATAAAAGAGACAGTATTAATACATAATATTTATATGAGAAGGGCTTCAAATATTTATATGTGACTGCTGCTAGACAACATGATTTTTAGGAGAGGGTGTTAGATATATTTGCACCGCCCCCCCCCCCCCACTGTATAGAGGGCTAACTAAGCTAGAAAGCTGGTGAAATTGAAATCAACATTCCTTGAGCTCCTAGCACGAACATATACCATAAAATAAGATAAAAACGATGCTATGCTAGCCATATGACGCATCCCGTTTTTCATATACCCGTTTTCGTGGATTACCAAGAACCCTCCGGATCAAGTGGGTATGGCATTCAACCATGCGAGATTAATAAAAGTTTTTGAGTAACTAAATCCTCAGGATAAAAGAACATTAGTATTGCTCCAGCACTTCTGAATTCATTAATGGTTCATCAGAGGGTCTAAACACCTTACGGATATAGACTAGCATATTGCATTGGTTTTCGTCGCATAAAGGGCTATTCATCCATAGATATGTTAAAGGAAGAAATCCATATATGACATTAAATTTCATCCCATTTCCTTCTCTAAGAATGAGATTTATTATTACAATTTTATTTGCCCTGAGTGATAGGGAGGAATTCGGTTCTTTGATTTAAGGAAATGTAGATGCTGGCTATCTTCTACCTGTCATACTATTGAATGTCCCAAACAAACAAGCAAGATATAGAGGGGAAAACAGAGTAGCACACATATTGACGTTTCGAGACCCCATGACTTAATCGGATTCCCCTGTATGCTCCTCACCCTCCAACTCACGCTCAGCTTCAGTCACATAGCGAGGCAAATACCTAAATATAATCGGCAACGCAGCAGCCAGCAGAACACCCACACCAATGAACGACGAAACCGTCGCGAACCCCGTCGTATAATGGGGAGCATCGCTACTCGGCCAAAGATAGCTACCATAGATAGAGGATATACTACCAACACAGTTGACCATTGCAATGACAACAGCTCTCTTCTCGGCCGGGAATGACATGAGCTCCGACGCCCAGTTGAGAATTAGTGGTAACGTGATGTACAAACCGGCGATGTAGAAACACATAAACGCGTAGCGGACGTTGTTGTTGTAGTTTACAGTCAACGATATGATGGAACTGACAAAGGCGAGAGCCAGACAGCCTGCGATGTGCCAGCGTCGGTCACCGGTGCGGTCTGATGTCTGTGGGAAGACGAGGAGGAAGACTATGCCGACCTGTATAATTAATGCTTAGTATCTCTTGACTAAATGTAGAAACAGGGGAGAGGACTTACCACCCAGATAGGCACCGTCATCCATTGTTTCATGGTCCCCTCATATCCCATACTTTCCAAGACTGTAGGAATGAAATACGAAATCGTAGTAGACCCATTCTGTGTCATATACAAGATAATAAAGAAATAGGTCCTCAAATCGACCACCGCAGCCTTGACGCTTTGCCATGGAGTCAGTACCTTGCCTCTCCTCATAGCTGCCGTTTCGGCCTTGTCATGCATCAGTCGAACCGTGGCGAGCAAGCGTTGCTCTGCGCTGACTCTTCGCTGGGGATTGTGAGGGAAGTCTGGGAGGATGAACAATGCAGCAATACCGATACAGATGGTGCAGATTCCCTCGATGAGGAAGAGCCATCTCCATCCCCTCATGCCGTTAACACCCTCGAGTCCGGAGATGACAGCGCCTGATATGAGGCCAGAGACGGCTCCGGCAACGCAGAGTGCTGTGAAGAACATGCTAAAGCGCTTTCCTATTAGACAATTAAGTATCCTTGTTACCTAGTGATCTGTATCCTCTTCAGGCTAATAAACATACCGATTTCATCTTTCTTATACCAGGAGGTCATGATATACAGGACTCCCGGGAAGAATCCCGCCTCGATGATCCCAAGAAAGAACCGACATATCAGGATATCATGGTAGTTCTTGACTTGAGACATTCCAGATACTAGCGCACCCCAGGCCTAGGATAAAAGGTGAGTGTTAGTTCAAGTCTTTTAAAGAAATATCACTTCACTTACAACCATGATTGCCGGCAGGTAGTATGACGGGCGAGTGCGAGATAAGGTGATGTTGGAGGGTACTTCCCAAACAACATAGGCAATGAAAAAGATCGAGATGAGCATTGAATAGTCTGTCACCAATCAGCAGCCTATTTCCAATCAATGTTAGAAATGACCATATACCTGTGTCAGACAGTCCCAGATCCGAGTTCATGCCTGCCGCCTCTGCATTTCCCTTGAAGAAGATAAGCATGACATCCCCAGTCAACGACAAAGCGAAGAACTTACAATATTGTTGCGGTCGACATAAGCCAATACACACATGAGCCACAGGATAGGTAGCAGCATGAAATCAATCTTCCGCAGGATATGATTCTCCTCCTTGGAGCCTGGCTGGTAGCAAGCAAGTGCATCCGCCAAGTCATTGGGCAGTCTTTCACCGCCGACCTCGCAACTGTCGAAAACCTCGCCTACGTCGACGTCTTTTGTCATGTCTTGTGTTGCAGCGAGGTTCGCGACGTCTTTGGTGTCCTTGGCGGTGGTCATACTTGAAGAAAGGGGACCGAAGCCGACAATAGCAATGGCAATAATAAATCAACAAAAAAGGCGAAATATATGGACGGTTATATACAATGTTTTGAGACAGCTACGCAAACCATGTTGGCTGAATCTGACAAGGTGCCTGTATCGTCGTCTACGGTTGGGCCGGTGCTGTCTCTTACAGGGCAGGATCACTTGACGTGTCATTTGTCGAGTATGGCGGAGGTTGGGTTGTGTCAGTCGGTGGAGGAGATATTGTCGTCTATGATAGCGTAGTATTCTTTTTTCTGTTACGGAAATTCCTGATCATTATTTGTATATTGAGATGCAGTTTAATAATTTATTCTATAGTAAATATTCAAATGTAACCGACACATTCGATTTTCAACGTCTGTGCAACGCGCCAATGCTTTAACGCAGAGACAAGCACGAGCCTTAAGATTTCACAAACAGCATTAGTAATTATTCAAGAGGTAATAATCGAATTGGGTTCCTTTCTTACAGGTCGTGGCTCCGAGAAGAAAGCTATATAGGCTTCATTCATAGCAGGTATATCTTCTAGGCTGGTCACATATATGGTAACTTTGAGCACCTTCACGGCACTGGAGCCGGCTGCTTCGAGAACGGCTTGTAGATTCGTTAAAGCTTGGGTCTATGCCCCTTTAGCAACAGTCTCGAGATCAATGGTTGTAGATACAGCAGCTAGAAAAAAGAATGAAGGAAGAAATGCGCTTACCGTTCGATCTCCAATAGTCCCCTTAACCAACGTCTTTGTCTCAGGATTCACCCCAAGAGATCCGGAGCAGAAAACGAGATCCTTGTGAATAACGGCCTGCGAAAGGACTGGATAAGGGCCGGGGGCCTTGGATGTTGTTAAAACGGTGCGTTTTGGTTCAGCCATATTGTTAAGGTGATTAATTTCATTCTTCTTGTTTCTCTGGGAGCCCTATTTGTGCTACTTCATATACCGGGCTAATTAACGAGCCTGGATCTATATAGTCATCAATGTCCATATCACGGATGGTGCCGACGAGGTCAACGTCACACATAAAGTTTATGCATGCAGTAGTGATAGGGAATATCTACTACTATCTCACTAGACTGAGGATGATTCAGATCGACGTGGTCTAGATACAAACTCGAGATAATCCGACACCACCGGACTGATCCGTTCCCCAACCTCTTACCCAAATAGGCATTCTCGGAACATCCAACGACTGCCTACCTCGGTCAAGTCGGAGGTTTTCCTTTTTTGAGGTAACCAGTATATAATGCAGTAGTGAGTGCCTTATCCTTACGTAGTAAGCAGCCTATCAGCTAACACTAACAGAAGAGGAATAGCAGCGACAAAACAAACATGGAGGAAGCACTCGAAACAGCGACTCGCGCATTCAGCGATCGAAACAAAAAGTCCTTTGAGCTCTACCAGAATGCACTATCAAGTCTTCCCGGGGGCAATACGCGTACATTATTGTACACGGCGCCGTTCCCTATTAGCATACACAAAGGGGAGGAATACAAACTTTTCGACGTCGATGGACATGAGTCTGTCTTCCCCTCTATCTATCTAGAGGATTACAACTAACGCCGGACGGACATCAAAGGTATTCCGATTTCGTCGGCGAACTCACAGCCGGCCTCTACGGCCACTCCCACCCCGTCCTAAAACAAGCCCTAATCTCCGCCATCCAACACTACGGGCTCAACCTCGGCGCAACAACCCCCTACGAGGCACGCTACGCATCTCTAATCTGTGAGAGATTCAACATTGAGCGTGTCAGATTCACTAATTCAGGTACCGAGGCGAATCTTCACTGTATTGCGACGGCCAAAAGATTCACTGGCAGACGCAAAATCGTGGTGTTTCGTGGTGGGTATCATGGTAGTGTCCTGGCATTTGCGACGGGCGTTGCCGCGAATAATGTAGACCAGAATGAGTGGATTGTATGTCAGTATAATTCTGTTGAGGACGTGAAAAGGGTGTTTGAGAGTGAGGGTAAGGAGGATATTGCGGCTGTGTTGGTGGAGGGGATACAAGGATCGGCCGGTGCGGTGGCGGCGACGCATGACTTTTTGCGGACGATTCGCGAGGTGGCAGAGAAGTTCAGTCCACCCGTTTACATCTTTAGACAACAAGATAGAAGACTAACTTGTGCTATGACTAGAACGGCGCCCTCTTCATCCTCGACGAAGTCATAACATCGCGCCTAGCCCTCGGTGGTTTACACAGCCCGCTACCAGTCCAACCCGACTTGATAACCATGGGCAAATATCTAGGCGGCGGCATGCCCTTTGGCGCCTTTGGAGGCCGTCAAGATATCATGAGCATCTACGACCCTCGCGAGCCCAATGCGCTGGCCCATTCCGGCACATTTCAGAACAACACTCTGATGCTCAACGCCGGGTTTGTGGGACTATCAGAAGTTTATACTGCAGAAGCAGTTGACATACTCAATTCTGGTGGCGAGGCGTTGCGTGATAGATTACGGAATGTGTTTCAAGGAACCAGGTTCTGTGTTACGGGTTATGGCTCGCTTATGTGTATTCATGCCACTGTTAATGGCTTACAGCATGACCAGATAATGTGCAAGGATGATGTTATAGAGGTGGAAGATCAGAAGCTGAAGAGGCTGTTTTGGTTGAAGATGCTGGAAGCTGGGTTTTGGGTGCAGCTTCGGGGTTCGATTGCGTTGAACTTGCAGCTGACTGTAGAAGCGATTGATGTGTTTGTGGAAGCGGTTGGGGTTTTTGTGAGGAGTATAGAGAGTTGATTTCGTTGTCTAAGTAGGGGCTTTGTTAGGAATGAAAAGCTTTTACCCAATACATGTGTAGTTGGATTCAGTATGGCGGATTTAGGGCTGAGAAAATCATTCTATCAAAGAAGCCGCAAGCATCACTAGCCCTCCTAATCCATCCATTCCCACACACCAATCCTCCCAATCTGCCGTGCTTTGGGTTGTGCTTCCACATTTCTGGCCTTCTCCTTCATGATGCACCAGTTTGACCAGGTTACCATTGGCTGCTAATCCAAAGGCAATTTCTTTGATACCAGCTGCATGCTCTTTCTTTCCCAATTCGTTTTCATTGTTCCATGTAAACTCGTCGCTGGCTTCCCAGAGCTGCTTTCGTGCCGGTAGAGGTGCTAAAAGAATGTCCGTTTCGTGTAGATCGCACAGTTCTGCTGGCTCCCAATAGACTAGTAGATTGATGACTTGGAAGATTACGCATATCCTTTAATACCGTCAGTATACTATATTAAAGGGAGTAGGTGAAAGTTTCACCTCTGAGATGATTCGGCGAAAATCCAATCTTGCCAGTTGCTTCTAAGCTCGCGTTTGTTGCTGTTGAGGACAGACAGACGGTCGAAAGTTTGGTTGAATTGCTTGGATAGCGCCTATAGGTATGTTAGACTCGACATATGAACAGAGTGAGAAATATACCTACAGTCACGGCTGCAATCAAAAGAGAATCGATATTATTATACTCCGTCTCTCCTTCACTCAGTCGCAGAATAGTGTATATCGATAGAGCCTGCATAGCAGCGAGCAGCTGCCATTTATTCATACTCAAATGCTTGGTCGCATCCTACTATCAGTAAACCCTCTTATAAAATCAGAAGGTGGGCTTTGCATACCTCTTCGAGAAACCGCCGACATTCCATTTTCGCATTCTTCCAAAACAACTTGCGACATCCCGGCACCCGGCTATTGAGCATGTACATCAAACTGATGCTGTTTCTTATTGATTCCATGTTGTCGTTATCGATATCTTCCCATATCAAGTGCGGATGGATATATGGCGGAAGGCCATTAGGTCGCAGCATCATTTGGGGATAGGATGTTAGGGTGTGGAGAATGAGATTGGCGACTCTGGGGCGGAGCTTTGGTCGTTGAATGAGTGATCGCGCGGTATGAGGTGATAGCGAAGTCGGTATTGAATCAAAGGGAGAAGGAATCATGGGCCCTTTTGCATGGGCCCAGGGCGTTGATACCAAACCATCATTACTCGTCGTCCACAAAGATTGGTCGAAATTGATAGTTTCTAGATCTCCCAGGTTGGCGTATTCGGCGCCTGGTATGGCAAGCGCAGTACTATTCAGAGCTAGGTCGTAGTCGCTTCCGTCCAAAAGAACAAGAGAATCTGTCGGAGTATGGACTGTCTGTAGTGTGTCTTTCCGGGCATTCTTCACCGGATAATTGCATTCAATTGCTTTGGCTTTGCACCTTGAGCATTCAGGTTGTTTATTATCGCAGCGAGCCTTGTCTCTCACACAAGAAAGACATGATTTTGAGCGAGCAGGACTAGCATGAACACCGGTCTTTCTAGAGCGACAGTAATATCCGTGCCTCTTCAAGGTGGAAACTGCACGGCATAATTAGCACCTAGGAGGGACTCGGAGTACTCGACAAAGAACGTACGCTTATCAAATGGCTTGTTGCATTGCCCGCATCGAAGGACATGCTGAATATTCGCTTCATCCATAGTGATAGAATTGACCATGTGAATTTGATGTTTTGCAGTTCAACTTTGAAAGAAATTGTGAATACATTTTGGTGGAATTCGGATTTGTCAGCACGAAATATCCGGAACAAATTTGTAACTTCAAAATGTCCCGGACCGGAACATTTTGTAAATACAATTTCGATGACTTCCTACATGGAAATTCTTGATGAGTTCCATACGATAAAGGCATCGCAACTTGTAGAATATAGTATCCTTCATAAAATTCCCACGGGCATGATGATGATTTTACATATTGCAACACCGGCATTCAATCATGCTATTATGGCTATAAAAACGAGCATTATTCGCTGATGAGGTACTGTATTTCTATTAATCAATTCATTCAAATTCATAAATTTCAATATTTTGACAATGTCAGCCCCTTTCCCATCCCCAACCTCAAAATGGCACTCAACCACATACGACTCTCTATCCCCAACCCGCCCTGAACTATCTGCCACAGGCAAAACCGTCGTGATAACAGGCGGAGGAACCGGCATCGGCGCCGAAACAGCTCGCTACTTTGCTCAAGCAGGCGCATCTCGAATTGCGCTGCTTGGCCGTCGCGAACAACCCCTTCTCGATACCAAAGCCTCGATAGAGCAGATTGCCACTGACAAAAGGATCGAAGTCTTTGTGGCCTCCACCGATGTCACCGACAAAGATCAAGTCAATGCAGCGTTTGACGCATTCCTGGGCGGTAGTGACAAAAAGATTGACGTCATGGTCAGCAATGTAGCAATGATTGGGCCCCTCGAACCTGTTAGCACCGTGGATGATGACCTGTGTCTGGACAATATCCATCAAAACCTCAAAGGATCACTGTACATCGCCCAGGCATTCCTGCGCTATGCCGCACAAGATGCAGTCGTCATCGATGTCAATTCCAATGCTGCACACGTCAACTATGCGCCCGCTTTTGTCTCGTATAGTGTTGCCAAACTGGCTGTTTACCGGCTTTGGGATTGTGTAGCTTTTGAACACCCTGACATCAGTGTTTTTCATGTGCAGCCGGGCGTTGTGGATACGGATATGAATAGATCAGTGGGTGGTGTTGCTGCTATGGGGTACGAGGATCATGGTATATACTCAATCACTTGGTGCAATGAAAAGAAAAAAAGAAAAGAATCTGACAGAATTTAGTCTCCCTACCGGCAAGCTTCCATCTCTGGCTTGCGAGCCCCGAAGCCCGGTTCTTAAAGGGAAAGTATGTGTGGACCAACTGGGATGTTGATGAGCTCAAGGCACGAGCAGCAGAGATTGAAAAGGGCTCGGATTTCAATATTCAGCTTGTGGGATATCCGTTTGGGGAAAGTGACTGGAAGGTGCCGGGGAAGGGCTTTGAAGTGAACTGATGTTTTAGTTATGTCGTCCTATAACGATCTGGAACATAGAAGTACGTCTTATATTTTGTGACTTTTATGGAAATTGATTTTCTGCTACCTAAACACTCGCATAATCTATTTCTCGTTGCATGTTAATTGGTACGCAGATCAATTCAAGAAGCTCAGGCAACAAGCCAAGGGAATCGTTCGATCCTCCGAATATGATTGTGAATATCGTTATTTTAAGCCTAAATACATGTGTTGTTGAATTAAGCTTATTTTGACGACACGTTCTGGAATATTCTGGAAAGGCAACTACGACGGGCCGACATCCGAGTTGATCAAAACTCGTTCACAGGCGATATTGGCTTTCCATTATATAAGAGACCATCAATATTAGCTAAGCATTCATGATATGCCTTTCTCCATGCAACGTCCGTCCATGATCCCATATGAGGTTGGACTATGACCTTGTCGCTGTGACGGAAAAAGGGGCTAAACATTGTCAGCTATAAAATTCAAACATAGTGAATGAAATAATACTTACTTGATTTTTGGCTCATTGTCAAACACATCCAATCCAGCCCTAGCAATCTATCCAGACCAAAGAGCTGTAATCAGCGCCTTTTCTTCTACAACTGGCCCCCTGCCGGTGTTGACGAGAAAAGCGCCATCTTTCATGCATGCAATCTCAGCCTCGCCAATCATTCCTCTGGTCTGTTCTGTCAATGGGCAGTTGATGCAGACAACGTCGGATGTTGCGAGCAGACTTTTCAAGGCTTTGTGGTATGTCGCTTCGAGTGCTTTCTCTTCTTCAGAAGGCACTTGTGTTCGGTTGTAATAGTGGACTTTCATGCCGAATGCTCTGGATAATCTCGCAACGTGCTATTTTCAATGTTTAGTTTTCGAATCAAGTAAATTGCTAGGTTTCTCACCTTTCCAATCTTCCCCATCCCAAAAATCCCCAGCACCAACCCATTCGGATCCCTCAGCGGAGTCGAGATATTCCTCCACCCATCCTGCCTTACAACCCTCTCCGTCTCTGACGTATCCCTCAGTACCGCCAGAATCAGAAACATGGTAATATCCGCTGTTGGCTCTGCAACTGCATTAACCGTATTCGTGACGTAGATTTTGTTCTTGTTGAACCATTCCAAGTCGAATTCACTGTAGCCCGCATTGACGCTTGCCATGATTTTGCAATGAGGGGCTAAAGGACCGAAAAGCTCTGCATTGAAAGGATCGTAGGCGCCGTTGCCCATTAGGATAAGAACGGCGTCGAAGGGGCCGTTGGATTGGGCTGCGTCGGCGACTGCTTTGACGGTGCCGGCTCGGCCGTCTGGTTTGACGACCTGGCGTTGTTGGTTAGAATATAACTGGTAGGAAGATGATTTCTTTCGATAATCTCTTTAACTTACATGTATGTCGAACTTGGTTTTGAAGTTTTCAAGAGCCGTTGGATCAGCCCATGAAGGCTCGCCTATGGAAAGCACTCGAGGCTTCCTTCCTGTGCTGCTTGCTACAACTGGACCGGACATGGCTACTGATTAGTGACAAATAATCAAGAATGACAAGAGAATAGATTTCGAATGGATAGTGAAAAATAGAATAATTGCTTGGTAAAATAAAGGCACTTACTACAAGCACATGCCTGGTCTTTGAAAAAAAGACAAAGAAACATCCAAATTCAAAATTCGTTGTGATGATAGGCACATTCCGTTGATCAGCAGTCATCTATTCAATATCTCCATGAAGTGTATCCACAATTCCTGATACAGAGATCGGATCGTTCCGAATAGTGGCACGCGGGCAAGTCGGGTCGTGCCGTATCTGCTCTCCGGTCCCTTCCCCGCTGTCCGGAACTTTGTGCGCGTCTTGGAAGAGGGGTTTGAGGGGACGTACGTACTTGATAGAGTTAAATAATATATCCTCTTGGTTTGAGCAAATGACCAAACTCCTCTAGTCCTGCACCTGATACTCCGAAAAAAATAACTAACAAAATGTCCACCACCACTACCATCACAACAGCAGTTTCGGAGAAGTTGGGCTCGGAACCAACAGCAACCATCTCAACTCAAAGTATCGACCTCGTCAGCAAAATCCACGAAATCCCTCAATTCACAGACAAATATGCCGAGCGACAATGGGCCAAGGAGCACATGGCGGGCGCCTTTCGCATTTTTGCCAAATTCGGCTACAACGATGGCGCGGGCGGACATATCAGCTTGCGAGACCCGGTCCAACCAGATTATTTTTGGATCAGTGCGTTCATCTCCTCCTTCACTGACATTGGTCCTTTATGTGTATCTGGCTGACTTGTTTTAGATCCATACGCTGTACATTTCGGCTTAATCAAAGCGAGCGATCTCATTCTTGTATCCGAGGATGGGAAACCGCTTACGCCAACAAAACATAAAGTGAATACAGCTGGGTTCATGATTCACGCTGCTTTGCATAAAGCCAGACCGGATGTTCATGCTGCGTGTCGTACGCATTCGCCATTTGGTCGCGCGTGGTCTGCATTTGGCAAGGGGATTGAAATGCTCAATCAAGGTAAGCTGCCCCTGCTTCTTGGAAGCGCAATATTTTAGGCATTTATTGACGTTTGGCTCTCCCAGATTGCTGTTACTTCTACAATGATTTATTAGTATACCAAGGATTCGGAGGCGTGGTCCTTGCCAAAGAAGAAGGAGAGCGTATAGCCGATGCTCTTGGTCCTACTAACAAGAGTGTTATTTTGCAGAACCACGGGTTCGTTCATTGCTTCATATTTCTTGATAAGAAGTAGCAGGTTCATGAAGCTAACGCCTTGCTTTTGGCTTGCAGTATTCTCACCTGCGGAGGCACCGTCGACGAAGCAGCCGCTCTGTTTATTGCTCTTGAGCAGGCATGTCAGGCGCAGTTACTAGCTGAAGCAGCAGCGGCCAACGGCTGCAAAAAGACGTTTGTGAGCGATCAGGAAGCAGCTTATACGAAACAGGGTGCTGGGACACCAGAGGTTCTGTTTATGCAGTTCAAGCCGGAGTATGATATGATAATGGAAGAGACCAAGGGCAGTTTCTTACAGTAGGCCTTTGACGTACATAGGACTTGGGTATTTGTGAGGAATTAAAGCATATTTAATGTCCAGTACTCTCTATATTAGCAAACCACAGTATTACCTTTAATTTTCCAAGTCGCTTAATTCATTATTCGAACCTAAGAAGATGTGGTAGCAAAAGAACCATCAAATATCCCTAAATACGAGGTATCTCAATAAAATTTACACGGCCTTTAACGGAAATTGAGAAATCAATATCGAAATTCCATCGTCATATTGATGCATACAAACATCAGACGCTTACTTATTGCTGTCATCCAGAACGCTTTTTATTCAGTTTACTTATGCAACCTTAGCCCTACTCGCCCATGCTCTGTATAGTTTCAATAGCACAACATTCAATTGCATTTACAATCTGCACAGCAGTCCCGATGCACCAATAACCGCCAAATGATGCCTAGAAATTTCTTTGATTGAGGTGCACCTGCATTTTTAATATTAGCTACTCGGGACCAAAACCGAGACAGTTGAAGAAAAAGAACTCACCCAGCGAGAGCCATAACTGATCGTAACTCCTGTTCTAGCGTTCTCACTGCCCATTCCACGCCCTCTTGCCCGTTATACTAGATGTTATAATTTTGTTAAAACTCCTGTTCAAAACATCCGATTCACGAGTACTGAACTTACAGCGAGCCCCCAGATAGGAATCCGCCCAACAAAGCAAAAATCCGCCCCAAGAGCCAACGCCTTTAAAATATCGGACCCTTTTCTAATCCCCCCATCAATGCCAATTTTGATACGACCCTTTGCAGCATCTGCACACTCCACTAGCGAATCTATCGTTGCCGCGACGCCATCGAGTTGTCTGCCGCCATGATTCGACACTATTACGCCATCGAGACCATGTTTTATGGCAAGCAGAACGTCCTCGGCAGTGTAGACTAAAGATCAGCCTTTTTCCTTTCCTGTTTTATGTGTAAACGAAATACATACTCCCTTTAAGCCATATTTCCAACCTCGTATTAGCTTGAATCCACGGAATCGCATTCTCCCACGACAGACTCGCATCCTTCCCCGGATTAACATGCGACTTTGTGGGCATAGGCCTCTCAACACCTTCGCTGTCTGTATACGTCGACCCAAACATATTCGGCAACGTAAGATGGCTCGGAAGTTCTAGCTTATTCCTCTTCTCATTCAGCCTTAGCCCCAGCACGGGTGCGTCGACTGTCAATATGAGAGCTTTGTAGCCCGCCGCTTCGGCTCTTTTGATCCATGTCAGGGTTGTGTCGCGGTTCTTGACGATGCTGAGTTGGAATGCGTATGGGTTTCCGGAGTTTGCACTGATAACGTCTTCAAGGCAAACGGTTGAGTAGGTGGATAGGCCCATGGGTATGCCGGTGCTGGCTGCTGCGCGGCTTGTTGCGAGTTCGCCGTCGGCGAGTGCCATGCCGTGCATTGCGGCGGGGGCGAAGCCGAAGGGGAGGGTTACCTGGGCAGAAGTCAGCTTTTTTTCTTTTGTCTTTGCCAGGGGTTATAGTTTTTGTGCCTTTTGCCCGAAGATGGTGGTTGAGGTATCCACGTTCGCGACGTTGGTGAGTATACGCGGCCGGATTTTGTAGCGGTTGAAGGCAGTTTCGTTCTCGCAGAGGCTATTTCGATCAGCATTATGCGTACATACCGACATATCCCTAGCTATAACCAAAATATGGAATTTCGTTGCACATACGTTATCATGTCCATTGCACCTTCATTGTAGTATTCTACCATAACAACACTATTAGTTCGTCGTCTCGACAAGAGTACTTAATGAGTCCTACCTTTGATAGTCTTGGGTAGCTTTGCCGAAGCAGCCTCTTTGAGGTCTGCAATGGTGAGTATTTGATCCGGCTTTGAAGAGGCCATTGTGACGGTGTTTTCGGAGTGGAAGGTGAGGGAATTTGATTGATGTCGCGCAACAATTGTTGTAAACATCAGCGAATATTGACTCACAAACTTGTGCCGAAGAATAATTTTAAGAATAATCTGTTTTCAATAAAATATTTAGCTATAGCGCCATTCTGTGTCAGCGTCGGCTTTGCTGCCGGCGTTGATCTGCCTGTTCGGAATCTTCCGAAGCTGATTATCGCTCACAAAAGGGCACGAAAGTCTATAGATATGGATCGTGTCGCTCCGAGTGAAAAGGATTTGCTCCTGAAGCAATGGTACTGGCTTCAGGGAGCCTGGCCCGTCTTTTCAAAGAGGGTGGTGTCTCTTGGCACCTCCTTGAAAGAATTTATTGAGTCCTTTGGGTCATCGAGAACAATAAACAGTTCTGCCATCGGTGGAGGGCAGTTGAATACGAGCTTATGGCGCACTTGAGAAGTCTTTGACCACCCTCCTCTCTCTATCTCCATGCCGCTCTAACAACGAGATAATGTTTATAACCCCTACTTCACGGGCCAAATCCAAAGCTGTTTTCCGTTCGGCGGATCGACCTTTGATATCGACGTGCGCATTATTGTCCAATAGTAGATCAACAGCGGCCCACTGGGATGGGAGAATGGCTTTCATTAGACATGTCTGTCCTAGCGAGTTCTGATGGTTGATAACTGCAAGACTCCGTGGGAGGATGAGTTTAAATATTTCCACGGTGCTCTCTGCTGCGAGTATTAGTGCCGTGTTGCCGCCGTTGTCTTGTAGCTCTAGATTCAATTGGGGCTATCGTATGAGATGCGAAACTGTGAGTTCAAAGCCTCTTCGACATGCGTACATTATTGGCGTCTCTAGATCATCGTGTTGCTCGTTGAGGTCGACATGGACTACACCACATTGAAACGAAAGTCTGCTAGTACCGTCTGGAGAATCCTCCACTCATACTCCTTCTGAGCGACTGCCCACTGAATGAAATCTTGACGATAGACATTATATGCTCTAGTGTATTCAACTTCAAAATCGCGGCGGAGTCTTGTTGAAAGTGTCACAGTGTCGGCGGGTGGCATCGTCGTTGGGCTCGCGCGTGGATATTACGGATGAAGAGCGTGACCAACTCTGACCCGAGTATCAAATCCTTGAGTATATATCCAAGAAATGATCTGTGTACCATCCTAGATGAGTTAGCTATTGTCTGGACATCAAGTTTATCACTTGGGGTATTTACTAATCTCACGCTCCGATATACTGGAGCCTGGATCTCTTCCCATGCTTGGATGGTGTGTTTCAGTTTCATCTGCCGTCAAGGGCATAATCAGGTCCTCCTATTGTGTGTGTAAGTGAGTGTCAGATAGATGATCGATTCTACATACCTTTCCGATAAAGTGTTCATAGACATGTCTGACAAGTTCCTCGATATTATCCCAAAGCACCTGGGATTGATTAGGTGTTTGTTTAGACAGCACTTGGAAGGTACATACAGTGTTGTCGCAGGTCCCATCATGTACACGGCAATAGTGCTCTCCCCAGTTGAAGATTATGTGGCCAGAGTCATCCTAACGACATCGCCTGGGCAAAAATAGGATCTAATGCTTCAAAGTTGACTTGGAAAACACAATTGATTACGTTGTCGAAAAAAAGTTCGTCCTCTTTCCCATTTTCTCGTAGTCTGGAGACTGGCGACTTCGTCGAAAACCAATGCGAACAACGGGATTTCTCTGCCTGTCTGTTTCGTCTGCCAGAGGGTATACTCAAGTTCTTCAAGGACAGCGTGGAGTTGTTTATGGCTTTGCTTTCCTTGGTATTCAACGATTCTCGCACATGAGATCCTGAAGCTTCATTGAAGCAAGTACATGATGGAATTGGGGAGCCCGACGCACGACGAGGTGTGGACGGAATTGGGAAGGGTATATAATATGTGCTCGGGCGATATGTTTTTGCATTCCCTCTGAGAGGACTATCAAGGAAAGCTCCTAGAGTGCGAGAGACTCCTTTACTGACGAGGGCTCCCATACGGTTGGCACTCTTTTTTGAAAGTCGGCTTCCTTATCATTTCCTTCTCAGAGTCGATCATCACGGGTTGGAAGTCGAGACGATACTGTCCTAGAACATCGTATATAGCTACCTCGTAAATTTCTCCCCTCCAAGCATTATATTCCAAGTCTAGGAATATTATGTTTTCTCTGCGCTTCGGATTGCTGGCCTCGACCCTGTTACTGTTTTTGAAGCTATTCCATTTGTGTTGGCCAATATTGTCTTGAGGTTTCGCGGTTGAGGCTTCAATGTAATCCGATGTAAAGTTAAGCGTAGATTGGTGTTCTGAATATTTTGTACCTTCTGACAGAATTGCTTGTGGTCGGGAGGGTTCTGCGGAAGCATATTGTTTGTGCCGTCGTGGTTCCATGCATTGTAGAGCAGGTTCAAAAAGTTTTTGACTCTCTCGTTTCGAGCCGATGTAGTTATCCACATGTCACAAGGGCTTACTTGGCACCTATTGAAAGGATCAAATCGATGATCGATGGTAGACATTTGCTTCATGATGCTGTCCACATGTTGCGCGAGATCAAGCGGTTTTGGTTGGTCTCGGACTTGCAAATAGCGAGTTTCAATGACACGAGCCCGACTAACCATTCTTGTTCTTGACCGAGTCGAAAGCTGAAAACTTGAAGATATTGACGGCCATGGCAATTATGATGGTTGATGTGTTTGCATCGTTCGCATTTTACTACCAGATTCAACTGCGGGTTGCTGGAGTATGACTAGTATATGACGAAGTTTTTGTATCTGGTTTTTGCTCGCTTGTAGTCTTTGAGTAGACGTTCGCAATATTGGAACGCCTCTGCCTCGGGCTGCGTCATGACTCCGCAGAGATGAACGCCACGATATGCGTACGTCTGGATGGTGTTGATGCTACCGTAGACTTGATCCGCCGTTGCGGGTTTATCTTCAAGCCTGTATTGAAGTGTTCGATGACGTCTGCAGCATCCTTCTTCGACAAGTTCGTTTATTTTTTGGGTAAACTGACGACGAACGTATCCTAGATCATAGACTTGGCCAGTTTTGACACTGTAGAGAAAGTCGTATATGTTTTGACGTGTAATGGCAAATATTCTGGCAAATTGAAAGTTAGTGATATGTTCTTTGCTCAGCGAAATTTTGACCATGTTTGTTTTGACTCACAGCTGCACCTATTATAAGGCGAAAAATATCGGGTTCCCCAAGCTCAGTATTCCGTTGGGCCGGTTCCATCGCCATGCAGGAACCATGATAGAATATGCAGATGACTATTTCATTCCTTGGTGGGGAGGGATCGAATGGATCACAGATGAAAGCCTGACAGCTGGCAAAGAAGTAATGAGGTCAGCCAGGGTGAATGATGTCGCGCGGCTTGCAACGAGGAAAGGGGAAGGAGGAAAAGAACAACAGCAAGAAAAAGGAGAGAAAATACCTTCTGCATCTCCCTAACCAACCACTGTATGATCGGGGGCTACAGTACTCCCCGATGATACTATCCACGAACAACAAAGTTCTGTTAGTTTCCTGCTGGAAATAAATGCTCATAAATTGAAGAAAGAAGAAGAGAATCGTACGTTGATTTCAATCATCACCCTCCCGTAAAATTCTTAAATATAAGATTCTACTTTGCGCAAGTAAAAAATGGATCGTAGAATTCAAGAGGTATTTCCATTCTTGATGGAATTTCGTTCCCCTCTTGCCACTCAAAATAGCCCTTTGGCCATGATTTATCAAAAGGTCGATGAGAATGGGATGCAAGTCCTCCGGACCACATAAGCGTAAATCTGCACAACCGGCTTGTTGTGTAATACGCAAGAGGCAGTAAACCAGCCTCAGGGGAAACACCCCATTCCGAAGGCTCAAAAAGAAATGTTGGTTGCAGGCCATTCTTGGTCTGTAGGTAGGTGACCTTGATGAAATTCGTGATTCTCTTCACTGACGTGGAAGAGGCCAACATATCCATCTCTTTGGGAATTCAATTTGAGATGTAGAGTATCCCATGCCCTCTAGAGTTTGCGCCATCCAGTCGTAGGTTCCAAAGACAAGCAACTCTGATTCTGTGTCAGACTCGTCGTCTGATTCTTCTTCTTCGTCGTCGTCAGACTCGTCATCAGACTCTTCCTCGTCGCCGCTGTCAGACTCGTCATCAGACTCTTCTTCGTCGCCGTTGTCAGATCCGTCGTTGTCCTCTTCCTCGGTTTCCTTAGAATCATTAGGATCACCAGATGACCATTTCAGTCATCTGGTCATCTGGTCATCTTCGATGGCATCGAGCTGACGTTCCAACAAGTCTTCGTTGCGCATGCGAACGGCTTCCCTGGTAGTGATTGCCAAATGGGCACGGCGGCGCAGTCTGTTCTCGCACAATAATCTGTTAGCATATATCTGTGTATTCGAGATGAGATGCATGGGGGCGTACATGGGTGGCATTTTGGCTGCTTTGCGAGGATAGTGGGGGGGTAAACTCAGTTGGATTTAGAGTGGAATGATGTCAGCCGTCTCCGTATGTTCATAACGTATAGCTTCGCAGACGGGATGGTCTTTGTCATTGACATGCAACCAATCAATCAATATGAATATCGGGCCGTTGGAGAAGAAGCTGCGCAATCCGAGTGAACCCAGACCGGCAAGCAAGCCTTTCGAAGAGGAGTATCTTTCTCAAGGCACCGTGGAAGAATGTGTAGATGAAGTTTGGGCCATTTTGGCGGGGAGGAGAACGAAACAAACTGTATCACAGTAAATTGCTGAGTGTTGGCTTGAATATTGGATCATGAACAGTCCGCCTGGTGGCGAGCAGCGTGGGGCTTGCAGCGAGAATAGAAGGAACACAGACACACAGAAAACAACAACAGAGAGGGGAAGAGGAGAAAATACCTTCTGTATATATATATGCTTAACCACCATTCAAAGCAAGATCTGGAGGAGATAATATCGCTTGTCATCGTGGCTTCATATATACTGTTTTTGCTTCCTCCTCTTGACTGCGTGGAAGAAGGTGGGAAGAGAGGTAGGTAGGAGAAATGGAAAATTTTTATGTCTGGAGGGAAGGAGCTGACAGAACCTGATGGAAGACTCCAGGGCGCAAACTGCTGCCTGCGGCGACGAAAAAGGAAAGAAGGTGCCCGTCGTCTGCCGCACATTCTTTCCTCAGCCCTAATTAAAATTAGTGATACAAACGGAGACTTTTCTGATGTATCACAATGTAATGTGCAGCTTTATTAGAAACTATGTATGTATGTATGTTATCAAAGAATGTACTGTAGTGTAGAAATCTATACATGAACAATATGCACAGAGAAATAGAAAAAATAGAAAAGTAGAAGACCAAGGGCTTTCCATCACAACACGATACCTCTTAAAAGGTAGTGATTATTTCACCTCCTTGACCACCTCCTTCCGACTCTCCGTCCTGACCACCGAATCACTCCTTGGCGCATCAGGCACCTCCTTGACTCTATTCCTCTTGGGCACGCGCGCAAGCCAATACAGGAAAATCGCCGCAACAACATTAAATGCGCAATACGCAAACAATATGCCAATATCGCGCCATCGATCAGCGAAAGAAATTCCCTCGGCGGCCAAAAACTGGTCCGTGGTGGACAGCGAGCAGTATTGACAGTCGCTGGTTGCGTTGGGGTTCATCAGTTTGCCGCCTGCAGAAGCAACATATGCACCTAGGAAGGATTGGCAGGTTTCGTTGACGTTGGGAGGGGCAAGGGTTAGGAGTTCGATGGACGAGCATTGGACGTCTGTTTGGGCGACGCCGACTGATAACACGCCGCTGACGAGGTACGTAAAGGGCGAGACGCGGTACATGAAGATCCAGAATTTGGGGAGGGCGTTGGATGTTACCAGGACACTGGGAAATCAGTCAGTATCTGTCAAATCAAGAGGTTATAGGATGAATATAGACATACCCGCAAAAGATCAGACACAATGAAAATAGCAACTGCGAAATCTGCCCTGCGGCCGCCACATCCTCGATGCCCGCAACAACCATGATCGTAAACGTCGACGTGAACAGCATAAACAGCAAAATCACCAAAAACATGGTTCCACCTCGCGTTACAACGCTGTCTGTCGGCTCGGCATTCTGGTACAATCCGATGGGGTAATACCAGGCAAAGAACGCGGGAATGGCAATGAACAAATTCCAGGGAATCTCAACGACAATCGAGGCAAGAATAAATGCAATCCATGAGTATGCTTTACTGGGGCGTTCGCGAACCTCATACAAAGATCGTTGCACGGCGAAGTACGGCATCATTTGCTGGCTGAGATTGGGGAACATGGTGAGAAACATGAAGATGGCAAAGGTCTGGTTTTCGAGGCCTTGGATGGAGGTTCCGGCGCGCCAGAAGGAGAAGCCGATGAATAGTGTCTATATATGCTATTAGTAAAGTTTCATTGAGAAGAAAGGAAAGGGGGAGGGGAGGCTCACAGGAATAATACCCATAACCAACTTCGCATAAATATAGCCTGGCGTACGCCAAAACTGCTGGAAATTACGACGCAGAATCACAAAGAACTGGTACCAGATGGGCATGGCGAACTCGGTCCATCCAGTCATCGCCTCGGGAGGACTCTTGACCAACAGCTCTCCTTTCATTGCCGCAAGCTCTTCACGCACAGCAGCACGTTCGGGACTGGCCTTCCAAACCTCTGCCCAGTCTTTGTCTGCCTTGGAGCCGGGGGCTGCGCCGATGACTTCCAACATCCATTCTGCGGGATTGGCAGATTCGGGGCATTTAGACGATCCCTTCCGCTCAAAGTACGAGATCAACTCGCCCATGTGGTCACCCAAATCGCCAAAGTAGATGGTTCGACCACCTTTTGCGAGGAACAAGAGACGGTCAAATTCCTGCATGAGGACGGCAGAAGGTTGATGAATAGTACACAAAATGGCCTGGCCGTGGTTAGCGAGCTTGCGCATTAGCTGACAGATACTCCACGCCGTTTGGCTGTCCAGGCCAGAAGTCGGCTCGTCGAAGAATAGTAGTAAGTCTGGTTTGGCAGCAATCTCAACACCAATCGTTAATCTCTTGCGTTGCTCAACATTGAGACCTTCGCCCAAGACTCCGACGACAGCTTCGGCGTACTCGTCCATACCAAGCATTTTGATAACCTCCTCGACATAGGCATACTTTTCTTCCTTGGGAACGGCTTTTGGTTGGCGAAGGAGAGCACTAAATCGCAGTGCCTCTCGCACAGTTGATGTTTCGAGATGAAGATCCTGTTGCTGCACGTATCCAGTCTTGCGTTGAAACGAAGAATCACGGAGACGACCATCGACGAGCATCTGACCGGTGACAACGCCCATGGTGACACGGTTGGCCAATACGTCCAATAAACTCGTTTTTCCAGCACCAGTTACGCCCATGAGCGCAGTCAGGGTGCCAGGTTTGACCCATCCATCAACGTTATCAAGAATCCGCCGGGGCTCGCCTTTGATTTTGATATCATAGCATACATCCTGCCAGTGAAAGATAGAGGTCTGTCGTACAATAGCAGCCGTTTCGTCGTGGCCACTCTCTTCAATACTAGTTTGAGCATGGCCCGAGGAAGAAGCTTCCGGGTCATCATCCTTTTCTTTTTTGTCTTTGGCAAACGCCGGAATTTTGCCTCGCGGAAACACCAAGATTTCACCTTTCGATGGCTTCGCGGTGACACGCTCCGTAGTAATAATGACCAATGCCAGGAAGAAAAAGAAGAATGCAACCAAGATACCGAAATTGCGCCACAGATGTTTGCGGTAGTATTGGTAGTTAACTTCCAAGTAATTAGTTCCACTAACTTCGGTTTGTCCTGTCACAGCACCAGTTGCGCTGCAAATAAAGGATTGGCTGGGTAGGTCGGTGTAACCGGCCCCGTTCGGAACAAATGTTGAGCATCGCCAGTCTCGATCGCTGAACTCGTTGATCATCAAACTTTCAAAGCCATAGGCGATCGGGTTTATGTAGTTGATCCAGCGGAACCAAGGATGCATGTCGCGAATGGGGATTGTGAAGCCAGTGTAAATCATCAAAGCCAGCATAAAAATACCCGCGGGAACCATTGCTTGGGCCTGTGTTCGTGACAACGACCCGATAAACCGGAAGAGGTTTGACATGACCAGAGTAGTCGAGAAGGAGAACAAGAAGAAGGTGAAAAAGGCACCGGGTGTACGGCGAAGACCAGTCATGAAATAAAGAATCAAGTTGAACACGACGGCTGTAACAATCTTCGCGGGAAGATCGACCAACATAGAACTTAGACCTTCTGCAGACGGATGATAGAGGGCGTACTTGTTGTGCTTTTCTACGATCGGACGCTGGGCCCACAACGTTTGAATCTCGAGGACACTTGCAAAGGCGTTCATGAGGATGGCGAAAAACATTAAAGAAGAGCGTTGGTAGAAACTGTCCGTGTCACGCGGCAGGTTGTAAAAGGTACTGGAAACAATCAGAGAGATAATGATGTTGCCGATAACGCCGGCCAAGGTATTGCTCATGTCGCCTTGCAACCGTTTCATGCCTCGCCAAAAGCAAAGCTTGATCTGCATGCCGTAAGTGAGGGTGTATGGGGAGGACTCCCGAGTGCCTTTGGCCTTTTCCTTCTCGCGCGAGTCAGTGAATTTCTTGTATTTTTCACCGCCCAATGGATGCTCGGCTTGGAAAGTTTCGATGTCTGACAGAAGGGCCTGTCGTTCTGCACTTTCTTTCCAGCGGGCGGCAAACTCATCGGGGGTGTTAGGTGTGCGTCCTTCAAAGCCTGGACGGACTTCACGTTCTGAAGGGCTGGTGAGAGATGTCAGAAAATCGGCTGTAGTCTGTCGAGGAGGACAGTGGAATCCCATGTCAACGAAGAAGCGTTTTGCATCGTCGGCGCGGCCAAAGTAGATTTGGCGACCTTCATACAAGACAACAGCTTTGTCAAAGATCTACACAAGTCAGTCTCAGTCTTTCTTCTTTTCCCTTCTCCTTTACAAGGGTTGGGACTTACGTCATAAATAGCCTGACCGGCTTGGTAGATAGCCACAATCGCGGTCGAGCCGGTATATTGAGTAGACGTCCGCAGCGTACGAACGAATTCAAGTGCAGTAGCGCTGTCCAACCCACGAGTACTATTATCCCAACATTGCAAAGGACTGCCACAAAGAGTCGTCTCAGCAATACTAACACGCTTTCGTTCACCACCAGACACGCCGCGTACATATTCATTTCCTACCCTGGTATTTTTTGTATGCGAAAGACCCAGAACTGCCATGGTCACATCACGCATGTGAGAGGCGTATTGTTCTCTGCTGACACCGGGGAGTCGATTTTCTGGGGCACGAGCACGAGCTGCAAAGAGCAGAGTGTCTCCGGCAGTCATTTGGGGGAAGTGAATTTCCTGTTCGCCTTGATAGATGACTTCTCCACGGAAGCGGGTGTGCATTTCTTCATAGGAGACTCCTTCATATTGAATGTCGGTTCCGTCGTCAAGCCATAGACCGTGCGTCTCTCCACACAATGTGCGTAACAATGTCGAGCAACCACTAAATTGGTCAGTGCATGTCCCTATTTCGGGAGCAACAAACAGTTTGTGTTACATACCTTCCGGGCCGACCAAGAACAACCAGCATCTCTCCGCTCTTCACCAACCCTTCAAAGTTCCGCAGGATATCAATGCGCCGTTTCTTCCGCAGCCCTAAGAAACCTCTAACGTAGCCGAACGCCTTGAGCCACGTGTTGAACACATCAGCCTGGTAGTCTGCAGCCGTCCCAAAGCCATAGGCATTCAAGTTCCTGAACGTCACACCAGCAGTTCGGCGAGGATATTTCTCCGGATCGCGCGACGTGATATGCAGCATGTTCTTCACCCATTTCTTCTGCTTGAAATTCTCCGAGTTGGGATCCAATTCTGGGTCGGCCGTAGGATCGAGAAATGAATTAGTTGGTTCTCCCGTATACGCGCTGCTGCGACGTGAGATTTGGGATATCTGCCGCGCGAGATAGGTGACTTCGGCTTCTCGTTCTTGCTGTTTCAGGTCTTCGAAAGAATTTTGTTCTGTTGACTCGTTTGATTCGCCTGCATAGCTCTGCGTCTTTTCTTGAATCTCAGACTCTGAGTGAGTCGTGGAATCGTGAGCCGTGGCAATGGCCCCTGCGCCCTGAGGGGCAGGTGGTTGTGCCATTGGCTTGTGCAGTTAACTGACCAAAAGAATGATTGCCAGGGTAGATGTAGATAGAAAAAAAGAGAATTTGAAGAAACCAAAATCAGCTCGAGGTTGTCGCGTCAAGTGCAGTTTTCCCCGTCGAGCATGTGAAAAGAGGGTCCGTTTCTTGCCTATAAGAGAGGCACATGAACAACGGCGGATGCAACGCTGAACAGATATATACAAGCCCCCAAGAAAGGAGTGAATGGCAGAAAAGTACTGTCGTATAAATCGGTCTATACGAAATACGACGTACGCACTACGGACAATGGATTTGTAGAGGAAAAAAACATCTCGGAAGGCCAGCATCCTAGATGAGCTGCATACGCGATAACGCCATGTTGGTTGGCGCGCCCGGAGAATATCGAAGACTCTTACCGAAGCGCTACTGCCATGCGACGACAGGGATTGGCAGCAGCATTGCCTGAAACTGGCGACTGACGGCCACGAGTCTGGGGTAAGAGCGACGGACAGATCTCATAGCCTCCGCCAATGGTAAACCGCCGTGTACGATTGCTACCGGCGCCAGTCGTATGCCCGTATAGGTCGTATAGACGGAACGGCCAATGAGGGAGCTGGGAGACTGTCCCCGCTCGGATGGAATCACCAAAGAGGTTAGAGTATGAAATATTACGAAACATTTACACCCCGGTACTCGAGAGGACCACTGAGCTGCCAGGACTTTAATTCAGCGGCGTAACACGTATACTCTCCAAATACGAGTTATTTCTAGCCAATCATAGCCATATCTATACTTCGTATAATAACTGGTAGTCAATAACAATAGGAGAGCTCACCAAGTGTCAGATCTATCTTTATAGATCGTTGCACCACTCGGTATGCAAGGAACCCGTCCGGACTCCGGCAGTTGCGAATATACTAGTAATTCTCTCGAATACTTGAGGCCCCTAAAATATACCTTCTAGTATTTGTGCTTAGTCAGACGCCGGCTCATCGTCATAGACATCGTTGCCTAGCTTTCTTACACTCTTTCCATTATAGCTTGTGTTTCCCCATTGTATTGGCATTTTCTGAGAAGAAACTCCGATTCCAAGACAACTTATTCGCAACCACACTTACCAATGAGCACGTTTGAGCAAGCACCATGGTCAACTCGTTCAATCGTCTTCCACTGGACGTGTGGATCATTATACTTCGATATGCGCCAGATCTTTCCACAATATACAAATTTATCTGTACTTCTGCGTATGCAAGTGCAGCTTTTAACATTGACTCGCCTCACATTTTAAATGCTGCAATAGAGCGCTCAATCCCAGAGTTGAAGCACGAAGCTCGCATGGTTGCTATTCTAGGCACATTTTTAACGTCACCATCCTCGAATTTTGAAAGCTTAGTCCAGGGTTACAAAAGTCTACCAATAGAAGTCCTTTCAGCAGCTCCGGCATCTTGTGCGTTTATGAAAGGAACATCAGGTCCTCGCTACCTGGTGTTGACAGCATACCGGATAGAGACTCTTCAACACATATGTTTTGTTTCTCTTCTCCATAACATCCATGAGGCCTTATGGCCCAGCCCTGTTACAGAGATTCAAAATCACTTTAGTGAAAAGCCCTGGGCTGATTATACAGAGATTCAAAATAATTACTCTGTCAAAAAGTCTTTTAAGACTGGTATTGATTTCCATGCTGTTGGATGGTGGTCTGTATCCGGGGCTGAAAAGACGCGAATTCCGCGGGCATATTGGAATCTGATTATTTATTGGAATATTCATGAACTCTGTCCCGATTTGAGGGCAGATGACTATGACCTTTCTAAATACAGGGCAACAATTAAGCGCCTCGATCCAAATTTCGAGCCATTTTCATGGAAGCCGTTTTCAGACAATCCAGTTGAAGAGATGAAGTGTGTACTAGGCGTGACTCGGGATTTCTTGAGCTTTCCCCATGGTGATTCGCGTTTATTTAGTCCATTTACGAGTCGCCAGACTCCCTTTAAATTCGGGCTTGAGAAATGGGTGTTTACTACTGTTTTCAAAGAGAACCCATGCTGGAGGTTTGAAGAACGAAAGCCACCCAATGGAGACACTGGATGTTGTCATCTCATGATCTCTAGCAATAGAAGGGATAAACTTCCATATGACTATTCTTCGCTTCAATCAAATCCAAAACCGGGCAACGACGATCAATTTATAGACTACCTTGGTGTCTGCATCTGGGACGCCCAACGACTTGACTGGGTTGCAAACTCGTCTAGATTTTCTATTTGGGGTAATCAGGTCCGTGACTGGACTCTCGTCCAGGATCTTGCTTGGACTCGTTCGAGGGTCATTCGATGACCCCCATCAACTTTTTTATAGCTAATACCGCCGGCGGGGTGTATCCCTCTCTGTGACAAAAGGTTTATATAGTGTTTCCTCAGCTTTGGCTCATTGAATAGCCCAAATAATTCGAATTTGCTCAAAATATTTTGTTAGTGAAGCCAGTCATTCAAACCTACTGCTCTCCTTCATCCATGGGGCGTGTGTGGGGGGTGTTGAATATTCCTCTATCTAAACTTCTACGCGATGGTAGCACCACGTAGGTACTGTCCAGGGTAGCTTCGCACCTTCGGTCCTTCCACGACAACGATAAAGATTTCTTAGCCGTGAAGAAGTCCGGTAGAGCACGTTGCTTGTAAATGTCGTCGATGATATATGCATGGCCCCTGATAGTAAAGGCTTGATCGGGCAGCTGATCACTATTGTTTGCCATTTTCATTGGTGATTCGTTGTTTGAGTATTGTTCGGTGCAATTAAAAATTGTGGATATGTTTCATGCGTTCAAGATGACCATCGATGACTTCAGTCTGTCGTTTCAAAGACGAGACAACCTCAGAGTGAGCTGCCCCGGCAGAGACGAGGGATGCCCGTGCACCATGATAGGGAGTTGGGGCAATCTCCAAAGAATTTTACTACCTGTAGAGCATAGTTCCCATCTCGAAGCGCATAGTTCAGTACCCGGAAGCGAAGAGTTATTATTGTCATTGTCTCATGCAAGTAGAAAAAACCAGAAATCCCTAACTTCACCTTGGGAATATTCTCGACTGGCTTATACACATGGCAGAGCGCACTTCCATCTGTGTTATAAGTGTACAGGATTAATGTTCCGTCCATCAGAACGTCTGCGCAATTGACAGGAAGACTGTAGGTCTTTTCGATGTCATCTCGTAGTTTATGCAACCCGGGGATGTGTATCATTGGCGCACGCAAGTCGTACTTGATTGGAAAGTCATTCTTTTGTCCAAGATCGTCCTTGGAGATTGATTCTGCATTTGTTTGTTCGTGACCGTCTTAGTTCTTATCATCGTTCTTGGGCTCGCATGCGGACGTCAACTCTTTGGCCTTCTTTGGGACGGGAGTATCGTTTTCAAACTCGTTTTGTTGCTCAAATGTAAAATTTTCGTCCTCTGTGTTTTCGACATGTTGTTTCCCTTTTGTAATAGTTAATAATATGTCACAATGTCTAGCTTCATGAAAGTAGCACTTCAGCGCGTACGGTCTTCTTCGATTTTCCCTTGCCAGCAGAGCGAGGGGTTGCAGTTTCTACACACAGGACTGTCAACAAATATTCCGTGCCACACGGAGGGACGTGATACAGACCTTCTTCGCTGTCTACAAAACGCTTTTTCTTTGCAGGAGAACGAGACTCGTCGTCGTCCGCATTGCTGAAGCGAGTACGCTTGGTACCTATATAATGGTCAGAGAATAACTCGTTCGAGAATGAGGCGGAGATATCAACTTACTCTGAGGAGTGCGATCTCCACGAGAGAGTGGCATCTCGAGACGACGATTGGAAGTATCAAAGAGTGTATCAAGACCAGTTTCCACCGCGAAAGGAAGTTATCGAGGTTCATCAAGTGCATACGTAGTAAATGTGAGGGCTCGCAAAGGTGAATAAAAAGAGAGGGATATTCGAGCCTGAACTCTCGCATAAGCCTGTATGCTGAACCCCCAGGGCGCTTGAGAGGGGAACTCCTGTGGTTCAATGGTGTTTGGGTCATCTCACAAGGCGCTGTTCCCAGATAGGCACAGTTCAGAGAGGTGGCACTGCGCTAGCACTAAGCGAAATAGACTATGATTACATCAATAGTCATTTTCACATCAGTGCCAGCGCAGTGCCATGTCTCTGAATTGCGCCTATCTGGGAAAGGCGCCTTGTGGAGATGACCCAAACAAAGCGATGTGTGAGAGCGGCCGTGACTCAGGTCTTTATTTTTGGCTCGATTCAAAGCTTGATTCTCATTCAGTGCGGTGATCGATGGAGATAGCTGCCGTTGCCAGTAGAATACGCCGCGGACATTCATGACTTGTTCCTGGACTATCTTCACTGGCTTGAAAGAGCCTGGCGAGCTACGATGATGTGGTCCAGGTACAGGTTAGTGACTGATCCGAGCGATAGTATCAGAGCAGGGCGACGAGAACCTCGCCCATATAATGCCATAGCACATTGATAAGTATCCGCCATGAGATCATGCTCGTCAGCACATTGACATTTGGTGTTTTGCTTGTGTCAACGCCGTACAGCTTGTTTTCTACCACAAGCCAAGCATCCAACTGTCCCTTCTGCAGCTGTTTGTTCCATATTGTACGTTGATCTTCCCACTTCACGATTTGGTCGGATACCAGGGAGTATCTTGAATTGCTGGGATGTTTGGTAGCAAATCCATATTCCATATGAGGCAATGGCAGCCGGCAACCCAGCATTGCTATCTGAGGATCCGGCAATATTTTGGGTGGCATTGTGTCGCTGGATCGTAAATTCGCAGTGCTATCTTCATGCTTCATTCTAAGCGACCCGTCCGGAAGATGGAGCATTACCGCGATATTATCGGAATTGATCAAATGAGTTGTCACGGCTGCAACGACATCTCCTTCCATATGAAGGAAGCCACAGCTTTGTTGTCTGAAGCCCCTTCCGATAAACCCATGCTTGAATGATTGGGTTGAGTTTTTCGATTGTTCATCTTACTTGCCCCGAGATTCTCGTCTTCCTTTGAGGAAATCGAATGAACCCCACGATGCAATTGAAAGACTTGCTGATGTGAGTTAGAGGATCTACTATATTATTATCTCATTCACTCAGCGAATCAATAAATCTTTGCTTGCATATATATTTGAGGAGGTAAAGACAGAGATAGTAGTAGTAATAGTGAAGAAAGAAGGACAGAAGCTGGTTCTATTATATAGAATAGAAAATAATTATAAATAATATAATCAGATTTTTTGTAAAAGATGGGGCCAAAATAGCTCTAAGTCGCCTAGAGGGAGAACTGTATTTTAGATAGGTATAGAAAATCGTTTTGTATACTCTCAAGCGGAATCCTTATTATTATCTAGGCCTTCGCTACTGTATAGAGGGAAAGATATGAGCTGCAGCTTATTATTTTGAACAAGCTCAGGGAACTCTGCTTTCGCCATGACGAAGAGAGAGGAGACGTACTGAGATGAGAGGGAATGATAGAAGGACACGGCAGCGAATACTTAGCTCCTGAGAGGGCGCACTCGGGTAAGAAAAGGCGAAATATCTGAATGAAAACAAAGGAAATAACTGCGAATATTGAGCTAGATGACACGGTAGGGCTCATAACCTGATGGGCAGCCGCAACCAATGTGCACAGTGTAGTATAAAACCGGCTTCTCCTTGATCGTTTCTGGTGAGCAGCCAGCAACCAGCTCAAGCTTCATCTCCAACCTGGTAGATGGCTGGATTTCTAGCAACGGCGACCATTCCGGTGATTATGCCTCGGCTATCCTCCACTACCTCTCTCAAGAAAGGAGAAGGGGTTGGGATTATTAGACGCGATCGAAGTGCCCTGGGATATAGGTATGTTTCGATATGCCGACGGAGCCACAAAGATTCGTGTAGAAGCTTGTGAGCACCATGTAACTGAGCAACAACTGCATACACAAGTGCCTTTGCTACATGGCCTTTTGTGCGCAAGAGCTCTTTTTGTGCTTCTGTGTATTTGGTGGTAACCCTGTGGACACGGAGCCGTTCTTTTGGATCAAACTCAAATTGGTATTCCTGCATCTCTTTATCCGCCAGTTCTAAGCAGCTAGGTAGAGGGTCGTGCAATTGTACAGCCCTGTAGAAATCGTTGTATCCCGGGGATATCCGGTCCCGAAGAGCCAGGTGACTGAGGTCTTGAACGGATGACCTTGAAGCAATGTCGCCACATTCGCAACACGTGTCCAAGTGTTGTCTAGTAAGGTTCCCGAAAATGCAATGCATACCATGAGCTGCTCATGCCCAGTCCCATCATCGTGCGTTTGAATGATGGAAAAACGGTCCGTAAGCAGCTTCCTCAGATTCTCATGCATGGTACGCCATGGGATCCAGTCGGGCAAGTTGCCACTAGGGAACTTCTTTGAACGAGTTTCGGGCATCTTTGATAGGCCTAGTCATAGTTACATTAGCCCACAGAACCCACTAAAGGAAGCCTCACTGAATGAAGCCGTGCAGGCATGCACTCACCGAGAAGTAGATACGCTAAGGTGGATCCAGGTCAATATCCGCTTATTGATAGACTTCCTGCGACTGTATCGTGGAAGGTAACGTTGTCAGCAATCCAACATCCGTCGATGGAGGTTGGGGTCATAGAGAAAAAGCTGTTGAGTTCGTGCAAGCCGTGGTCACTGTTGTAATTTGTGGAGGTTGGTGCGGCTTCGATGGATTTGATCAGGTCCATTGAAATGGTCTGGTCGGCGTTCAACATATCTTGGTGACAGCTCTGCTTCTTGGGCCGAAAATTCGGCCAATGGACCCGGTGACGATGGCTGTGAAACAAACATTTTGTGCCGGGGTTACACTTGCAATTCCTTCTGCGGGGATTGTCTCATCCTGTGCCTTTCGATTGAAAAAAACTCGTGTCAGTTCAATACCTGGAGTGCTAATAATGGTTTGGGTGTTCTTACCAATTGTAACTGCGAAAGTCAATTCCATTCATCGCTTCAGTTGATGTAGCGACATCTGATTGATTGAACATGTATGTCTATTTGTTGGTAACGATTCTCCATACTCCTTGACTGCGTATATGCGTACAAATTGCGTCAAACCATTCTCCTCAGTTGTCGGCTCCTCGTAGCCAGGAACCTTTTTTGTCCGCTGCCAGAACACAGTGACCCGCGATCGTTTTGATCTTGTCGCCAGCAACTACCTCTTCCTGTGTCTCGATTGAGATCCATCGCGGCATCGGCGCCTTCCAGATTGTCCACAGTTGCTTTGACTAATTCATCCCCTTCGTCACTTTCATCCTCATACACTGGTTCGATGGACTTGGCGGTCTTGTCCATTGTTCTCCATACTGTTTGAATTCTACTGAGATTTTCCTGCTGAAAGACAGGTCCGTCGCGGTAATCTTGTTGCGCTGCACTGGCTTTTTTTTTGGACCTGCTTTTTGCGACGTCCGTCCTAATACCGTATAACAGCAGCATGACACCTCTCGTCAAGATACCTCCAACATCCTCTAGACGCCTAAAGTCCTTCTCAGTACGGAAACCATATCTCTATCGAAGAGGTTTCCGTACTGAGAAGCACTTTAGGCGTCTAGAGGATGTTGGAGGCGCCATAGAGATATGGTTTCAGTGCCCAGTGTATGTTGTCAACTGTCATCTTAGCGGCACCGTTGGCTTCCTCGTTATAGATCCGCAAGATGGTGTACAAGGGTGTCTATTGCCCTCATCCACCCCTGGTATGTGGGATGGGGCAACAGATACGTTGGTGATGACACCTTCTTCGGCAAAGCGCAACTTCCAACACTTGGCTTGGATGCAATACCGCATATATCTCAATAGAACCTAGAGTCTATCGATACAGCTTCACGTATCGATCGTTCAACATGGTTGTGAATAGCTTCAAATAGGAGGGCGTTGTTCCGTGAGAGTTGAGAGGTTTCCGATGGGTCTTTTCCAGTTGATAACGGTGCAGACCAGGCTCATAACCTGTGAAGATGGCGCAGATTGTGACCCCTTTTTGAGACCCCAGGGTCGTGCATTGCGACGACGCAAATTCATAACAAACGGATCGCTCGGGGCCCTGATTTGATGAATTCACTTCAGCTACCGTTTCTCCGCGAATGCAATTCGTGTGACGTAGAATGTTTTCCATGCGATAGAGGTCCAGATTTTCTGGACCAACAGGGTCCATGATCATGAGTCCTATGCTGTTGAGATAGGCAGCATACTGCGGACCTGTCCTTCAGTAGGAAAATCTAAGTCAAATTCAGATAGTATAGAGAATATTGAACAAGACTGCGAAGTCTATTAAGCCAGTATATGAAGATAAAAGTGACGAAGAGGATGAATTTCGCTGCCTCAGTCATGAGCAATTCTGTCTGTACAATGCGTTAGCAACACACTCTCACTCATTATGTAGGTTGTAAATAAAACATACCTCGGTCATTGTCTCGGTTTGGTTGCTGGTCTCTGATGAGATAGCCATGTCGGCCGCTCCCGCGTGTCCACGGTATTTCATGTTCGGCATGCGATATAGCAACGAAGAGTTGACCACGATATCCCAAAGCCGACCACAGGAGAATTGTTCCATTGCCTCAATATCAATTCTCAGTTCTTTTCCTGTCGGGGAGTTCTTTGGTCATGATATCAAATGTCGGAATTTTGAAAAAGAGGGTTTGTCGATCGAGCTAGATTATAGTAATCTGCTAGTACCTCCTCGTGACGAGATTCTCGCATGTCCACAATGGTCGTCAGAACATCTGCCCCTTGATCGCGATAGCTTTGGTAGATCTCTGGCGGTAAGGCGGTACTCCACAGCTTGACCTGATCACGAGGATTTCAAGGATTAGCCATGATGTCGTTGGCAAAGAAACCAGACAAGGAGAATAAAATGAACTAACTTACCACCAAAAGGGGTCACTATATATATCGTTTGGTTCTTGTCCACCGATAGCCATATGCTCTCAACTTTGCAACTTCATCTGTAACCGCCGCCGTTTGAAAAGCATCTTCATAATTCCCAACCTGTTCTGGGTCCTAACATAAGTTCATTTTTGTTAGTAGAGTATTACAAAACTTTGACAGAGTCTTCTCACCAGTAGCCGAAATGTTGTTTTTCCAGCTCTCTAAGGAACGGTTCAATTTGCCTCGGTCTTGCAAGAGATACGTGGGATAGAATAGTCTCTGGCGGGGAGAGACGCCAAATGATGGCTGCTGCTCCCCATGGAAAAATCATGACAACTAGGTAGCTGCTGATGTTGCGTGCCATCTGTCCAATCGGTGAAAGCCGTCCGTCCATCTAGAGAGTGCAAATGAGCGAGTAGCTCAATGTACTCCTTATCGGAGCGTGGAGAGAGGAAGTCATGTCGCCTGCTTTCATGTTAGCCATGATGGCAGTGGCAAAGAAGCCAGGCAGGGAGAAGGGAATGAAGGTAGCAACGGGAAGTTAATTGACTTACCACTAAAATGGGTCTTTCTTCTCTCCATCCGTGTTATGGGTTCAGTCGATGCGGTAGGACTAACGTTTGGTAGGAGGAAATGCTGTAATAGAAGATGTTGTGGGAGACTATGATGAAACGCGTTGATTGCCTTCGAAACATAGAGAAGTGGCGGTGTTGATAGAGTTATACACACAATATCAGGATGGGACTTTCAGGTAATGCTCTGTATATTGGCAATTCTCCTGATGGATTCAGTTGCTGGGAGGCATCATGAAGATAGGACATGGTGTAGATGGTTGTCGGAAGGGAGGGAGGTGGGAGATGGGAAGGAGACGGAGAGAAGGAGGAAGGCGCGGGTAGGATGGCTCTATTTATGTCTGAACTGGGAGGGTTGTGGGAGGTCCTTTATTTAGGCGAGTCATGTGATTGACAATGGATCTCATGACACTTCTTCAAGGCAAGCAACTCAATAAGGCAACGGGGCAACAGCGGATGACTCCGCGGGGCAACACGGTAGAATTATAAAAATGACTGAAATCGTCCGCGGTGAAGTACAAACGGAGATATGACCCATCACACGTCATAGAAGTTGTTTGTCTGGATCCCAGAATATTCGATACAATCACAGTTTCAAAAAAGTTTCCAAACGAAGTATTTTTGGGAAGATAAAGGGCCTCATGCAACAAAGCACCCGTGAGAGGGCTGGTCAACGAATGCCCTGTGCACATACAGCAGGGTCACGGGCCAGTCAGATGGCGCGATGCAGATACCCACGGATGATGATCTCAAAGAAAACGGTAGATTCTTTAATGACTGGATGACTTGGATATTATTACCAATTATAGCATGAGAGTGTACAAGAATCGTAATTTACAAATACGGCCTCAAAACTTCTTGTGTATGATCCCACACCTTCCCCTGCGCCTTCTCTCGCAGTATCGGTATAACCTTCGCATTGGGCGTACAATCGCACTTGTAATTGACCAGAAACAACCCATCAGCCTGTTTTCCATACGTATTCACGCCCCGTTTGCCCTTCCAGCTCACGCCCCGACCTCCAAACGCGGCACTGGTACACTCAAACAAATACCGCTGCGCAGCCTCCTCAAGATTCAGTGAAAACAAATAAATAACCGGCTCAATCAGCAGCTTAACGACCCACGCCATGACCGAATTCGAATTCGGATCCTGACCCCGCTTCACATTGCCCGTGTCCAGCCACCCAGGCCATGCATGGATAAAGGTTACATGCGGATTGTCACTGGCCAGCCTGTCCATGGTCACCGTATTCATCGCCCCGTATTGTCCCTGGGCGTTCATGGAACTGAAATTGCCCGGTTTCTTCAGATCCAAGTCGTCAACGTTGATACTATTCGCAAACTCCAGGCCACCCGCCCCGACGCTGATGACTCTGGGTGCGACCGCTACTTTGTTGAGCAGTGGCAGAAGGTGTTGAATGAATAGTATTCGGGAATAATAACCCAGACTCTGCGTGATTTCCAGCCCTTCCGAGGTCTCATTGCGCCCGCCAAAGGGCGCATAGCCTGCGGTCAGAAAGAGCACGTCAACATGCGACTCTTTCTGCTTGATGATTTCGCACACTCTCTTTGTCTCTGCGAGGAGCGATATTTCGCCTTCTGTCCAAATGATCTCAGCCTTGGGGTTGATGGCGGCCAATTCTTTGATGTACTCCTGCATTCGCTCTGCAGAGCTCTTGCGCCCGACGAGGTAGATCCGAAGGCTTGCGCCTGTGCTGACGAGGGCTTTGATGGTGAGCTTGCCGATACCCGATGTGCCGCCGGCAAAGACGGCGACGCGTGGGGCTGTTGTGTCGTTGATGGCCTCGTTGGAGGCTTTTATTTCTTTGTATGACACCATTGTGATATGAATAGATGGTCTGGATCTCTGATTTGATGAGCTTGCTGGGGATGTGTGGTTGATATAGAGTTCCTCTAGACAGGCGGACTAAAAGCTCGGGGGCCGTTTTCGGTCTAGTGAATTGCTGCCATTTATGGCAGCATTTTGCGACACTATTTCTTTTGATTTAGCAATGATTTGTTGAACTAGAGAGATGGATTTTCTTCAAGACTAAATCTAATAAGGGGTCGGGATCGGGATTCCGCGTCCGTAGGTCTCTGCACGAGTTGGATGCCATTGCCGGCTCGGGGACCGTTTCTGGTCTAGCGCATTGCATTCAGTGGCGCTTTATTTCAGGATAATTGCAGATAATTCTAGTCAATTCATGCTGAAGATTCCAGTCCGTATTGAGTTGATAAACAAGGCAACAATCACAAGATCAGTATAATTTTTTTAAGCGGCTGTTGACGTGGTGGGCCTGGGAGGAATGCGGGGATATAGGGCTGCTTCGATGGACCAACAACAACGGTGGCTGCATTGCTATAGGTGCTGTTTGACGATCTGGCATGGGACCACCCTCTTGAGTGATGATGGTGTAAAATAGGGATATAATCTGGAAGTCGTGCTCCAGGGCGAAAGAGTGAAGAACGCGTCGAGAAACTCGAATGCCCAGCACAAAACAAGTGTGTACAGTGAGACAATACCATTAGCGACAACATCTCCAGCACCTGGCGAAACACATTTTTAAATGAAACGTCATTCGGAAAACTGGCGTTGGATAATCAACCATAGAGAGTAGGTACAGCCTGTAGAAGGCCTCCAGAACTAAATACGACATCCAGATCACAGTAACTAAAATAATTTGAAGACTTCCTGAGAGTTCGTATTCGGGGGCCATTCGAGCGGCATCTGCAGCTCGATTGTGAACATCAGCATACTGCTCTTTGAGGTTGCGATAAGTGATCATAGAGCCGGATATTGAACCTTCTCCATTTAGTTCTTGGCGGAAATGTGCGGTTCACAGCATAGGAAAACGACGGAGCTCGGGGCTGTGTAGAAAATTTGCAACCTCAGTGGTGTTGCCGCAGATGGTCCAGGGTAGTTTCGCTTCCGTAATTTGGGCGGCATCGTTGAATGGTGTTCATACATGTGCATTGTGAGTGAAAGACAGGTCCCATATAGCCTGGATAACTGCATTCCAAATGCAATTGCTCAATTGTGATTTTAGACCCCGACTGTGAATGTGATGATATGCATAGTCGATACACTGGCAGCCTGTGCTCAACTGGATGGGGAGGATTCTGGATAGTCGAGGATCTGTACGGGTTTGCTCGATAAAAATCACTCAATGGTCATTTCAACATCCGTATCTTCCGAATCTCGTAAACGAAGTAGTACTCTCTTGTGGGGAGTCAACATCGTCCTCAGCAGGCAGGATAATTCCGTCGTCAAGGATAAAAGCGATCTTGAATCTTTTGCCATACCACCGGTGCTTGGTGGGAACGGGCATGTAAAATCGCTTCATGTACTCCCAAGCGTTATCCTCATTGGTGTCCGGTTCTTCGCTGTTGTATGGAAGGAAAGATTCTAGCTATCCATATTGTTAGCATGTTTTGAAGAGTTTGAGAGTAGATACTAGACGTAAAAATAAACTCACATAAGACGCTGCGTACTGGGCATTGAAGTCGTCAACGTATGTCGAAACATGTCTCCAAATATGTTCCACGAACAAGGATACAGATGGAACATCTCCACTTCCTGGAGCTCGTAGGGGTATGATTTTCGTGGTCACAATTTCCTCCCACGTGTAGGAGAAGATCGCATTGACAGCACCGGGGCCTAGGACCTTGAAAGTTGCATCAGCCCAGCTTACAATGTGTTTCATTATGTTGTGAAAGGTCTTCGTGATGTGCTGTGTGATAACCCTCATGATTCCTGTCCAATCGGGGAAAGCTGAACGTCCATCTAGAGAGTGCAAATGAGCGGATTCATAAGGTGGGAAGTATTTCTTGCAACCACACTGCAAGGACGGAATGTGCAACTCTCTTTATGCATGTCACAGTCATGAGATTTCCGTATTGACTAATAAGCTGGTTTTCCTTTTGGGCCACTCCCTAATGTAAATAACAGGATTGAAGTTCATGTTGAAGACAAGCGTCTAGTAGAAACGGGCGTTACGATCTAGTCTTGGGCAAATGGGCTCAGAATCCTCGACGTCAAGGCGGGCAGCAGAGCGCGTACGCTTTGGAGTTTCTTATCAGAGAGTGGAGATAGAAAGTCCGGACGGCGGTGGGGGTATGGCTTTTCGACAAACGTATACGGGGTGACAAGAGGCACGAATTGAGGCTCGTCGCCAGCGCGAACGTTGGCGATTAAGAGCTTAGGATTAAGCCTGTGCATGTTTCCCGTTATCTGACCGCCATGGACCTTGAAATGTTCTTTCCCAACTGGGCAAAACAGAGCGACAAGGTGCGCCTTGGAGAAGTTCTTGGACTTTTCAATGAGGTATTCCATATCCTCGGTATCGATGATTGGATGCAGGCCATTGAAGTGCGTGCAAAACCATTGGTCAACATCATCCATGAGCGTAAAAAATGGTGTAGGATAGTGGCAAGCGAAGGCCTTGGTGATCTGACTTGCGACAAGGGTTGAGCGGCCCTAAGGGTAAGATACCATCTTCTCAACATGCGAACGCCATCTATCTTGCTTCAGTAATGGCAGCCATGATGTGGATGTTGAGGGAAAGGGGAAGATGAAGCTTCTGTGTGTGCCCCTCGCGTTATAAGCGAAGAGCGCGGACGCTCTGAAGCGGTTCCCAATTCGGACACCAATGGTAGATGACTGAGGAATTTCGTGAATTCTCTCTAACTCGACAGAATCTGCTGCCTTTGAGGGCCACCTGCTCGGGCGTTTTGTTGCTGTTATTCCAGTCGGAACCGGTCATCTTGAGGGCTCGAATTGCGTCAATGAGATTTTGTTGAGGAGTCTCGAGGTCGGCATACACCTCCGAGGCGGGCGAGGGACGAGATGCGTCGGGGGCGGTGGCAGGGACAAGGCCATCAGTGGAACCATCGAGGTGCCGCCATACTTTGTGAATGGTAGAAACGTCGTCGCCAAAGGAACTGCTCTGGTTCGTTAGGCTGGGGTTGTATTGAAGGCGTGTAAGGCTGATAGTGCTGCTGTTCAGGAATTCTGTAGAGTACAGCCCACATGGTTGTCTAAGTATATCAGCATAATTCATTACCAGGTAGAAACTTGTCAAATAGCGACTTCAGATAATGACTTACATGATTGTCCAACTTCAAAGCATCTCTTCTAAATACGCCTGTCGAGGAATTGAAAGCCATATTGTGGTAACGACTACGTTCTACGTAGACGTTGGTGAAGCCTTTATTACCTCTTGTATTGGATAATGTCAGCTTGCCGAGTAAAGGAGGAAGATGAAGCTCCTGTGTGTGCGTCTCGCGTTATAAGCGAGAAACGCGGTGCCGAATCGGGACACTGTAAAGCGGTTCCCAATTCGGACACCAACACATATCGATCATCCTGAGCACAGCAGCTTGACGGCGCTGCCCACAGTCGAGGGTGATCTTCGGGATTTCTTGGTCTTCAGGATACCTAGGTACACGACGCGTAAAATTGAGTTGATGTCAAGGACTGCAAGGTCCCCTGGGGTCGGAAGAAGTGTAGTTTTTCGACATTTGGACGCCCTTTTCATTCAAACTGGACATCAGAATATCCAAAACTGCCTGTGGTGCGATTGAAAGGATCAAATCGACGATCACTCGTAGACGTTTGCTTCATGATGCTGCCTTTACATGTTGCTCGATTATGGACCGATTCGAGTCGAATCCTTTGCCCCAATTTGGATCTAGCTGCGCCAGGTCGACGATGACCACGAATAACAAACCCTTTTTCAGCTTTGCGAGCTCTAGGTCAGGAGTTGTGATGTCTTGACTTTCGTCTATCGAACGACGCTTCTTCCCTCTCCCACCCTCGTCGACCCAGTCGACAAGATTGAGAGAGTTGAAAGCGTTTTCTGGTGGCGGGGGCCCCTGAGCAGCCATGACTGCAGACCACGAAAGTGGTAGAAAAAGACGAGATTGAACGAGGCTTACTGTGTGCGTATGGGTGCAGGCAAAGATAGGCAAGAGCCAAGTTCACGCGAACATCGAGATCCGAAAATTTTTATGACGCTGCTGTGGACGGAAGAGGGGTGAAACGATGACAAAGGGTGTGGATGAAACGTTGCCTTCCTTCCCCGCAACCAAAAATACAAAAACACATTAAGCAGCAACTTCTTCACCCTCAACCAGGTTCCTTCTCCCCCTTCATCCCCGTTTTCTTCCTTTTCTTCCTTTTCTTGCAGCTTTCTCAATGCCTCCAATGCCTCCCGCTTCTTTCTCCTCACCTGGCTCCAGGCAAGGAGAAGGTGTCGACAGGGTGATCAGCGGGAGGTCTTTCCCAGACGCTAGATTGGCTACAGGGGTCCACTCGACGACGTGGACATCTGGTAACGTCACTGGTATCGTTTTCGTCTTTTTCAAGTTCGCAGAAAGTAAGTCCTCCCATTCTACATCCTGCCACATTGTGCATTCTGCATTCTGCGCTTTCTGGTGTCAGGCAAGAACGCTGATCTTATTGATCGACTACCACAGCACCAAGCACTGGCAGAATCCACAAAACCAGACTCCTTTTCTTCGAATAATTCTGGCTTCAACGCAAACGAGTGTCTCATCGCAGTGTCCGTCCCGTTTAATGTCACAGACGCGTTCATGATGGCTCGCCGAAAGCTTCAGAACGCAGCACGGAATTTGCTCTCGCCACTCGATGGAAGCTCTCCTAGTGGCTGTTCACACTACAGGCCCATACGATTCTACGTACCTTCGAATCAAATCTCGGCCTAGCAAAATATCTTGTGCCGTCGTGTCGATGTACCAAACATGGCGTATGTTGATGCCAGGGAATTTACCACCCCTTGGCGAGGAAAGCCTATCCGCTGAGAAGATAGTGATCTCTAGTTCCCACACATCTTTCTGGACCCAGAAGAACTGTTCAGTCCATGGAAATGGTTCTCAATGCCAGTGACTTTTGACATGGTGCGCCTATATAAGCAAGAAGCGGGGACGAATGCGTGGCGGGCTACAATCTTTATCCTTTATGGAGTACAGTTCCTGGCGATCAACAACTATGCAGTCCAACCATGGCGAGTCCATTGCCATAGAGCCGCGCATGCTATTCGACGACCTTGCATGGGACCGCTGCGACAACATCTCCAACACCTGGTTCGACACCCTCTTCAACGAAACCACCCTTCGCGAAATCGGGCGGTGCATAATCAACCATAGAGGCGGCCCAGCAGAAGAACTGTTCAATCCACAAAAAGGCTCACTCAATGTCCTTTTCCGTATGAAGTTTCTAGGTGGCGATTCTGCTATCATCCGCTTCCCGATTCCGGGTGTTTCCATGTTTGCGGCAGAAAAGGTTTAGCGCGAAGTGTTTTTGATGCGATTTATTGAGCGGCATACGAGTATAATTGTCCCTCATGTGCTACATTATGGGATAGCGGACCAGAGTCCAGCGGGCCTAGGCCCGTTTACCGTTATGGAATACATTGAGAATGATTCAGATCTCGTGGATGCGCTGAACACACCTGGTCTGCGAGATGATGAGCGGTGCATTTTAGATCCCAATATCAGCGAAGACCGACTACGATCGGTGTATAGTGACATGGCGGACATCGTGCTCCAGCTATCCATAAAATCATTCACCCAGATTGGCTGTATTACGAATCGAGAAGACCACTTTGATGATGAATGGACAACAACGCACCGTCCTCTGACTCTAGATATGAACGGACTTCTCGAACTCGGCGGCTTTCCGCCTCATCTCCTACCGCAGACCACGTTCAAGACTGCTTCTGCGTACTTCCTGGCCCTTGGAGAAATGCACATGACTCACCTATCCATGCAGCGCAATGGCGCAATTGAGTCAGCCGAAGACTGCAGACGCAAGTATATTGGGCGGTGTTTCTTCCGGAAACTAGCACGAGAAAATAAGCTCTGTTCTTCTTACGATCAGGGTCCCTTTGAGCTCTTCTGCGAGGATCTTCGGCCCGCAAATGTACCTGCCAATTCTCAATATGGCTAGAAAGCAGTTAGCGCTATCGACTGGGAGTTTACGTATGCTGCTCCGGCGGAATTTGTGTACAGTCCGCCGTTCTGGTTACTTCTAGAGCGCCCGGAATAGTGGAAAGAGGGTCTTGATGAGTGGACAAAATCGTATGAGCAGCGCCTTCCGATGTTCCTGCAATATCTGCAGAAACGATAGAATAAATCAATTGAGCGCGGGATCCTGACTAAATATGATCGCCTTTTACGGTATATGCTGGAAAGCTGGCAGTCGAGCTGTGGTTGGGCACGACTTGGTGACCTCAAGAAAATCATCGATGCGGAAGACATGGCCTCTCTCATCAAAAAGTCGGAAGGTTTCAGTCAGGCTGATCTTGTGGTCTTGTTCTTTCCCCATTGGGCAGAGGATTTCACAGTCACAAAACGAGGCAAAGTCGAAGGAAACCAATATCGAATGAAAGAGAGTTCCCTGCAATCGACCATTGCAAGAGGCGCGGAGCCAAATTTCTCCAAACTATCCGAAGTCTTTGGGTTCTTAGGGTCAACATCTGTACTCGCCGTCCCGATTTCCTTGACATGCTATCAGATGGAGAATACACCCCGTTCCTTAATTGGGACAAGGTTATGAAGGAGAAGCATCAGCACCAGAAGAAGTAAAGCTGTCGCCAAGATATCTTGAATGCCGACCAATGCCCGATGAGTCGTACGGGACGCCGGATTGATGTTGATCATCCACATCGATGACGTTCTCATTGCGGCACCGGAGGAGCACAAGGTGGCCGAAGCGCTCGAAAAGATCTCAATTTTCTTCGAAAAGACAGTATTCGCTGCTGTGTCCTTCTGTCATTCCCTCTCATCTCAGCACCTCTCCTCTCTCTTCGTCATGTCGAAAGCAGAGATTCCTGAACTCGTTCAAAACCATGAGCTGCAGCTCACAATACCATATGACGAGCCCAGGAACTTTGACAGGCGACGGTATGACAATCCTCCATTTGGACCAGGAACTAAAAAGTCACCCATCGGAGTCTGCAACCAAACTCGGGCTTTCTGTAATGGGGAACAATACGAAAAAAAGACTAGGGCCACAAATATCGCCCAGTGACCCATAAAAGTGGTCGACAACAGTGATCAGCTGCTCGATTACGCTTCACATCTAGGTCACAGCGAGGGAGGTTGGAAGTGGTGCATATAACAAGCCTATACATATACCTAATATACATATACCCAATATATACTGATATAGATATCAGTTGTTTTCGCCGGATAAGTAATCAAACAAAGTCTACCAGTCAGTACACACAGACTTATATGCGTATCCTTGATCCACTAAACACGCATCTCCGTTATTCGTACATATCATCTTGAGCCAGTTGCTTGTCTCTGTTGGTCTCGAGCTTTCAGGCCTGACAGAAGCCTCGGATTCCGCGCTTGGAGCCTACTCCCTCTTGTTGCATAGACGTACAGTGTCCTCGTCCTCGTCACTCCCCTCCGTGTCCTTCTCTATAACCTCCCACCTAACCTTGGTTTGTTCCTGGTAGTCCGCCTCATTCAATCTCGTTTTGAATATGTTGTCCCGTACACAGCTACTCCCCGTTCATACTTGTAAAGTCGCAGCGCCCGTCGGTATGAGTTCCTCAATTGTGGGCGGGTGCGCCACCGCTCCCAGGCGTCTTTCTTGTAGAGATGATAGAACGCCTTCTTTACCAGATGTAGATCGTCCACCAATTGTAACCCCTCCTTTAGATCTCGTTGAAGGTATTCGTAAAATTGTTCAACTGTCTCCGCGTATTCTTCGCTCATCATAGGTTTCGAATGGGCCCAGATCTACTACATTGTTAGCCAGTGGATATGCCTAAGACTTCTTTTGCTTACCCTAGTACCTGTATTTTTAGGTCTGTGGCATACTTCACATTCATAATCAACCGGGATCCGGCCCCGTCGGAGATAGTACTGCAAGTATGTCCCATCATTGCACATCTCGTACGAAACCATGGTGGCTGCAGTCGGCGCGTTGGCTGGTCCTCTTGCAGGCGCTTCGGTGAAAAAACAGCCATTGAGATTTCCCTATTGATAATGTCAGCATCTGGCCAAAGTCTTTGAGCTATAGCTTCTGGACTGTTGAATGACGTTCCAAGTAATTTGTTGGTACGAATCCGTATGAGATAGAGATTTAAAAATGTTGAATTTGAATTCATTTTTTTTCTTAAAAAAAAAAAGAGAAAAAAAGGAGTTAAAAAATACAACTACGGAGTGCTGTTAGTCATTCTGGTATTCCACCAGCACTGTGTGTATCTGTGTATGGTTTCGATCAACTCACATTATCTGTTCTTTTTTTTTAAAAAAAAAAGACTATACATGGCCGTCATGCCCTGTTAGTCAGGCCTTGAAAGTGAGCTGAAAGTTATACATACATACCATCCTTGTCCACTAAAACCGGTGGAAGATCACATATCAGTATATTTGTTGTATCATGGTATCCTCGTTGTATAGTGCACAAACCGAATTACTGGTCATTGCTGTTAGTTATTCTGTGACCATCAGTTGTTGTGAATAGAGTCAATAGACATACAGCACCGCCAGCACCACCAGATCCACCGGCCGCAGCGCCGGCCGCAGGGGGAGGGGCCTGAGCGCCTTGCCCCTAATCTACAATCAGAATAGACTGCCCATCATATTGAGTAATAGAAAACATACTATGCGATGGCTCTATCCGCGAACAACGAACATTGGTTAGTTCCTTTTGCAAACAATGCCCATAAAGTGAAGAAGAGAGTCTTACGCCGATGTTGAGGAGAGTTTGCTGAAGCCGATGATCAGTGATATATACTTGGAAATGACCTTTCCAGTCACTTACGTTGATTGCTTGATTGATCAACTGCAAGTTTTGAGCTTGATGTTTATATCGTAAAGAGATAGAATGATACTTACGCGCTGCTGATTCCGCAGTCGCTATTAAAGAATACGACTTTAGCATTCAAGTAATCAAGAAACCTCGTAGAAGCGATATAAAAATACCTTGAGCTTTTTTTCGAGGAGCTGAGTTGTACATTAGTTGATGCTATGTTAAGAGATTTGAAATATACGCACTTCCTCGCTTTGCTTGTGAAACTGAATGATCATCATGTAAGCTCAGCAACAATAATTTAGTGTAACATTGGGATTTTCGCATACAAGTTCGGAATTCTGATATCCACAAAAGCTGTTAATACTTGGTCAAGACAAATATCAAGATTTTACTTGCCTCGCTGCACATCTAAACAGAGCGGATTCATGCAAACGTCAGAACATTATCACTGCGATAACAACCTGAATCCAATTAACATACCAACTCGCCGCTCTATCATACAGTCAGTATCCTGAAGCTATCAACATGAAGGAAATAATTGGGAGTTTCATACACCGTCAGCAGGCCGGTACGGGCACTCGGCCTGTTTGTGGCCCCTCTGGCCACATAGATCGCACTATACTCCTTTCAATATCGAATAAATGGAGCTGATAACATGAATACATACGGAAGGATCTGATTTCAATGAAGCAAGCATTAGGAATAGTTATCTCACAGCTAGAGATTCATGAATCACTTACTGGGAAACTTGAAGTCTGTTCAAAATTGAAGCGAATGACATTGATAAGCAACCGCTAGAATACACAATTGCCAGAGGAACAAGCGCCTTCGAGGTGCGCGAGCAGCAAACTTACCCATGTTTGAATGTCTCGCTAGAGAAGAGAGCATTTAAGCATAGCACAATGGTGCTAACCAGGGCCAGAATAAACTTACAGGTATCGGTTTTGTTTCTTTCAATAGAAATCTATAGTTAGCCTTCGTTTCTTCCGCAGTAGTATAATGTATGTGTATCTTCTCATGAGCTCTTTTAAACGTGAGAAATCGCTCAAGGTGAATATCTGACTGACGTACGATGCGGTGCGATGGTCTGCTAGTATCGCATCAATCAGTCATTGTCAATATCTGGAAGAGCGTTTGCATACTAACAGGAAGTTGATATTGCTATATAGCGACGGCGACGTAAAGTTAGCAAACATACCGTGTAGCTGCGAGGGGTCATCTTACGCAAGTTGCGATCGCGTGAGAGAGAGAGCAAAAGGAAGCAATTTGATTGCAAGCAACGACATAATATGAGGGAGCCAGGGGCTCCAATCACGTGCCTAGTCTCGCTTGCCAGACTCGGAAGGCACGACAGTTCTGCCTCAGGCGCCAGTGCGACTTCCAACCATTACTTTAGAAACACTATCCTAGCTGAGGGAGTGTCATTTTTACCCTCTTGTAGCTTACATCGCATCAACAGCACATGCTACGAGGGAAAGTCTAGTTTGATATGGCACCACCGGGATGAATCCTCTAACATCAAGGCTAGTTATGGATTCCAACATAGTCTGGACTACAGACATTGGGCCATTGGAATTCTTATTGAGTTTCTTAGGTACGTATTCTGCAGAACTGAGGGTAGACAGTGGCTGCCTCCTAGAAGCTGACCGCATAAGACATAGGGATATTCAACACACGTCGCAATACTCTTCGCCCAGGCACATGGAGGCAGCCCCCCGCAGATGTCGTTTTTGCTACGATACCAAGGAAAACCATGGCTGGTACCATGAAGGTGAAAAGCAAGCAGCGGAGCCTGTTTCTAGAATCAATTCCCGAAATGCACGTCAGAGGGCACGCGTACGATATCGATGATGTGTACAAAAACGGACTGTTCCAAAACTATTACAAGCGAAAAGACCTTCCTCGTTATCATGGAAAGTTCGACGCAAGTCAATACCGCCAGCCAGTACTTCCAAGGCAGATAGGAAGGAACCATATCCAGATGGCAAATGTTATACGTTGCTCTGTTTCCCTCGCATGCGCATGAGGAAGAGAAGCCCGATTCAACGACGCCCATTCCAACCCTTACCGTCCTCCGAACATCCGTTGTTTCCTGTGTCAAGAACGCTTCATCCTCAGGTCAGCGGCCTTCAATTACTTCGAGTCTGAGAGGTGTCAAGGTGGAGGTCTTTGGGAAGATAGACGAGGCCTCGTGTGAGAAGTTTGGACAAATATGGATCAGAATAACGGCTACACTGGAGGCTGCAGTTCACCGAAGAGATCCCAAGAACCACAATTTCAATGCTTTCCACTGCAGATGGGATGGTGACAAGACAAATGCAACCCGAGGTGCTATGAGCTTCAAAAACTTCGCTAATACTTGGGGTTTCCGGAAGCTCGAGAGTATGTTATTCATGAGAATGAACGGCTATACAGTACCAGACAACCGCCTGTTCACGGGTCAGCCCTGTAACAAAAGTTACGTGGGCTTGCGTGACACGCAAGGACTACTCTTCGGCCCAACTCAAGATTCAACTGCATCATGTCTAAGCATTATTATTCTTGCTATTGTGTTGGATCGAGTCCATGATCAAAAGATGCAGGCACAAATGGCAGTACCTACTAGCCGGTCCCTATCCTGCCGATCAATGGGACACGATGATCGATGACCTCCGCCACTTTGCGGTACCATTGATCAGAAAGATGGGTCTTACTCCAAAACCGCAGTGACAGAGAAATGGACAGACAGGCGGCGGGTTTTGCTTGGACTTAAAAACACGATGGAGCAAGAAGGATGGGATTGGGCTTGGGAACTCAATCAGACGAGTGCTGACTGGCTTTTTACAGCAATCATTGAATTAAAAGAAGCGGGCTCAGATGCGTTTTAATAAGAATGACAGAGATGGCGATTGATGGCAGGCGATATGGGAGTCGTACTTAGCCTAATTGAGAATTTCTTGTATGCACTTATCCATCGTATTGTAGCTGCGAAGCCTACTACGTAGCTTAGTTTGGATTCGCAGCCAGGACCTTATAACTCGAATAACCACAGGCTTCTGAGGATTGTCGACAGTGTCAGTGCAGTGCGGTCGGAAATAAGCGCCAGTTATGTCAGGCGTCTGATCCGTCAATCAGGTGCCGTATCAAAAAAGTGGAGTCGATCTACTGTTGTAGGGCTATTAGCGCACGCCGCAATCCGCTTGGCCAAGTCGATGCGGCTATTTAGCGTGAGTCTATGACGCGCTAACGGCGGATCGCTGGACTCGAAGTTAGATCTTCTAGCGGCGACATATTCTCCTTGTAAGCGAGCAAGAAGATATCAGTGCAGCAGTTGCTTTTACTATCATACGCCCATATTTCCCCACTAAAGTCGATCAATCCGCACACATAAAAGCACTGGCCTACAAAATGGAGGGCATATTCGATGGAGGACTGCCCGGAAGCTGCGCTCGCGTATCGACAACAATCGCTTCATCCATCGTCATATGCAGAAAAACAGAGGGAAGTCCCTTGAACCCAAAATGGCAAGTGAGCTTCACGAGGCACGGGTCAAACTACATCAGGTTCAAGAAGAGGTATATGCCTGGGAGACTTTCATGAAAGAACCAGACAGCAAGACTTTCGAAGAACCATCAGTCGATACGGAGCTACAGTTTATGATCCAGCAAAATATAGAGAGATGAAGCCTCCGTTCAACACTGTAAAGGGCCCAGATGCGACGCCTGAAGAGAAAGATATCTGTCTTGTGAAGGTCAAAGTGCTATGCGACGAGATGGGCTCCATCGTTTTTCAATCTCCGCCAGAGTCCAAAGTCTTTGAACCAGATCCCAGTACGTTCGCGCATCACACTTCGTATACTTTTGCGGGAGACGATTAACTGATATCTTACTGTAGATTTCAAGCCCGCCGGTCACCGCCAGAATGCCACCGGTCCCACGGACGATGATCACAAGCGCCGTGAAGAGATAGCTAGTATCGAAATTGCCGAGCACAATATATGATAGCAATCATATCGGTTTACTCGTCTTCAGTGAGTAATACCTTCGCCGAGGTTAAAAAGCAATCTTTAACACGGTTCTGCTAGGTCATCGGCATAGCTTTTAGCCTCCTCCATTCGGTCTCCTAGCGGTTTGAAAGTCGAAATTGGCCATAACCTGCATCCTATCGGCAGGTCACCCCTTGTCAACCCTTATCGCTCATCAATGGATGAGTGTATGACGGCGGTCTACACTGTCCGATGTGTTTTTATGTCAGCAACAATCGCTCTGTATCTATGTTTCCTTTTCGTTTCTTTCATGCCATGCCACATATACTGTGCAATACCCTCGCATGGTAAAGCAGTTCTCCCACAGTCACATATTCCGTTGTCAACAAAAAGGGTCCATTGGGTTATATCAACTAGTCTAACTACCTTTGATCTTCGTTCGAATAGCAAGCCATCGCCGATGGCGTATGCGTGCCCTCTGAAGTGAAGGCGTAATCTGCCAGCTGGTCTGTATTTTCCGCCATTTTTGGATTACTAAAGACGTCAGGTTCAAAGTAGCCCCAAGTCGGAGATGTCGGTAGGTGCCAAAAAGAGTTTCAAATAGCCAAGGAAGTGAACACAGATATGGTCCTCCGACTGGGATATTGTAATGAGAGAAAGCGTCGGATTCAAAGTAATAATAAGTTAGAGAGATAGGTTGGTGCCAAAAAGAGTTCACTAAGTCCGTTCCCCGGTGAATGGCTCTAGCAACTAGGGATGCGACCATCTGCCACTGGGCAAACGCTGCATTCGCCTCCCCTCCTTTCCCATCTTCGCATCTCTTCCCTTTTGCCATCTCTTCCTGGGCCCCCTTTCTTGTGCCACTTCTCCGTCTCCTCTAACATATTAAATTTATCTGGGAGTCATCCTACACCGTGATTGAATCGCAAATATACGAACCCCAAGCGCGAAGTTCAAGGACTAGCATCCTTGCTATCGAAAATAAGGACGGCCCGAAAAAGCCACCACAGTCAAGCAAGTCCTCTACAAGCTCGTCTACAAGCAATCCGCAAGTGTCTCTACTTTGACGTATGCCACTCTCCTACCAACCCCGCAGTTTGCCGTATTATGACTGCCTGAGACGCATGGTTACATGTAGGATACACAGAAATTCACGGCGAGCAAGATGAATACGGTGATGCTATGGACATTGATTTCAAGCGTGGCTTTGTGTACGTGGGCGATCGACAGTACACAGTATTAGACTACTTAGGAGAGTAATGGGTGGAACAATTCATTGTATGCTGGATAAATGGTGGCTAATGTTTTCCACTCAGATGAGCCTGCACAAGACAGAGTCAATCACAACCCCCTCAACTCTGATTTCCCAGCCCCATCCCTGACGGCTGCACGGAGCCGCCAAAATACACAAGCCATGCTTGTCGGATATCCGTGGCACTATCTGCAGCGATGCGATGGGACTTGGAAAGATATTGCTGGCTATTATTTGCATGCCGCTGGCGATAAGGAGCGAGGGGCGTTCCCGGTCTATGTTTGTCCGGCCTCGTGCCGCGAGCGGGTCAAAGAGGAAATCATTGGAGCATACAAAGAGGTAACATATGATTGTCGCTCCTATCTTATCTTCTCCATCATACATGAAGCCAAGATATTTACTGAGACGATGGAATGACAGGGACATGGACCGAACGTGCTTATTCTCGACGATCATAAAATCTCAGCATCAGCCCTCGTGGAAGGCAAATAGGACATAGTTATATGCTCGTACAACTTCCTAACCAATGCCTAAAACAGGCAATTGGATTTTGACAACAAAACTGGAGCTGTTCCGGGGTGGCAGGGGTCCTCACCCCCCCCCCCCTCGGCCTTTGGGCGGGTTGTTTCCGGAATTTTGGAGATTGGCCAACCTCCCTATTAAGCGTCTGGTGCTTGACGAATGTCAAGCAACCGAAAAAGAGGACGGAAAACGATTCCATTCTGTGAAAGCCCTCTATAGCCGAGCAACGATTCTCTTATCGGGCACCATCCTAAGCAATGGCTGGTACGACGTCGCAAATGCAGTAGCAATGTTAAGGGGCCACCCCTGCGACAGCCGAGAAACGTTTAAGAATGCCTTTTTGGCTTCATCGAGACGGAATACCCGGGCCATTGATTATGACGAGCCAGATTTTGTGCCAGTTCAGACATCCCTTCTAGGGATCACTGTTGCTAGGCCATCAAATTGCCTACAGATGCCCGACAAGGCTACCATGGATTTAAGATACTACCCTGAAGTATGATCTGGAAGGAATCGCTGCTGCCAAGGTAGGTGAAAACGACGCAGAATCAAAGAGAGTATTAGGGTTTGCCGCCGTCGCCCAGCTGTTGGCTGCCCACAGTTTGTTAAGCGAGGGCGACCTATCGGATCTACCAACGGAGACCGCAGAAATTGATACTGATGACCCTGATGACCTTTTTGCTTGTCTGACATACATGTAATCCGAAGATGCCAACCCTAAGTTGAGGGCTAAAATATCTTGCTATCATTGACGCATTTGAGCGCGCACAGCCGTCTAGAATTCGTGCTTTGATATAGGTTATCCGCCATGGGAAGAAGCATTGGCCAGGTGAGAAAATCGTTATATTTTCCACCTTTCTACGCTTCCTCGACATCGTTTCTCGCGTGACCAAGACTGAATCTGGGGACATCAGCCTTGACCTCAACGGAACGCTGGATTCAAAGCCAAGACCGAATTCCAAGAAGCTTTCAAGTCGAACAAGGGATGTCAATTTTTCCTATTCACCAGTGGCTCCGGGGGAGTAGGCTTGAACATTTAGTCCGAATCAATCGTGATCCAGACAGAAGTCTGGTGGAACAGAAACATGGAGATACAGGCCCATGGTCGGTGTTGGCGACAGGGTCAGGAGCGGGACGTCAAAATAGTTCAATGCAATCAAATCGTGTCAGATACGCAAGGAGAAAGAGAACAACGAGATTATGAGGGCAATCGTTAGGAAGGGCGACGCTGAGGTACAGGTTCCCGAGTACTCTTCAGTTGAAATTTGCACCTATGTACCACTTTGATTGTGGTGGGTTGAGCTGGTTTTGCTTCTATTAATGTGCCACAATTCCATCCTTTTAGTTGGCAAGCATGAAAAGAACGGTCGACCGACTTATGGGGTTGGAAGTGAATGCCTTGTCGCCGTTTCGCGTGACTAGTCTACCCTAGTTTGCCTCGTTTTTTCTCCCACTACGGAGTAGGTTTCAAGTAGTTCGTTCTCATAACATATGTATCTCCTGCTTATTGATCCAAAATTGTTGTTGGTACCACCAAGCAATATTCTTCCTCCAAAGTACTCAAACTATAGATCGCTGTCAGATACTGCCCCTGAGGCAACAACTCTCCGCCCGGAGGTTCGGTTGCAAAAGTCACGCATCACATTAAATTAGTCGGATGTACTGCCTTATTGGAGTCTGTCTGTAAGTTCAACGAAAGAGGTAGTTTTCATATCATCGCACAGTTGAATCCTTATCAGGTTAGAGGGGCTACAGCGTGCTGGAAGCCTGGAACTGGCCTAGGAGCTGCTCGAAGCAGAGGATGCCACCACGAGGGACGTAAAGATAGTGCAGGCAGCTCCAAACACGACTCAAGATACGACGCAAGATGCGACTCACCGCGCAACCGATAGTGAGAGAACAAATGAGGCAAGTGCAGGCAGTGGTAGCCACCTCACTCCAGAAAAAAAGTCTCCCAACCCCATTGGTAACCGACCCTTCACCCAAAAATCTCCATCACTGTTGAGCGTGCCCTAGCGCTGTCCCGTATTTAATGGGGGCCGGGTAATGCCAATCAGCATCCTAAATGGAGATACGCAGCGATCTGGGTCTTATTACATCTCGCGACTCATCCAGGTTGTCTCGCGTCCTACAACTTCTTCCTCCACCTTTGTCAATGCCTGTCTTCATCATTAAAGTCATAGAAATTTTGTTTCAGAAAGCGGAAAGATACAAACTGGGCTCATGAAGAAATCAATATCTCGGAGATCGCAGATGAAACCAGAGAATTCATCATGCGAGAATGCACAATCGACTACCTTGCCGTTCCTGGACTAAATACTTCACGGAATTTACTGTCGACATTCCATATTTCAAGAATAATTCCAAATTTACACCCACACGTGAAAATTTGAACATGTTTGCAGAGACTCAACACATGGCAAAGTTTGGCCGTCCGCTTTGGTTAGCTTATCAGAAACCCCCATGAACTCGCCCTTACCAAACTGATTGGAGCACTTCCTAACAATACTTATGATGCAGAAGATACTGACAAAGGCATTGGAATGCTATCTGTTTGCATATGCATTGACCTCAACTTGGCAAATCTCATCGACGACATTTACAAGCAACGTGCCGCTTTAAACCGTTTGTTGATGTCCAACTTGTTGCTCACCATAAAACCTCCAGTTTTTGAGGCCAACTACCCAGCAGCATGCCTCGTCCGAAGATAACCTGGTGGATGCGCCTCCGGCGATTCCTCACTACTTTCGAAACACCCCTCCAACTACGCGGCAGCCTCATCCGCCTCAGAAACCGACACAAACACCCCATCCTCGCTCTACTCCGCCTGTTTATACCGCTCCCAACGTGGCGCTTTTCTGTCCCCGACCCAGTCCCTGTAAAGGTTATGCTAAACAATATCAAGCTTCTTGAGTCCCGAGTTGCTTCTACCGACCTCGTCAACATGCGTTGTATCCCCGTATGGCGCTCAAGAGATACCCCACTTCGATCCATATATCGCATCTACGAGGCCATGGTTGCCCGCGAACAGTATGCTATTGGGCCCGAGGTTGAGTACTTTTGGTACCAAATGCGAGAATCATGGGCGCTACATCGTATCCCGGATCCATGCGACGCAGATCCTGTTCGATACGCTATTCTTGCCAGTATTACAGAAGAGCTCGCCAAAACGTTTAACTGGCGGCTAAGTCTAGGGATGCGTCGTGATAAAAGGAAGCACATTCGCCGTAAGACGTTTGACGAGGTGCTTCCACCTTACACGGAGGAAATCGCACCTGCCTGGACTAGGAAGGTGGCTGCAATTGATGCCAAGTTGATTTCGGACTTCCCGGATGATATGCTAGACACAGCAGGCCGGCTAGTGCTGGAAGCCGGGGGAAAGAGTCCTGCTTTTATAGCAAGAAATATCTTCACAAACACCGGCCACTTTTACACCGTTTAAAATGAACGCTTAGATCAAATTCCAAGAGACATACAAAGCAAGCGTCAAGGCCACTATTTATAGGCGGGTGAAACTTTCCCCGCTGCCCCTGATCGGTGTTTACATGATTTTCCAGAATCCGTTCCGTGCCATACCTTGTCCACGTTTGATCATGGATTGTCTAACTAACTTATTACGGTTTGCAATACGGAGCACGTACCTCCTCCCACGCGTCAAGGAATACTAGTGGTGACAGTGCAACATCCGGGACTGGCGTGGGGGTTGGCATAAACAATGTTGGTGGCTAACGCATGCATCCTTCGTTCGGTTTCCCCAAATGTTTACAGCAGCTTTCCCCGCACCAACTCAAAGGATTCATTAACTGCAAGACATAATTGATGAATGGATTCTTTAAGGGCTCATAGGAGACCAATCGGATTGCTATTTTCACCAACCACTCGGAGAAATACAACAGATATTAATCAATGGTTCCTTTCAAGGTTCCTGGCGACCAATGGGATTGCTATTTATGCCAACTACCGGAATGGAATGAATGCAGAAGACACTTGCAGCAACTTTGTTAGTGAAACTAATTCTAGAAACAAGACTTTTTGCAGGTCGATGAGACGGAAGGAGAGACAGGGTCTTTATAACTCCGAGAGTTCGATTCGAGCTCGAGTACGAGACCTCGAGCGCTTACATATACTCATATATACATGTGTATATCCAATGCACATCCTCGCCTCCCATCCCCCTAGATCTGACAAAACCCCTCTAATAGATGGCGGTGATGTTTGACGACAGCACCGTGCAGTTAATGGGCAGATCAATACTTGGCCCACTCTCCCCCTCCGACACAGACGTCGAATAGTTATACGTCGGACTAAGCATCATAATCTGTCCCACAGTAGTATTGTACTCGTCTGCCAGATCCTTATAAACACCCCAATCAAACGTGTACGGCTGAATCACGCACTGACTAGGCGAACACAGAGGCACCTTGATGAACTGGCCCGGCTCCAGCACGTCGGTGGTACTATTAACGCCCTCGGCATCCTCCCACAGCGACGCGAGTGAAATGTCGAGTCTCTTTGCAATAATCTCGTAGGTATCCCCGTTGACGGTGTAGTACAATCGCGGCCCACCATAGATACATTCACGCGTAGAGTTGGTGTCTGGCAACAGACAGCTCGTGTTGTCCGGGTCGCAGACTTGTGGTGGGATGTAGATTGTCTGCCCGATGTTGGGGATGATGGTTACGTCGGCCATGACGTTCCAGCGCCCAATGTCGCAGAGACCCCGGCCTGTTTCGTTGGCGATTTCGGCGATGGTTTTGGGGTATGTGGTGATGTCGTAGTACCAGGAGGTTGTGTTGAGGGTGGAATTGTCGCATGTTGCTGCTGCCAATGCGGCGAGCGAGAAGAGGCTCGCAATGGTGCGGGAGAGGACTGCCATTGTTGTTTTTTGCGTACTTGGTTTTGTTTGAAACGAAACCTGATTGATTGGCTGGCTGGCTGGCTGGCTGGAGGGAAGAAGAATACAAGAATCCGGGGGTGCTACGACGCTGTATTTATACTTCATTATCGATAGGGTGATTTACAGTAACACATCTGGCAGGAACCAACTAACTAACCCAATTCAACAACTTCTCCATCCTCAACACTACGTATAGGCATGCGTATATAGATGAAAAGTGTCCATAATGATGTACAGAGGTACATACGTACACCAACTGAATCTCCTCCACTGCCCCCGCATGCCGCTAGCCGATCTTCCTGTAGGCCTACGTAATTCGATTTCGGCGATTTTCCCCAATGCAACTCCCCCTTCACAGGCACTGAGGAACCAGGATGATGCCCCTGTTTTACCCGGACCATGCTTTTACCGCCGGGTCTTTGCTTAAACTCCGTATGTAGAGTCTTGGCTTGACGGAGCGTCCGAGGTCGTGTCCGTTAAACAGCGTGGCTGCGTGGGGGATAGAGAATAGATCCTGAACAATATAAGCATAACTATCAATGATCAGCAAGCTTCCCCTCAGTAAGCATACGCAGTTGGCTCACAATTGAGCCCGTGCCCCCACCGACTTGGGCCCTTAGGTACGTATCTGCGGGGCGTCCGTTGCAGATCACAAATAAGTCCTGCTGGATTGGCGGGTTGGGTAGTTAATTATGGAGACCAGGACTGGGTGTTTGTTTTAACTTTTGCCTTTGATGTTTATATGCCTTGTTCAACAAAGGTTGTTGGGTACAGAGTAGTCTTTATCGAGGGGCATCTTGCGATTGTTTTCGAAGTTTCTACCCAATGACACTACAATCCATTCCTGCATAGATTTTCAAGTTCTTTTGCATTCGCCCCTCTTCCTAATCTGCAGCTTGCCAGCTTTGGTTCATTCGGTCCACGGTGGATCCGGATCCGGATGAAACCCTGAAAAAAGATAAGCTGCATAGACGAGATTCGGCTAATTAGGCGAAAACACAATAGCGATACATACATACGGTATATATTATAGACGGATCAACATGCTCTATCTGTCTATCGCATTGCTCTGTCGTTTTAGTGCATATAATTATAATCCGTATACGTAGTATATACATACGTACCTGGCAGACTTGGCGGAGTCGTAAGCCGATGATCTGTGTCTTATTGGTAGCTGTAGATGTGAAATTGATCCTTGCATGAATATCTAGGGAAGTTATCTGCTAGGGGACTGTTGATGTCTTGCAACGCGATTATATATATCCGAGTTATTTAGAGGTATTCAATAGTTTGTAATAAATTCCGAGTGGATAAAACTTTTTGTCAGCCTAAGCAAAGCCCCGGAACTCATCCTCGGACGTCCCGGAGTCCCGGAAAATGCATTACAGACTGCAAGATGGCTTTCGGATTAAGATATTAACATCTCCGGACCCAAGATGCATTTCATATGCAACAGTTGATACATAGCGGGCGTAAGAATGTGCGTATGCTTCCGTTGATCTTCATTGACAAGCAAGCCGGTTGAGGAAATCGCACGGAATCTGACGGCCGTATATTCGCAAAAGATTTTTTTTTGGTAAAAAATGTTTATATTCATTATAGAACTGATAGTTTCATAGTTTCCTATTTTTGTCATTTCCTTAGACCACCGATAGCACCATTGGCAGTTTGTTATCACCCACTATGTAACTTGCCCATCGGCCCACCCTACCATCGACCATCTCAAGTCCTACAGAGTATAAACTAAGAATCCCAAGTATCATCCACCGTCGCCGTGCTCACTCCGCACTCATCCGGCACCGTATAGCTCTCATTATCCCCATCGGCCCACACAATACTACCATCACTCTCCACCAAGATGTACTTGTACTCAAAGGACGTTCCCGGCGTAAAATCCACAGTCACAAACCAAAGATTGTCGCTGCTCGTGTAATCAGCAGCACTCAATGCGACTGCATCCGAGGTGTCCCAGTCGCCCAATTCGCTGATGGAGCCGGATAGGAACATGTTTTGCCCGTATTCGGTTGTCGCGATGAGGTCGAATGTTACGGCCACGGATGTGGGCGTGGAGCAGGCTGTAGATGTAGTCTTTGTTGTGGTTGATGTCTTGGTGCCGGTGGAAGTGGCAGTAGTGCTGGCTACGCTGATGGTTACGGTGCCAGTGCCTCCTGTAAGAGTTGCGGGCCATGCGGTATCGGTGGCCGTGGAATACAGTCCAGTAGCAGAGGTAGCGACACATGTAGCCGGCACGGAACTTGCGCTGGTCTCGCCCCAGGAAGGAGGCATAACGCCGTTACGGGCGTTGTTGGCTGTTAGCAATGCTGCATAGGACCATGTCAGATCCCGCGCGGAGTCTTGGAGGCCAGTAGATTTGTCGAATTGTTCACTCATAGACCCGTTTGTTGCGGCATGGAGTTGCTGCATTTATTCTTCTTTTAGCATATTTAAATCAACAGGTTAGAAAGGTAACGATATGCTTACCGCAATACTCAAGAAGCCATCAGCATAAGTGCCAACAGCATCAATGATATCCGTAAACTCCGTCGACGACGAAGTATACGTCCCCACTGCAGCGCTAGAGTATAAATCGGTAAAGAAATCCAGCGAGGTTGAATCAATCGTGATACTCCCCTGCTGGTTCCACTGATACACAGCATCATAAAGCAACTCTGCCGCCGCCATGGTACACAAAAACCAAGGGTTGCCATTATAATATGTATCTTCCGGATACCTGCCAATAGCGCACGCAGTCCCCTCTGCAGCATCGTCGTTGATGGTATACAAATCCCGGAAGGCGTCCACCACAACTTTATGGTTCGCCAATGCTTTGGAGCTACAGGGTTGATACGTGGTGTCGTCGCATGCAGCCTCTGGATCAAAAGTGTGGATTGAGCCGAGCAATGTGTTGCAGTCCTTGCCTGTGCGGCTTGAGTCATAGTTGGCGAGAATGTAGCCTTCGCTGAGCCAGAAGGTTTGCATGTAGCATAGGATTTCGGGTGCTTGGCTGGTGCAGTAGCTGCATGACGATCCGACGGCAGAGGCGAATGTGGCGCCTTCGACGAGGGCGCGGTGTTGCACGGCGATGGTGAAGAAGGAGGATCCGTCTACTTCTTCCCAGAGGTCTGTATACTGTTAGTATTACGAAGCCAATCATGTTTCGTGAGTGAGAGAGTACCGTAGCCAGTCTGGTTCCAGTATTCGGCGACATAGGACAGATCATTGCGAATAATCGGCCAAAGGATATCCGTAGCATAGTCGGTGTAGCCATTATCCTGATTAGCGGCATTAGCGCGGATGTACACCCGCGGACTATATGAGTAGAGTACTAACGATTAACCACCCCCCAAAGTCAATCATAGCAGTAGCCCTCAATGCAGGCCCATCTCTCTGCGGACGCCCCCAGGCCCCCGTGTACGCGGTCATGTCGACATTAAAGTGCGGCTCACCAAGTCCCAGTCCGGCATCAGACAGATCGCCCGACGGATTTGAGACGGTCTGTATGTAGGCTTGGGAATCGATGTATTCTTCGATAACCCCCTGCAAGGAAGTTTCGCCATTGCGGAAGAGGTCGACTAGAATTTTGGCTGTCAGGGCTGCATCACGGGTCCAGGTGTAGTAATCTAGAATTCGTTAGCATTAAGCCTTTTAGATAAGCGCAGGTGTTTTAAGGGGGCAGGGACATACAGTCCGGACTGTCGGTACTAGGCGAAGCGATAATGATACCAGGATCGGCACTCTGAGCCCAGGCACCAGAAGATCCAATATTGTTCTGGATACACTCCAGCGAGTATCCAGTCTCTGTGGCAAGCCAGGCGTCCAGAGAAGTGGTGGCTGCGCTGGTGGCGTGGGGCAGGACAGCCACAGAGGCCAGCTTAAGACAGAAGGAGAGGAAGGATCTCATATTTAGATTGATTCTAAATCAAAAGCAATGTATTTTTCTGAGAGTCATGAGTCAGTAATCAATCAACTTGAACTTTGCCTGGATCAATGGCTCTCTTTATACTTTTTGCGCGCCACCAGAATGCAGCAGCATCCTCTATACAACATAATAACATGAATCATTATAAAAACATTGCAGATATAGCCATAACCTGACATTGTTGCAGTACTCTGATTCCTTTCCTTTCCTTTCCCACGATTTTTCCATCCACTCCCTGGCAGAGATGATCGAGGGTTCACGAAATTAGGGTAGCACGGCTCCACACTCTTACCCCGCGATCCGCCGCCCGATAAGCTCTCGGCCCGCGATTGAGCCAACCGCTGCGCAGTGGGGCCTGCAGGCACAGCTTAATAGATTAAACAATCCTGCAAACAATGCCCAAACATTACGCACTCGATCCTGTGGCTGTGATCATGTTGCACCGGAATTTAATAAAACTCGGTATAAAGCTTGTTTTGAGTATGATCATGTTTTGTTTCGGCAACTCTAATGCTGTTTGACTTTCTGACCGGTTCTCTATTTAACCGCCACCAGCCGATATACCCCCGCCAACCAATTATCGTCTGGGGGTAGTCCGCGTGGTCTAGAAGAAACTCTGTGAAGAAATTTCCGAAGGCAGTTTTAATTTCATGCAGGGTACGGGAATTGAAACGGCGCTTTGTCGGGGGGAAAGAGCCAACAGAAGGACACGAGTGAATGGGTCTGGCTTGAAAGTTCCTCGGCAGACCGATTACCCCGACTTTGTTCGGTAAATTAAACGGCTGTGAGGGTGCATATGCTTATTCATAAACTGGGAAGAGTGCATAAAGTTGGTAAGCAATCAAACAAGCATGAAGATTTGCTATTGAAGCGTATTAACTATTAATTGCTGTCTAGCAGTCGTCGTGGATATGATGCTTATAGGTTAATTTACGTTTATAATATGCGTGTATCTGCACGTATATGCCGCAGTAATGGTATACTCGTCCGGTACTGTCTGCACGTCCATATCTTCCTACTTAATATCCAATAATAGTTGTTGGAGAAGCAGTGTATAGTCCAAGTATATGTGTATTCTTCAAACACGGTGTAGTTCTGGTAAAAGATTATTTTTTCAACAATGTTAAGTGAGGCATGATCAGAAATTTAGTACAGCTATAAGGCTACAAAGAAAAACAAATCGGGCTATGACTTCGGTCCATGACATGATCTCTTCCGAAAGTATCGTCTGGGTTTTTCAATAATATCATGCCATTTCATAATTCTTTCCTAGGCAACATTTCCAAAGAATCGGTACGCTGTCACAATTGTGGGAAGACTGTTAGGAACTGGCCACTTTTGCCAAAGTCTTCAAGTAGGTCTCAACAAATCCCGCTGTAGCCTTGCCTCTATAAGCTCGTCATATGCGCGATCCCAGACTCGCTCGAATGTGGTTTTCCCCTTGTTTTGCTTTTCTTTGATGCCCTTCTGGTCTTTTTGTTCCTCCTTGGAACCCTCGACGCTCTCTTTCAAATTCACTTTTGCATTCTCAGTCCCAGCAGGTTCTGGTTGAGTCTCTCGTTTCTCGCCGTGGGGTTTCTTCCGTGGAAACAGTTTTGATAACCCCATATTAATGTTATCTGCACTCAAAATCACAGTAATAAAGTTTTCGGCATGGAAGAAGAGGTATATGAGTTGCGGCGGTAGAAGGTAGAAGGTAAGACGTGGGTGATATGGCTTTCAGTTGACAAAAGCACGTGGTTTCCATAAAGTCGCGGGGTATGCAAGTGGCTGAAACTGCGTCCCTCGCTCTAGGTTCTTGATTGGCAGACATTGCATGGCGCCAATGATAGCTGGTTCATGTTTTGTAGTCCAGATTGCAACAGGTTAGGTGAGCTGGCAAATTGAATTTTATTGATTTCAATTTGTGAATTTATCTATTTTGGAATCAACAGCTATCAGCCAGGAGAAAATGGCCACTGGATGGAGACATGAAGACCTGCGCACCTTTGGTTCCGTTCCGAGCAGCAGAAGTCTCACAAAAATATTGAATATGAGGAGGAGGGGAAAGAAAACCTTTTTCGGGGGCAGTCTTTTGTAGCCCCTCGCCTAACAGGGCAACCATGAAGCTATTCCCAAATAACGTTATATTAAACGAATTTTATTTTTCTTTGTCTTCAACCAGTAACCAGGGTCACACTATCCCAATATGTAGTACTTCTAGGTGACTAGCATGAGGTCGCATCTGGAAACGCGAGGGCTTAAAATCTAAAAGCAATTGATTCCCAACCAAAATATAAGACAAAGTATACGCGACATCCAATCGGAACCTGTCCTTTTGTGCTAAAACGTATCTGTGAAGTACCATAGATCTCAGCTGAGATGATCTTATCCGTTCATAGCCAGCTGTATCTTTCTCGCTGTCCCACAGATCTACCATCAATACGAGATGGCAACCAACATAAAAAAGCACATATTTCCAATTTAAAAAGATGATTCTTTAGAAAATAAATCAAAAACTATATAAATTTCACATAATGGCAGCATTCGTCCTCGTCGGCGGCGTCTCGCACACCCCCGCCTTTTTCGAATCCCTCATCCAGGAACTAGAGCGCCATAGCCACCAGTCTCACGCCGTCGCATATCCCACTGTGGGCCGCAACACAGCCGGTACAACACAGCAAGACGAAGTCAAAGCCATCCAAAATGCCGTCGCCCGTTTTGTGGACGACGAGCAGAAGGATGTCATCTTGGTCATGCATTCCTACGGCGGATGGCCCGGTAGCCGAGCCGTAAAGGGCTTTGATAAGGAAACCCGAGTCAAAGAAGGCAAAAAACATGGCATTATCGAGCTCGTTTTTCTAGCTGCCTTTTTACTGCCTGATAATGCGCCTATGGCTCAGTACTCGTATTTGCCGCCTTGGTTGACAAACGAGGTATGTAGAGTTCTATAGCCACAAGCCAGTATTCTAACCCAAACAGAACGGCGAGCGCATTCCCAACGAACAGTCAATTCCCCTGTTATTCAGCGATCTAGATACTGCTATTCAACAGCATTGGCTGTCCAAGTTTGAGCCTCAACGTAATGATTTCATGGCAGAGACAGTTCCTGATGCGCCCTGGCATTTGTCGGTGCCGAAAACGTATATCGTTACCACTGACGACAAAACAGCCACCGTCCAGTTTCAATTGAGCATGCTGCAGGGAGTGATGGATGAGACGTGGTCGATCAAGAGTATAAAAGCAGGGCATGAGCCGTTTTTAAGTCAGCCGGCGAATTTGGCAAAGGTTTTGCTGCAACCGACGTTTTAATGATATTTTTACCCAAGTAGATGGCATTCTACCTTGTTATGCTATTTCACAGGATTGCCAGAGCAGAATAATCTATCCCAGTCAAGAACCTTGCATACAAAGGTATTCATCAGTCAAGGATGATAGTCTACTCCTATTAGTACGGAGCCGCACGGTAATAGACACTTTGTCTTTGCTAGAAGATAAACCAGAATCTCTGCCCATCGGATGTAGGAATCGAGTCCTAGCATATTATAACCTCTCTTACATATATCATACTAGGAATAAGAGGGGTTATTGAGAGTGCGTTCTATAAATCTTTGACTGAGAAGTAAATACAGTCCAGCTCTATCTCTTAAAATCTGAGTGTAAACACCTCTGGCACGGCAGTCACTAAGGTAGAAATATATAACCACAAAATCCTAGGTACCTAGTCCCATTTATTCAGAATGCAGGATGAATGAAGCAGATACCTAGAACTATGAAACTTACTCGTCATCCTCACACTTCAAAAATAGTAGCCTGACAAGACAGTCACTCAGGTAAAAAACATACCAAGTCCCATTTTATTAACCATGACTAGAAATCGCCAAAAAATCATTAAAAAAATTAGACGGTCTAGGTCCTACTGGGAACCCAGGATTCGAGTATATACATTCAAAAACTCACGTGCTCACCACTACACTATAGAACCGTGGTGGAAACCATGCTCAAATATCTATAATAAGGGCCATTTCTGCTTCTTGTTTGTCGAGGAATAAAAGATAAAAAAAAACATCAGGCAAGAAGACAGGATCCTTCTCTCAGCAAGTTCAGACGATTGCACTAACGCCCTAGCCTTGGTCAAAGACCTATGGGCCAATCAGATGCAATCTAGGATTGCTGGCTCGGCCACTCCCTATGTTTATTACCCTAACCCTAATCTCGTTGCACGAAATTTGGAAGTAGTACTATAGACTGCAGTGCTTGCTTTCGATGCCCATGCTTCACGTGGCCAGGTCAAAGAGACAAAGCACCGACATACGGGATTAAAGTTCATCTAGAGTGGACACATATCAACTCCGAAGCCCAGATTGCATACCTGGCTAGCTTTCCATCCTCCTCGTGTCAAAATATATATTCTCACTTAGGTGCATGCACACTGTACATATGCCCTGACACCACGACAATTATTCCGTGGAATTGAACTCTCTCCAATCATCATTCACATTCTGAGAATCAATCTTATCAAAAACAAAGAAGCTCTCGGTGATTTCAAGTTATATTGTGATACCTCTAATTTCCACACGTATATTTGTAGGCAGACTGTTGGTTGCTCCTTGTACTATACTCGTTCTTGGGTCCCCCACTCATGAAACACATACAAGGTTAAAAAATAATGGCGTATCCCAGCAATGTACTCAAAATTTTCTTTTTCTTTTTTTTTTTTCCCCATAAAGATTCTCTATTACTTCATATAATAAACCGTTCTTGCCGTTCATTAACCCTATATCTGCTTTACCGCTTTCTTAATTATTTCAGATGTTAAGAAGCGTTATTTTGGACTCCTATCCAATGGTTCCATGATCTAGTTGGTTAGGATGTTCGGTTCTGATAATTACATATCCGGGACGCACGAGTTCGAATCTCGTTGGGACCTAATTTTTTTCAACCTCCCTTTTCTATTTTACCTTTCTTGTTGATAAATTGATGCCCTCCATGCATCGGTTCCATGATCTAGTTGGTTAGGATGTTCGGTTCTGATAATTACATATCCGGGACGCACGAGTTCGAATCTCGTTGGGACCTATTTTTTTTCTCAACTTTGTTCTTCTATTTTACCTTTTTTTTTGTTGGATAAATTGAAGCCAGGCATGCATAAATTCCTTTTTTAAAAAGATATGTGCGTACGTTGATTGCTGTAAAGGACTAGCGTATCCCGTGCGTTTTCATCACCTTTTGTTTTGTATGAATCAGTAAAGGAGGCTATCTTTTTAGTGGGTGTTATCAAGATATCTTCATGATCTGAACTCAAAATACAATGAAAGCCTGAATTATAAAAAAAGTCTTATTACGCATATATCGAGCTAAAAGTAAAGGATGGACAAGAAAAGAAAGGCCCTATCTACGTAGCCCTGATGCGGACGGTAATTAGGCATCACTCGTTTTCTTTTATGCTTTATGGTATTATTCCAAAGATGACTCTAGATACATTTTCATAAAAATGACCTCAAAATTTCTCCATCCGCCAGAAACCAAAGTCTCCATCTTCGTAACGCACACCACTATTGAGCTTTTCCGTCAACGCCGCATTCTCAGTCCGCAAATGCTCTCGTTCAGGACCCCGACTGTCAATCTCTGCTTGCAACTTCGCAATTCGGCCATCTTTATATGCGACCATTGCCTTGTGTCGTTTCTGAAGAGCTTCTAGCTCGTTTTTCAGACGGGATTCACTCTGTTGGCTGAGTTGTGCATATTCTCCACGTTCTGATTTTTTTTTTTAATTCATGTTATTAGTTCGGCAATGAGCTTTCTAATATGTGCTTCTGTGGCGATGATTTTTTTCCGGATTTGCACTGCCTTCGTCTTCGTACGCTTGAGTTTCGGCTTGCTGTTGTTGGTTCTGGATCTTGGAGGCACTTGGTCTTCCTCGGGGGTTTCTAGAGAAACGGGGGAGAGTAGTAGTAGTAGTAGAGGGCGGTGGTGGCGACGGTGGTGGAGAAGTGTTGCGAGGCTGAGTAGCGCTTATGCTTGATTCATTTGGTTGTGTATCGGGGCTGCGATTGACTATGTTACTCCTTCTTGATCTCCGAGATGGCACTGGTGTAACTTTATCCAAGTTCCGTGAAGGTTGACTTTTTCGAGGTTGAGTAGTGCCTGGATTGGAACGAACCGACTTGATGCGCTGTATACAATAAAATATCCGGAATCAGCCCTCTTCCTTCGTCTCTCATACCGGCTGGAAATGAACAGGAAGTGTCCTCGTACCTCATTAGGAGTTTCCTTTGCTAGAAAAGCGATATCTTCCATGCCATCATCTGTGGTAGAATTTGAATCTCCATCATCACTGCCAAATTCAGAGATAAGGTTTTCCCTCGACGACTTTAAAGAAGTGGTAGTGTCACAAGTTAACTTTATGCAGGTCCAATTTGGCTTCGGTAGTATGGTAACCTACACTCGTCCCTGAAGCTTGCGCTTTCTCTCTCGCTGCTTTATTCATTTCCTACTATCTGTGATCAACAAATGCACAGATCTGTCCAGCGCAACGAACCTAGACTTAAGGTTTCAGGAATGAACTGACATACATAACTTGGCCGATAGTTCTAACCGAGTGATTTGAATAATACTCCTATTAAGTTTGTAAGCATTTATATAGTGCAGGAGAGGAGTGTAAGAGAGAGAGAGACCTGTGCAAACTTGGCGATGGTCAACCCAATTGTTGACTATTTAAGCCTCTTGAAATGAGCCACTACCTGCTCCTTTTCTCCTTCTTTCCACCGGTGATTGACGCGCCGACGCGGCGGCATTGTGAAGCTTGGGCTGGGGTAGCGGCCTATACTAGAAGGGGGGCTCGCTGTGTCTGTGTTGGGAAGAGAGTAGGGAAAATAGTCTGAGAATAGTCTTCGGCAGGCATATCAGCTCCTCAAGTTCGCCAAATACAACCGTACAGTATCCCCCTTGTCATAGGTAGATCCTTTTTTGTTCTACAGCAAAATCAAAATTTGATTCAAAAAAAAAAAAAAAAAACAAAAAAACAAAAAAAAACAAAAAAAAACAAAGGAAAAAAAAGCACGGAGTATATTTTAGCGTTGCCATTCACGCTTTTTACACGGGCGACGACAGGGATTCTTCTCAAATCGGAAACCATCAAAAAATTTTCAAACTGTTCCTCATTCTCTAACTATCTGTTCCTCAAATCAATGGAACAAGTTTCCTTTTCCTTTCCTTGAAGTAATGGCCAACTTTCGGTTCTGAGGCCTCTGATTGAGTGCGTCCGGACCAGGGTTCTTGACCTGTTCTTCATTTTCATCCTTGGAGATAAAGCGTTGTATTTTTTGTTAAATACATGTACGTGTGTGTGTATGTTTGTACCTTGATTACTATAGAAATTTATTTACGTAGCCCTGCTGCAGACACCTGCAGGCAGCAGTAGCACGTTTGGACTATTGGCACTAAATCCCGTAATGTTGCCAATCCCGGGGGGGTTTACAGATCATGTCAGTTACCAACTTACTCTACGAAGACAGAGTACGGAGTACCCGGGCAAAAGAATGGATCCTTGATTAAGACTGCTATGTACAGGTAACTACTAAGTAGGGGCCAAAGCTTGCGGCGTAGTCAATCCACTTTCTAGTCTCTGCAGGGATGGCAGCTTGATTAAATTTTTGAGCTGGCTAGACCTGACGGGACTAACTGAAAAGTTCCTGAAAATGGATGTAGGATGACATTTTCTGTCGATCGTTTTTCCCTCGCTTCCTCCACAATTGTAATCTCAACCGACTAGAGCATCTCGCTATATAACCTTGAAAAAAAGGAGTACTGGAAATAATATTATCGGGTAAACCGGCTACAAGACGAACCTCGGCTTTGTAACTATATAAATATGGCTTTAGGTTCTAGCAAGTAACAAGTAGGCACTTTAGAAAGTAACAAGTAGACAAGTAGCGGATTACCTTGTATGGCAATGTGGACGTGGCACAGCTTTTAGGTCTCATCCCACGAGTCAGTTTTTCTACAAGCGAGGAGGCCCGCAAGAACAAAGCAACATATTAAGCGCCACGGGCTGGGAATTTAATTAAATCCAAACTTTGAAACTTTGGAAATATTGCCGCGTTCCGATTCGCAGATAATCCCTGTCACCACATGAAAAGCGTGATGCTAAAACAGTAAAATGCAGATTACTCTTTTTTTTCTTTGTCTGTTTTAGCGCTCTACTCTTGTTTGATTCCAATTTTGTCATAAAATGGATCCTAGTCAGGTAGTCACTGGGCCAGTCATCTAGTATACATCAGTTATCTAGAGGCTAGTATGTACCTAGTCACTCAATCACATAATTAATCAATTCCCTAGTACCGCGCAGACGTAAGCTAGCTGAAATGAATTTTCCAGGTTTGCAACATGACTCCTCTCTATTCTATCTTCTCACCAGGAAATATTTCCCTGCTAGTACAAACGGCTTCTTACACATACAACACACCACCATCTCCCCTTCTAGTCCACCACACATATCGCTGGCTGCCTAACTAGGTATCCGAAATTCCAAGACTTAGCAATGGCGCTGCGTAACCGGTGGAAGCATGGAGAAAAGGAGAAGATGGTGGCTCATTACAGGAGAGCGAAGGCGTCGGACCCTAAGACGACCCTTGCCACCTTTGCAGAGGTCTCTTGCTCATTCTTCTTGTCTTGCACTATATAGAATACTTACAATCATGACAGGCTCATTATCCGGATCGTACAGCTAAAACTCTCGGACAAGTCATATATGTAAGTAGACTCGTCCCTGCCCGAGATAGATCCATCCATGTGTTGACCACGAACAATAGGAATTGAATAAAAAAGCGAAAATTGAAGCGAAAGCTGCAGGGAAAAGTGTATGTTACTATTGTATAAATCAAGTCAAATTTGGCCTGTGTGAAGCTAACTGGTGTTGACCATCGCAATGCTAGCCGGCTATTACAGCTACTCCTACTACTTCTCAAATGCCGACAAAAGCTTTCTCATTACTGTCGAAAAAACGGGCTACAGCTGACATCAGCAGTGATGATTCGGATTCGGATTCGGATTCTAGCTCAAATGAGTGCATTGAAGATATCACATTTCCTGGAATGCGAATCCCTAACAAGGTACGTTCCCATTCATTCCCAGCCGGCATGAAACAAAGAGAGAGCTAACTACATCATCCTCTGGGATTTTTCTGTTGTATATAGCGCATCAAATCGGTCTATACTACAAGGTCCCAAACTTGGTTAAACAAGCCTGAACCCCCACAGGATTCAGGCACCACTCAAACTCAAACAAGTGAAGTTCCACAAAGGCTGGATAAAGCTACGCCGATGCTATCCCCGAGGCTGAGAAGGGCTACTGCCATGGCACCTCCTACAGAGCATGGCAATCACAACAGTCCCGATCCACAGCCAAGTGCATCGAGTATGAGCCCTAGTCAGCGTCACGACACTATCCCACCACCTCCGCCATCAAAATCGCCATCACCACCGCCGCCTCCTCCTTCTGATCCTCTTCCTGCTGCTTCTATTCTTCCTTCTCCGGCTCCTACTTCTGTTGTTACTGCTCCCCCTCTTATAGAAGAGCCCGAGAAAGAACAGATACAAAACCCCAACGACGAGATACCAGCCGCTTCAACCGGGAACACAGACGACAACGAGAGCAAACAGCAGCAACCCGAAACTGAGGCGACAAAAGATACCTCCCTAAAGCCTGAAGAAGTCACGACCACAGTGGCCCATATTAGAAAAGTCATTGCCCAACAACTAGTCGACTTTCACTACACAAATGAGCAATTCAATCAAGCAAACAAGAAACAATATGCGGAATTTAGTAAAACTAGTGAAATGCTACTCGCCCTCAATCAACAAAGCGAGAAAGAGAATCTGCGTTTGAACAGTGAGCTGTCTGCTCTTCAGGAACGATATGAGGCAATGCAGGCAGAAATTGAAAATTGGGGATCCGAGCGAGAGAATTTGCGGAGTGAGAATGCGGCTTTGATGGCAAAGATCAAGGGAATACAGCAAGCCCTGCAGTCCTGACTTGGAGGTATTAGATTGAATATTATGAAAGTCCGAGGTATATCAGCATGTTTTTTTTTAAATGAATTGATACAGCCTATGATAGATACCTTGAATAAAAAAAAAGAAGAAAAAAAAACGCACGGAGTACATTTTAGCATTGCTATCCACACCGGTGATGACAGGGGTTGGTCTCAGATCGGAAACATCAAAAATTCAAACCCATGGTCACCCCTGTAGCGGCTGGTTTTGGTTTTTGTTTGCCTTTTTTTCTTTTACATCTCATCCATCCAGTTTAATCTTTTTATAGATTATTTTACTGTCAACTCGGTATATGTGTGGCCACATCGAAACACGGATTGCGATTCGGAATTCCATTGTTACTCTCAGCTGGCACCGTCCCAGCTTGGACACCATGACCATCATCTAAACGAATACATGAAAGTGCCTGAAAATGGACGTAACAAATAGTATCATATCAGTTTCTCTTTAAATTTTAATCTAAACAGACTTGAACCTGCTTGGACTGACAGGGAAAGCACGTGTATGCTTCTTACTGATGAGTAGATAGGGGTGGGTATGACTACGCTTTACGTAGACGTGGATGAAGCCTTTATTGCCTCTGTATTGGATAATATTCAGCTTGGTCAAGAGAGTAGAAAAGATGAAGTGTAGTGCGTGTGCTCTCGTTATAAGCGAGGAGCGGTACCCAATTGGGAAAGCTTTGAGGCGGTTCCCAATTGGGATATCAACAATAGGATAATAGATAATGGCCCTATCAAGTACGCGAGAAAGAATAAAAGCTTTGTAGTGTGGGTTATGATCAGAAACCAACTATGAGATGAATCAATTAGCTTTGTGACCATATTTATATGTCTTTAGCCTTTAGCAAGCAGCGTTTTATGTACCTCGTCAATTTCAATTTCAAGTTTACCGTAAGAATGGACCTACCTGTAGTCATGTAGTAGTTACCTCATGATTTCTCACTATCATCTGATAGGCCAGTTGTGTTGTTATCGCGTCTCTGCGCGTCTTGAAGGTAACGCGCGCCTATAGCCGTTTGCGTTCCTTCTCTCACTTTCCCTTCTCACTTCCCTCCTCTCACTCTCCCTTCTCTTCTCCCTGACTCTATCAGCAATTTGCCTATAAATCACCATATTCCACACTGCCAGAGTTTTTCTTCTCCTACCTACTCATCAATGCGGCACCAGTATCAAAGTTGGGGGGAGGGAGGAAAAGAGCGGATGTGGGCTCACTGGAAGAGAGAGAAGGAGTTAAACCCTGACCTTACTGTTGTCGAGTTTGCAGTTATTATCTCTCTCATGAGCGTGACTAGCACCACATAAATGCTGACAAGCGAAATAGGACCATTATCCAGGCCACAAGGTTTGGACTCTCTATCAAATTATGCATGTAAGTCTATCTCTGAGATCTTAGATCTAGGTTCCTTTTTTCAGACAGATCTGTGCATTTATTAATCACGAACAACAGCAATTTAGAAAAGCTGAAGCTGAAGCTGCAGGGACAGGTGTACGTTACTACCATACCATAGAAGCCAATTTGCGTCTTTATGAAGTTAGCTGATGATTACTATCGCAATTCTAGCTGGCTACTACCACTACTACAACGCCAACAAATGTTTGGTTACGTTCATCGAAGAAACGGACCGCTGCCGAATCCAGCAGTGCTGATGCTGATGAATACTCAGAATTCAACTCAGCCTCAGACTCACTTTCGGATCCCAACGCAGAGACTGGGGATACCTCGTTTCGAGGATCCAACAAGGTACGAGGGATGCTTCCCATTCATACCCAGCGAGCATGAGCGAGGAAGAAAGAAAAAGCTAACTACATCATCCTCTGGATATTTCTGTATACAGCACGTCAAATCAGACCTTGCTACAAGGCCCGAAACATCGTCAAAGAAGTCTAAAAACGGCACTCAGACCCAAACAAGTGAAGTTCCGCAGAGTTCGGATGGAACCAAGCCATTAGTATCCTTTGAGTTGCCAAAGAATACCATCGCACGTCCTGTTGAACATGACAGTCACGGAACTCTTCCATCACTGTCGTCTCCTGTTTTTCCTACTGCTAGCACTGCTGCTACTCCTCGGCCTCCTGAAGAGCCCGACAAAGAACTGATGCAAAACCACAACTTTGAATTACAACCCGTTTCAATCAAGAACCCAAACAACAATGAGAACAAACAGCAGCAGCAACTCACAGCTCTATCAGCAGAAGAAGTTACCACAACAGCGCCCCAAATCAGAAAACTACTTGCCTATAAACTAGCCGAATTTCATCAAACAAACGAGCAACAAATCACAGAATTCAGCCAGGCCATTGAAACGTTACTTGCCCTAAGCGAGAAAGAAAAGTCGCGTCTGGAAGCCGAGCTATCAACCCTAAAGGAACAATATGAGGCAATGCAAACCGATAAAGATGCCCAAATCGCGCGGTTGGAGGCCAAAGTTGAGAGTTGGGGACCCGAACGCGAGAGATTGCTGAGTGACAACGCGACTTTGGTGGCAATGCGCGATGGATTCCAAAAAGCTCTAAGCATTGGTTCGAACACAGCAAACCCAAATATGTGATGTTTACTTTCATGGATATGCTCTTACGAAAGTCTGAGGTATATCAGTATGATTGTTTTAATGCATTGATCCAGCCTCTGGTGGATACATTACACAATGTTCCTGGGTATGGGATGAGAAAAGGAAATTGAATTCTGGTGAAGGGATTGTATGTAGTCAGACAAAAACAATGGACATAAATCAAAATATCCACATCCAAATCCATACCACACATCATCTAAACGAATAAATAAAATTCACAGCCCCCTTCCCTCTCACAGAACGCCACTCCATCACCAGCCCTCCCAACATCGACACCGCCGCCATACCCATCGCCACATAAAACACACCATCAACCGCGTGGCCATACACCCGCAAAACCGTCGCCAAATCCCCTCCCCCCGAAGCCAAAACGGCCCTCAAATCCGTAGCTCCATTATGAAGGATGAGCTGCACATCCACCACTCCCGCAGCTTCAATCCCGCTAACAAGTCTATTCTGAAACACGCTCTGCGCAACCCCAACACCCACCGCGCCCCCCAGCATCTGCGCAAACGTCACGAGTGCAAGACCAACAGTGACATCTCGCTTCTTTTTTTTCTGCTGGAGCGAGGCAGCTTGTACGGCAAGCATGCTCGGTTGTGGCATGCCGCAGCCCGCGCCGATGCCGAAGATGATCTGATATCCGATCCATGCCGGCGTGCTGCTGGTGGAAGTCAGAGTTGTGAGCAGGCCGCCGCCGATGGACATCATGACTGATGCGAAGAGGATGAAGGGTGTGTAGTAGCCGATGATGGTGTTGATAAGGGTGCTGCTGAGGACTGATGTGATGGCTACACTCAGTACTAGGGGTAGGAGCATGGCGCCTGATAGCAGGGGCGAGGCGTTTTTGATGGTTTGGAACCACAACGGTAGCTGTTTTGGTTGGTTAGTTTAGGAACTGTCTGAATAGATGGAAGGAAGAATGAATGGCCGTACATAATAAACTACCACAGAAAAACTAGCACTCAAACAAAAAGCGGCCAACATCCCACCAAAAACGTTCCGATTCAATACTATCCGCGGCGGAACGCTCGCCAGATCGTTCTTGTAGTTCTGGATCAGACCAAAGCCAATAATAGTGACGAGGAAAAGAGCAACGAGGACAATGATCATGGCGGATGTCCACGCATACTTGATTCCGCCGTATTGGAGGGTGAACAGCAGGCAGACAATACTAGGGACAAACAGGAATGTGCCCTCGAGGTCCAGGAAAGATAATACGTCCTTGAAATTCATTCCTTTCGTTTTCTTCTTTGCGGGAGAACTGTACGAGAATAAGAGTAAAGTGAATGATAGGGCCCCAAAGGGTAAGTTGATGTAGAAACACCAATGCCAGGAGGCGTATTGTGTGAGGATACCGCCGATTCTACATCATCATGTCAGTATGCCGATGAATTAAATTTGCAGTATAAATAGATAGTGGAAGATACTCACACAGGCCCAACAACAAACACAATACTAGACATAGCAGCAAGCACTGCCAAATACGTCGCTTTCTGACCCGGCTGCACCGAGTGCCCTACAATCAAGACACCGCCAGACAGAAGCCCAGATGCACCCAACCCAGCCAGCGCACGCCCCAATATCAAGGCTGCCGAAACCGGTGCAATGCCCGAAATAAGTGATCCAAGCATGAATATTCCGAGAGCCGCGATGTATACCCATTTCGTAGAATAGAACTGATAAAGCTTCCCATATAGCAAGTGAGCTGAGCAGGCTGTCACCAAGTACGCCGTGCCGTACCACTCCATGTCTTCGATGGTGCCGAATTGGTCTGTTATTCGGGGGATTGCCGTTGTGATGATTATCCTATCCTAGTTGGATGTCAACTACCTATATCAAATACCATGGGTGCAAACTGATATACATACCAAAGCTGTAGAAAACGTTATCAGCGCCACAGAGACGAGTGTTAGTATTAACTCATTTTTCGACGGATACGACGATTTCGAACCGAGATATAGCGTTTTCGTATCAACCGACGAATTAGAATATCCCACTTTGGTATCAACAGAGAAGTGGGAAAGACCCGATTGTGAGGCATTGACTATTAGTGGTGAAGTACTACTGGTGGTAGCGGCGGCGGCCAGCATGAAACTGGGAGGTGGCTTGAATGGGCTGAGCAGGCTGGTTGGTTTTCGGAATGATGGGCTGACGGTGCTCTCTTCTCGTGGCGGTCTGATCGGTGGTGTGGGCGATCTGGTGAATGTCGGTATTGTTGCGCTGGGCCATTGGTGGGCTTCGAATTGCCATTGCGGCGGCTGCTGCTGCTGATGGACGACAGGGGGCGTTGCTGTTCGTATTCTTTGATTTGCAATATTTGCTGCTATCGGGGGCAAGATTGGTTCGGGTTGCCATTCCGTCTGTTGGACAGGGTGCGTTGCTCTTCGTATCCTCTGCTTGTTGTCTGGAGTTGCTGCTATCGACGGCAAGGTTGGTTCGTAGTGAGAAACATTCAGTCTAGGCACTGATAAAGTAGGTGCAGGAATGGAAGCATTGTGATCGTAGACGCTTGAAACCGGGGTATGGGTGCTCTTGTACGGATCACTCAAGCCTTGTATCATCAGCCTGCTCTCGTTGCCATGTTGTGTCCCATACACCGACGGTGCTGTCGGCGTCGCCCATTGCACTCGCTCAGATTGATTAATATCGGTACCTGTATCGTTATCGTCGTCGACGTTCTGATGGCAAGCATCCTCATGTTCAGTCAGGGAATAACCCTCTGTGTTTCTGGAATAACATGAAGATCGCTGTGCCGCACTATTCGCCCTTCTCAGCTGAGGCCCATATCGATCGATAGGAGATTCATCATTGATTGAATTCTCATGCTGTTCTGGGACCGCCAACAGCCTCTGCGAGGATCGATTGTCTTCGGGTAATCTGGCACTGACAGGTCGCAGGATCGAAGAGTCGTGGTACATGGCAATGATTTCTGATCTTGTGTAGTGCATCCTGATTAGTGGCTATTCTTCTAAAAGGCACAAGCATCGGAGGCAACTCATCAGGAAGAAACAAACCCAGAGCTTTGTCGATTACATATAGGTGTTTTCTGCCTGCTCTCGCTGAATATCGAGAATGTTTCGGAACTCAATCTCGGTCCATCAGATCATGCAAGGAACTGTGTACGTCTCTCTCTGCACCGATAGCAAGTAGTTAAACGCGCCGATACATGGTTTTGATAGGCTTGCGCTGCAGCAATAGGGCTATAATTACTCCCATGTGGGATCAATAACGTTCGTATATCCATCATGACAAATGCATGTTTCCATGACACTGCACACCCGCACTGCACGCCGGAGCCAAGCAGCATTCTGATGTGTAGAGTAGTATGCTGATCATACCCATCATACTGGCTGGTGTTTTGAGCCGTCAAGGCTGGCATCAGATCACACATGACTAGCCCGGATCCAGATCCGCTGCATGCCGATACGAGCACGATCTTGTTTCAATTAAAAGACCCTGAAACAAAGTATCTGGAAACGTGGTATGACAACCCCAGTCATTTTCCAAGGGCTGGTGGCGAAGGTGACTGAAGAAAACGCCAGAAAGTGTCAGCGCGTGCGTGGGGGCTGCTGCCTGCATGATCTGGCTGAGCCTGATCTGCCGAATATAGACACAGCCCTGACTGTTCATGCAGTCAGGCAGTCGTATATATTAACCGGTTACCCTGCGCACCTCGCAAGCCTAGGTGAATATTTGGGAGTCAGCCATGATTATCGATCGCGGCGTGGTGGACGTTTTTATCCCCCACCACAGCCTGCCTGGTAGGTAGCAACGAGGGGGTTGGAATGGGCGTGTCAGCAGATCTCGTGGGCAGTAGCTGCCTGCAGATAATTTTTTATTTTTATCTTCATTTCGATTTATCTCCGACAGACAGTTGATGGTTGTATTCGGAATTATAGATGGCGAAGGTGGAAGGCGATGTCTGCATATTGTGAGACGAACCTCTACGACAGCCTCAATTAGTCATCGTACTTTCAATAGGTGGTATCTTTGAAGTCATTATTATCCTCTTTAGCTAGAATTACTCTATACATTCTCCCATGATACAATAGTCGACAGTAAACAGCAGATTTGATGCAGAATGGAAAATGGAACAGAAAAATGCTAGAAAACGAAAACAGAGCCCCAAAATACAACAAAAGACAAATTATACTATGTATCATCATAAATTCGTGACCACACCAGTAATAGTCAACTTCGGTGGCAGAGGGTATCCAGAAGAGAAGGTCATACATAGGAAACCAAAACAAGAATCGTAACAGCCTATCCAACAATACCAAAGTGGAGATTCATGTCAATTGACAAACCAACCAAGCGACAAAAAGAGAGGGAGAAACAGGTTTAAGAACTCGGTTTCCTCTCCCCTCGCTTATCAGCCAAAACAAGCTCCCCCGAACCCTGCTTCCTACACAATATCCCCTCCTGCAGCGCCCACTGCACAAGCTCGTGATCCTCCGGCTCCTCAAACCGGGCATCATCCTCATAGTGCTTGCTCATATGCTCCATGCGATCCTGCCAAACAGTGAACACCTTGTTGCAAACCATGCACCGACTCAACGGCGGCGGACGCCGTTGCTCCTGTCGGCACCGTTCGTGGTGTTCATCGAGACTCGCTTCGAACCGCGCTTTGTCCTGTTGAGTTGGGGTGGTGGGCTTGCCGGTCCAGGGCGCGTGCATGCGGCGCAGGTGTTGCGTAAAGAGGTCCTTGCGGTTGAAGTCGTTGGGTCCCTTGTTGGATTGACGGCAGCCGTCGAGGTCGCAGCGGTAGTAGTGCAGTTTGAGGTGCTGCGAGGAGAAGTGTCGTTTCCATTCGTTCTTGGAGCTGAAGGTGCTTTCGCAGCCGTACGATTTGAAACTGCAGGCATATGTGCGACCGTCGGCGGAAGCTTCCTTGGATGCTTGTGCTTGTGCTTGTGGCTTGCTATTGTTGTTGGCGGTGCTGCTGCTCTTGCCTTGGCTTGATGCACTGGCTTTACGTGGAGCAGCGGCGCGCTTGCGAACACCAGATGGTGATACCGGGTTGCCCGCGGTCCCCTGGTGGTGGTTGCGAGTAGGTTTCTTGGTTTTGGGCATCTTGGACACTCGCTGAGTAGGTATGGAATTAATGTCGCGGTCACACATAGCATCGGGCTCGCCGTCCGCGTCGACATCGTCGGTGATTTCAAGGTCGCTGAGTATCTCGCCTTGGGTGTGGTAGACGCTCGCACCACAAGGATCGTATATTTGTGACACCTTCTGATGCACCGGGAGATTCTCCGCCTCCGGATAGGTGGGTTCTATGTCAGGAAAGCATCGTTAGTCTCTGTCTATCTCTCTTTTCTTGCGCCGTCTTTATGATGTCTGGTATCAGGTCGCGGCAGACAAAACCATTCGTGCATTTTAAGTTGTGTTGTATGAGTGTAATTGTGTGGTACTCACCATGAACATGCTGAACATCTCTCGGGATGACAGATCCATAACCAGTATGATCACCATCCCAAACTCTAGGATAGGGATGGCTTGTATTTATGCGGAATCCAGGATGATAACCTAAAGCCTGCTGCGGACTCGGGGAACGGTCAGTCTCAGAAACAGAGGAAGCACCAACTCCAAATGGCGATGGATAGTCGAAGTCACTGGGGCCAACGACAGCAGCAGCGCCGCCGTAAAAAGCGTTTGGTTCCTTTCCAAAGGGTCCTGGAATGTGGTACGTAGTAGAAGTATTATGAAAATGTTCATGATGGCCAGGAGATTCATAGTCCTGGGTAAAGTATGGTGGCAATGAGGGCACTGCTCCTCTGACGCACTTTTCGTGCAGATCCAGATGGGTTTCAAGGCGCTTCTTCCGCTCTAGGTTCCAGGAATGGTTATAGATGTGTTCCATTTCGAAAGGATGAGGGGCCAGAGAGATCGTGTCCATTGGGGGCGAGACCATGGGAGGCCTCATTTTGGCATTTTCATCAAATCCATATAGGGAAAATGGAGAGTCCAAATCCATAGTACTAGGGTGGGTGATAACCTGGGTAGATAGGCCTGGGGTCGAGCAGTTGTTTCTGAAATCCAAATTGAAAAAGCGAAAGAGAACGTAGGTAGAATTTAAACCAGGAGGGTGGCCGTCATAAATATTCTTAATTCCAAAAATGGAATAAGAAGAAACTTGATCGCTAGCCAGATCTATTCCTCGGCGCTTGCTTTGCGAGCAAGGCGGGCTTTTTATATAACTACTGTATCAATTAAATAGAAGGCACTAAGTTTAAGTAAATCTTGCTCTTAGCTTGACAAATCAAGCACCTTATGCACTGACCCTTATCTCCTGATTAGCGTTGCTCATGAAATTTCCAAGACGAAATTCACACCCAAGAGAGCGAATGCGAATCTAAGCCAACCGTTTGAGCCGCATAGTTACCGGTTGCTATTGCTGTCATGTCTCTGCTAACCTGACATCGCTAGTCTAGGGTAACCCTGATTCTTGTCTAGAACCCTTGCCCCCACCCACCGGTGATGCCTCCCCTGGGCCGTGCTCGCGTCTCATCTCGCCTTACATTATTATGTTGTCAGTTGTGCACGAAGGATCAGAGATGCTGTTACCGGTGTCACAGCCAGGGTCTTCCATTGCACAATGCCCGGATCTTGGGTGGTACTGTACACGCAAACCAGTCTCTTAAGAGTCCTCTCTTAGAGGCTTCTGACTTTACAGCTTGCCGCGGCAGGTTTGATCTAATCGCCGTTTCTTGATCCGGTGTGGATCAGCCTCAAGCCACAAATGACGGGGAGCAGAGGGAAGGATTTCGGAAGAGCCTAGATAGTAGACGAGGTGTGGTAGATCAGCGCGAAAGCAGACCAATCTGGTAAACACCCAAAGTCTGGAGCCCCTACTCCGTAATTAGGCCACGTTTCTGCAGAGTGGCTAGCGAGGTGTCATTCAAACCTACCTTTTGCTTTTTTTGGCGCCATGCTCCATAAAGTTTCTCGGAAAACATGACTCAGTCTGCTGTGGCGAGAGCAAGTCACCCGGAGACTAAACAACAAGCCAGCCAAACTTTCACTTTCACCCGGGTCCAGTCAAAGTTCGTGCCGCAGCCGATCTGGAACCGTACCTAGTCTACGCAGGTTAGCGCCCATGCCAAACATAACCCGGGCTGAAAATAATCCCTGTCATAACTCACCACTCACCTGGGTGCTAATCAACTATGTGGATAACATGTTTCGTCTAATGCAAATACTAGATATTAGGCATGATTCATTGATTCTGCCTCGACGCGTTTCCGTGGTGTGCCTGTTGTCTCTGCCTCTAAATAGCAGTAAATACTAAATGCGTACCGAGTCGCAACTTAATCGTTGCCGCTGTGCTTGCATGAGAGGACGGTCTGTGCCGCACCAATCCGGGCTGAGCAGAGGCCAGACTCCTGGACTAGTACTCCGTAGTGGTGCTGGCATTCTGGTTGGTTGTTTTGGCGAGACCGTAACGACGAATACTGCCCATTTAGTCTTGGTGTTTCTTGGGTGTGCTTGCTATCGCGCATCAACAAACTCCGGCTAGTTGTTTCGTCATTGTAGTACAAAGTACTCGGCAAGGTATTTCTTTCTTTTTCCCCTCCTTTTTTCGTTTCTTTTTCTTCCTTGCTTTTTTCTTTTCTTTTTTGCATAATCCGGACGAACTGAAGGAATAAAAAGGCGGCCAGTGCCATGTGTTGAGTTACGGAACACCTGCCGAATGTGGATGCATTCAACGATGCACAAAACGCCAATCCCCTTGGCTGCGGGGACTTAAGAGAGACCAACAGACGTCAAGGCATTTTTTTCGGCTCGGATGCGGGGATCACCGAAGTCAAGTCGTCAAGCAATGATCGATCATCCTCGGGCAGCTCTTTGTAAATCAGACTTGAGGTCAGCTATGTTGAATTAGTACGTGACTACTGTACAACATCCTAGATGGCACATCTCGATCCATGGTTGAGCCTACCGAGACCACGTCAGCTAGCGCCATCACAGGGACTAGCAACCAGCCCAGAAGCGCCTAGGAACAGAGTAGTGTGGCAGGTACCATTCGAAGGAAATATTAACAAGACCGGATTCAGCGAATTGCATTGGATTCCTTCCCTGTCACGGCCAATCATGAGTAGTGCTGCGCCGCTGCCACTGTGCCACCCTCTCATGGTTAGCGCATTGAATCATTGATCCTTTCGATGTCAAACAGTCAAGATCCACAGATGGGAGCTAATTGAGACCACATCAAGCGATATTCAAACTTCAAACTAGGACTTCGTATCTCTACTTGGTCCCTGCAAGTCAATATCAAAGCCTCCAATCCATACCCCAGTCCCTGCGGGTAGCCGGCTTAGCTCGTGAGATTCCTGGGTACGTAGTAGTCCGTGTTGTGGCCGGTTTCACTAGCAGTTAGAATGGCTGTTTTTGCTTTTTTATTCATCTCTTTCTCCTTTTTTCGATCCTTCGTTTGCAGGCTGAATTTTGCGCAGAGGATCGTGCACACTGCATTGCAGTCATTGGGAGTTCCACCTTTCCCGGAAATAAAGCACAAGCGAACCAGCTGAAGCATTGCCCCTGGGGCCTGCATAAAAGTGCATCATCTCCTGCTGCTATTGTTGTAGCAACGTTTTTCTTGGGGGCCTACCGCATTCGAGCCATTATTTATTTGGAACGTGACTGTCAAGAACACGAACATGGTTCCAGATTACGCCGCTGATTTGGAGGTTCCCGCTCTCCACAGCTGCGTCACCAAATCGTCGGTTGGCTTTTAAATCCCAGTAGTAAACGACCAGAATGGCCTATGAGGCTATGAGTGAAGAGAAGGATCAGGGCCTTGATCGTCTCTGTCCCTTGCTACATTTGACACGCGTTCATCAAACTCAAACTGAATCCTCCAATTGGTCAATGCTTAGATGGTACAGACTAAATGATGCGCCGTGTGCTCAACGAGCTTGGAAGTTGGTCGACGGCATCACCGCATCGGGTTCCGATTAGGTCTCGTGAGCGCATCGCTTAAGCGGTTCGTTGTTCACCATCCATAATTTCTTAGCTGGTTATCTCATATATGTCGTAGCGCATAATGGTATATCCTTGCAAGTATGTCAATAGTTCCGTGGCTGGAACGATGGAGCAGCTCTGCCATTGGAAGGATCGGGTAGATCGTTCGCTCGCCCGGGCATAGATTGGGGGGGCCAGGGCAAGGCGGACTGGCGCTTCGCCTCGGAGGTAAGCCCCAAAATTGCCTGGGCGATCAGTGCCACTGCCGCTGATGCCTGGTGTCAGCGGACCTAGACTCTGTGAGGTTTAGTGTTGGTGGCTTGACGCGTCCTCAATCCGCACAATTTGCAAACTTAGGCGTAGCTGAATATTTAGTCAACCATCACGCCGGACTTTAACAGGGAGCGAATTGAGGTGAAGACTAACTAGAATTGTCCATTTGCATGCGGCGCAACTACCTCTGCCTCTGTCTGATACGCAGTAATAAATATGACGCAACTAAATGAGCGGTGGTGTGCAATTATGCACCGTTCGGGTAGGACCATGGGGTTTCCCCGTACGGAGTATGTAATAGGTTTGAGTTTCGATAACCTTGAGTATATTGCGCAGTCTATTGTATGGTCGTAGTGAATCTGGTCGTTCAGCTCTTCATTGAGGCTCTTTATTCATGGAAGAGCGAATGATAATGCCTTTCTAGCGAGAGACACTGAACAGTGGTAGGCGAAGTCGTAGCATAAAGGTCATTGGCCAGTTGCCCGCCAAGTGTTCCAAGCTAGCCACGGCCACGGGTGACGGGAGGTAAGCAGCGCCGTAAGCTTGAGATAGAGATAGAGCAGTGAAGGTATACGATCGTCGACTCAGACTGGACGTTGGGAAAGAATAATTGAGGCAAAGAAGAGAAGAAGAGAAGACGTTGGATTAAGGTTTCCTTGCTGCAATTCTCCTTTGGGCAGGCGCGGCCACCAAAAGACGAGACGACGGCGGCAGGAGCGACGGGGAGCCCTGAGTAATGCCGCGCAGGCAATAGCACGCCCGATCACGAGTCTCACAGAGACAGCAGAAGGGAGGGGATTGTGCAATTGGTAGCCATGTATGCATTCACCTCTCCCATGTCCATCGATCGTCGATTACTGACCACACGATGTGATTGATTCACAGGGCTGTCTTCTCGCTTATCATCATAAACAAGGCTGGCGGTCTCATCTATCAACGGGAGTTCCAGGCTGGCCTGCAGAAGCTCTCCACAAATGACTACCTGGTTTTAGCAGGAACGTTTCATGGGTTCGTTTAATTCAGCCTTCTGCCTGTCTTTCATGCTGGCTTTTAACTGATTTAAAACCTACGACAACAGTGTTCACGCCATCACCCGCTCCATCACCCCTCGAATTCCTACCGCTACCACGACGAGTACATCAACACCTACAACGAATGGCGCATCGTCGAGTTGGTCGCTTCCAAATCCAGGCGAACCAAAGTCCGGCATCGAAGTGCTTGAGACCGACCGCTTCCGCCTTACCTGCTTCCAGACGCAGACAGGCACCAAATTCCTCCTCTTTACCGACCCCCTGATGTCCAATATCGACACCGTGATGAAAAAGGTGTATGAACTATATGCAGACTACGTGATGAAGAATCCGTTCTACCAGTTGGAAATGCCGGTGCGATGCGAGGCTTTTGATCGACACTTGGGCACATGGTTAAGAGGCAGGACATAAATCATCAAATACTAGATAAGAATTAATGGGAAAAAACAAGAGAAAAATATGGATATTTGCGCACTTTGCTATATAAGACAACCCCCATTGCTTGGTCTATTGGGAAGTAGTTAACGTTACATCTCAATTGTATGACGCTCGCTCGCTCGTTTATCGGCACCCGAGAAATGAAGCCCGAGCGATAGCATCAGGATGTTCAGCAAGCACATAAACATCTACGCCGTGTCCATCTTATCATTGTCCTTGGATGAGTCCCCGCCCTCTTTGCCTTCTTCGGGGATATTCTCCAATGATGCCTTGCCTTCCCTCTCCTCGCGCTCGCGATTTTCTTTCTCTTGTCTGTTCTTCTCTTCCTCCAGCGATAGTCGTAGAGCAAAAGCGAGCTCGGGATCGTTCTCCGCAGCGTCCTCGAAGCCAAACCCATCACCGCCTTCTTCCGCGCCGCCAGCACCTCCGCCAACCTCACCACCCAGAATTGGCGTAACTTGTAACTCCTCGCTGAGTAGATTGGGGCCCGGTGGAATTATGGCGAGGTGGGAACCATCACCTCCTTTCACATTTTCAACAAAGGCTTCTAGTTTCTTCGTTGTATCCGAGTCCAGATCTCCGAATGCAATAACGTCGATGGAGACGTTGTTCTTCTTCATCCTCTTGGCCAGCTTTATGAGTGACTTTTCGTCCTCCGTTACGGGTGCGCACGAGAAGACGATGATTCGTTGTCTTTGGGCTTTCTCCGAGCGGTGCTTAAGAGCCAGCTATATCACCAAAAACGTCAGCATCTAATCAGATTAATATTATAAACATGACATCACATACACCAGCGACTTGTATACTTGATGCGAGATGTGAGTTTCCATAAATCTTGGTTCGATGTAGTCCAGACAGGATCTTGCCGAAGTCGTCCGTGAAAGTCGAGAGAACCTCCGGTCCATTTCCACCCATACTCATGAGACCAACAGCGGACTGTGGGTTAGCCCGCATCTTTGCAGTATGAATAACTCCCACGGCATCGATCTGCGCTTGCCATCGTGTAGCACTAGTGAGGAGGACGTCAGTCAAGGTACGGGGTGGTTGAAGGCAGCTCACGGAAGCTTACGTATAGTCCCCGTTTCTGCTCGGTTCGCTATTATCGACACTGGAAACGGTCAGCAAAATACTCCGAAGATACTTGACAGATATTACCAACACAATCATGGTTGCTTCCAATACCATCTTGACGGCGGGTCAGAGCTAGAAGCTCTGGTGTTAAGCTCCGAAGGCGACGATAGACGGGTGGGAGATCACAGGGTAGTCAAAGACAGGAATGTGCCGTATATTCGACGCAGAAGTGTCGGTAAAGAAGTGTAGCTCGAGGAGTGTCTGATAACAAAGCTCCGATGATGAGTGTGACGTTGTCCAGGGCGCAGTAACGGCGGTATGTAATCACTCGTGGATGATGGAGCTCACCACCGCTCTCCGCCAAGTCGACAGCCCGCAACAACGCTAGTCCCTTTTAGGCGGGGCTCCGCCTGAGGCATTCATTGTTTACACCCGCCGTTTCTCTAAGACATCATCGGTTATTGCACGCGCTCCCCACGAACAGTTATCAACACGCGATTTGACCACCACGCAACGTCCCCAACCATTAATTGCACCGTCACTATCGACGATATCTTATTTAAACAGAACCGCCGCTCCATTTTTGGTATTTAAGCTTGTCCCCAGGCACAATGTCCACCGCCATGTCAAGGAAGCGCAAGTCGCCCGAGCCAGAGCGCGACGACCAAGTCACAACACCCTCCAACAGCCCATCTCGCAAGAAATTAAGGATCACACAACATCAGAAACAGACTTTAGTCGATAACCTCCAATTAGAAAGTAGGTGTTTGTGTGTTTTGGTGCTCTAAAAGAGGCGCTATCTATCCCTTGTTGTGCTGTGCTAACCGTCTCCCAGTCACAGAACGAGCCCGTGGATTACGCGCACAGTATGCACTTCAAGCTCAGGATCTTCGATCTCGAATTGAAAGACGAGTAAACCGCATTCCAGTCGCGCTGCGCAAGACGACAATGGGGGCACTACTTGAAAAATATAGCACTTCTGCACCTGCACAATCCCCGAAGAAGTCAGCCCTTCCTGCAAAGGCCACAAAGAGTGCAGCAACGAAAATTGTTTCAAGAGATCCACAGTATCCAACCCTCAATGTGGCAAAGTCTCCCTCTCGTCGTACTAAAGAGACAAGCAACGGGGGCAGCTACTCGGATAAAGAGAATGCACCAGTACCAGATGCACACATCCCTCTGGAAAATCCAAAGAAACGCGGCAACCCAAATGCGTCTGGACAGCCACGATCTGTTTCACAAGTCCTGCGAGACGCCGAGTCGAAAGTTTTATCTCCAAAATCCTCCAATTCGCGAACCTACAAGCAGTCACCGCTCATCACATCCCCAACCAAGGCCTCATATCTCTCCCGACCTGCTTCGCCTTTGAAGCCATCAAGTCCACTCAAAGCGATGATAGAAGATGCTCGCGCTCGCACCACGCGCACCGAAACCAGAAAGGCGTCCCCACCTGCGAGCGTACGCAGAACCAAAGCCACAACAACCCAAGGCACAAAACGGACCGCCACAAAGTCAGCCAATCCAGTTCCTGTAAAGTCCCCTGCTCAGCCAGCCACACGACAGCATAATCGAAACATGAGCAGCAGCACTACTTCTTCCAACATATCCTCTGGTACAACCATCGTCAAGGCGACTCGAAACAACCAACGAGCTACTGCCACAACGTCCAGCGCGGCAGCGAAGCGGACGGCCCTCGCTCGCAGCCAGGGGCCTACGGCTGCAGCGACTGCTAAGCGAACAGCAGCTGCAACGAAAAGGGCTGGCGCAAATACACCCGTTAGCACTGGCAGGGTCCTTCGCAAGCGCGTCTAGTTCTTGTGACTCGCGATGAGTACCATGATAGATCTGAATTAGAGCTTTTGTTTCCCTCGTCAAACATCAGCGTACCCTTTACATCTTTACAGGGGAAATTTTTGGTTTTTCGTTATTCTTTTTGGAGTTTATATTCTGTTTATTTCGGTTTATTGCTATGGTGTTTTGGTTGTTAAGGTGTTAATAGGTTTGCGTTATTTGATAATTTGTGCTATTCATATTGTTTTTTACTTTGTCCGCCTCAAGTGCCTGCCTAACAGGCATCTACCTGCACAAGGGAATTGATTGATTTTATTTACATTGAGCACGCACTTCGAATGCTCTCCAAAATGGGCCTCCTCCATTGTTCGCTTTTATTTCTTACATGACAAGGGAAACATACTTCTGCTGTCTGCACAACCCAACTATTTATTTCCTCAAAAACGTCAACGCCGCAATAGAAAGCGCATCCACCCCAGCCCTCATCGTCGGCTGTATAGCAGGCGCAAAAAGCGCTGAATGATTCCCCGGTATCTCATTCTTGTCCACCTGCTTATCCCAGATTTCCGCATCAATCCCTCCCAAAAACCAAAAACAGCTCGGAATATTCCTGCATGTAGCCAACGTCGAAAAGTCTTCGGCCACGTTGGACCTCTGCGTATCCCCATCAAAATTGCCCTCAAAATGGGCCTGGAAAGACTCCGCCAACTGCGAGGCTACAGAATCATCATTGTTGGTAGGCGGAAACCGCCTTGTGGGTGTGAAAACCGGCGGTTTCGGTGATCCGCTAGCCATACACTCAGCCTCGACAATGCGCCGTATAGAAGCAATAATCTTTTCGCGCGTTTCCGGTTTGACGGTTCTGAAATCAAGGCCGATTTCTGCCCTGTCTGCAATGATATTCTCGGTTTGCCCGGCTTGCAGGCTTCCAACTGTTACGACCCCAAGGTCACTGGGGTCAATTTCCCGACTCACGATACTCTGCAGTCTAACCACGATATGAGCAGCGAGAAGGGCCGGGTCAACAGTCTGATGAGGCAGCGACCCATGACCCCCGCGCCCATATACCGTGACTTTGAGGCTATCAGCAGCAGCCATAATTGCGCCGGGCCTTGACCCAACACTGCCCGCACGCATGCGCATTACGTGCTGTCCAAAGACATAATCCGGGAGGGGGATCTTGGAATACAGGCCATCATCAACCATAGCCTGCGCACCACCACCTCGTTCTTCGTCAGGCTGAAACAGCACGATGAGCGTCCCGCTCCATGCATGCCGCGCGTTTTTGGCGAGGAGTTCGGCTGCTGCCAGTAGACATGTAATATGCATATCATGCCCGCATGCATGCATCACGGGCCTTTCGGCGCCTGTGGCTGCATCGCGCATCGTCACTGAGCTCGCGTAGGGCAGGCCAGTAAGCTCCTTGACTGGAAGCGCGTCCATGTCGGCGCGTAGCAGCACGGTTTTGCCATGCCCGTTTCGCAGGACGCCTACGAGCCCGTGGCCGCCGATGTTGGTCTGGATTTTGTAGCCGGCGTTCAACTGCGTTAAGTGAGCGGCGATTTTGCGGGATGTGGATTCTTCTTGGAGGGAGAGTTCGGGGTTGGCGTGGAAATATTTGTAGAGATCTTCGTAGGGGGTTAGGTCTAGAGAGGCATTCTTCAGAATGTCTGAGAGGCTGTGTGCCATATTGTGCGGCTGTTCCCAAGCAATTCTTGAAGTGATGATGTCGCAAGATGGAGGGGCACAGGCATATATATATGTAGGCAAAAGAGAAGATCCTTTTAGACAATCCACTATACAGTTGCTAAAATCTTACACATACATCTCAGTGGATCATAGTGTATTCTTTATTCAACAATTTCGTGCAAGAGTTGCGATATATTTCTTACGTTAAATGTCGGCCGAGTCCATTAAATGGAAATTGTGTCAGCATCACTGTCCGCGGGAAACTGAACGGCCCCAAGTTATATCCACATCAATCATATAACGACAATTATACTTGAAATATGCAATTCATGATTAAACCAATTGAATTCATTGTAACAATTCCGCTAACAATGTGTTCTTTGGAGCTATATCTGCTAAACCGTAACTTCCAACTTTTTAGAAAGACTGGGTTGGTTGGGCTCAGCTTTGACTAGTAAGTATTGAAAATTCAACTCCAAATGTTTGAAAGAAAGTAAACGGAATGAGCGCCATGTACCAACAAAGATGAAAAAAAAAAAAAAGTAAAAAGAGGAAGAAGAAGCAGATAAAAGGAGAAAGAAGTAAGTACTGAGGGATAGAAATGAAGTGAAACGGTATTCTGATGGATCTTGAGGTGTCCAGTAAAAAAGAAACGGAACAAAAAGGCGACTCCATGATAGGATCGCTGGGAATCGTAATGGCAAAAAGAGGATGTGAGAATATAAGAAGAAACGGTAGTGGACTTTGTTTGTAATGCACAAAAGGATTCAATCCATCCATCCACAATTCGGCAGAAAGAAAAAAAAGACTCGGCCACACCTATTCCAAGATGGAAAGAAAGAAAGAAAAGAAGAAGAAAATATAAGATTGTGTAATAAAGATTGCTCTCATATCAACCAAGTCAGAAACCAAGTCAAAAAATGGAAACGGGGTGTAAAAAAAAGATGATGAGAAAAGAAGACATATCTCGCGCCTAACATGCTGGCTCGCCAAATGCAATATGGCTTTCATGACTAACTAGTATTAACTAACGCCTTTCTTTCCTAGCAAGTACCCAGTATCAGCAGTACGTTGACCCATGTCATAAAATATTGCACCTGTGCAAAAAAAATTCGAAAAAAAAAGAAGAGAACAAAACATGATGCAAAATACATCAGATGTATTAACTATAACCTGATTAGCCAGCAACCCCCATGGGGCCGGCACCAGGATGAGGACGGTACGGAAGCTGTTCCGAATCCGACTGATGAGGCCGGGCTACAGCTTGTTGTTGACTCCCTGCACTGGCACTGCGACCCCGATATTGGTCCGGTGCCCCGTACTCGTTACCACCTTGGTTGTTAGTGGGCATTGCTGCATAGGCCGGCCCTCCTGGTGCCTGAACATGCCGTACTGAACTTTGCATTTGCCACGCTGCTGCTTGTGAAGGGTCTGTTTCAATTCGAGCAGAGACAGGCGTATTGCTGCCGCGAGTAGATCCGGAGCCGCCTGCTTCGATATTTGGCGTCACTCGTTGGGCAACAACACCTTTGCCAAAGTCACCGTATCTCTTAAGAATCTCTTTGGTGGTAACGTCGGCACTGTCTTTGAAGAAGCTAGTGTCGTTCAGAATCGATTGAAGATCATCAGGAACCTATCATACGTTAGCTTTGATCTGTCATGAAGATAGGACTGTGACCAAGATAGACTGATATTGCTTACCTCGCACATCATGTCGTTGTTGGCTATCAGAGAGGCTACGGCCTCAATAGCCAAAAAGCTTTCATCCATGTTGGCCATCTTAGTATTCGAATAAAGTATATTTGGGGTCATCACGGTGGCGAGGTTATGGATGTCCATCTTGCTGCCGGATTCCTCATCTATGTGTGAAAATGAAGCCGCCCAGCTGAGGAACGCAAAAAGAACTTCCATAGTATCGCGATGGGCTTTTGGTAGCAAACAGCAGGTTAGGTGCAATACGCGTTTCTGTTTTTCGGGATCCGAAATTTCTGTCGCAGTGTAAGTATATGTCTAATAAAATGGAAAGAAGAAACTTACTCTGTGAGATGACAAAGAGGCGGTGGAGTTTAAAGGTTAAGAGAGGATCCGGCATCTCTCGTAGGAATTTCTTCACCAGTGCAGCAACCTGAACTGGGCTCTCCCGATTCAAGTCGACTTGCTCATACCTGTTATCAATCAACTCTGAAAGTTCTCTCAATCGACGGATGTTGCCGTTCTTCCGGAACACTCCCTCGACCGACATGTCCATCTGACGCATTGCCGACACTGCATCGTCAATCAGAGCAGGGATACGCAAGGCGCCAGGGCCAATTCCATGAGTAGACTCGGCGCCTTCCTTTTCGACGAGGTAATCAAGGCTGACACCAAATGCACCCTTCTTTTTTCCGACCTTCTTTGCGTCCTTGTTGAATGCACGTCCAAAAATATTCCAAATGGTAGGCTTGCGTGATTCAATCAAAGAAAGTAATTCCTCCAGGTTGAAATGTCCCTCCAATAGTGGTTCCATTGAAAGTACAGCAACGTGTCTGACAATAAAGTACTCGAGAGCCGACAGTTCCGAGAAGTATTTCTTTCCCTTTAATCCAGTAGCGTCAACAGGAATTTGGTCCGGTCCACCAGATACTTCGCGTCGATGACCTGGGATATACTTGGCTTGATAGTCATCTGAGTTGATAAGATTACTTCCGGCATACTTCGATGCGTTGGGCCGTTGCTCTTTTGCTTGCTCGGCGGCTACAATTCGAGGGATATCATCCAAAGTAAGAGCGTCCTGGTGGCCAAAATGCAACTCATTTACCGATTCTCCATTGACGTCTCTCTCCTCAATAATCTGGAAGCCTGGGTTTCGGGGGTCCATCCCTTCACCTCCGGAGGAACCAGGGCGTACACTCCTCCCTTCAGGGCCGTCGATGATTCTGGATGCACGAGCTCTTTTATATGTTGTAGACAAAGTCCGTTCGTTGCGAATAGACCGAAGTCTTCGCATCTCCCCGACAGTCTGTTCAAGCGACGATTCTTCATTCTTTGACGACCCAGTAAAAGACCGAGAGCGAGTATTCATGGACCTGCGATTCGCTCCCGCTGCCAATCCTCCCTCGCCTTCCACATGATGGCCTTCATGTGCATCGTATTCGTTGAGGTTAGGGTCATCTGTCCGTACAAATATGAGTTCATCTGTTCCCCAGGAGAGGGGAGGGGCTAACATACCTGTGCTATGCGGAAGGGTACCGCTAGATCGTAACACCGAGAGTAGCCTTGCTAGAGCCACTTGCAACAAAAACACGTACTGGACTAACTTTGTAACATGTTTGAAGCCACCTTGTGCGTCTGGTGCCCGGCCTTTGTGCAGACCACAGCTTCGGCAGAATGGACGCTGATCTTTCTCGCTCCAGAGGCCATCAGAAAGGTCCACAGTGAGATCTTTCTGACAAGAACTGCAAACAAGGTGAGGAGGCTTGATATGCCATCTTTTGTCGTTTAATATAATGCACGCGTCATCAATTGGGTCTTTGCAGGCTGTACAGCAATCGGAAAACTGATCTGCCAAAGCAGTGACTCCGGTCATAAGATCTTGTGGTCCTTCTTCGGAGGTCTTGAGAGTTTGCAGATTGTTCTCAAGATGGTTTAAAAATGCAAAAAGACCTTCGGCTGTGTGTCTCTCGCGTTCAAGCTTCAAGGCACCCTGTAGACCAATCCGAATCAGGAGCTTCAGGTAATGGGCAAGGCCGGTAACGAGTGATAGAAGCTCTTGTGTAACGCCGAGCTTTCTCACTCCAGTCTCTTGTGTCTTGGATAAGAGCGAAAAGAAGGCCACTATTTTTTTACATAAGAGTTTTGCTTCTCGAGCGTAGGACAAATCTAGGGGAGAAGTCAATAATGGGGAGACTTGATACTTGAGAGAGAGCATATACCTTTCATTCCCTGTTCTTTCAACATTGCTGCAAGCATATCGATGGCGGCGAAAAGAATCTCTACGTGCGAGATGAAACTCTTTGCGACTAGGACACCATCCACATAGGCACCGTTGCTGACATGCAGAAGCATTTCGGATATGCAAGCAGCTGATGATTCTTCAAAGGTCGATAGAATGCTCCAAATCTTGTAGACCTTCTCTTCCATCAAGTCTTCTTCTCGCCGCACTGTTTCACGCTCTGAATCTGTTGCTGCACCGTTTAGTTCCGGTCTGTCGAGAAGTTGGCCTGCCGGTGCAAGTCGTACGTTCCAGAATTTGTGGATCATATAGCACTCCGGGTGCCAATGTTGATTCTGACCGTTGCGGAAAATTTCAACAAATTGCTTGAGAATCGCGGTATGACAGCCGTTACACCTTTGAGCAAACTGTGTGGAATAGTGATAATGACAATATACATTGCCCTCGTGTTCGTAGTAGGAGTCTTGAGCACCGAACACGGTCGGACAAACGGAGCACGTGAAATGCTCAATGTGATATTTACGGTCGAGAGCAGTAATGTAGGACCCGCGGAGAGCACCACCGCAATCATGGCAAAGGAGGTTTAGTCTTCTGAAGTAATCTGTCTCGCACAATGGGTATTGTCCATTGCCGTCCTCGGCATCGACTGGGAAGAATTTGGAAGCGACAATCTCCCCGCAGTCCTATCATAATATAATTAACATCTCCATCAAAAACACCGAATATCAAGGCTGGGGAAAGCAACATACATTGCATTTGAAACATTCCAAATGAAAAGTTCCACCTAAAGCGCGCACAAATTGTCCCGTCAGAGGATCACCACACTTGTTGCAGGTGTGATTACTTCGATTCTTTGGACGAGATCTCTCCCGCGGTGCCGGGATATCACGTTGATCATTCGGTTCCTGATCGTAAGGCTCGGGTGGGTTGGCATCCTGAGGTCTTCCAAGACGATTGTCTGGTTGATACGTGGGGGGCGGCGCTGCAACGGCTAATGGAGTACCGCCTGGAGGGGCTCTTTCAAAAGGTAGGTGTCCGTCGATTGGAGATATGGGAGAATTGTTCTGAGAATTGGTTCCTGTACCCCAGGGACGAGGACTTGCAGAGCCGCCATTGCCCGGCATGAGAATGTCGGGTAACGCTCGGTCAGGCATGGTGGTCGTCTGGGAGGGCTTTTGTTTAGCCTGTAAACTTTATTAAATATTCGACGGTGTTGAAGCTAGGATGGCCAGCTATCTGTTTATGTGTTGAAGCGCTCTCGGCACTGGTTTCATAACCCAGACCGCCGAACAAGGGGTCGCGGGAAAAAGAGAACCGAAGTCAGCAACAGGTTCTGTAGCCGTTTCTTTCAAGCCATAAACGGTGCGACGAGCTTCTGAATGATGTATTTCCCCCTCTTTTGTGTGGCTTCCTTTGTTGAATTCGAATCGTTTTGTTAATAATTGCTCGATGGTCAGGCCATGCATGCACACAGACGAATATGAGGCACACGGGTGATCGGCGCCAAGGGGAGGCAGGGGGCAACACAGGAGAATCAGGGCGACGGAGAGGACTGGAAGCTGTCAGATATAGGACCCGAAAAATGCGAGTAGGACAGCAGCAGCTCTCTGGCGAACACTTACACCCTTTGGAGATGCGGGGAGGGCGGAGGGGGCCAGACTCAGGCACAGTGGGAATTGAAGGTGAGACACAACAATAGCGGCGGAGCACTTCCAACAAACAACGATGCTAAGTCATTCCCAGCGCTGGTTTCCGACGCACGGTAGCACACAGAGCGTCGTGGCGAGGATTCTAGTATGCAATGCAAGCAAATGCGCCGGTCGTTTTGATCGGAAAAGACGCAGGAGGCGGTCACAACCAGAGGTGAGATGTTGTTGGTGGCCGTAAATAAGAGAGCAAGCACGGATACAGCAGATGCCCCCCTTTCAAGGCAGCTAATCAACACCGCGCTTCGGGAGGCCGTCACGTGAACGTCCACCGCTTTTCCCCACCAAGTGCCAGCTGGTTACTCAGGCTGTTGCTATTTATTCCCTCTCCTCCACCACCATGAGTGGCGCGATACACGCAGCACGATACTCGTACGCCGGCTCAGTGAGGCTATGCTGTGAGATAGCCCAAGTCCAACCCACCTAGTGCGAGACTATTCTCCGTCGATAAGCTCTGGTTGTTACACGTCAGCAAACGGGAGAAACACTTCTGTTCTACAACCCGTGTTTGTTTTACTGAAAGCGTCGCGGATTCGATGCTATGAAACGGTCCATTAATGCTAGCATTTTGCCATCCAGTGGAGGCGTATGCGTGTAATATTAACCGTCGAAGATGTCTCTGAGTGTATACCAGATGATGTCAACGCAGTTTACTGTTGACTCTTGAGGCTTAAAATCGACGCCTAGCCAGATCGGAAAAAGAGCCTCAGACATCGTCAAAGTATCTCAATCATCTCCGTCCAACAAATCGGTGGTCCTGCTCGAAAATGGAGTTGCCTGGCTGCCAGGCAGTTGTAGAGACGATGCCATTTCTAGAATAGTGTAAATGTAAACAAGAAAAATATTATTATCCTCTCTTTTTCATTATATAATACGTAATAAAGCATCAAGTAAAGGTTAACCTCAGGAACATAGACATGTGTCAGTTCCGAATAAATATCCATGACGTTTGGTGAACTCTGTACCTTAAAGTGGTGCCTGGGGCAGCCTTACCTAGGTACTGCTCTTTCACCTCGTCAATGAATCTACCCCAGCGGACTTTCCTTAACACACCACACATCAATGGTCTCACAAGAGATATCGCCACAAATAAAGGGTGGTCGAACTCGGCCTTCATTCTAAAATAAAAATCGTCTACCTCTCCTCTTAGGTACTCATGAATGAGCCCTGAAACCCCATTTCGCTGCTGGGATATATATCGCCCGTCCCATCATGTCAGACCAGGCCATTCTTCGCATTAGTCGCGTACGTTTTCTCAACTCAACATGGCTGGGGATAATTACTTACTCACTTGTTTACCAGGAAATACATCAAATTCAACAAGGACGAGATTTGTGTGAGTAGCCATACGGTATTTGTGGGAGGGGTTGGCTAAACATCCAACAGCCTTGGCCATTACATGCAAGGAATCAGATATTCGCAATATTCAAGCTTTGATAGTAGGCCCCCCGAACACTCCCTACGAGTTTGGGTTCTTTGAGGTCAGTATGCATCTTTCACTACCGGAGCGCCCTTCAGAATCTGATGTTCGCAATATAGTTCTCGATAAAATTCCCAAAAGGTGAGATACATATGGCGTTTTATATGGGCTTTGGACTTACTCCCCAGAAGACTATCCCGCCAGTCCGCCAAAGGTCACGGCACTGACGACGAATTCGGGTCGCTGTCGATTCAATCCCAACATCTATGCAGGAGGAAAGGTTTGCTTGTGAGTTACTATGTCAAAAGTATCTGGGCGCACCGCTGACTTGTATGTTGTTAGATCAATACTTGGGTGCGCACTCTCAATCATAGCATTGACGAAGATATTGATTGGTTTGTAGAACATGGCCTGGCGAAAAAGGCGAGGAGTGGTCATCAGCACAGGGGTTGGAATCTGTCCTAATCTCAATCCAAAGCTTGATGTCCTCGAATCCTTATGAGAATGAACCAGGCTTTGAAAACGCCGACACTGCGGCAGACCAGAAAGCGAAGGCTAACTACGTTGCCAAGGTATCAGATCTGTGTTTCCAAATTGAATATATATTCTAACCAGAAATCAGATTGAACACGAAAAGCTCCGTATTGCTGTGATCCAGCCGCTTGAGGAGGCCTTGGGAATACAAACGGACGGGGCGGCCTTCTCCAATGACAACATGGAGACCGGTGACAGCGAAGATTATCTAGGCGAGGATACCAGACAGAGTTTTCAATCCTTTGACGATCTCCGCAAGCGGCGGTTTCTCTGGTACTACGAATCTTATATGCACAACATCGATGTCGAGTCCGCCAAAGTGAAAGTGAAGCAACAATTCGAGATCATGCCCTTTGAACATCATCGCAATGAAATGGTGGGCGTTTTCAACTACCCAGCACTGAAAAGGCGCATGGAAGTGATCAAAAACGAAATCACAATGGAAACACAGCGTTGGGCTATCGAGGGACTTGACTCTAAAGTACAAGAGTCGGGTATTGCAAGTAATTTATATCTGCAACACAAACAGATTCTAGAAGACTTCAAAGAGCGAAAATTCTTTTCAGTGGACCTGACCCTGGTCGATGACAACCCGTTTGTCTGGTTCGTTACCTACTTTGGTCGGCCCATGACGAATCTTGGTGGAGGCGTGTTTAAGATCAAGATCCATCTAAGCACCAAATTCCCGGAGGAGCAGCCGCGAGTGTTTGTCGAGACTCCCATATTCCACCACCATGTGTCCAAGGATGGAGTGCTATGCTATTTTACCAATCGACCAGGAGAATTGAGATACCATATAGACGCTATCGTGCAGGCGCTGGAGGAAGAGTCTCCTCCATTCGACCCACGAACAACGGTGAACCTGGAGGCTACGAAGCTATTCTGGGGCACGCCAGAAGAGAAGAAGAAGTATAACCGAGCACTGCGGCTTTCAGTTGAACAGAGTACCGAGCAGGATGATATTTGATATGTCACTTTCTTTTCGACTTGAAGTTATTCCGCCTTACAGAAGGAGCCATTACTTCCTCCATCATATAGGTCTTGGACACAATTCAGATGTGTATCTCTTGTCTTTTCATGACATGGATTTGATTCTGACGTCCACCCCAGTTCTGTCTATCTAGGGAATTACAAACAATCCCAGATAGTATTCATTTGCTCTATCTCAGCGCGTTTGATATAAATTTGACGGTTGATCTAGTGGAGTCAGTGTGTCCGTGTTACTTGACGGTGGTTGATATGTTTGGCCAAACAACGAGCCTTTATCACTAATAATAAATGAATTAACGAAGCAATCAATGAACAAATATTCAATATTTTTCTTTTCCTTTGAAAATAACACCCCGATTTCAATGCTCGTAATGCTCGTATTATGTAATCCAACACATACACGCACCAACCAATCGGAACAATTTCACCGCTCCGCACCCCCCTTAACTTTGAGAGTTGTGACGTTTGGGGGAAAGTTGAGCTTCACCTGCCCAGCTTACCTGATTGACAGGTAAACAATTCTCTTCTTTCATCACTCCTCAGTATTCCTGTCAAGCCATCCTCTCCAATGGCTCCCAAATCCACCACCCTCCAACAGCCCACCCTCGAGCTCGGCACAGTCCTCGTCGTCGGTGGCTGCGGCTTTCTAGGCTGGAACATCGTCAACCAGCTGCTCGACTTCCCCTCCGAAACCGACGCCTCTGTCGCCCTCCCTCGCATCGAAAGCGACGACCCACGCTTCCACTACCCAGGCCTCCGGGGGCGCTACCCCAAATACCTCACAAAAGTCCACGTCGTCGACTTGCGCACGTCGCGGAACCGTCTGCCCGGCGCAGAATACCATGATGGAGACTTGACTTCGGTAGAGTCGATGCTGGATATCTTTCGAAAAGTGCAGCCAGATGTCGTCATTCATACCGCGGCGCCTGTGCCGTTGGGTTCTACGGATGAGTTGTTGAAGAAAGTGAATGTGGATGGCACGAGGACTTTGATTGAGGTTGCCAGCGGTGAGCATGGTGACTGGGGCAAGAAGTGCAAGGCGTTTGTGTACACGAGTTCATCATCGGTGGTGCACGACACCAAGAGCGACTTGATCAATGTCAATGAACACTGGCCCTATGTGCGCGGTAAATTGCAGGAAGAGTACTATTCCGAGACAAAGGTATTAATCACCCCATCCGATTCCACCTTTTCCTTCAGTGCATATCTAACAACTGTATAGGGCCTCGCCGAAGAACTCGTCCTCAAAGCCAACAACAACAACCCCACCAACATGCTCACCTGCGCCGTGCGCCCCGCCGGCATCATGGGTGAAAAGGACACCCTCCTCTCCCACAAAATGTGCGAACAAGCCCAAATCGGCTCCGACTTTCAACTCAAATGCCAACTCGGCCCCAACAACAACCTCTTCGACTTCACCTACGTCGGCAACATTGCCTATGGCCACTTGCTCGCCGCGCGCGGCTTACTGGCAACTCAGGCACGCATCGAAGCCGGCCGCGCGCCTCCGCTCGACCACGAGCGCGTCGACGGCGAAGCATTCAACCTGACGAATGACTCGCCCATGTACTTCTGGGATTTTGCGCATGCCGTCTGGGCGCTGTTCGACCGTCCTGTAGAGCCGGAGCAGGTCTGGGTGTTGCCCGAGGGATTGCTTTCGACGGTCGGTGGGATTGCGGAGGCTGTGCTCGGGTTGATGGGGCGTACGCCGCGTTTGACGCGAAAGGCAGTGCGATACTCGTGCATGACGCGGTACTTTTCGTGCCAAAAGGCGAAGGAGAGGTTGGGGTATGAGCCTGTTGTTGATATGAAGGAGGGGATTGCGAGGGCGGTTAGTTATTGGGTTGCGTATAATAATTCGGAGGGGAAGAAGACGGAGTAAGATGGAGTAACAAGCTTGCAAAGAGTAGGTATTGAAAACTATTTCATGTAATGCGTGTATATATATATATATTTATTATACTTTTGACATACTAATGGAGGAATTGTCGTTTCGCACCTACATTAACTGCAGATGAATAGATAATTAACAGACTTTTCCCTTCTCTACTTTGTTTTTTCTCATTACATTAGGTAGATAAAACACCCCAATATCTTAATCTTCTTGCTCCATATCCAAGATGGATTAAAAGGAATGAAATAGAGGAAGAAGAATAATAATAATACCATTTCATGAATCATAAAAAAAAAAGGGTTGAAAAGGAGGGAAAACCCCCCCCCAGTGTTGGTTATATGCACAGTATAATTGAAGGAAAAGAGATAGAAGAAAGAAAATGAACCGAGATTGAAGCACAAACTCAGTTAGGCCATATTATTTGTTGGCTGAATGAATGGAATGTTCTGGATAGAAGAGAAGAGAAAAATCGCGCCTGACACCATACACAATTGATAAAAAATCGCCTCAACGGGCACGTAAAAAGAAAATACAAAGCAAAGCTCAAGACTCCTGGCTGGAAAAAAGTATAGTAAATCAATCTGAAACTGACATGATCGTGACGTGGCATGAGAAAATAAAAGAGAGAGAGAAAAAAGGAAACATCATGTTGAATCTCCAAGCTTAAGCATGCTCGCTTTTGTTTGCTTTGGCTAACAATTGATGTCAGAAATGAAATAGTCATGTGAGGGGAAAAAGGGAAAGGCTTTTATGCTTTGAGCATTCTCTGTCAATACATTTTGGGTAGAAAAGAAGAAAAAATACATTTGTCGTAGTTAGACGTGAGGATGAAAATGCCGTTTGAGAAGTAGTAGTGTCATCGTTTCCCCAAGGAGAGCATGTCGCGAAAATGGTGGTGGCCCGTCCGGCCACCCCCTGAATTCTGTTCGCGGTTTTGTTCGCGGTTCTGTCCAGAAGACTGGCCATGTTGACTTTTCGCTGGAGCCCGAGGTGTCACATCATCCAATTCTGACATGGCTGGAGTGGGAGCTGGTCTTGGAGTCGCATCGGGGTCTACACCCTCAGAGTCGGTTTGCTCTTCGGAAGCTGTACCAGGTGGCCTCAAATGGCCGGATAACGCAGCGGCCTCTTCCGTCAAACCTTCCTTAGTTGGTGTTGAAAATTTTGCAGTCGCAGGCTGCACACTCGCCTCTGAAACACTGGGAGGAGAACGGATCTCAGTAGGATACTCGTGGAGGGGCTCCAAAGCCGGACGTCTCATATTATCAGGCGATCTAGATGAACGGGGGGACTTTGGCATATCTTCTCCTTCAAAAACGGCGGCATCCGATCCTTCTTGTCGTGACAATTTGAAGGCGTGAAACTGTTCACCCAGTTCATGGACTTTGGCAGACTCTGGGCTGTCCAATGTTCCCTCTTTAGAAATTTCCTCAGTACCGCTGACCACGCTTCCACGGCTGTTGGTTCGCATCATTTCTGTGCCTAGTTTGGAGCTAGAGCGAGGCCCCTTGGAAGTGTGTGGACCGCGCTGGCGAGTTTGGAGGTTGCCGCCTAATTCTTCGTCCTCGTCATCCCCAGATTCAGCACCTTCATAACGGCGTTTTTCCAAGGATTCACGCTTAGCACGAATTGCTTCGCTAGAGCGTTGTTTGCGTGGCGTAATCCAACCAGAAGGATTAGATTTGGGGGGCGCCGAAAGACTATGTTGGGGTTGAGGAGCAGCAGGCTTGGCATCAACTGGCGAGGATCCCTCTGAGATCCCAAGGCCCTCTGATGTATCTCCCCAGTTGTCTGTCGGGCGACTGACAACTACTGGAATTTCGTCTGTCTTGGATGGTTCCATGTCGCCAAAGTAGCTACTTCCGACCGAATCTGCTCTGCTAGAACCTCTATAGGAACTAGAAGGTATCTGATGAAATCCAGAAGATATGGAGCTGGGGCTGTCTTCAGCTTGGTTGATACTGCGAGGCAGAGGCGGGGGTATCATCAAAGACTGTGTTGGCACGTAATCCTTCGGCGGGGGCTTCCATTGGCAGAACTTGCATAGTGCTTCGGTCAATTTGTTGAGAGTCGGAGGCTTTTCAATCAGGGCACTGAAATGATGGGTTTCTGGGAGATCCTTGAGATACCCGGTAACTGCAATGATTGGCGTATGTCTATTGGCGCTTCGTGTTTCGCGTATCATACGAGCCACATCTGCTCCATTGATTTGAGGAAGCTTGACCTCAGTCATAATAATGTCAAACTGAACCTCGCTCAAGGCATACCGAATAGCCTCAGAACCATTATTGGCAGTAATAGTACGACAGCGCAACTTTTCAAATAGTCGTTCCATTACCAATCTGGAAACTGGGTGATCCTCGCATATCAAAATGTCAAGAGGACGGAAGACAGGACCCTCGAGCAAGTTAATTTGGGAGAGTCTGCGAGAGCTTTGACGCCTCCGCTGTACCTTCAGGAGCGCCTTGGTACGTGGGTCTTCGTTGTCAGACGATGAGGGAGAGATATCAAATAGTTGGCTTCGCCGTTTGTGATGGGTTGGGATGAACGGCTCTTTGGCTGAATGTGCTTCGCTATCCTGTGATCCAATCGTCTGTGACCTCGCACGCCCGACAGGTGACTGAATAGGTCCTGGTGCGGTCTTTTCAGGGGAATGTGTAGTCAAACGACCCGCGGGCTTAGATGAAGGCGCCGAAGATGCAAGCTTGGTATTAGCTGTTAGACATGACGCCTTTCCAAATTTATCAGATACTGAACTAACCGATTGTTGCGACTGTGCCGATGAGGACCCAGACGTTTTTCTACGTTCATGGTTTTGGCCAGTGCTAAACTGCACGAGTAACGGCGAGGAAGGCTGCGAAGGTCGGTTCGGCGATGAGCCAGTCTGACTGATTCCGGACGGGGAAACGGGTCGGTTGCCTTTATTATGTGAGAGTGTACGTTGTAAAGGCATCGGAAGGAGAGGGCTACCTTCGAGGGATGGAGCGGAGCTAGGCACAGTAGGCGACGCTGTTGTCGATGGCACTTGCCTCTGCTGAGCTTGGAGTGCTTCCTGTCGCAATCTCTGGATGACATCTTTGTTTGCTTTCTCCAGCATTGGAAGATTCTTAAAGTTGAAGTTGCCAAAATCATCAGCCAAAACTGGCTCGCTCAGACGTCGGCTTCGTGTATCTCGAACATGAGGTGGAATGTGCAATGGCATCAGCCCTCTCTTGATTGAATTGACTTGCGAGCGGACCTTGGAAAGAGCATCATGAGGTCGATCAGGATACTCTCCAGCCGTCACTGGATATTGAGGGGATGGTTGGTCCTCTATTTCTTCGAATGATTGCAGAGTCGCACCACGAGAGTCAAAGTATTCGGTGTCTTCTGGGTCCTCAGGATTGGGGACAAATTCAGCCTTGTCTTCGAGCAGCGTATCCCAGTTGATATCGGAAAACCACGAGTGGTTCCGGATTTGGGACCCTCCGTTGGGAAACTTCTCTTCATTGTTAGCACCTAGCCGTTCTTCGGGGTTAATTGTCATCAGTTTATTGATCAAGTCAAGGGCCTCGGGGGATGCCAATTCGTGAGCTTCCTCAGGCCAGTTGATTCGCCGGTGCAAAATATTCTCAAAGACTTCGTCAGGTGTTGCGGCATTGAATGGCGGATATCCGAACATGAATTCAAATAGAATGCAACCAAGTGACCACCAATCGCTCATTTCATCTTGACCGACACCATTGATCGTCTCAGGTGCCAGATAATCAGGCGTACCAACGAACCTTCGGTTATGATCTTCCGGATCGAACAAGGCCATTGGAGGGGGCAGCATGGATTGTTGCGGTGGTGTACCATGCATTGCCGACGAAGATGCCACACTCACAGTCTGGCTCAACGGCACCAGATGCGGAGATTCGCCTCCTTCGCTAGGTGCCTCGTCTTCAGTAACAGCCTGAGACGGAGGTGGAAGTGGCGCGGGAGTCTCTGCACCTTCGCCAAGTGAGAACGTTCGAAACATGGCGTTCAGAGTATCGCTTCCACCGCTGTCACTACGGTAACCTGATGCACGCCCCAGACTCTCGCGAGGAGCGGCGGGTTGATTCAGACTGAAATAGGAAGGTTGATTGTAGCTTCCTACAGGATCAGGTGCCATAATTGGAGTAGAAGAAGGCGAGTGACCTCCCTGGAAATCAAAAGATGCAGAGCGTGACGATATTAAAGACATGGCTCGCGGGAATGGACCTTGCTTGAGCAAGTCTGGAGCGGATTCGTTGGGGCTCTTGAGTACACGCTTTTGACGACCGACCAATCCCATTCTAGACAAACCGAAATCTGTTAGCTTGAGATGGCCACTGTGGTCAATCAGAAGATTGTCCGGCTTCAGATCTCTGTGAACAATTCCTCGATTGTGCAGATGCTCAACACCCAAGACAACTTCAGCAATGTACTTCTTGGCCCAATCTTCAGGTAAGCCACCAAGAATCTTCACAAGCGAGGCGCAGTCTCCTCCGTTCAGATACTCCATCACCAAATAGAGATAATCCTTACTGGAGAAAGTCCAGTACAATTTAGCCACAAAGTCGCTCTCCCCTTGCCACATCATGATTGCTCGTTCCGCTTTGACATTTGTGACCTGATTTTTGGCCACCATGTCTGCCTTTTTCAGCACCTTAATGGCAAAATACTCTCCAGTGATCTTCTTTTTCGAAAGATACACACTTCCAAAGGCACCCTTGCTGATTGGCTTGATGATCTCGAAATCTTTGATCGATGGCGGGGCCGGGCGAGGCTGAGGTTGACTAACAGAGCTCAAATGAGGCGAGATAGGTGCCCTGGGATCTGAGGACGCCGTTGAAGACTGCCGCCGATGATGATAATAAGTGTGGAGATGATGGTGGTGATGTGGCGGCAGCCCGTTAGAAGACAACTCAGTTGTACTTAATAAAGGGGATATGCTAGGCGACGGCATACTCTCGCCACTAGGAAGACGGGGCTTGGACAGCCGTAGGGGAGATCCTGGGCCTGTTGTTGCACGACCAGGAGATGTTTGGCGACGGGGCGAGCTTGATAGATTTGGTAAAATAAGGCTTTTGCGTTTCCTGCTCCTTCCGCTGGTTGTGTGTGATAGTCCCTTTTCAGAAGAAGGCGATTCTGTCACTCTTGTAGCAGCAATCAACGAAGAAGAAGGTACACTACTGCTGTCGCTATTATCGCCCACATCGCTCTCGGCCAAAAGTGACCCTCGTTTGATGGGTGCTGATGTGCCCAGGATTCCGCTGATGCTTTTGTGGGAGCGAGGAGTGGGACATTCTAGCGGACTAGCTGAACGTGTTGAAACTGCAACAGATGAGCCACGTCGAGGCGATTGAGAAAACGGCGAGGGGTCTGAGGAATCACGCGTGGGAACTTCGGATGGAGGGTCTTGAGGTACAGAAGTCCCGGTCTGAGAGGAGTTTTGTTGGTCCTGTTCTTCTTCGTCTGGAGCGGGGCCTTCCAACTGCTCGTCGTCTGGATCATATGAGGCCGATGATGATGAATCCGAAATATCGCCGGCTGCAATTCTCTCTGCTTTGCTAAGTGCAGCGTCCATACACTCCTCCACCATGACTGAATATTCAACCCGAATTCTCTCCGCATACTCGACAATTCGGCGGTGGCGAACAACGGCATCAACCTTTGCTTTGGCTACTTGTTCAGTATCAGCGGATAAAGCGGCTAGACCTTGCTCCTGCTCTAGGGTATTGCTGCTAGGAGACTGCCATTGCAACACTTGAGAAATACGAGACTCGCTCTGTGGTGATAAAGTTCGCAGGTCCTCGATACTGTCTGCCCTTGTCTCTTTGAGAGCTGGGGTGCTGATTTCTAGGGCAGTATCGCATAGATCCAAGACCAGCTCGACAATTCGAGCCAGGGGACGTCGGACGGCAAAAGACCGGCCTCTGCCATGGCCCAAGCCCGAAGTTGAAGGGTCTCTCGACCGCGGTGGGGTGGCTGGAGAGGAACCAGGTGCAGATGTAGATACTGACGAAGATGGAGATGGTCCAATAGGCAAGCCTTTGTATTCTGGTTGAGAAGCGATCGGTTGGCCATCGATAGGAATTCGTCCCTGGCGAGCCTCTAAAGCGTCGAGAATTTTGACGATTGAATGCCGATGCTCGTTAAGGTTCTCTTGAGCAATTTGAACGTCCAGCTCGGCAGTATGTTCTTGAAGGCACAGCTCTGAGTGTTTCTCGAACCACCACGGAGTTATTTGACGTTCGCAAATACGACAAAGGATAGGAGTAGGTGTAACGGATTTGTCGGCATTTGGATCAGCAGCTCGTTCCGCCAATGTCGTCAAGTGGTTTGCGAGGACCTCTGCACCGACGCCCAGAGACTCGACGAGGAGTGGAGGGAGATCTATCGTCACTTCTCTAGGTGATGTGGACGGTCGTGCCATCCACATGGTCTATTGTAGGTCAGTTTCTGTTGCATAGATCAAGAGAAAGGGAAGACAAGGCAACTTACATGGCCCTCGCCATCGCCTGAACGGTCATAAACCATGATTCCCTGAGCTTCCATAGACAGTACATCATCGCCATTTTCCTCTCTAACGTAGTTCGGGTAGTCTTCTGTGGCAACATCGTCACCAGGTATCAACATCGAATCAGGGCCCATGAGGACCGAAAAGCGAATAAAACGACTTCGAGAATCGTCCTCCTTCATAGACTTGATAGCGTCTTGGAAACAAGTCTTATTATTCCAGAGCACGTCCGAAATGACTTTTCCCTCGACAGAATCTGGGTTTGTTCCAACAACCTGTCTCCAGGACGGGCTTACCCATTTTACACGCCCATCCAAACCCAAATCCAAAATAACATTCAATGTTTGTTCGGCAGCTTCCCGTAAATCTTCACGTTCCGCTCGCATATCTTCGCTGTAGGAGCGGTCCATAGCGTGACCTCTATGATGAATCGGTGTACGAGCCTCCTCTCTTAGGGCAGCCACGGTAGGCGGCGCCAGAAACTGCGACGCGTTTCCATCTTTACCTGCCATGGTGTTTTGTGTATGATTTGTCCTGCCGGCGGGAATGGCCGTCAGATTTCAAGACTGTGAATTGGCCGGCCTCAGCCGGGAGGCGAATGACCTTTTTCAGAAATATTTTCTTTCCTATGCCGAAAAGCAGGGTACCAAGCAAAGCCGGACCGACTGCCAGGCAGTACGGCTACCCGTTGAGCAGCTGTGGCTTCACCCGTGGGATCAGCAATCCATGGCGGGGAACACGAGCATCAATAGTCGACAGTCCGACTGCACAAGTTGTGCTAGAAGGCAGCGAGCCTTCTATCGTGGGTAGCAAAGGTTGTCTCGTATTTTTTGTATTCGGCAGGGTACGAATTGGTCGATGGGAGGAGGACGCAGTCACGGTGTAGACTGAATGTAACTAACTTCTAAGCAGGTCGTTGACGGTTGTCGCAGAACAGTGGGGAAGGCAGATAAGTCGCGGCGGTCGATCGAATGTGGAGCACACGTCGAAGGCAGCGAAGGAAGAGAGCAAGCACTGCAGGGCTGGGATTGTTAGGAGGTGGAAGGAATGAGCAGATGCAGTAGCCAGGACCGTGTAGGGAGCAGCAGGCAATAATTAGTGGTGTTCGTTGGTGCCAGAAAGTAACGTGATGTTTGATAAGAAAGAAGAGAGGGAAGGAACTACGGGAAGGCACAGCGCAAGTCGCGACGGCAGCCACGGCACGGGAGGAAGGCGCGGCGTCTGGTTCTAGTTAGCTTGGCTGCCTCAGTCTTCCACTTCCACTCTCTGAGTCTCTGTTGAGTATTTACTCTGGAATTTGTCTGGAATTTGACCTCAATATTTGAGGCGTTTCGGACCTATTCTACGACCGGTCTTGCCACACAGACACCTACACTCTGTAAAGTGTAAACAATACAACACGTCCCTTGCCTCTGGGCGCCGGCCATTGCCTCCTGCGGCTTATGACAATATGATTCGCCTGAGCCAGGCCAAAACACCATGTGATCCTTCTTACTGGCATGACGTCCATGATCTTGCCCTTGCCCTTGTCATGTGTAGAGCAAGCGGTGAGTTGTCATCAATCTGTACTCCTGATGCACGCATGCAATTATAACAAACTAAACTAACAATAATTTGTCCCCTATCTGATTTGTTGTTGGATTTACCTCCCATGCCTCATGGCCAGCCAGCACGATTGATCAACCACCTTACCCCACTCAATAACACAATTCTTTTAAGAGGAAAAAAAGCCCAGAAAAAGAAAAGAAAAAGAAACAGAAAAAAGCAAAAAAAAAATAACGGGCCATCTCCTCAATGTTGAATGGCCAGTGTGCACGTCTAGATGATGTGGATGTGTGCATGGCCATGCATATTACTCGACTAATCAGATCCAAGTCCGCCTGCAGCATGACCACATATGACTCTTGTTTCACTCCAAGTCTCGAATCGACATTAGAAAATATCTCCAATGACCGTTCGTTGGCTGCAAGAGACGCATAGGCTAGGCCCGCCCATACAAATGCTCAGGCCTGCCGTCTACTTAAACTTACTGACTCACTGACTGCTGCTCTGCCGTGCTGGGTCAATATTAATTAATTCACTATAGAAATATCGAACATGGATGGCAGCCATATTTCCAGCCTACCAAGTCACCAACACTTATCTATATTTACCTCGTAATCGTATAATACTCTATAGTTTACTATAGTTAGGATATCCATACGTAGGTCGAAACGAGAGAACCTGAATGGATCGATCCATCCGACGACACAGCCTGAACCCCGCATACTTAACTCAACTTAGCATGTACGACGTCGGCACTTGCCAGGACCTGACTCCTACTATGTACACGCTTTTAGGTCTTACATAAATAGAGTTTCTAGTGTGTTTGAAGTCGAAATTGGCACACACTCAGCACAAAAATAATTAATAATCAGCCTGAGCTAAGTTCTAACCTTGGCCCTTGCCCTTGGTCCTTGGGGCGAGCAGACGAGCAGAAAATCTAAAAATTAAGAATCGACGATCTTGTAAATTCGCTGATCGAATGAAGCGCTGATACCACCCAACGTACATATCGCGCTGCATATCCTTCCTTCTTGCCTTGCTATTTAGGCATGCTAATGCTGCTAAATTCTAGCAAATGCATACAGTATGCACTATGCAGGCCGAACTACGTTAGTAAGTATGTAGTTGGTTAGTAAATATCCTGATTCGATTTAAAGATGAACCAAGGAATATTTATTTTTTGGCTGCGAATCGCGGCTTTGTTTCTTATTTATTATTGAATATATATATAATATCCATGAGTATGCTTAATGGATGACAGTGGACGGAGAATTTTGTTTGTGCGACGGGGCGGACACTGAGTGACCTCATCGTATTCATTCTGTCTGCCAGTTAAATAAACAAATACGTATCTGGTGCGACTGTGAAAGAAAAAGAAATATTTGTGAATTTAAATATTAATTGTAAAGCTGAAATGCACAGGAGACGCTGTGCGCATGTGCACTATGTATGTATGTGGTGGTCATGCAACATGTATGGATAGGAACAAAGCGGATGGAAAACCTTAAGTGCGGTGGCCCAACACATGCCCCGTATGGATGTAGGGGGATATGGCTGGGGTATTCTCGGCTGTTGAGATGGAAAATATTGTTTATTTGTATATATAACTGGTAGGCTGGTATAAATGATAGTTGTATAATCTATGTTCAAAGGAATGTGTATCAAAAGTGTATCAACAAAAAAACCGAATAAATACATCCATGGATCAAACATCTATAATCGCTAATCTAAACATCTCACGTCATCATGAGACAAAATCGCCGCGTAGGCAGACACGCGTAGGCAGTAGACATCGACAGACAAAATCAAACATGATATTGCCCCTGCTCCATCAAACGATCGTTATCAGTACTATCCCTCCTGTTACTACCACTGTGCTGAGACCCCAACCGCGACATAAACCGATTCCTATGCACCGAAGATGACTGGCTCGGTCGAGAACCCCCCTGAGACTCCATCGATGATCGCGAACGCGTCTGGTCCTGCTGGCCCTGCTGCCGGTGGCGCGAGTGGTGACCAGAACGAGACGAAAGCGACTCGCGCGACGCTACGTCGTCCTCTCGAATCCGCCGATCAAGCGCCTCGCGATTGGCGATGCGAACGACTTCTTCGAGCCGCGAAGGACTTCGGTCTTCAAAGACGTCTCCCATAATATCGCCCGAGGCGAGCTGTGAGGTGCCCAGAGAGAAATCTACATGGCGGCCGGGTCGAGAGAGAGATTCACCACGCGCGCGAGCGGCGGCGGCCGTCGATCCTTTGCGCAGGATGGAGTGTTGTGGGCGGACGGTGCCCGAACCGATTCCATGGTTCTCTGGTAGATTGGGTTCTCGCTCCTCAATAATAGTTTCTGGGTGCTTGTCATCACCGCCGTGTCTTGTCGTCGACGCCGAGTAGCTGGGAGGTTGACCGTGGTGGTTGACGTGGAAAGGATAGTCAACGTGCGCACCCTGGAGATTCATACGTGGTCCTTCAATACCAATTTCTTGCATAGAAAGCATTAGCATGCAAATGAACTTATTGCGTCTTTGAAGACGGAGTCCTTCGTTCTGCCAATTAGACTTGTAGAAAAACACAACGTTGAGAGTGAGTGAGAAGGCATCTGTGATTTCTCTCAGCTCCGTTATGATATTTCCCTGATATTCCCGTTTCTCAACTCGTACGAATTCCAGTAGACGCTGTCGTAGTGCATCCATCTGTTCGATAGAAGTTCCGTACTTGATAGCAATGGGCACCGCTTCAGCGAGGCCACCAGAGCGACGCTGATTGAGAATAAAAAGCGTATTGAGATAACTGTTTGGCGCCTGCACAACATGGCCCTCCATCTTCTTGAATTCGGTGTACAAAAGAGAAATCTCTTTCACAAAGTAGTCGTCTCCAGTCAAATTGGCGCCCGTGCTGCCGTAAATAGTTACCCGGTCGCCAACGTCAAACGGATGCTTGACAAAGACGAATAGCACAGATTGCAAGAACTCCTGAGCCGTGGCAGAAAAGAGCCATGAGAGGGCCAGAATCGTTGAGCCTGCCGACGTCAGGACGCCTGCGGCAGACGTCGAAATCAGAGATAGAAAAACCAAGAGAGTGATAACGGCAACGAGGAATAACAGCACAGCATCCAGTCTTCCTACAACCGAATCCAGGTCCTTCAAGGACGCAGTAATAGATTTTCTCTCGCGGCCAATCTCAACACAAACAGCCTCCAACTCCTCCATAGAGATATCTCCATTCATATCTTTATCAAACATGGTAAAGGCCGCTTCCGCTTCCTCGTTGTTGTCAAAGGCAGACTTCAAATCTCCAGAGAAGACCGAATCGAATCCAGGGCGGACAAAAGTACGATACAGTCGTCTTGCCAACACCTGGCCGCCCGTTGTGCTGCTGAGGAGAGTCAAAACAACCTGGTACGGATGGCTGCTTTTGTTTATCTTTTTGCCAGTAAAGTCACCGGCGACCGCTCCTGCTACGTCTCCGACCTTGTTCAAAGTCTTCTTGCCAACTCGGATAGCAGCCCCAGCCACGTTCAAGGGCGTTTTAGTTCCGGAGTAGCCTCCGCTGCCACGGTCTGCAAAATCTTCATCCTTCTCCGAGATCATTTCTCGAGAATAAGCATACAGTTTCGTCAAGCTTCCGATTTGAAACTTGTTGATTTCGATCCGATCGGCATAGGTACGCGTGTGAAAACTGATGGCGATCAATTGGATAATCACCTTTTCAATCAAGTTGAGGATAGCCCCAACGAAGATTGAAATAATGACTTTGTTCATAGTGTTCTCCCAAGACTTGACTGCTGTATTGCCATCCACGTGATGATTTACCATGGTGGGCAAAAAAGAAACCTCGACTCCTAGCCACCAGAAGAAAAGGGTGATGGGCAACTCCAACTCCCTGCCTAGGTCGCGCCATTTCTTCGCATTGTTGGTGAACATGGATGAACTCGAGCCCAATATGTGAGGAACACACTTTGCGGCGATCTATACAGAATAATTAGTCTCAAAGTCGCTCTTGGATATAGGATAGAATAGAAACTTACTCTACCACCCCAAAGGGTCAACCAAAAGATTTCCAGCCATATACAAAACCACATGAGTTTGACGCCACCGACATTGGCTTTGGTGAAGACCAAAGCGCCTAGCAGCAGCGGGATCAAAATGATCAGCGTCACAGGCGTGATATAAAAGAAGTAGCGCACAAGAAAGCTGGAGCTATGGATCTTCTTTAAAATCTTGGCAATGTTCGTGTGGGGATCTTCAGGCGGATTGTAAATGGCGGCAGTTTCATGCAATGGATTGGTAGCAACGTCGAATTCATCGACCATATGTTCGGATCGAGTGTGATGGCGATGCAGCGATCCCGTTTCAGCTTCTTCCTCATCTCGCTGAGAGTTTGATACCACGCGCTCTGCCTGGAGCACAGCCAGGTCATCGTCAAGCCTCAAGGACTGCTCTCGCGCGGCCGACGGAGATGGGTCGGACATTGAGAATTCATGAACGGTGTCTAGCCTCAGGTTGTGTCTACCCCGTGGATGGGCGTCGTCCAAGCCATCGTCATCGCCATTGTCCTTCTCATCATAATGGTCGGGAAAATGGGTAGTATCATCGCCATAGGAAGGCTCCTCAATTTCATGTACAGGAGTAGACATCTTCCACGGCACTGTGTTGTGTGAACACTAAGCAAAACTCAAAGGGGGCGTCCACCAGAGCACGTAAAAAGTGCAGGCGTGTGGTGGCAAAGGTCAGCGATAGCAATATCTAAGACACCACCCGACTATGATTTCAGGTAGACGAGGTTGGCAACAGAGAGAAAAGACGAAAGGATGTTGTTGGAAGAGTGAGACAAAATGTCAGACGAAAAAGGCTCCCCGCCATGGCTATTCTGTTATCGAATCAAGAACACACCCAAGAGTCTGGAAGCCGTGGCAGACGTCAAGCTGTGGAGAACCAGAGTCTGGATCTTCATCAGCGGATAGAGTGGCCAGTGGTGAGTGGCCATTGCCACTGACTGGGTCCGACGCCATGTCCCCATGGCCCCTGGCAAAGCGACGATGATCGACCGTGGTAGGAAGCTTGAAACTGTGCGAATGAGTACGTATCGTGGTGGATAAGCAGTGGGCCTTGCCCGATGGCTCTTTCATTTTTTTTTTTTCCTTGACGCGGCCTGAGGCAGCAAACGAAGGATGTCCACAGAGGAGTCTTGGCGTTCTTGGCGCGCTCCGATCACATGCATCACGCTAGTCCAAGAAGGAGTGGAACTAGTCCTAGATAGGCCGGTTAGGGCTTACCATACATATTGTGATGATGATGATGACATTGTTTTTCTTGCAAGTTGCAGCCTAATTTCTATAATACAAACTCCATATCGTAGATTTTGCATTTACAATCACAAATCATGCGCGAGCAAGTTCTTGGAGTCTGGGGACGGCTACGCGCCGTGTTCTCATCATCAGAATCAACCAAAAAGCCCTTTGTATTTGACCTCGACGTGGATATTCTTCTCATGATATACGATCGTCTCTCTCTAATCGACCAAGTATGTTTCTCCCTGAGCTGTAAGCGGTACTTCGATCTATTCGGCAATGTCATCAAGCATCAAGAGTTCAAATTTCCGCGGCTCCTCCACATCAAAATACCGCAGAAATGCGTTAACATCCCGGAAGTAAAACGCAACCAGCTTCTACTTCGACTCGAGGGTAATCGTTGGGCATTCTGCGGCGGTTGTTTGAAACTACATCCACGGCGGGAGTTCCGTCGAGGCTCGCTTGCAGCTCCGCCGTTAGAAAGGCGTTGCGAACACTGTGCTGGGATTGTAGATTTGTGTCCATGTATTTCACTGACGGCCCGAGACCGAGATCGACTTATTAAAATACTTCGGTCATCAACGGCGGAGCGTGGCATCGAGATAGAGGGCTTCCCTCTAAGGATACGTCTTGGTGAGCTTGGGCGGCGTCTGCTGGAGCACAACTGCACGATAGATACACATGTCGGTCATCAACTGGCCGTGAAAACTGAACTTGAGATGACTATATTCATTACCGAACAGGATACTCTGGCTGTACGAACTGAATATGTCTCCAACTATTTTACTCATGAACCGATCGAAAGGTGGGCGGAGCCCATATTTACATGTCCACACCGGGATCTGTTTCTTTTCATTGGATCGCATAAATACTATGACAGTTGCGGAAACTGCGCAAGTAAAACAGATTGGTGCCCTGGCCGATCTAACGCGCGACAGCCAATAACCGTGAGCGTCTTGAAATCTCTGGGAAATGGTACCTGGCCTCCGGACGTTGATTGGTATTGGCAGTGCCGGTTCATGGCTCATCGCATGTTCAATTACGAGTATTTCTGGTATGTGTGTTTCTGACTCTAATAACGACATGTTTGCTAACTTCAGTCGTCGTAGGTATAATACTCCAGGTTATGAGCGAGGAAACGCAAAGATCAGATAGGAGATAGAGCGATGTATGACTTGCGGCTTTATTTGTCTTTGCTATAAAGAATACAAAAATCGAGCCCCTTTTTGCTTTATATCATAAACAGATTAGAATAAAGATCTAGTTTATCATATTTATTCAGTCAAAGATATAAGAAAGTATAGAGGAATAGATAGACACAGTCAATGTCAAGAACTCGAGGAAACCCTTTTATAACAGGGTCTAAACCACCAACAGGTTTTCAATCAGCTCTACGCGTGAGGGGGGTGGCCAGGAAGTCTACTCCTTTGATAAAAAAACCAAGAGAACTGTGTACAGTACGCATGTGTGCATGTATCAAGTCTGATGTCTGGTGTCCCCAATGCACGGAATCTAATAAATCTTACATCTTGTATGTATACTTCATACAGTTCAGTGAGATTTCGTATGCACAAGTCTTCTAGTTCTATCAGAAGACAAAGAACAGTCATAAACATGAAGCGTACGTGAAAGTAGGATTTTCTTCTAACAATTGTCTGTAACCCTGCCCAAACCTTCCGAGTCCTCCCACACTATACAGTATGTAGTGCCCGTTCCGCTGCACAGGCCTACCCACCCCTTCGACATGTATATGATTTATTTAGCCTCCATTAAGTCGTATTGATCCGAGGGCATTTTGGCTTGGAGTTAATCTGGAATGGGTGGTGAATTACTTTGCTGTACATACACGCTTCATCTGAATGAATGTACCTCTTATCTCCATGTTTAGCTAGCTATTTGTAGTTGACATGCATAGTTACGCAGCGACACACAGGTAATGATTCTTTCGACATGAGAACAAGGTAATACTAGCACACGGCATTGATGCCATTGACAGTTCCATTGGTCGTTCCGTCTATTATCGGGCCACCAGTGCAGCCAGTATCTGGGGTGGTGCTACAACGACAGCCATCCACATCGAAGACTGTTGCCAAGTTGGACGGAAGATAGGTTTGACCAACAATGACCGTGGACTCGGTGTCGTTCTGGACGTCTGAAATCCAACAAGGGCTAATATCGAAAGGCGTTTCAATTGTATCTGCGATGCCGGCTGGCAGAAGGTCAAAAACAGGCAGATTGTAAAAGCAAGTCGGAACAGTGCCACTTAAAGCGATATCGGTAACATTGACTTCCAATGAGCCATAATAAACTCCAGTCTCATTCTGGCAGGCCTCGGAGATCAGAATTAAGTCTGTGACCTCAATGCCGTAGCTCTCGATGTTGGTGATGGTGGTATTGGTAGCGGAGGTCTGTATAGACGTACCCTCTTTACACTCGGCTGCGCCAGGGTAGGCTAGCCTGTAGCAGGCATCATTTATGTAATAGTCAGCAACATCAGTGCAATCTGCTTCGGTGATAGATGCGTCTCTTATCACGTAGTAGTCACCCTCGCCAAGGGCAACACCAACTAGATACTTCTTTATGCCGGTGGTGATCTCGCTGATCATAGTCGAAAAGTTTCCACTATCCATTATGGACACAGTCTTTACATTGTAGAAATAGTTGGCAACGGGGTGCGTGAATGGCCCATCGATAAGATCACTCGAAAGGGATGTCGCGGCTTCGTTAGGGTTTTCGAAAACTGCGGTGGAAAGGTTGGTAAAAGACATTTGAGTTGAGTTTACCAGCGCGCTCATCATGTAACTCAGAGCATCACTGATATCGGACTCGCTCGGAAGGCTAAATGTGTCGGTATTTGTGGGAAGAAAGCCAACGATGCTACTAATTGTGCTAACTGCCGTCGAGAAATCGCTGAATGCGTTGGCGGCAACAGCCTCGGGGCTGGTGGGAAGCACGCTAGCACCCACACTTAGTGCCGTCGAAAAGCCAGTGAGAAAACTGCTGAAGCTTAGGGCTGTCTTTCCTTGCGTTGTAGGCGTGAAGGTTGAGGCAATGGTGTCAATTTCAAGATTGCTCAAAAAGCTAGCGTCATTGAAAGCCGTGTACCATTGAATCCAACTTGCATAGAGCGTTGAGCCCAAGTACGACGCCCAAAACAACTCATCTTTGATAGTACCATCAAAACACAATATTTCCTGCAGAGCACCGCAGATATTGCTCCCCGTTGCAGGGAAGGAGGTGCAGGTTTCCACTTGCACACCGCTCGTCATCGACGAGAACCAATCCGATGAGTTATCTGGGGGAAAAAGGGATTAATCAAGAGTGCATGTTGGCTAGAATGGGATTGAACTTACCTGCAAATGTAGTAAGCATTACGTCGATGTAGGTGGATCCCAAGACCACTATCTCCTCAAGCTGAGCACTGGTATTCGCAGTGAGGCTCGGGGTGTAGCATGGAATGTTTTCATCGACATCCAATTCCTCGCCACCTGGATCAGACTCCAAGTCAACGACCACTATAGTGCCATTACTGGTTTCATCGACATATGGTTCAAATGTTTCCAAGTCGATCGCCCACTCGCCGGTTCCTGCGAAGTTGTAAGTCTTGTAGTAGGCGGACCGACTGGCCTTGGTTGTGCTGTTCATGTAGCCCACCCACTGGGTTTCATTATAGACCAAGATATTGGAGTCGTCACCGCTGCTGAAGAGTAACTGTGCATCAGCGTTCTCATCTATGATCTGATTGATTTCGGCATTGGCAATATAGCCTGCTGTTTGCGTGCATGGCCCTTCCTCACCGGCCGCATCCCAGGTGCAGGACGAGGTCCAGCAGCCGGCTGTAGTCATTTCGAAAGAGCGACCATAGCTGGCAACGCCCACCATAATGGAACTGGTGGCCACTGGTGCCTTGGAGATCATAGAAAGCGCCCACATCGTCTCAGTCAAGTTGACATGACTGAACAAGCAATTCCCAGCTGTACAGCCATCTTGGGCATATTCGTCTCCAAGATCCCAAAGACCGTGTAGATCGTACGCCATGAAGGTGATAAAGTCCACAATCTCGGCGATATCCGCGATAGGAAAAGCTTTCAGGTACCAATAGGAGGACGGAGCGGTGATGGAGATGAGCTTGTCAGGCAGAGCTAGCCGCATGTAGATCAGAAATATCAGGTAGTTGCCGCCTTCATCATCGCTGCCGGCAGGGATTCCTGGAATATCAGGCTCGCCTGGATACTCCCAATCAAAGTCCACTCCATCAAGATCGTATTCATTGACAAAGTTGGCGATATTTGTGGCAAGGGTTTGGGCGTTGGCTGGCTCAGTGCCTTCACGGAAGATCATATAGGTGTCAGGGTCTGTTGAAAAATCCCAGCCACCAAAGGAGATAATGCGCTTGATGCCAGTCAACTCTGTGAAATACGTGAATTGCTGTTCTGCTCCAGCAATGCTCACTTCAAAGTCCGAGGTGATGTTTCCAAACCCGAAGAGAGCGTGAGTATATTTGGATGGATCAATGGTGAAAGCGTCCATATCTAGGCATGGTCGCTGAGTGTTTGTTCCTTCAAAATATCCAATGGTTGAATAGGAAGCAGGTTCTGTGGCGGTATTGACGATTGTTGTTCCGCAATTGGAGATACAGCCATTCGAGCCAGCAGGAGCTGTGCCAGGAGCACCCGTGGCAGCGAGAGTATCGTTACAGTAGTCAGGAGTAGCTCCACACTGACCCCAAATATCACAGCACGCATTGAGAGGACAAGGATTCAAGAGAGCCCATGCGTCGGCACTGTCGGCGCCTGTGAAGTCGGTGTCAGGGACCTGAGGACCACAAACTGCGTTGGCTATTGCAAGTGGTAAGGGTGCAGTGCCATTCGAAAGGCAGATGGATTGTCCGGCCTGTAGGTCATCGCAGCCGTACCAACCCCATGTATCGGAGTTGAAAGTATCAATATCATCTACAGTCGCGTATAGTCAGCTGCGATTGTGGAACATGTGTCTCCGGATTGCACGTCATACGTGTAGCAAGTTCCATTCGCGTAGGCAGATGGCGCCAGGTCAGGGAGACTACCCGATGAACAGCAGACGTATTGTCCGACGGCAAGGGTTGAGCAGAGATCAGAGGCCGGATTGTAATCGTAAAACTCGTCGGCGGTGATGCCACACTCAGTGACCAGAGAAGTGCACGAATCTCCCGAGACTACCTGCACATACGAACAGGTTGAACGACGCTGGAGGCCTGCAGAAGAGCTGCGCACATGGGAAGACCTCACACTTAGTGTGCTGTTAGACTGTGTAGTGGTAGATGGAATAGAGAACTGGGTGGAAGAAAGGGTTGTAGACACGTTGGTGCTCTTGGCGAACCCGGAGATGCAATCGCCATCGCTCCAAGTTCGCACAAGCTGCTGAACGGCTGCAAGATCACCAGTGAGGTCTATTGCAATACCCAGAGTCAAGTTTGCCTGGCTTCCACAGTGCTGGATGATCATATTTTGGTAACTTTTCCATGCCTTGGAGTACGTTGGTCATCTCTTGCACGACGGAGTCAATGTTCTGGGGTTGGTGAACACTACCGCCGACATACATGCCTACTGCCATGTTTGCAGGCTCCGAGAATGCAAAGATAGACGACTTCTGGCAGTTTCCCGTCATGTATGACGAGATATTCTCTAATATAGCCAAGCCCTCACTGCTGCTATCAGAGTTCGTTGAACCTGCGGCATTCCACAACCCAACCTCATAGGTAGCTTCAGACTGTGAAGATACTTCTGGGCATGAGCTGGATACGGCAGCATTTGCCGGGATGCCGGTTTCATTTGCTACGCAACTGCGTATGGTATGACGACTGTCGCTGTCATTCAGTGGGTTGTAAACCATGAAGTCTAACAGCATTGTCTCGTTGCACCGAGCAACTCTTGAGGTGCTTGGGTAGACGAACCACTGCCCGGTGTCATAGCTATCGCATTGGCTGGGGCATCGGGCAGGCTTTTGAACTCGTGCACGAGCTGAGACATTAGCCGGAGAATTGAATCCATTCTCTAGCGTGGGAATGCTGATGGCACAGGCTTGGCCAACGATACAGGCAGCCAAAACCGTAAGGGTAGGAGCCAGTGACCGCATAATTGTTGCCCTTTGATGTTTGCAATTTAAGATTGTATCCAATATTGGAGAACATCAAACAGAATAAAAGGAGACTTGTGGAATTTGAAAAAGAATTGAGCAGCGCGTCGAGATGAGCACTTTGGAAAAAAAAAAGGAGAGAGAGAGAGAGAGAGAGAGAGAGAGAGAGAGAGAGAGAACGATGAGTTATCCGAGTAATCTCAACATTTGGGATTGCAGGATATGTGTTTATATACCTACTCAGGTACCTCAACTTTTATCTAGCTCTTGGAACCCTTTTGTTCCAAATGCAACGGTCAGTTCTGAATCCATTCTTCCACATGGCTAGCGGTTTTTCTGTACTGTTTTTCAGGAAATTGCGTGGCGTTTTCTTGCAATATGCCAGTAGAATCCAGCACGCATTCCGTCGAAGACATGCACCCGGTGATTGATTAATTAGGAAATATGATGCCCAATTTCGGTGCAGCGATAGACAGCTTTCTAGCAAATTCTGGGCGTGGCAACAAGCCACCCTTCATGTACCCTTCGTAAAGAAGCTAATTTAGACGGCATAAGCTAGTACGTTTAATTCTCCTCCTTGTCAAGTATTGATATATACATGCTTAAAATTGTATGTGTTTCTGTTGGATAGAGCTGCCTTAAGAAGAACATTGAAGACTGCAAGATCCTCACACTATAGTGATATGTATTATCTTCAAATGAAGGTATCAAAGTAAGAGATCCAGTAGATTTATCCAAGAGTATTTTGTGAATATAAAAAAAGACCCGATCATAGTCAATAATACCGCACCTGACCCTTGCATTAATAATGAATGAGCCATATATAGCTCGACCTAAACAAACTAAAGGATTCTGGTGTAAATGACGGGTCAACTCTTTTTCTACGAATTCAATCATGTAACATTGGACAAAACCTCCAGTTTACAACCCACAAACACAATCTTTCTGCCCCTCCCCTCACAATAAAGTGGCATCTGAGGAAGTACTTCCTCCACAGACAATCCCGGAACCAAGTCTGTTGTCGGCACAGGAGTCTGCCTCGTGGCGTTGGCGATGCTAGGTGCTTGATCTTTCTATGTTAGGGCTTGAGTGGACCGACTAAATGCAAGTCTGCACCACCAACGACTAACGACTTACACATGATGTGCCTCGGTAGATCCATTGTCGTTATCAAGTATTGACCTTTTTCATTAACACTGTCATAGTATGTACAGAGTCTCCATTCGGCTATCCCCAGTTAAGCGCTGACGGATTTTAGTTTTCTAGTCGGCGTCGATGTGATTCCATTGAGGTCTCTATACACACCATGACATTCTGTATAAACTAGAGTGTCTGTCAGCACTAGAGCAAGCCCGTGGCGTTTCAAGGTTGTGTTTTTATTCTTTCACACGCAGTACTTGTGGTTTTTCTGGTTTCATGTTTTTGTCTAAGCATCAGAAGTTACATCGTGTAATTGGTGGAATATACTCCGTAGAAGCTAGTGAGAGGTTCATATCTAAGTGGGTCAAGATATTAAAACAAGCACTGCGCCGCATTTTAGTGCGAATCATAAAGTGCGATCCATAAAAATCTCCACGAACATGCTAGCTGAAATACCCTGTACGTATTTTTATCCGGATATGTATTCTATTGACCAAGTCGTTATTCAAGTGGCGGACCTACTATTACGATGCTACTCCTCCTGTACGGCTTTTACCTTGCACACGACTCCTAGGTAGAGTTTGCCAGAGAATGGAGGTTAACACATACGTAGTAGTTATTGAGAACCTGCGGAATAATTCACAACACGTTGAGGGCTTGACAAACGACCATTTCTATACGGCTACTAGAGCCTGAGTTATGATGCAGGATACAGAGTAGATAGAGTTGGAATTGTTGCCTCATGATGTTTAGCTAGTCAAAGCGGTATGGATGCACCGATTCATGCATGCAGGAACCGCGGTACGATATTGAAGAGCAAAGTCGAGAGGCGAGTTAGGCAGGTGACAGAGGGCTATCCAGGTCCATAGAGGTAATTATCTACCAATCGGATCAATGAAGGACTTCCGCATATGCTGCTCTTAATTTAACAAGCATTTGTAGGATTATCTCCGGAGTACTCCGTACGGGGAGTTAGATGTAAGGGACGGCCCGTACGGGTACGTGCTCTAGATTATACTTAATTGTTGTTAGGGTTCCGGCCTGGTCCCTGAGGCTACTATATAGTGCGAGAACAGCGTCAAGCCGACGGCTTGACGTCGTGGTCTTTTTGGCCTAGATTGGGTCAGGCGGTACGCTAAAAGGAATGTTCCCTCCCTTTTTGGCCCCGTGACAATTGTGGGCTTAGAAACGATTATAGCGTTGCTTATAATGTAAGCAAAAAAACCCCCCTTTGACCCTAGATGGGCGGTTTTGGTACTAGATGAGAAATCTATAGAGGGTTAAAATTTTGTCCCTATGTGAGCTTTTGTGGCGCCGCGACCTGCGCCCCGGCTATAAATTCATCCTTATTGCACCACGTAACCTTGGACCCTTGGATGAGAATGCTATCTAGTATTAAGAACACGATAATTAACTTTGTTATTATCAGTCTAAGGGCTCGCCTGTATGGAGAAGGGTGTGCCCGGAGTAAGCTGTCCTACGCATACTCCGTAGTGCAGTTGGGAGTTATGCACATTGACAGTACAGAGTAGTAATTCTCGAGTAGCTACTAGCTAGAACCGGGTGGTATAGCGCATTAATAAATTGAAAATAATATTGGTCAGCTGAGCAATTCAAGTCTACTGCGCCACCAAATTAGAAAGCTCATTTATAGGGAAGAACCCAGCCGCCAGCTATATTAGACTTGAAAATCTACCGCGAGTTACTTCCTCTATTTCAACAAAGATGCGTTTTTCCCCCATAATATTGGGCGTGCTTCTATACGCTGCTGCCATTGCAGCAAAAGACGATCCTGATTACAACCCGTCTCTCAACTTTCGACCGACTAACGTGAGTCTGAATGATCTGTATACTTGGGTTGGATCGTACGTCTTTTTTCTCTTCTCTTTCATTTTGGCGCTCGACTAGAAGAGGCCAGTGATACTGATCAAGTAAACAAATAAACAGCTATTACAATGCCACCGCACAACTCGACTTTACTCCGTTTGGGGGCGTGGGAGCTTCTGCCAACAGTACTGAACACTGTCCAGCAGCGTTCTTCAACCAAACCTCTAGCAGAAACTACACTGCACGACTAGGGCTCACAGAGCCGGGCACATACAACTCGGCTAACGATCCAGTCAACGCCTTTCTGTCGCTCTGGCCCCTTGACTTCAACTTCACAAAGGTATTGGCAGACCAGTCAATCAATCTTATTCCAGGCTTGGACTTTGCACTATATTCCTCCAAGTAAGTTATCAAAAAAAAAAAAAAAAAAAAAAAAACCAAGATTAATTGATGGTCGATAACTAACTCATACCGCTTAGCCCTTACTATAACGGCGAAAATGGCTTGAACGACAACGTACTTGGCGCTGGGGAGAGCAACTTTAACTGGACGCTCCAAAACACCTCGAATCCACCCTACAATCTGTCCAGTACTATAACAAACCTCTACTTGGGTTATGGTAGCTTGACTGTCGATACCGAATCAGCTTGCGATTACAGCTCCACATGGACATTTGACCTCATAAGCGGCACCATGGATGTCATGGATGTCATTGATTTCAACGGCACCAATATCACGTTCCCGAACCCAACTGTTCATCTACAGTTTGACGGCGCCACTGCAAACTTCTCTTTGCAGGGATACGTTGAGGCCAGTCCCACGGAGGAAGCCATGGCGATCCCCGGGCAAGTCAGATTGACCTTTTTGGGTGTTATCGATAGTTATCATTCGGATATTCTTAGGAATGATACGAGTACACCAAGCTGGCTGCGTACTGTTGGCTTTAATAATAATTCAGCAAACATTGGGTACACCACGACAAGTGGTGGGTCGACGAGGAGGAGTCACATCATGGGATCAGTGTCGTTGACTGCTATTGTTGTGTCCGCGATTGTGGCTGGTGATTTCATAATGCGTTGCCTAGGCTAAAAGACAGTTACTTGTATAGATTTTACAACCAACTTGAGAGCTCTTGCTCACAAAGGGCCACAGGAATTCATAAGAGAGAATTACGTCAAATTATAACTATATACATCCTCAACACCACAAATGAATGTGGTCCTTCTCAAGAATTAACAACAGTGTTCAACGCCGGCGCCTCAAGCGTAACGAGATAATTCTGCATCAGCTCCGTGGCCTCGCCAAACAGGAAATACGAGGTATGCCCACTGCCATTGCGCACCAACAAATTCGCGTTGGGGATCTGCGCAAGCGCGCCATTGGCCCATGTAAACGCCGTCTCGGGGTCGTACAGCGCGTTGACCAACAGGATAGGCGGCACATCCTCGCTGATATTATAGTAACCTTGCGGATACTGGGTTGCCATGGGCCAGTTGATGCAGTTGCTCTGGAAGCGCCATGTGCCGCCTGCGCCCTGCGTGTGCGGCGCGACGGTCTTGCCTAGCTGTTCTTTGTATAGCATTTCGGACAGGGTTTTGGTGTTGTGCGTCCATTCGAGGCAGAGCACGGGGTAGCTGGGGAAGCCGGCGTAGGTGTCGCTTGTTGCCAGGCCACTGGATAGTTCACTGGCGTCCCCGTGCAGAGACGAGTTGAGTGCAGAGGCAAGATAAGCGAAGCCGGGAAGGCCGAATTGGGCGTTGGTGTCTTCGAAGATGACAAAGTCCTGGCTGTTGGAGCGGATGTCGGCGCCCGTGACGTTGGGGTAGCAGGTTCCCGCAGCTTCGCAGGCTGGTGCCGGGATGGGTGTGATGTCGGCTGCTGCCGTCAGGTCATCCCAGACTTGCAGCACGTCTTGTCCGTATAGAGCGCAGGTGCTGTCTGACTCGCACCACTCGGCGAATTTCTCGATCACGGCGTCGTAGGTGGTTGCTGCAGCCACCAAGGTCGACACCTCGGATTGGGAATGGTCCATGTTGCCGTCTAGAACCATCGCGCGAATATTCTTCGGATACAGCTGCGCGTAGGTCGCGCCGAGCAGAGTGCCATACGACAAGCCCAGGTAGTTGAGCTTCTCTCCACCGAGAGCAACGCGAATTGCCTCCCAGTCCTTGGCATTGCTCATGGTATCGACATGCTCAATCAGCTCGCCGGTGAGCTCGCGGCAGCTGTTGCCAAACGCCTCGTTCCAGGCCACCAGCTCATTCCATTCGGTCTCTGTCGTGGGGAACATGGATACGCGGTTGTTCCACGCATCTGGATCGCATTTGATTGGCGTGCTCGTTCCAATGCCGCGCAGATCCACCCCGATCACGTCAAAGTGCTCGGTGATCGTATCGCCAAAGATCAACTCGCCCATGGCGGTGCGGTTGATGAATGTCGTGGCAGCGGTGCCAGGGCCGCCGGGGTTGAAGAACAACGGGCCAATGCGAGCGGTGGCATTGGAGGCTTTGAGGCGCTGCAGACCGATAGTGGTTGTGTCGGAGCTCTTGGGACTGTCCCAGTCAATTGGGAGCTCGATCGTGCCGCACTCAAGGCCCGGAGACGTGGTAGTGCTGCAGTTGGTCCATTCGATAGTGTACTTGGCCTCGGCTGGTGTCAGCAGCAGAGAGGAGGCTGCAGCTAGCAGCACGGCTGACTTCATGTTGATTCAGTTCTATTGACAGTCTACGGAGTAATCAACTGCGCATGCCTTTGCAAAATTGAAGTGGCAGAAGCTGAAAAACAGCAGCTCCTGATCGCTGAATATATACTTTTTTTGCCTTTTGTTAGGGTGCAACCTTGTCAGCCTCGTTGTTGGTTTGTTGGAGTTATCGACATGCTGATCCTCCTATTGGTCGCATATTTTGTTTTTAATAGGAATGGTGTCTCTTGGCGGGCTAAACCCAAATGAGTGGCGATTACCGATCGGATGGTTCGCTTGAGCATCCCTGGAAGTGGAAGGGGATAGCGAGGATCGCTATCTTGGTTGTTTATCAATCAATAGCGCAAATCGATCATGTGTGTGTCCTGTTGCATTGGGCTGATGGTTCGTGAGCCTGGGGTAAGACCCTTGTTAATAGGAGGTTGTGGTAAGCTTCTTGATCCACTGTGGATCGGAAATGTTGTGCAAACAAGACAAACAGAGCTCTTGTCTTATCTCTATCCAAGCTCACATTCGGCACTAATTCCTCCAAAACTCCATGGCGTAAAGCGCTATCAGCGAGTGGATCCTGACTCTCATCGACAGCCATGTTGGAAGTGAGATAGCTCAGCTATGACAGATTACAGCACGCCCTATTCTTTGGAGGATTTGGCACTGTGGCCTGAACTTCGCGCTGCTGAAATATTGGAGGATTTTGACTTGAGACACTGTATTGTAAGGGCCTTCAGCATGTGGATGGTGCTCGGGGAATTGGGCGTTTACCAGCTCACACATCCGTACGGCAAGATATTTCCATGAAACCTCAGTAAATACTCAGCGCCTCTTTTATCGCAGAGACTAAGGCTTTGGTGGCAACGCCTGCGCTGACCCTCGATCGTTAATCACTTCCCACGCGGTTTCCGAATCAGCGGCTGCAACTATTCTCACTGCTTGTTATTGCCTTCTACACTGACTGATAACTAACTACCCCAACACAGACTCATTCTGACTGAACGAGTATATAATTTCCACCCGACACATTGGTTGCAGCACCATCAACAAGTTTCACACTCTGCCGCCCATTTATAGAAACTAGTTTGCCACCAACACCAGGCAGAGAAACGGTACCCGTAGTCCCGATTGGAGTATTGAAAGAAAAGTCCTTATACTTGCCATTACTTTCAAGGTCAAAGACAACTGAAATAGTACCCTTAGAAGTTGAGAACCCCGCATCGACGCTGCTCAGACTTCCTTGAGCGGGGCAATTGTCCAGGTACTACCAGCCGACCCCGTGAGCTGGATACCCGCCGCATACGCCGTGAGCGCATACGTGGGACCCGTCGACCAGCCATGCGCCTGCGAGATGCGTGCATCGTCGTCATACGCGGCGTAATGAATAGATCCATCAGTAGAGTTTCCCTCGATAAACGTCGACTGCGTGAATTTGGCATCGTTCAACATATACCCCCACTCGAGACGCATCAAATCCAAAGCATAGTCTAGTTGGTTGGCGAGAAAGTATGCCTGCAGTTCAAAACCACTGACAAAGGGAGAAATCATTGCGCCGGCCTCAGGAGCAGGCGCGCCATAGGGGCCCCAGCGGGCTTTGAGGGCGTTAGAAATTGTTTGGCTTTGGGATGAGGAATTTGTTAGGCCGGACTTGACGGCCCAGCTGTTTCCATCCTGTGGGTGTAGCGTGGTGGTTTCGTTGTCCATATATAACCCAGCTGAGCGGTCCCAGAGGAGGTTGTTTGCAGCGCTCTTAATCCCGGCTGCAATGTTTGCCCAGTGTGCGTTGTTGGATATTTCACCGAGTTGTTCGCCTAGATCTTGGGCTTGGCCAAGGACATAGTAAAGAATCGCATTGGCCTCGATATTCTGATGATCACATATTAGCTGGAGTATCCAAGGGAAAGGGGGGGGGGAAGCTTACATGTGCTCCCATTCCATATCGCAGCCAGTCAAGATCGTCAGTCACATTAGCCAGTCCCGTGCTATCGACACTCTCCAACACCCATTCAACGCCCCTGACGTATTGATCCCAGTAACTGCCCAGCCAGACCGTATCACCGGAGAATCCATATAAAAAGGACATTGCAATCAGGCTGTGACAGTGATATGTAAAACTCATGTAGATATTAAACGGTATTCCGCCCCAGGGCAATTGGCCCGCAGATGACTGCAGTGCAAACAATGCTTCAATCCCCGCCTGAAGACTGTAAAGGTCACCAGAGCTCACAGCAATGCTCTGCAGGGAAATAGACTTGTCGCCGGGCCAAACTGCCCTGTCGCGCTTCGCGCCGTCGGTGATGGTGCTGGTACCGTTGGCGATGGTAGTGTTGGACCACCAAGTATTAAGAATTGTGTTATTGATGGCGCTCGAAGAAGCATAGCCATACTCCGGGTCAACGGTACATAGCTGGTCTGTGTATGCGCCAGCATACCAGATGCGGTTGAGGAGTTCATCGTTCGAGTGGAACCAGCCGATATACGCCGCCTGAAGGTCTTGTTGAGTGGGGGCAGCTGTGAACTTGACGTTTATAGATTTCAGGTTCACCGTAGCGGTTGTATTGCTCACGATTGTCAGATATCGAAAGCCGCCTCGGGCCTGTTTGGCCTCTGGAGTAATTGTTCCGCCTGTATCACCGACAAGAAACCATAGGGGGGCGTCAAGGCCTGTATTTGCAGTGGCATCGCAAGCCTCACTGCTAATCCATTGGCTTGACTCAGTGAATGTAACACCTGAATAGGCAGATTCGGATGAAGACGATTGGACATCTAGAGAGACAAGGCCCTGGACATTCTTGCCAAAGTCATAGGCGACGGATGAAACGCCATGGAAGACTGCCGCGCTGTCACTGGAAGCTTTCAACACGGCGTTTGCGTTGGTTACAGACCCGTTTATTTGATGGACTGATACAGGCAACAAGTCTCGAGAGGACGGGGCTAGGATGTATTCCTTGTATGGGACAGCTGCTACCAGTGCTGGCAGCAGCAGAGTATAAATAAGCTGCATCATCGTGGAGTCTGAAGTCGATGCTAGTGCTTTTACTCTTGAATAAATGTTGGGATAGGATCAGTGAAATAGTAACAACTACCTATTCTTGAGCGCTGGGATCCGTGCACAGAACGCTCTATCTAACCCTAACCCATCAGTTTAAATCCAACCGAATGCTCTAAATCAAATGTTTCCCCCTCGAAACCTGTGCCCTCGGGTTATAAACCCCCGGATTGCCCCCGGATAAATCGATGGTGGGTGTGTTCCCCGCATTTTCTTTCATCATCACTAGCATTTGTGAGTGTGGCCCTGGCTTTGGCGATCATCTCGGTATCGTAAAGCGGCAGTTCAATGGGAAAGGTAGCGCCGAAATCCCTGATATTTGTTGGATTATTGCCGCGTACGCAGGCTTAGCTCCGAGGTCCAAATATCGGAATATCCGATACTGTATGTACTGCCCATATGGATGCCAAATCTCGGAAGAAGAATACCTTGTGTGGTCGGCATGGTGTTACTTGTAGCAAGACGACGAGAACGATTATGTATATATTAGGGCCAATTGGAGTTGATCAAGGCAGAAGAAAGGTTATATATAAATAGAGCAAATACCAACTCATGTTTTTTGGCTAGCTAGTTAGGTACATAAGGCAAGACTAGCATGCGATATCAATTCTATTGGTCGTTCTATTGGTCGTCCCATTCATCAGTCCATTGCAGCCGATTGTAGGTTTGTGTATCCACACATACAGTACTCTGTGTTGAAGGCTATGCACATTTCATTCGTTCCCGTGAGAGCCCTAAGATATCAAGCGATGATTATATCACGAGGATGGGTATTGTTGTAGCAGTACATAACTTTTACTGCCTGAGGCATAATATTGCGGCCTCAGGCGTCCATCGTTCCTTCCATTTAAAAAATGGCCAACGCATTCGGCGGGCTCGCAACTCCCCCAATTACATTCAGCGGCTCACTCGTGAAAAAGAACGTCGACCGCTCTGCTTTGGCACACTGCGTCGCCAAATCTTCCAAATCAAAGAGTTCGCCGATCGGCATGCCGAACCCGGCGAGGAGCACGGGGTGGAGAAAAAAACCTTGCGGTGCTGGTTGTGCGTATGGCATGGTTAGTCTTGCATAACATTCACGCCGAACCGGCTAGGAACAAAAAGGCTGTGACTTACGGAACGCCTCGAATCCTGGTGAATCGGTACACACGGCTGCAATGCCGGAATCCCATAGCCACTCTGCAAACTCCTTCGAGTTCTCGACGCCAGGGTACATGAGTGGATTCGCAGTCATCACCTGCTCGAGTTTTTCCGGTGATGCATTTGAGTATGCTTGTAGGAAGCCTGGAAATATACTCGTTAGGAGGAAATACCTATGGATGGATGACTTGGGACAGAAAGATTGCGTACCAGTACGAATAACGAGAATGTCACCCTTACGTACTGACAGTCCGCTTTCTTTTAAAATATCCTTCACTGTGCTGAGTGGAATAGTTGACCTGTCCAAGGGGTCGAAGGAGATGTTGTGTTTTGCTGCATATGATGCAAAGTCAACCAGCACTCCTCGTCCGACTATTCCTTGTTTGCACCATGCTGCGATTGTCAGAGCTCATTTTTTTTTTTTGCAAGACCTATTTAGTGACTTACCGTGAATTCCAATTCTATCCGTCTGCTTCTCGAGGATTTCTGTCCTCGTCACTCCGTTATAAAACACGCCATTAGCATACCCGCAATGCCGGAAGCCATCCCACTGCGAACTCGTCTGCGTATTGAAATGCAGAGTATCGTCCTATTCAACATTAGAAATTATTATACTTTAAATAACTGCTGGGAATGGGCAAGTTACAAACATAGCCCCATCTTCAATAGGGCTGATCCGGTGTTCCAACACCTGCCTAAACGAGGCTGGCTTGGTCATTTGCTGCAGAGACCAATTTAATCCCACGCGAAGTCCAGTCTGGATCTCCTCTTTGGCTGCCGCCACCACAACCTCGCCGGTCAAATGATTGAGCGTGCCGAGCTCATCATTCTCTCCCCAAACACCCCATGCCGAGTGTGGTGGGTGACTAGCATCGAGGGGAAGGGCGCTGAACGGCGGGATCTCCATGTTCTTTTTCTCAGTCTAGTTACTGCGTCGACATGGGCAGAAAGCTTCCTTGTTAATTGACATGTCAATTATTACCTTTTGCAACGTCGTACATGCTGATCGAGATTGCGCGTTCTTGGTTGCGCGTGATTATACGACGGTTAAGTGCTGGGCCGTGCGAGGAAGTTAAACCGGCGATTTGGGCGGACTTCAAGCTCGTAATTGGAAGGGGAGGTCAGCCCGGTGAGTCCGGTTCTCCACGATTTAGTGTTTTCAGCCTGGAATCACACCGAGTCGGCGAAAGAAAAAGCCGTGAAAAGCAAGCTTTTTTACAGTTGTTAACGTGTGCGGAGGGCGCCCCGGAGGGAACCCCGACCTGAAGAGTCTCGGCTTGCAGTGCGGAGGATGCCGTCTCGACCAACCACATGCCGGCATTTGCAAACATCTCCAGCATTTCTCCTCCACATCGGCCGGCCAAGCACTCCACAAGAAAAATATTTACGACTGAGTCAGTCCGGAGGTTCGGGATCTGGGGTTTAACAGGTGCAGAGTCAGTGGGATCGGTACGAGACGAGAAATCCCACGTGGGACATATAAGTATACCATGGCTCCTCCTCGATTCAACCGAATTCACCCACCTTAACCTGCACATACAAACTGTGAAAAAGATGTTTTCGCATCTCCAGGGTAGCGCTCTCACCACAGGCATCACCATTGCCTGTGGTGCCGGCTTCTTCCTCTTTGGTTACGACCAGGGTGTCTTTGGTGGAATCCTCACCAACGACAACTTCCTGCAGACCTTTAACAATCCCGATGCCACTATTCAGGGCCAAATTACCTCGCCATACTATCTTGGTGCCATCTTTGGTGCTATTTTGTCACGTTTCATTGGAGACCGCATTGGTCGCCGCAAGGCCATCATGATCGGTTGCACGTTTCTCACCGTCGGCGGTATCCTGCAAGCTACTGCCAGCACACTTCCTCATATGATTATTGGTCGCATCGTTGGCGGTTTTGGTACTGGTCTGAACACAACAGCCATTCCCATGTGGCAAGTGGAGACGTCCAAACAGCATCACCGTGGTCGGCTCGTCATCATGGAGCTGGTGCTCAACATCTTCGGTATCGCAGTGACTAGCTGGATAAATTACGGCTTTACTTGGTTGCCAAACAATTCCGTTTCGTGGAGATTCCCCCTTGCGTTCCAGTCGTTCTGGTCCATTGTTACTTTTGTCTTGACCATCGCCATGCCAGAGTCACCGCGTTGGCTCGTCCTTCGCGGCCGCGAGGAAGAAGCCAAAGACATCCTTGCCAGACTCATGTCAAAAGATATCGAAGATCCCGAAGTCACCGAGGCTCTCAACATTTTGTCTGCTACCGTAACCCATGAACTCGAGACTGAAAACGCGGCATTGTCCAACATCTTCCACAACGGCCCCAACCAGAACCTGCGCCGTATCCTCCTCGGTGCAGGTCTCGCGCTCATGCAACAGGCTTGCGGTGTCAATATTATCGCCAACTACCTACCAGTCGTGCTCACAAAATCCGTCGGTCTCCCCGATCGTTTAGCTCTGGTCATCTCCGCTGTCTACAGCCATGCATTGACCATTTGGGCCACCACATCTATGCTAGCCATCGACTCCATCGGCCGGAAAAACCTCCTTCTCATCGGCGCCGCCGGCCAAGGCATCGCCTTCTTCATGATCGCCATCGGCGTCCGCGTCGGAACCTACAACATGTCCATCTTCACCGTCATCTTCATCTTCGTCTACAACTTCTTCTTCGGCATTTCGTATCTCTCCATCCCCTGGCTGTACCCTGCCGAAATCAACTCACAAGCCATGCGAAATGTCGGCACATCCATTTCAACCGCTACCAACTGGATATTCGTCTACGTTGTTGTCCTCGTCACGCCACTCGGCATTGACAACTTGTCCTGGCGCTTCTACCTGATGTTTGGATTCTTCAACATTGCCTTCCTCCCCGTTATATACCTGTTCTACGTTGAGACTGCCAAGTTGTCGCTTGAACAGATTGATCGCCTGTTTGAGGTCTACTCTGAGAACCAGGATAACAAGATGAGCCTTACGCAGGCAAGGAAACAGGTTCTGCTCGAGGCTGAGATTGTGGGTAATGCCAATGGGGACGGTCTTGTTATGCAGACTTTGGGTCCAAAGGCGGATGCAGACCATGCCGAGGTTGTAGCCAATTGAACTTGAGGTGCTTTAGTATAGACAAGGCAGGGTGCTTTGCATGATTATGTTTAAAAGGATAGAAAGGATGGTGCTTGTGGGTTAGATAGACGGCTACAGCAGTATATTTATGACTGCGTTTTGAATAATTGTTGTTACGAGATTAGTTTACATTCAATTGCATTCTAACCTTTCATAGTTTCTATGTTTCTATATTTTTTGGCGGACTTGTTAACCTGAGCAGCCGAGACTGGCACGCGATTAGGGTTACCAACCCGCACAGACATCTTCATGGCTTTCCCTTTTTGTGAGAAATATGCATAGACGAGAGTTCCACCACAACCACATTGCTGAGCTTGCATATGAGTGTGGCACAAATGATCACGCGCTTTCCCTAGAATGGCAACCAGTTCTTAGCTCCTCAATGTGTGGATTTGTTTGGCCTTGCATATGGACCAGAGCATTGGGTTCAATTAACTATCTTTAAAAGATTGGTAATTAATTGTTTCTTAATTATACTACTATTTGCCTTACCACCAGGCTTCACCGTGGCCTTCCATAGGCCACCCCAGTAGTAGCGCAGCCTGGATATTAGTCCATGATAACTAGCCCTCGCCTCCTTATCACCTTATCTTTTCTTCCCTCCCTTCCTCTCCTTGTCCATTCACACTTCGTATCTAAATATTCTGCTTTGCTGTAGAATCAAGAACAATGGATCCCATCAACAAGATCCCCACAAAGCCATTCGGGACATGGAATAGTCCGATAACCGATGAGATGATAACCTCGGACTCCATTGTCTTTACAGAGGTTTCTGCTGCGGTGAGTGCCTTGAATGCCAACCCATGAGGAAATATATTGAGAGTGTCAGCCAGATGGTTCACTATACGTTGTCGAAAGCCGTCCAAGCGATGGCGGAAAATGCCATATCGTCCAGTGGCGGCATGGTCAAGACATCCTGCCACCAGGCTATAGTGCTCGATCGGCTGTGCACGGGTACGGCGGAGGTGCTATAGCCCCTCTAGCGGATAGCAAGAGACTACTAGTATTCTCAGACGCAGCTACAAACGGGGTGTATATTCTGGAGTGTGCCACTCGCCGTGTCAGAGCAGCCATCAAGCCGAATGCGCAAGTTTACTTTGCTGATTTTGACGCACATCCAAATTGCGAGTGGGTTCTAGCAGTCTGTGAAGACCATCAAACGCAGATAGTAACCAATACTATTGTGGCGATCAATCTGGCACAGCAGAACGCGATGCACACTATTGCCGCCGGAGCAGATTTTTATGCGCACCCACGCTTCAATCCGAAGGGGGACCGGATCTGCTGGATTCAGTGGAATCATCCTAATATGCCCTGGACAGGGAGTGAATTATTCGTAGCGCCGTGGCAGCGTGACGACGGCACTATTGGGAAGCCCATATTACTTGCAGGACAAAAGGGCCGTGAGAGCATTGCGCAGCCCCGATGGGCCCCTGATGGCACGCTATTCTTTGTTTCGGATTGCAGCGGTTACTGGCAACTATGGCGATGGCATCCGGACTGGATTGACGATCCACGTCCGATTCCGATTGAGTTGGACGGTCTGGAAACAGGTGAATTTGCTGGGCCGGAATGGTGGCTCGGAAGGTAGTTTCCCTTCAAACCCTCGCAACAGAGTCCCATTCTGACTGATTATTAGCTCTACATATGTGTTTCTCGATTCCGACACCATCGTAGCCACATGGACACATAGCGCCACTGAACATCTTCTCATCATTCATCTCGCGACTTGGAAATATGAATTCCTCACGGGTCCTGCTGCGTTGCTCACAGGCATTGCTGATAGCGCCATAGCCGTAACTTCGCCCACAAGCGTGGCTATTCTCGCATGCACTCCTACTTCTCCGCAGGCTTTATACCACTTGGACGTGAGAAATCCGGCTTCTTCTCTTACCATGCTACGTTCCTCGACCACAACAACCTCTGTACCTGCCGCAATGTTCTCGCCGGGCAGACCTATTTCATTCCCTCGTTCGACTGCCTCCAATGAAAATAAGGACATATACGATGCCAATGCATTCTTCTTCTCACCCCAAAACCCTCACTACAAAGGCCCCAAGGGCTGCCTACCGCCACTTATCATCTCTATCCACGGAGGCCCCACGCTACACTCAGGCCCCGGCCTCTCTCTCCAATGGCAGTATTACACCACGCGCGGTTTCGCAGTCGCACTGCTGAATTATGCCGGTTCATCTGGCTACGGAAGAAAGTACCGTGATCTGCTCGACGGCCAATTGGGCGTTCTCGACGTGCACGACGCCGCCGACTGCGCACACTACCTCGTTTCCGCCGGTCTCGTGAATCCATCGGCCATTGGTATTACGGGTGGTAGTTCCGGTGGCTACGCTGCCTTGTCCGCAATCTGCCAGTTCCCTTCCCTCTGGGCTGGCGCAGTAAGTATTTCGGGCATTAGTGATGTTGAGGCCCTTGTCCGAGACACGCACAAGTTTGAGAGCTTTTATGCGCTGCGCCTCATTTTTGGTGGGGAGCATATCCCTGAAGAAGAATGTGAGAGACAACGAGTCTATCGGCAACGCAGCCCTCGTTACCTAGCGGCGCAAAAAGGGATCAAAATCATAGCGAGAACGTTGCTGCTCCAGGGGACTGAAGATCATATCGTGCCGGTGGATCAGGCCAAGTTTATGGCACATTCAATCCAGTCTAATGGCGGTGTGGCAAAGCTAGTTTTGTTTGAGGGTGAGGGTCATGGATGGCCGCGAAAGGCAGAGAATGCACTGCTTGCGGTGCGAGAACAGAGTCAATGGTGGCGCGAGAGTCTAGCAAAACAGGAGGTATCCGTAAGTCGGCAAATGAGGATGTATTTGGTGATCTTCCTTTTGTTTACTCTCGCTTTCCTGGCTAGCAAATTCATATCAAAAAGTCAAGAGACAGGTTTTTAAAATTGTTACAACTCACAAGTACATAAGAAGGGAAGAGACTATAGGTAGCATAACTACATGCAGAACTTTTGAAAGCTCAATAATGTCATCATCATTGCACGAAATCGACCTCGAACCTCCGATTGAAGGCTAGTTGCAAAAATCCGCGATAAATGCCCACTGCAAAGCACGCTTCGTTTCTGAATCCCATCCATTTATCGACTTTGGGAAGAAATCAAATTTTCCAATCAGCGACGCATCGTGGGAAATTATGACGAGAACGTCTTCATCCGCGTCGAACTTGCACAGACTTTTAATTGAGTCTTCGGCAGCCCTTTTATTCACTGTACAATGCGTTGGCATTTTATAGTAAGGCCTCTCGCAACTCTTCTCAGGGTGTATTTCGAGGAAGAACGACGGTGGGCAGGCGTATATTGAAGATTGGGCTTCTGGGCTTAGGGGAGACTCTCTTGTAGGTCGAAAGACACCTGGGTAATGACAGATATCTCCACCTAGGAGCACAAATTTATCCCGCGCGTGTTCTGAACCTGAAGCCAGATCTACCCGGGCTAATGCAGCCAAATGCCCGACTGTATGTCCAGGGGCATCAAGTAGAAACAAGCTCCCGTCGCCCAAGTAATCGTCGGCTCGAAATCCACCAATTGAGAGAGATTCATTCCCATGGTCGAATGATATCTCACGAACTTCACGCCGTTTCCAGTCTTCGTCGATCAGCGAAGAGTCAGGATTCACCGGCCATCCCGGTAGATATGCACTCTTAAAGCCCGGTCCAACGACAACCTCGGTGGTAATGGGAAACTGACTCAGGTTGCCTACGTGATCGAAATGATGGTGGCTGAAGATTATAGCGTTGATATCTTTCGGAGACAAGTGACAACCTTCCTCCATCAAGATCTCCCGAATATCCTTTTGCACATGCAACTCCCAGCCGGACTCGGCAAGAAATTTTGCAACCGCTGGTGGATAACATGTGACGTCTTTTCTTAGTCCCAGATCAAACAGGACCTTGCGCTGAAGCCCAGGGTGCTCGATAAGGAATGAGAATGATGGTATATCGAGAGTCTGGTGCTGCGATATGCTTGGCTCAAGTAGATGGGAGGATGGAAGTCGCATGCGTGTACTGTATCAGTGTTAGTCTAGATCTACACACGACTTGATGATCTTCAATTTTGGATACCTGTCAATGACTGAAACCCTCACAGCAGCTGAGCCGCCTGGAATATCAAGAGAACGATTCATTGCATTAAGCTGCCGTGTCATGGACTGGTTGACTACAATTGCTTACATTCATAGCGGTGTTCCTCATGGCATGAAAAATCGCATGTGAGTCACCGCCACGGACACCCAGTAGTGGGGTATGTATGGAGCAGCTCTTGTTTTTTGTAGTGTTCATCGTAAGCCTCCTCTCTATCCTGCAACCCCTTAACCTTCTCTGCCTGTCTGGATTCCCTGTTACAGTATCCTTTTCTTTGGATTTTGATTTCGAAGTCTGGTGCCAACAAGTTTGGATACCCTTCCATACATTTCCCGAGCTACCTGTTGTTCCGCCGTTATATATGGTGGTGCAACAAATACTTGTTGACCGGTGGTGTCTATTATTATAAATCAAGGAGAGTAAACCAAATCAATTTATTATATAGTAATGTATAGGTAAAATGAAGAAAAGAAAAAGAAGTATGGTGGGATTGTGAAGTATAGCCAGCATACTTCACCGTCAACCGGGGCTAAAGAAAATAATGAAAAAAATAAGAGAATAGGAAGAGAATAGGAAGAATGAAAGAAATATAGTAGGATGTTTTGAAATAGTGAGCATACTTCGCCGTCGACCAGACCAAGGAAGTGCCATAAGCAGCTAAGTTAGGGTTACCGACCCTAGCCCTAAACATCTCAGCCACCAAAATAAGTCCTGACAGACATAGTCATGACGATCCATGTCCGAATGCCGATTTTGGAAATGCCCATGCCAGAAAGGCGTAAAAGGCCAAGAAAATACTACCCAGAAGCGATAAAATCCGAAGAAAGAGCTTGGCGCGAGCGATTTGCTCCTTGTCGTTTTCCGCCGTCAGCTTGCTGTATTGGCTCTGCAAGCCATCAATTTCTTTCGTCCAACCCTCCACTTTCTTCAGCATCTCATCCGTACTCTCCAGCTCCTTGGTGATGATTAAGTCCTTCATCTTCTCTAACGCGTTGTCCTCATCCAGTCCTACATTGAACTTTTTCTCCTTGTCACGTCTATATTTCGCTTCCAAGATCTTGAGGTCAATTTCAAGTCTGTCTCGAAGGCGGCGGAGCTTTTTGGGGCCCTCGGTGTGCATTCTTCTGCATGCTTCTGCGGTGGCGGACGAGACCATGATGTTAAAATAAGGACCGACTGTTCTCATTGCAGTATCCAGCGCTTTGGCACTGGCTTCGAGTTCGTCATAATGTCGATGTATTGTTTCAGGGGATGTTTCCAGGAATTTGAATTCCAGAAGCGTGACAATATTATCTATTATTTCCGGGTCAACGATGATGTTGTTGTTGTTGTTGTTGTTGTTGTTGTTGTTGTTGTCACCGTTGTCGAAGTCGTTCCAATCGAGTAGAGGGTAAGAAGAGTCCATTGCACTTCAATCAACAAGTCACTCAGCAAGATACCTGGATTGGTAATGAATCTAACAAGGTTCAAATGAAGTTATCAAATTCTTCAAAGATTGTTAATGAAGAGAACCAAATATAACCCATGATGGACCCTCGAGGAACAGCCTTTTATACACCATCAATTGAAAATTGACTCAGAGACTTCTTCTTTATATATGACTCTATACAACGGACTCGCCCAGCATTATGAGGCCTGGAAGCATCGATGATGCGTCTGAAGGGCTGTTTATCCCATCTCTTCTGAATTGGTTGCGTAGTAGACTCACAAGGTGACTAGACTATGTGTCAAACAGCTTCTACTATATACGACATTAATCTAAATATTGACTCAGTAAAATGGCTTTGCAGATTCCAGTCCTCGCATCTTGATTATGTACTACGGGAAAGTGCTCTAGGTTATGATGGCCAGCTATCGCCAGTCATATATGAACTTGAGATGAACGCCATTCGACTTGAAAAAATGAGTCTATCAATAACCAGATAGTTTGAGTACGGTAGGCATAAGTGCTGGATTTCTGGCTCAAGTTATAGCGTGCATATGTCTATCCAATTGAACTTGTAAATAGATTGTTTTGGTCTTTTAGGGCTTTCATTCCTATGCCCTATATCTATCTGCCGCATCCTTGCCGCAGTAGAATCGAACAGAGTCACAGAAACACTTCAATAATACCCAGAGTAGACAAAATTGGTCAATTTATTTAATTGAAAGACGTCAATTGCAATTCCAAGGTTGCATATAAAGAAAACAACACAATTTTTGAGCAAGAAAATGACTGGCCAAAGATGGTGTTTATGCGCTGAAAGTGGTGAGAGCGGATCGGCGCCGGGGCCTCAGGCCGGCTTCAGGCAGGGGCGCGCCACGGCGGCACGTGATTGGCTAGATAGATGGCTACAGCAGTATATTCATTACTGCTTTTTGAATAAAATGTTGTTACGAGATTAGTTTACATTCAATAGTGGAGTTATAGTTCATTCCAACCTTCTATATCTACCTAGGCGCTGTCAGATGGAGATTTATTTCTGTACTTCTGCACTTTTTGGCTGAGGTGTACAGTGGGTGTCAACAACTATCCGGACACCCTCCCATACATTTCCACCTCTTGTTCTACACGTATAATGTCCCTTGAGGTGTCGGAACCACCAAAAATGGTCGTCCTGGGACCCTAGTTTATATAATAATAGTACTACTTTAGCGACATACACTGATCGTGGTCAAGACGCCGGCGAAGAGTTAAACCTTGCTATGGCACTTGCCACAAGATCTGACGGCATTGGCGGAGACTGGATTTCGGTAGACTACGAAAACTTTGTCACGATGTTTTCATTCCCAGATGCAATTCACTTTGATTCGAACAATCTTCCTCGCGTAACCAACGACTCCTTGGTTCTCCAAGACGTGAGAGCGCGCATCAAAAATCCAGTGACTGGACCCGAAAGTGGTGAAACCGGGTTCAACTGGCAGAATATCGTCGATCTGATCATCACCCGATTTTCTTATCGCATTGAAATGATGCTTTCTCCAATCGTCGCATCAAATCATCACGAGTTCAGACGTCAAGTCCATCTCGCACTTCAGCCTTTCATAGATGTCACGGCATGAAATAGCACTCTGGAAATAGAAAGATGTGCAACACAGTCTTGGCTACCAGGCACCGATCTGACGACAGTTCCAGCGCAAGCAGTGAATTATGTTTCCAGGCATCTGTGTTCCAGCCTAGTCGCAGCTGCAGAGGCGGAAACTTACACAGAGGGCATCAGAATCATCAAAGCTTTAAAACACGCTCTTGACTGGGTAGCGTTCCGGAAATGCACATGTAGCAAGATCAATGAAGTATGTGAACTTCCTATCTGGCCATCTGGTAGCAAGGAGGACTATATTAAACCACCATGCGGGACCGGCAAGGGTCACGGTAAAGGTGGCTACTGGGACTTGATGGGCAAACACAGAGCTGAATGAAATCTCTCCGAATGCGTCATTGATATCTTGTAAATGTCACTGGTATAGGTGATGTTCTCTAGAACTGCCGCCCCTAGCATCGGCATACCTCTTAGTCGTTTCAATATGCATGCCTGTGTGCGCCAAATTGTAGCTTTTAGGTGTCTCCCATGAACTTTCATCTTTTGGATGTTGATGCTGCTTATCGCGCACTCGGCCAGCTTCGGAATGGTGGACACGCTGGGGATGGGCGAATGCCAGGGCATGTTCAGGCTCGAATGCAAGCCACTCAGTACCATTGACCCTATAGGGGCTCGCACTTCCGTGGTAGAATTCCACGCCCGAGGAGATCGTTGCAATGAAGAAAGACAGGCCATTGTGCTGCAATACGCTTCCAAACTCCTTCATTGAATTGTGCAGCGCATTGAAGATATGACTAGCATGGACGATTCCATTCGGCTCTATGAGTCCTTCTCCTTGTGGACGCAACATAGGATTGGCTTCTACGTGCCATGAAAACGCAAGCCATAGCAGCGACCGCATTGTCCGCATAGTGATATCGTGACTTTTTTTGCAGGTCCAAGAATCCTAGTAGAGCTCGACAATGGGTCGGAATGTGCACTCTTCACGGCAGTATAAAGGTCAGCACTCATAGATAAGCCAGCAAGCGAATGGGTGCAATACTGTAATCAGATGCTATGAAATTTTAAGCGACAATGTCATGGTTTCCATCAAAGCTCTGGGCAGTGGGCAGAACAAGTCGACGGCGTCTTTTATTTTTGTGTGTAGAGACGTGATAATGCAGCTGAGTGGGCTAGGGCTCCATGTTGACATGGTCCGATGCGGACAGAGCAACGGTTGCTCTTTACAAGACACTAACCTTACTCAGGGCGACCTTGCGAGACAATAATCTGACGCCCTTTAATTTCTATTTCACCCTTCTGCTACGGAAAAATGGCGTCGGATAATTTGATTGATTGGCTGGCATTCTTGAGCCAAGCACATTACACGAAGTAAAAAGCAGGATTTCTATCTAGGCAATGATCCTTACGTCGTTCGTGGAGTCCTTCTTGAACGATATGGGTTCATCTGCGGGTGGCCAAGTATGCCCACTTTTTATTTTCACGAAACCAGCCAATCAATCATTAGGCCCAAATCAGATAAGATCATTGTGATATGAGGGAACTTAAATTGATCGGATCGATCGGCAATCCCATGCTATACGATGAGACCACCCGGGCAGCCTAGAGAACTTTTGCATACACGTCAGAACTAAAAACTCGGCATGATGGCTTACCTTTATTAGTATCCCCCCTTCCTGACCGATTTGAACCTCCCCGTCTTATTTCATGGACTTCCCTTGTGCGTTTGCCTGAGATTCTCTAATGCCTTTCACGATGCAGCTGTTTACCACTCTTTCGATATTTTGGACCGTTCCAATTGTGAATGCGTATGTCCCTACGATGATACCGTGAAACACATCGAGCAACCTGCTGATATGATACTTAGCTTGAGTTCATGTGTCCTAAGCTGTCAGGCTACGGCTGGTGAAACTGAATGCGGCACAAGCTACTAGTACGATCACCCAAAAACCTCCTCGTCCTTTGATTATGAATAACTGATCTCTTGTCAACAGCAATGAAACTAGCTGCTATTGTGACAACGGTGACTTTTTGTCAGATGTAAGATCTTGTGTATCCGCGTGCGTTCACTCCTTGCGCCTCAGTTCTTGCCATGTATCATTCCTGACCAAGATTACAGAAGTTGCACCGACGACCTTGGAGATTTCTACGCATACCGTGGCTCGGAATGTGCGTCCTCCACTTCAACGGCAACTGCAACCGCAATCTCAACAGGTGCTGCTTCGACTTCCACCATCGTATTAGATAGTTGCGTTCTATCATGCGAGGTCACTGCTGCGACTACTGTGGGTGGTTCCTGCTCTTCAACCAATTAGTATGTACCGATATCAAAACGAGAGAAGAAAGCAATGTTCTGCAACTAACATTAAATCACGTCCAGCAACGACACAACATGTTTATGTGACACTGATGAGTTTGCTACGCAAACTCTGGAGTGCATTGACTCGTTAGTAGCTTCATTATGTCTATTCAAGTAAACTCTAACACTAGTCGCAGAGACTGCGCTGATGAAGCTGGAAATTATCACGTGTGGCGTGGAGCCATTTGCCTGACTGATGGCGAGACAGCAAATGCAGATGCTGCGGATTCTACTGGTTCAGTAGCTACAAGTACAAGTTCCAGCACCTCTTCCTCCACTTCCACATCCGCTGCCAATAGTTCCGGCGGTTCTAGTCTCAGTAAAAGCGCTATTGCAGGCATTTGCGTTGGGTCCATCGTCGGCGGAGGAGCCTTGGTTGGGCTGGGTGCAATGTTGCTCGTACACAGACGCCGGCGGAATCCTTTTGCCGACAGAAATAATACTAACATTGATGCAATTGGTCTGCATAAATTGCGCTCTTCTACATCAGCAAGAACAAATGAAGGAACTGATATTTGACGACTATTATCTTCCCTAGTGGTTGATGAAGGTTATGGCTTGACGGGCAGACGAAACTGGTAATGTTATGACTCAACATTATTTTTTTTTTTCACTTCGTTATCATTTTATTTTATTGCTTTTAACAGTCCAGAGTAAATTTTTAGCTACTAGATTGTATGCTGCTTATATTAATATGCACTGTGTGTTCATGGAGGTTGAAAGGAAAGCAAGATGAAATGATGCATTCATTAGGAAGAGTAAAGGGATTAGGTAATAGAAATCACATAGGTTAAATAGGTATGTTCGTACACAGAAATTGTCGTTTTGTCATGGCTGATATGGAACAATACCGCACAAAACACAAGTCTTTAATCCAATAGCTAGGCACTGAAAACTAGTCATGTGTTGTGTGGGAGTGTTCTACCACGATGTAGAGCTAAGATGGCAACTTAGCTCTTCCGACTTTCGTAGGCTGATTGCTCAGAAGTTGTTGAAAGCTCCGAAAGCGCTGACCAGGAAGTTCCATATTTGTTAATGTAGTGACAATTTGTTTTTTTCACTTGCAGATGACATAACTCCTCGCAAACCACCCATGAAATGGGAAGGAGCATTGAGTTTATGACTCATGCGACAGCAATGGTCCTAGTTTCAAAGCCTTATAGATCGCTTAACTCTACCCGAATACCTAGAGCTCGGTACTAGTGTGTCGGCGTAGTACGTAACACTGGCATTTGCTTCCGAGTGTATCCTGACTAGAAATCTAGTGAAGGCTTGTCGTGTGTGGGACTAACAAAGCTAGATGGTGATAGTGTAAGTCAATTTTAAGCTAACAGCACTTTTCTTGATTATCAACGATGCCTTTCAACCGCCGATTCCGCTCTCGGCTTTCTATGTCCTCTTATCACGCCACTGGAATTATCAAGACACGAGGTACTCCGAGTCATATCGGCTATGAAGAACGGAGCAATGATGCTGAAACTTGACCTATTTGATGGAGGGTGAGCCGGAACGTACAAATAGAGTCTATTCGATATCGCTTATATATGACTGAATTGCTTACTCTCTATTCTCTTGTTCTGTACACGACCAAGACCATCAATAGAAGTTTCCATATTCACTTGCTTCTGCAAACCCTTACGTTAAAATGAAAAATTTATTGGCCCTTGCGGCTTTTGGAGTTGTCACTGCCTTGGCCCAATCGTCTACTTCCACGGCCCCTCGTGGGGAGCCATCATCCTCCGAATCGTATGTTGTTTGAAATCTGTTTGATGTTGACCGAAATCTTACTTGATACGTAGTGACTGCGCTGCTTATTGCCAGCGGGATGCAGCCGCAACAGCAGATTGTTCTGTGGGGGATATAGAAGGCTGCTACTGTACCGAAGCCTTCGCTGAAGCCCAAGAGAACTGCTATAGCTCGTAAGTCTACGATGGACTAGAATATCGCACTTTCTAACTTCCTTTCAGAGATGCATGCACCACCTCAATGGCAGCGCTTATATCCTCCCGCTCTAGCACATGTGCTTCCTATACTGCCTCCGGAGGTGTCATCTCCGCTACAGCGGCAAACTTCACAGCAAGCTATACTACGCCAGGGGGTACCGGTTCCAGCATTGACTCATCCGCCGTCGCACAGTCAACAAATGCCAGTGCACAAACTGTTAGCTCCACCGGTTCCTCTTCGAGTGCTATCTCTACTGGTGCTGCTGGTACGTACAAGGCCACCTTCGGTCTTGCAGCAATCGCTGCAGCTGCGGGTGGCATTGCCATTGTTTAAGTTCTGTTTGGAGACCTATTACATGGTATCTCTGTGTGAAATGGACATGCATAATTTAATATAGGTTATTTTATTAATAAAGAAAGAATAGAAAAAAAGTCAAAGTAATCGAGAGAAGTAATAAGAAAAGTAGATAATTAAGATCTAATTTTTGTTATTAATCTATTTCTATTATATTAGAGCTTTATTTATAGATTTCTTATAGAGTTTGGTCTCTAAGCTGATTTTTAATTAGGATGCTTTAAACAGACAAAGTTAAGAGGCTTCTGATGTACAAAAGGCTTAGAAGCTAAGACTTATTCAAGAAGACGATAACTAATCCTGATCGATAGAAGATTGTATACTCAAGATTCATAGTTAATACAAGACAGTAAATAAAGACTAGATACATGGTAAATGAGCGTCCTTATATATCCAAAGCCCAACATATTCAACATAGCCAGAATCTGTCGTGGTGTTGTTACCAACAGAGCCTCGCTCTGCTGGCTCTGTTGCGGACAGATCCATTGTTAGTAGTCGATCTGCTCACTGAAGCGGCCCCACCTCGTATCCACTTTCAGGGTTTATCTTATTCGCTCAGTGCCCTCTAGGTACTTGACGTTCCCTTAGTTACACCAATCATAGTATGATTAGGTAAGTAGCGCCGGCTACTTTATCTATTGGCTGTGACGTTCTGATTCTTCTGACAAAAGCCTCTTAACTTTGTCTGTTTAGAATATTCTAGTTATACTTTAACAGTCATAAACTAAAATTTCTAATAAATATATAGAAGTTTTTAATTAATTTAGAATTGAAAAATTAGCTTAGAGACTAAACTTTATAAGAAATTTATAAATAAAGCCCTGATGTTAATATAATCAAAATAAATTAATAATAAGAATTAGATCTTAATTATTTACTTTTTTTGTTACTTCTCTCTATTACTTTAACTCTTTTCCTATTCTTTCTTCATTGATAAAATAACTTGCTAATAAACCTTTCCCAAAAGATGCCTGCAAGTTGCAGGCGTTTAGGTATTTTGGATAGAATATTCTTTTGAACCACCAATGTCATGAATTCCTGGTAGACTAGATTTTTGCCCTACGTGTGGTATTCGATGCTTCTTCACTGCAGCACTATGGAAGCATGATGAAATTGATTTGGGGATCATTAAACGGCGTTGTTCCCTGATGATCCAATTGACGCTATCAAAACCGGGCATTGGACGGAAGCAAGCCTCCCTGTCTGGCGATTGGAGCGGGAAGGTTAGAGGAGAACGCAACGGATATATGACCATCAATGCAACTTTCGACTATAATCAGACTCACGGACGACGCTTTGACTTACGCCGGGTCGTCGACAACAAATAGCTGGAATTTCTAGATTGTAAAGCCGGGGAAGAGAATGCGTGTTATGACTACCCGCAAGAAGGCGGTACGTGGTAGATGAAGACGAAGAGAAAATCTATAAGACAGTGGACCATTCTAAGTACGAAGTTTGATATTTTGGCTGCCCGATCACCAATTTCGGCAGTGTATCTGAAGGTGTGTGTCTAAGGTGAGTCAGGTTGCCCGTATCTCCCTGAAGCCTTTCGCCTGGACTAATCGTACCAAATGCTGATACTATACAAAAACAAGTAGAAAGTATTTCTTTTTTCCGCATTCTCACGGTGTCAGTTTTTCATAATTGACCAATCTGGTGCAAATACAGATAGTTCCAAACCACCTGAATATGGGACAGTTAAAGTCTGAAAAGGACTTGTTGGATCTTTCAAGTACTGAAGTAATTCCGCGTACCATGACGACGCTGATGTCGTGTTATCCGTGATAATAACAGTCCCCCGCTTCATATGAGGCTGCAGTAGTCTTAAGGTTGGTAGAGCTAGTGGTGTCCAAACTTTGGTTATGTATACGTTAGCAACCACCGAAAATTTCTTAGGAGGGGCGAGTAGAATAATCTTACTATCAAGAAGTAGAAGGTCAATCGGGAACAGATCTGTTTGCAACGTCTCGAGGAGATTCCCTTCTCTGATCTCCACATGATTCATCACGCATTCCCCAGCTTCTGACCAATGCTCCTTTGCTCTAGAAACTTTCTCGGGCTCTTTCTCGGTAGCTATCACCTTGCCCTCTGGGGAATTTTGTCCCACGGCTAGAGCGAGGTATATAGTGCTCACACCGTAGCTGGTGCCTGCTTCAACAACATTCTTAGCCCCAGTGGCAAGTATAAGCTGATAGATAAATTCGCATTTTTCTTTTTCAAGGGCGACGAATTTATCCGACATGAGCTCGTCCAGAGCACGTGTGCCTTCGATTGGATCCTTCTTTCGGAGTTCAACTAGTTTATCTCTAGCTTGGTTAATTGCCGTTTCTTGGGCAATGGACTCAGCATGCAAACGCTCCAATAGCTGAAAAATGTGCGCAGGGGCACGTAGGGGAGATATTGAAGTCGTTGAAGTAACCATTTTCTACTTCAACTGCGAAGGCGCCCAGAAATGTTTGGACTATGAATGCATCATTTGCAATAAGTGGACCCATCCTTATTTATAAATAATGTCGCATTGACTGATGACTAACAATCACTGAAACGAATCGTCTCTTGTCTCATCCCAGTTCGTATTTAAAACATGCTTAGATCCAATAATAAACATGAAAAGCTACAGAAAAACTGGAGCTCGGCTAACTTCCGTTCAGCAACCACTCTTCGAAGAATGTTGTCAATGCACGGCTCATCGCGCAAGCCATAACACTACCATGGTCCTCCCCTTCGTATTCAGTCAAAGTCAACGCCCGGAGATTGACACTCCGCCCCAACCTCTGATACATGCCATTGGCATTATCTCTCATCCCACGGGTTACTGCTGCAGCTTTACGTTTCTCGTAGTGCTCGGCAGTCTCGTCATGCCACTGAGAGGGATTTTGCTCGAGAGATCCAAAGAACATCATCAGGGTCGGGCGATTTAGTGAAGAGCTTGCAGTGTATTCTTTCTCTTCCTTTAGGATGTAGCCGTTTTGCCATTCTATCGAAGGACTACTCGCCATGTAACAGTCGAAAAGCCCGGGTTTTGTGAAAAGAGCGTGCAATACAAACAAGCCTCCATAAGAATGCCCAAAAAGAGCTTCTCGGGTGATAGTCAAATAGGGGAACTTGGCAATCACAAGTGCTCGGACGTCTCGCTGAATAAAGTTCAAAAAATTGTCCGCACCACCGAATTCTGTCGTGGAATCCAAGCAGCACGGGGTCAAATCAAAAGCTCGCCGCTTTTTATCGTAGACTTCCCCGTCGAGGGGATATCCGATGGCAACAACAATTCCTCCGCCGGAATAGTTGGGGCCGGTGGCTCGACGCCATGCCGCTTCCGTCGCTGTCATAAATAAGGCGTTACCATCTACAATATACCTGAGCTATTGTCAGCCCGCACTCACCAGCGAGACACCCAACTCACATGACTGGCGCTTTTTTTGCGGCGTTGGGACTGATCCCTTGCCAGTTCAGTGGCCAAGACAGCTGAACTCTATAATGCTCTCCAGCGTCGTTCTGCATGTCCCATTGCTCCGAATTTGGAATAACAACTTGGCCTTGTGGCGACCCCATGGCTCCAAGATTTAGCAAAGTTTTGGATACGATTCATAGGGCATGACGGTGTTAAATAGCAGGTTTTCCGCGCGGACCGCAGTTATTTCTTGGACACGGGCCCTTTGCCTCGTATTTTGGGGTTACAGCGAGACGATTGACTTCTCGCGAGTACGGTTGGCGATTGGTCAAAAGAAAGCCAGCTCGCTTGGCAACTCAAATAAACGGGACGCGGGGAGATTATCTGATCAGATAAATCGAGCACCCAAATTCTGCCAAGCAAATCTCAGCCTAGCTTATCTGATCTACCTTTTTTTGCTTATTGGGTTTTCAGACTTCCTGAATCACATCTGGCAGCAGAAACCGAACGCTGATTGCTGACCACCTTACAATGGACCAAGAGGACTAGCAAAAGCCGAATGTGCAATCATGCCAGGGAAACGCCATTCCCTACGTGGAGAGCACTTCCAGCTTCACACAAGAAGGCACCCGGAAGGCGAAAATACTCCGACATAATCTGTCGAGGAGAGGATTCATTGTGGCCTATGTTGGGTAAGTACGACGGTGACCTTCTTCAAAAGCGCACACTTATGTGATAAATTAAGACTCTTTCTAGCAATATTTGCAAATCGTCTTTCAGTATACTCAGCACTCGTATACAATGCGTACGCAACGAGTGCCTTCTCGGAGCATTCTCTTCTAGCAGCCGCTGGAGTTGTCAGCGATATCACAGAAACATGCGCTTATCCTATCATTGCAAAACTCCAAAATGTATGTGTGGAATCTGAAATCGAAATCGCCACGTTTCTCTAATACCTCGTCAGGTTGTAGGGCCTGCTGAAGCATTCACATTCTCCATAATTTTCTTGATTTTTGGATCCATCCTTTCTGCGGCGTGTCCGAACATAGAGACGTACATTGTAAGCTATGTTGTTGAAGACTGAACTTTATCAGATCAAGCTAAATTCTATTCATCTCAAAGGCCTCTGGAATTTTCACAGCAATTGGAGATACGAGCCTGCTCCTCACTGAGCAAGTCTTCATCGCAGAGACAACAACGCTAGCAAATCGAGGGCTACTCGCAGCCATCCCCGAAGGCGTGACGGGGATCATAGCTCTCTTCGTGGGAAGCATCATTGCAAACCAAGTCTTGAAAATTTCCAACTGGAGATGGGGCTATGGCATGTGGGCTGTAATTGTTCCCGTATGCGCTCTCCCTCTCATTCTGGTTCTTTTCCTTTTCCAGCGTAGAGCGACAGAATCCACAGCTACGTCCCGCGGCCACGGCGAAACAGACTGTAGGCGATCAAGAGTCCGGGATATTGGTCGCTTTTTTTGGACAGAGTTAGATATTCCCGGCGCTATTCTTCTGGCCGCTGGGTTTTCTCTAGTCCTCGTTCCATTGGTTTTGACAGGATCTTCCAATTCTGATCGCTGGGATACGCCGTCATTTATCGCCATGCTGGTCCTCGGCACTGTTCTTCTTGGCCTTTTTTGTGTGTGGGACGGCAAGTTTGCTAGGAAGCCAATTGCCCCTTATCGATTGATGACAAATCGTACTGTTGTCGCTGCATGTTTGATCGGAGCGTTTGACTTTCTCAGCTACTCTGTCTTCACTGACTTCTTTCCTAGCTATCTCCAAGTGGCGGCTGAGTACTCACCTGGTTTAGCGTCACGGGTCAGGTAAGTTATTAAGGCCCTGCGTTTTCACCCTTGTGAAAGACATGTTCTCAACTGATGCATTGACAAAAGCAACTCTTTAATTATAAGCTACCAGGCCGGCCGCTTGCTCACTGGGTTGCTTCTACGAATTACCAAGCGACCTCAGCTTTTGACATATATTGGCGTACCTCTTTGTTTACTGGGTCAAGGGTTACTGATTCGGTTTATGGATATGCCCGGAGAACATCCCGCAAATGAGGCGTCAATAGTTACTGCAAGAGTTCTTGTGGGGCTAGGTCGAGGCATGTATCACACGGCTTCCCTCATCTCAGTCCAAGCTTTGGTGTCGGAAGAGCAGCTTTCAGTGGCTACAGCGTTCTTCCTGACTTTGATGTCAGTTGGATCTGCAATTGGTGAAAGGTAAGTACTTCGTGCCTGGGCCTTCTATACGAACATGGAAAGAGTCACAACTAACATGGCTCTGGGATTTCAGTATTGGCGGAGCAATTTGGAGTCACACCCTTCAATCAAATCTCGTTGAACTTTTACCGGATCAGAGCAAGTCACAAGTGAACGCCATATTTGGGTCCATTGTTGTGGCGAGGGAATATCCACCCGGCTCAGCAGTTCGTGAGGCTATCAATCAGGCGTACTGTTCTTCCATGCGCTTACTCGCAATTGTCGCTACTGCATTCATGTCCCCGATGCTCTTTTTGATGTGCGCAATGCAGACAGTTATTCTGCCCTGAGCTAGTTTCAGATAGAGAAAGCTAGATTTATGCGGAAAAACATGCGTGGTTTTCAATTGATCATCCAGTTGACCTATTAGATCTAATTGATTAGGTGTCAATTCTAGTAAAATAATCCTTGTTGAATGCACGCACTATACAAGGCCCAGCGCTTGTTATGCTCCATGCCAATAAACATGTCAAATCCAAGCCCACAAATGGCTTTTTTTAAACTCCATTCAATAAAGTGCTCTACGCCATAAAATGCTCTGTGCCAACAAAATGTCCTGTGCCAAATCCTCAGAAGGTGAATTCTCGGGGGGAGGCTTCTTTCTTCCGCCTTCTATCAAAACAAGCTTCTTCCAAAGATTGTATTTTTCATTCATTTTGGATACCGCTATGACACACAAGTTCACCTTCTGATATGCAAACTCGAGTAAATTGTAGGCTGTGATAGTGATTTAGAGTTAGTATTAACTTCTTTTTCAATCCTAAGATGCTATAGAGATAATTTCTATATTATTAATGCAGTTGATATCCCAAATTCTCTTATCTCCAGTAATCGAGGTTAAACGTTTATTTCTCTTTTCTGTAGATTTCTCTTTTCTAGGTTATTCTTGTCTCTAAAAAATCTACTTTCCTATAAATTTTGTTTAACTAGAATTTAATCTGAACCAGAAAATCCTCTTTCCCCAGCAGCTTTTCGCTGTGCCAGTCCTGCATCGGATAACCGAGAAATTCGAGAAGAGATTTTCGGTAAATATCGACCAGGGTCAAAGAAATAATGAATAAATAGAGAATGAAAAGATTGGAGAAGAGAATGAGTAAAATATGAGAATACTGTGAAGTATAGCATACTTCACCGTCGACCAGACCAAGGGAATGCCATGAGTAGACGAGACTGTCGAGCGAGTTAGGGTTACACGGCTGCGGTCCCAGCCAGTGCGACCACAGCTACCACAATAAGTATTCCCTTTTCGTGTAAGAATGCGTAGATAGCAGTTCCTAAAGAACCTCCAGCCGCGAACACCCGAAGAAGGAGCTGCAGAGAAGACCACAGCTCCCTATTTGCCTACGCCGTTAGCTTGTTGTACTAGCTCTGGTACTCCTCGCATTCCTCCTCCCAAACCTTCGCTCTATCCTCCAACATCTTCACCTTCTCTGCCTTGGTGGGTTTTCTTTCCTCGTCCTCTTCTTCACTGGATTCCCCATTACCTTCTTCTTCCTTGGCTTTCCCTTTCCCTTTCTGCGTTTTGCTGCTGGACTCCCCGTTATCCTCTTCTTCTTTAGGTTTCCCTTTATCCACTTCACTGGGCCCCATTCTTCTCTTCGCTGGGCTCCTCTGTCTGCTTTTCGCTAGATCCCTCGTTAGAATTCCCTTTCTGTCCTTCGCTGGAATCTTGTTGCGGGTTTTGGTGTTTATATTCCTCCATTATGATCCGGAAGTCAATGCTAAGTCTGTCTCTAAGACGACGGAGCTTTTCGGGGCCCTCAGATTGCATTCTTTCGCATGCTTTTCTGGTCTGGGACGAGATTGAGGAAGCTGCCTCTTCTAGGCCCGGCTTGTTTCATAGCAGTGTCCAGAGCCCTAGCAGCTACTTCGAGCTCATAGTAATGCCGCTTTAAGGTTGCCGTATCAGTACTTTCAAAGTCTAGTAGGGCGAGAACGTCGTTGAATAATTGTGCGTCAATGAAGACCCCGTGGTTGATCTCCTCCTGCTGGTAGCTGGCCATTGCACTTTAATCAACAGAACACTCAACAATATACCTGGCTTGATAATGAATCTAATAAGGTTTAAGTGAAGTTATCAAAGTCTTTAAAGATTGTTAATGAAGAGAAGCAAATATAATCCATAATATCGACTATCGAGGAGTAGCTTTTAATACAGCATTAATTGAGTATTGATTTAGAGACTCTCTCTTTGTATATGAGTTTATATAACTGACTTACTTAGCAGTTATGAGGTCTGGAAGCATTGATTATACATCTGAAGGGTCATTTCCTTTCATCTATTCTGAATTATTTGTGTAGTAGACTCACAAGTATGTGTCAAAAGCTTTGATTGTCTACGATATTATTCTAAATATTGACTTAGTAATATGGTTTTGTAAAGATAATCAACAACCATATCTCAATATGTATTACGGGGATAGTGCTCTAGGTTATGATGGCCAAGTATCGCTAGTCATACATCAATTTGAGATGAATGCCCTTCGACTTGAATTCAGAGTCTATCAATGACTAGATAACCTGGGTACGGTGTAAATGCTGGATTTCTGGCTTAAGTTATAGTGTTCATATGCCTATCTAATTGAATGTTCAAATAGGCTGTTTTAGTCTTTTAGGGCTTTAATTTCTATGCCCTATGTCTATTTGCCGGTAGGTATGCTTGCCGCAGTAGAATCGAACAGAGTCGCCGAAACACCCAAATAATGCGCAGAGTAAAAAACTTGGGTAAATTACCTAGGTAGTTCTTTGAAATATGTCAATTGCAATTGCACATAAAGAAAACGACACAGCTAGAGAGAGATATTTATTTACTCGGTATATACCGGGCACTTGCCATACTTCATAATAAAGGATGTTAATGACTTCCATGCAGAAGGATGTGCATTTCAGGCATGGCAGTGCTTGGAGCGCGAAACAGTCCCAGTCTATGCAAGAGGAACAAAATGACTGGCCAAAGATGGTGTTTATGCGCTGAAAGTGGTGAGGGCGGATCGGCGCCGGCGCCTCAGGCCAGCTTCAGGCAGGGGCGCGCCACGGCGGCACGTGATTGGCCAATCCGCACTAGCGCGGGAAGCTATGGCCTGGCCTTTCCTGATTGGCTCCAACGGGTTCGTCGCGGTGTTTAGGCGATGGACTAGTCCAGCGCTCTTTCGACTCCATCGATCTTCGACCATTTCGACCTGTTTTTGTCTCCTCCGTCTGTTTTACCGTGTACAGGCTTGTCTTTGGTCACCCACTCTGTTTCTGCATCACCGTCCATATCTCGTCAGTCACAATGCGTGGTGAGGTGAGTCGCCCAGCTGCTCCCGGATTCCATTGTTTACACCCAAGTCCCCCCACTATGGCTTCCGTTCCCCTGAACCTCCAACAAAAATAAAGGGAGTCGATAGGAGCCATGGACGGCCACCATCGTTGTTTATGAGGCTATTTTTGTGATCAACCTGTTTGCTAACATTCCATGTGTCCCCTAGATTTGCCATCTTCACATCGGCCAGGCTGGTACCCAGCTGGGTAACAGTGCTTGGGAGCTGTACGTCCTCACCGCCATTCTTCCCTTCCCTCGGAGACAGTGAACTCACCCGAAAAAAACTTCGATTTTGCAGGTACCTTCTCGAGCACGGACTCAAGGCCGACGGCCGAATTGACGCAGAAGCTGCTGAGGCCGTTGGAGATGCTGGTTCTTACGATACCTTCTTCACTGAGACCAGCGGCGGCAAATATGTGCCTCGCTCCATCTTCGTCGACTTGGACCCTTCTGTATGTGCTGGATAATTTGCCTCGAAGGAATTGGAGTTGGCTCATTTGCTAACGTGCGCAGCCCATCGATGAAATCCGCACCGGTGACTACCGCTCGCTCTTCCACCCTGAGATGTTGATCAGCGGAAAGGAGGATGCTGCCAACAACTGTACGACCCGATATCCATAACGAACCTATTGCGAGAATAAACAAGACTAATGTGAAGGATTAGATGCTCGTGGTCACTACACTATTGGAAAGGAATTGGTCGACAATGTCATCGACCGCATTCGTCGTGTTACCGGTATGCTTTACAATTTGGATGGTGTGAACGATGATTGCTAATCAACGTATAGACAACTGCTCTTCCCTCCAAGGTTTCTTGATTTTCCACTCTTTCGGCGGTGGTACCGGATCCGGTTTCGGTGCCCTCTTGCTCGAGCGTCTCGCTACCGACTACGCAAAGAAGTGCAAGCTCGAGTTCTCCGTCTACCCATCTCCCCGTGTCTCGACCGCCGTCGTCGAGCCATACAACGCCGTTCTCTCCACCCACAGCACCATTGAGAACTCCGACTGCACTTTCCTCGTCGACAACGAAGCCGTCTACGACATCTGCCGCCGCAACCTGGACATCCCCCGTCCCAGCTACGAGCACTTGAACCGCCTGATTGCCCAGGTCGTCAGCTCCATCACCTCTTCCCTCCGCTTCGACGGTGCCCTCAACGTTGATCTGAACGAGTTCCAGACCAACTTGGTGCCATACCCCCGTATCCACTACCCTCTCATTTCCTACGCTCCCGTAGTCTCCGCCAACCGCAGCTCCCACGAGAGCTTCAAGGTCAGCGACCTCACCTTCCAGTGCTTCGAGCCCAACAACCAAATGGTTGTCTGCGACCCCCGCAACGGCAAGTACATGGCTGTCGCTCTCCTCTACCGCGGCGACGTTGTCACCAGCGACTGCTCCGCCGCCATTGCCTCAGTCAAGGCCAAGGCCTCCTTCAACCTTGTCGAATGGTGCCCCACCGGCTTCAAGCTCGGTATCAACTACCAGAAGCCCCAGTGCGTCCCCGGCAGCGAGTTGGCCCCCGTCGACCGCGCCGTCAGCATGTTGTCCAACACCACCGCCATCGCCGAGGCCTGGAACCGTCTCGACCTCAAGTTCGACCTCATGTACTCCAAGCGCGCCTTCGTGCACTGGTACGTTGGTGAAGGTATGGAGGAAGGTGAATTCTCCGAGGCCCGTGAGGACTTGGCTGCTTTGGAGAAGGACTACGAGGAGGTTGCCAGCGATAGCATTGAGGGCGACCTCGAGGAAGAGGTCGAGTACTAGAGGATTGAACATAGCATCCCTCTTTGGCCCTTTTTTTGCCGCTGTCAAATAATTATTATTCTTTCTTGTCACGTTGCTGTCTATCTGCTGGAACTAGGTACACAGACTAGGTTATACAGAGATGCAGTAATGGTGTCGCACATATCCATTTAACGAGTTTCTTGAGACAGAATTTGTCCTTTGTTAGCGCGGACTTTTTTGATCGTTGGGAAATATCGACGAGAGCTACTCACTCAATCACCGAACATTAATTCATTCACTACTTAATTCACTGATCGATCCTTTACCGGTAAAATAAATCTATATGCTGAAATAATATCGTGCCCTGCATTAGACATTGATCACAGACAAACCCTAATTAACCAGAAAACTAACATTTACTCCAACCCTTCCTCAGACGTAGCATCATCATCAACCGAACTTCGCGAACGCCGAGCCATGCCCTGCCCACCACCATTATTGTGTACAGTTTTCCAGAAATACAATTCATCCAAATCCGGCAATCGATTCCTAACATCGTCCTTCTCCTCATCGCTTCCTCCAGCACCACAACAAAAGTACCACCTCAACACCCAGGGAATGTAGTCCTTGAATAGCCAGGGAATACATGACAGCATCGCCCATGGTAACACTTTGGAGACCTGGTATTCCACGTGTCTACGAGTAGGCACGCCGAAGATGTAGTTGAATTCGGCCAAGGTGACGGCTTTGCGGGTGCCGGGGACGAATAGCCATACTAGTATGACGGCGAGGGCGTCCAGGCCTCTATAAATGTTTTGTTAGCATACTGATTAACTTGTACGAGAGTGGAAATAGGAGAGACCCACGCGAATAGGCACAGCAGACGAGTTTGACCTAGAGCTCTTTGAAGTTGTGGGACTGTTAACGCGACGACTCCAGCGAGAACGAAATTGACCAAGCAGCCGAGAGACATGCCGACTTCTAGAAATTGTTTAGAAGGTTGTCAGTCTTTAGCACGTACAGTCAGTGCGAGAGGAGAGGGTACAAACCGCGATGGACCATGGGAAAGATTTCACTGGAATATAAAAAAGGAACCACGCCTCCACCAGGCGAATAGGCTGCTGTGTAAAGAATGAGAAAGAACTCAAACACTCCTACACGAGCCGGGTTGTTCTGGTGCACTGGATCGATTTTCAGACTGAAGCCCGCCGCGATCAGCAATGGCACCATGAGCATCAGTGAAAGAAGAAGAAGGTATCGACGGCCTTTGCTGTCGATCGTGAAGTATGCCAATGGGGAAAACCTGTAACTCGTCAATTTTGGTCAACGAGTGTGACAATGAGAAACAGCTAATACGTACACGGTGTTCGCCAACGCAAAGCCCAGACTGAGGCACAGGCTTCTGATCTGTGGTATCCCCGATGACGTGCCGGAATAGTCTGTACTCCCATTGCTGATAAAATTATTCGACAGAAATGCAAAAATGTTGATGCCAGAGAGTTGCCTAGATTATTTTCATTCAGCTAAACTGGACCATCTCCCAGCAGAAATGGCATCACTTACTGAGAAGCCATAACAACGCAAGCAGCCAGGGCAGCCCTCCTGTTCCGTGGAATGGTAAAGAGTTGCCCAAATCGCTGGAAGAAATTGGTCTGTTTGGATAGAGGCCGTTCCCCATACTCGTTGTCGGCTCGGTTGTGGAGAATACTTTCAACCCTCAGCTGGGAGTGAAGTTGATAGAAATCCCCTGTAGTTATATATTAGAACATGATTTTCAGATTCAGATAATAAGGTGAGTAGGTACGCACTAGCTGCTTGCAAGGGGGTCTCTCGCAAACTGCGGAAAGCTTTCCATGCATCAACATAACGACCGTGTTTCATAAGCCAGTGAGGGGACCTGAACGAGTCAGTTTGATGATTATTATCACTGGAGGTAGAACAATTACTCGGTGCAGACTAGAACGAGAAATAGCAGAGGAACCGCAGGGAAAAACCCCGATGCAAGCTGCCATCTCCAAGACTTGTGGAAAACTAGATTCGAACACGACCCTAAAAATATTCCGAAGGCTGAGATGGTCAGTGAGTAACTTATTTCAGATTGGACGAGGCGTACTCACCAACAAAGGTTTGCCACGAGACAAGGAAGCGCCCTGTATGGATGCAGTGTAACAGACGTAAGGGGTAAGCCAATCAACCTTATCTCAACGACAACACACGACTTACCTCTGATCTTCGCCGGGCTGACCTCGCTTTCAAATATCGGAACTGGCATATACTCAGCAAGTGGAAAAACGAGGCATGATAATTAGTTTCAACATACCTATTGATGCTTTCGCACCCATTCCGATACCTTGGGTGAGCCGGCATACCAGCAAGGCTTGCCTAAGAAGATTATCAGTTAGGCTTGCAGGAAGACAGAAGAAAAGCCCATACCAGCTGTTGACATAGCCCGAGCCAATGCACGACGCCAGGGAAAAGAGACCGGCGACGAACAGCGCGCCGCGTCGACCATACGCATGCTCGCTCAGGGGATCCGACAGCCACGAGCCCCTGTTTTTGATATCAGCAACAACCTTCCAACAGCAACACTCTCCGAATCACTCACAATAAGCCAGAAGAAAAATAGGTGATTGAATTGACAGCTCCAAACTTCCAAGTCTCGGCCTGTGTGAGGGAGCTGCCCCCAGGTCGAAAAAGTTCCTCTGGCCATTTCAGGTTCGCTCCGGTCAGGTTCGCTTGCGTCCATCCCCTGGTTGAAAATCAGTTAGCGATAAAAGACCCATAAAACTGACAGTCGGTGTGATTCTTACTGTACGATAGCGCCAATTGAGCAGGCTAGCAGTACTACCTGCAACGCTCTCGGTTGAGCAGAGAGGGTGGGCTTGTTTTCATCTTCCAGTGCTTGTTTCTCAACATCGGTGCCCTCCTCAGAGCCCTCTCCGCCGCGAGCCAGAAATGCTCCTCGAATAAGGAGATCAACTTCCACTACTTTTTCCAGGCCATAGTCTCTATGGAATTCTCTCACTTCGGCTTCGAGGTCGTCGGGGGGTATGTAGAATAAGGGATTGTCGATACTATTGGTCTTGAGTATCAGAGATGGTTTCATGCAAAAGGATTGTGAAGAAGTGTTACATACACAGCGAGTTGATTGTTTTCCAGTAAGTTGTTGAAGTCTTGTTTATTGACGATTTGCTGGGACGAAGGTTAGCACGTGGTTATGTTCCAAATCGGGCAAGAGGCGACTACCCTGCGCCGCGCACCATCGCCGCTTGCCATGGACTCTAGTTCTGGCATTGTTTTATTGCAGCGTGGAATCATCACACTCATTCACCTTGAAGATGCTGAAAGGTATGAGAAAGAGTGCGAGCCGATACTTAAAAAAACATTTGGCGAAAGCGCAAGGCTAGGCTAGGCAAGGCTGTCTCGCTGTGCCTGAGGCAGAGCCTCACCAACAGCTTCGAAATCGCGCACGCAAAACCACGACAATGAATTAATCCAGTGCAATATTACATGACTGACAAATCTAACTAGACCAAAACGAGGACTCCCTACAAAGAGCAGAATTACGTACGCACTGCATTACCAAATATTACTTACTCGCCGTGACCAATTTCAATCTGCACGAGCTGACGACGAATTGGGCTCGTGATCGAAACTATATCTCATAACCCCTGTCTTATTACAGCCTTGGCCCTTGAGAATCCACCCCCGTCAGACGCTCGAAACTATGGGGTAGGAGTGGGTTCTTGATGAGATGAATCGACTACTTAACAAAAAAGAGAAGAATTCGGAGAATTCGACGTGTCACAAAAGCGTTCCCGGTGGTAAATTCTCCTAGCAAAATATGACTACATGTCCCATGTGGTTGGCAAAGGAAGAGCATAAACGGGTTCGTATTTTCACATTTCACTGAAAACGAGACTCAAATGCAGGACATAGCCCCCGGGCAACGGCTTAGAGGGCCCAAGCGAGACATTTCAACCTGCAACTTGGATACGTCGGATATTATATTTCTGCACGAATGAATGCCCCATCAGACCTCGGGAGTTGTGGAAACCGAGAAAAAGGAATATAGAGTGAGGCTGTTGGACCTATGAACGACAGGATAGCGGTATAATTGCCCCGATCCGGCACGTCATCGAACGTTAATGGCTGGAATTAACTGCGTGGGAGCAAGGCTGTGTTCCAAACGCATATAGACAAAAGAAATATAGCACCAGCTAAGCCTCACTCGTCCTGTCTACTTTGTTACGAGACGCTACTTGTGACTTTCGTTCTTGCCGGGTTTGCGGGGAAACCTCCAGGCCCCAGCCGAAATGGATCTGAGCGATTTTCATCGTTGAGAACCCGGAATATTGTTGGTTTTTGTATCTGGAACAAATACAGAGGGCTGCCATTTCTGTTCAAAAGCTCAAAAGTGGCTGAAGTGAGAAAGCCACCTTATAATTTACCGATCTTCGTTGTTTCCTGCAGGGGCCAATTATTACCTGTCGGGATTCTGTCTCCGTCGTTGCATGCAACGATCATCTTGCTAGCTATTTTTCACCATACCAGATCATCTAGTATGCGTGCAGCCTTTTGGTCTAGTTGGTTCCCAACATTACCTATTCTGCCCAAGATCTGCACTTATCATCGAATACCAACTTTTGAACGATATTACCTTCTCTAGAGAGCCTACCTACTCTCAACGATCAGCTCTTTCAACCTGGAATCGAATTTCACCCACCTGAAATCAAGACAGTAGCCGCAAAATGGACGGGGTCTCCAGTGCGGCTGCGATTGTCCAAATCATGGGAAATGCGATAAACGCAGCTATCACGACCGCGAGATTCGTGAATGGTGTCCGAAAGGCAGAAATATTTCACAATGATTTCGTTCATGGCCTCGAGCGTTCCCAAAGTACCGTCGAGCTGATGCGTAAACAGCTAAGTCTCAGTGACAGCCAAGAGACGAAAGACATCTGCAAGCTCGTAGATGAAATTTCCAAGGATTGCGACAAATGCCATGAGGGCCTGGTTCGATTGCATGATACTCGCACTAGCAACATTATAGGCAGGGTCACCGGGGAGTTCAAGATGGAAATGCGCAAGCCGGAAATCGAGAGTATGAACGCTCGCCTTCGGACCAACGTTGGAAACATTCAGACACTACTCTCTGTTTTGCAAGTGTAAGCTTAGCCCACAAAACTTACAGATCGGATGACTGATTTCATTATTTTTTTGGGATTCTCTAGTACCAGCCAAGCAGTCTCAACAGAACAAATAGAAGATCGTTTACAAGACATGCAAGCAAATATGCGTTGCCTGCCACAACTCCGAGACGAGGTCATTGCCGCGCTGAAAAATCTCAAGAATAACCGGGACTATGCCAGGGGCACAGAGGGTTCAGAACTAATCGATCCAGTATGTAACGAGATGGATCTCAGCCGGGATGCTAGCGCCTGTTTAAGAATAACGGAAGATACTCTCAGGACAGCAAATTCAATATACGAAAGACTTTCTCGCAGTGGATCAGTACATAATCCATCTTCTCTTTCAGAAAATGAACTACCAGAAATCCCCGTCCAAAGTCATTGTGATGGTACTTCTGTGATGATGACTCATCCTTTGCCAACGATGACAGTATTTCTTGACTACTACATTCAAGGAATGAAGGAAGAATTTGCAAAAGGGGACTATGAAAGGAGCAAGAAATACTTACAAGAAGCACTTGTCTGGGGCGAGCGGAGATACTCGAAATATCAAGAGGAATTTTACGAATGGTTCGATTTACAACTCCGGCTCGTTGAGATTTGCGAGAAGGAAGGGAAGTTTCCAGATGCGCAGAACTATATCACTCGTCTCCGGGAATCATCTTCTGCCGCAGACGACGCTCTTGCATATCGACGGATTTCTAAGCTGCAGGAAGTGCAGCTAGGGTGCACAGCTGCACGTCTTTGTTTATATGGATATGAGGAGCTGGGAGATACCTACATGACAACAGACGGGTTGAAACGACAGGCAGATGCGGCATTTGGAGCTGCATCGAAAGTATTTCAGGATGCATTGCTTTATGACGAAGGGGAAGGGTCTAATACTGTCTTGCAAGATCTTTTGGTCGAGAGCGCGAAAACCTTGGACAAAGTGTTTGAGATTTTCGATGATCCGGTAGGAAGGGGATCGATTCGTGCGCAACACGCCATACTACGTGAAGAACTACCTCCACTTGATCCCATCGTACCTTCAACTCCCCATGGGCGACGTACACGGACTACATCCAATTCACCTTCGATGCTAGTCTTGAGACCACCGTCGACTTGCGGGTCATCTGAGGCACAGTCCCCTACGGCAGGTTCTACGCCTATTACAGTACCTTCAGCCCGTAACAGTGGCGGAAACTTTTATGGGAGTCCTGGACGGGTTATGAATGCACTATTTGACGACGCTTTCAGTACTGAGGAGACGAATGACGCTGGACAGACAACAACACTTATTACCGCTGTCAAAAAACACGATTTGGAACTATTGGAAAAAATAGGCAGTGAAGAATCCGTCGTATTGAATATCAATGCCATGGATGATGCCGGGATGAATGCTCTCCACCATGCCTTGACCACGATGGACGGCGAAGAAACCGTCAAGCTGCTGATAGCCAAAGGTATAGATGTCAACGCGAGCGACAGTCGAGGCGGCGACACTCCACTCCACTACTGCATTAGGAGAAGCAACTATAAAGCTGCAAAATTACTTCTCCGTACCAAGAAAGTGGCTATCGAAAGCGTGAATAAAGCGAATCAAACCCCAGCCCAGCTAGCCATACAGCAAAGCGGCGGCATCATGTCCAATCCCGACATAGTGAAGCTGTTGATCAAATACAAAGCCAACTTCAACTGGCCGGGTATCCCTCGCGAAATTCGTAATAACCTACGGAAGCTTGGTTATGATGAAAGCAGCTTTTCGTCAAACCTTGACGACGCCTCCTCTACTGCTTCCGTGACTGATCGAAGACCACAACCGCGGGAGCATCGATACAGTCGGTCCAGCCAAAGCAGCCACTCCTCGCAGCATAGTCGATGGACACAAGTCATTGCAACAATGAGTCGAAATAATTGATTTTAATATACTAGCGAGCATGCGGACTTACTTTTCGGATTATGATGTTTGTATTATCACGATACCCTTTCTTTTTTGTTTTGTTTATAGTTATTCGGCGGTAGCATCATGGCCTGCAATTGCGATACATAGCGTTGAAAAATATCAAGCTTTGATTAGATCTAGACGTTTCAGTGTACAGTATATAATTTAGCTAAACAACACCGATAAACCTTCTATCTAGGAAGCTTGACCTCCAATAAAGGCTCTTAGGCATAAGTTATACCTAGCTTGATGCTCAGCTGGAAGAAATCGAATTTGACCAGCCTTTTCTCTCTTGTAAGGCCTCGATGTCTCCATGCATAATATTGCATCGGTTTGAGTAAAAAACCAGAAGTAAAATCAGGTAGAAAAAGAAAACAGAAAACAGCCCATGTCTATGAACGCCATCCCACCATCTAACTATTATATAAATGACGCTCTAATCGACAAAAAAGAAAAAGAAAAAGAAAAGATCAATCCATCTCGCGTAATGTATTCAACACCCTCTCATACGTCCACATCGTCACCGCACTCGCCGGCGCAGCCTTGAACAGACTAACCGTCAACCCACGATACAGCCCACGCATCCCTTGCGTCTTCAAAATAACCGCAATCGTGCGCACAACCCCATGATACTCTGGAATATTCGTATGCACATACCGCGCTCGATGTGGTCCTTGCACTTGCAACCTCTTCCGCACAAGATCTAGTGGGAACACGCCCGTTTTAGCAATCACGCTTGCCAGCACACCCGCCGCCGCATCGCCAGACCCGAACGGAAGCAAATCTCCAACATGGCTGAATGGTAAGCGAAGCGTTTCATATGTGGCGAAAAATAGACCCATATATGGCACAATCTGAGCGACGGCTGCGGAGCAACCACGAAAATAACCCCGCGGCCCTTCGGTGCGATTTATGTCTCGGACGGAGGATAGGATGGAAGTATATATCTTTTCATTTCCCTGGGCTGCGAATCGGGTGCGCAGGAGATCGAGCGGGTATGTGCTGGCAGTCGCTAGCCCACCAGCGACAGCGCCAGAGATGAATGACTCGGCTGTTTGGGGTAGTCGGTGCGGAAGTTCTTGCAGCATCTGGTTTGCTGTGCGATAGGCTGTAAATTGTATGCCCCCGTAGCAAACGTACATCAGCTCGGCGGAGATGTTTCCTTTCCATAACCCAGATATCCCCTCTTGCCTGACGATGGCTCGCATCGTCCGGATGGTCCCTTTGTACACCGGCCCCTTGACTCCATGGTGCGATACGGGGTCCGAAAGCGAATGGATCTGAAGTTGAAGGCGGATTTTGACGACGTCAAGCGGCGCGATGCAGAATCTGTATATAAAAAATTTAGTTAATAAACATCTTCAAAATGCGCATGCGACTAATTCAGAGATCGTACCTCGATACTAGTCCAGCTATACCTCCTGCAATGACGACCTGCTTCTTCGTGCCTTCATCTTTCAGACGCTCGCCTCCGGAAGACATGCATTCAGGGATTATACGCGAAAGCCGAGAGAGAAAAAATGTATAATTAAAAAAACTGAAGAAACAGGAAGGGAGACGTCAAAATAAACGAAGGAAGGAAAGAGGCGAAGAATTCAGATAAGAAAAGTAACGCCGGCGATAAGGGGCCACGCTAACCGATAAGCTCAACTTATCGCCGCGCGACTACCGAGGCCGCGCGCCTGCCTGCTCGGCCAATATTTATCCTACAACAGCAGCCCCCAACACCATGTGCGCTCCTCGTGGATTGCTTGGTCGCTCGCCATGGGCCTCTGTTACACCGAGGGGGAAAATTATCCCTCCAGCGGTGACGACCCATCTCCGCTGGAGGAGATGCAATTCGGAATATAACTTTCGCCACGTGAAGACTGCTGCGATGTGGGCCGAAACAGATGGGGACGAGGGCACCATCAAACACATTGGGAAGGGCAAAGCTGGGGCCAAACTCCCACGCACTCAGATGAATAAGGCAGCGGAACGGAGAATGGCTCTTTCTTTTCTCCAACTGCGTGATGCCTGTCACTGTTCTCGCTGCGTGGATCCTCAGACCAAACAACGGGTTTTCCGAACCAGCGAGATTCCCGAGGAGATAACCCCCTCTGAAATGATGTGGATAGATCGGTCAGAGACTGACGCCAGGAAAATCCTAAAACTTACCTGGGAGCAGCAGAAAGGAGAGGAGAAGCCGCATGTGACCCGACTTTCTGCTGATGAGATCAAATACCCCGCTGCCCATTTCCACCACAAATATGTGGCCACTGGCAGCAAACCTCGACAGCACTGGAACAAGTTAGATATGGAAAAGGCTCAACATTGGATTAGCTACGCCGATTATATGGAGAAGGACGATTTGTTTCTGGAAGCGCTTGATAAGTTATCACTATATGGATTGGTGTTTGTGCACGATATCCCAGACGAGCGAGACGCGGTTAAGAGGATAGGAAAACGAATGGGACCTCTACGCAACTCCTTTTATGGCCAAACATGGGACGTAAGGCATGACCCCCAGGCCAAGAATGTGGCGTACACAAGCCAAAACCTGGACTTTCACATGGACTTGTTGTACATGCAAAACCCACCGGGCTTTCAACTGCTGCAGTGCCTACGAAACTCATGCGAGGGCGGCGAGTCTCTATTCGTAGATGCCTTTGGTGCAGCAGCGGATCTTGATGAAGATTCGTGGAACACACTGTCAAAGTTCAAGGTTCCATACCACTATAACCACCGGCATGAGTACTACAGAAGAAGTCGACCTGTTCTCGAGCTCCCTGACGACGCGGATCTTTTTTATTCTGCTTCTGCGGCAAGACAGCTGAGCTACGTCAATTACTCACCTCCTTTCCAAGGCCCATTCCACTTCCGCAGCGACGAAACGGGTCTCTGGACTTATAGAATGCAACGATTCATATCTGCCATGCGCGAATTTGAAAAAAGAATTTACGATCCCTTGCGCACCTTTGAGTTGAAATTGAAACCTGGACAGTGCGTGATATTCGAGAACCGTCGCGTGCTGCATGCGCGCCGGGCGTTTGACATGACTGCTGGAGAAAGATGGCTTGCTGGTGCGTATGTTGATGAGGATGCTGTACAGAGTAAACACTTTACTTTGAAGCGCGACAGTGGGTTGTTTGGATGGCAGAGAGGAGGATGAGATATAATATCATGAGGGAGGTTGCCGTTGCCCTTACTCTTTTTTCCCCTTTTCTTTTTGCTATGATTGTATATACTACAAGTTTTGCATCGCAAGCCTTTTGAACAGTGTTTGCAGGCATTATACCCCTGATATACGCGTTCGGCATGCCAATCAATACAATAAACCGAGCAGCTTACCAAACACTACACAGCCGAGGAACAAAACAAGCACGTAGCTCCGGAACGCGAGGAGACCACGGAATGATCCATAGATGTTAAAAAGTGCAAAGCTTCCAATGTTCTCATTTAAACTATCACTGTACAACTCTAATCATATCGTTGGGGTATATTCTTCTTTTGTTTCTTCGTCCTTCCCTCGGCATGAGACACAATTCTATGCCGCAGCCACAGGCCGCTGGACAGCATAATCCTTCAAGAAATCGGGATCCGCGCTGATTTCCTCTTTGACCTATAGACGAATTTATTAGCATGCACATAAAGAAAAAGAAGAAAAGAAAAAAAAAGACTTACAATATCCAATCCACCAACAAGCTCGCCCTGAACCCACAACTGCGGGAAAGTAGGCCAGTCGGCATACTCCTTGAGTCCCTGACGCACATCTTCATCTGCAAGAATATTGAAAAATCCATATTTAACGCCATGCTCGCGGAGAATACCGACGAGTTGGCGACTGAAGCCACACTGGGGCGAGCTGGGGGTTCCCTTCATGAACAGCATGACTGGAGCAGCCTTGACGAGTTCAGCGAGACGCGCAAAGAGCTGTTCCTTGGTTTCTTCCGGTGCTGCTGGTGCCGCTGCGGGTGCCGCAGGTGCTGGGGCAGCAGCAGAAGTGGCTGCCGGGTTCTCTGTAGCTGCACCGCCGACAACTGGCTCTCGGGGCGTCGCATTCAGCACAGGCGGAATAGTCTGTCTCGAGCCCGGAATAGCAGCTCCTGCAGATGCAGCTCCCTGACCGGCATGACGCTCAATCGCATCGCGGACCTTGATAGCATCGCTACCACTAATCGACTCGAGAACTTGCTTGTTGCGAATAAGAACCAAAAATGGAACTGCGCTAACATCGTATTCCTCTGATATATCCGGGAGTTCTTCGGCGTTTACGCTCACGAAGGAGATTGTGGGTGGTGATGTGACTGGGTACCCCCCGGCAAGGGTATTGAGGATGGTGCGCATTTGAGTGCATGGTGCCGCCCAGGGAGTGTGGAAGGAGAGGACTAGGAGTGCTGAGGCGGGGAGGGAGGAGAGGTGTTCGGCGAAGGCAGTTTCGGAGGTGATTTCTTGGAGAGTCGACATTTTTTCTGTGTCGTGTGGCGGTTGGTCTCGTGGCGCGGGGAAGTTTGCACGGCGGGGCCTGCTGGCTGGAGGCGCAGATCTGAATGACACGAAGATGCCAGTAATTTAAAGAATTTGTGGGGTGGTTTAATGGAAGAGTAAAGGTAGATGTAGAGGAGAAAGTAGCAGGCTGAATAGAGGCAGTCAATGATTCAACCGAAGAATCCCCGCGGCGCCGCTGGAAAAGGCAGTCGGTTCGGAAAAGATTTGTTACGGGGTTGACGCCATCCAGACCAAAACTTTTTAACCTGTCACAGCCTGAGACCACAATATGTACTGCAATGGCTTTTCCGATTACTGATATCGTACATACAGTGCTTATAAATGATTACGATTTTCATTATTAACCAACAGCCACAGCTAACTTCCCCCTGCTGATCGGAATTCGTGCCGGGGTCTTTTCGTCGACTCGGCTTATCAATCTTATAAGATGGAACAGCCGATTACGCAGCGCTTGCAGCGGGTAATGTAACTAATGTAATATTTCACATGAATTACATGTAAACATACCGGAATAACTGATCCGCCGAGCTTGAGTTTCACCCAATGAGAATCCGCGCGGATGGAAATTTGGGAATTTGCATCACCAGCTTGCCTGAATTTCGCGGCGACAAGGTCGGACAACCACACTTTTTCTGAGTCATTTCCAGCTTGAGATGGACAATTAGCGCTCCTCAGATTAATTAAAGAGAGCAAGTGCAACTTGCCACAGCCACAACCGTCACCATGGCGGTAAAGCGCAAGCGTGACGACCCCAATGACTACGCCGATCCGGTGATAGCGCCTGCCACTGGCAGCGAGAGCAGCGGATTTGGCATTGGCGAGACATTGTCACTATTACAAGAAAAAGCCTCCTCGCCCATGAATACGACAGAAGATAAGACGGCGGGTTCTCCCACCGGATCGACGACGGTCGTCGAAACAACCAAAAAACGACGACGAGGCGACAATGGAGAGAAAACAAAATATCCGACCTTGACCTACGTCGAGGGGAGGTTGCAGTCCTCCATCCGAATTGCAGATTTGCAGAGTTTGCTACTGTACTGTTTTGCGGATGGGATTGCGCCTCAATGGATTTCGATGAAGCATTCGGGACATGTGAGGAAAGTTGTGGTCCTGATGGTGCCGGGCTTGGAGATTGGCATGTTTGACGGGTCGATACCGTTAGAAGACGACAAGCCTGTTGTTGCAGACGATGAATCAGCAGAGAAAAAGACGGATACAGAAGGAAAAGAAAACGAAGACTTTGAACGTTGGAAAAATGGTCTTCCGCCAGCAGATAAATCGCATCGTTTCAACCCTCGCAGCCTATCCCGAGAAGAATTGCCCAAACCTCTTGAAGATCTAGCCGACATGTTTCCGCACATTTGGCCTGTCAAAGCACCCGGCGACACAAAGTACAACAAGGTCCACTCGCCCCTGCAAGCTATACTGCTGTCGCAATTGCCAAAATCACACGACGAACCCAAGACCAAAGGACCTCGTCCTCCACGGGGTGACAAGTCATTTGTCTCTAAACGAACCCCCATCACTACCTTTATTACGCACAAACTTGACTTACTCGAGAACGACTATATTCTCCATCCAGTCTACTTTGGCACGGAAGCAGAAAAGAATGCAGAGCTCAAGGTTCGCCAGCGATCTGAGACTGCACTGGAACATGGCTGGGTAGACTCAAATGTCCAGTCACTAGCAGACGGAGAACCGCCCGAGTCAGAGATTCAAAGTGGAAGCATAACCGCCGGCCGAGAAGTGCTAGCCCTCGACTGCGAAATGTGTATCACTGAAGGCGGGAAATCAGAACTCACCCGTATCAGCATGGTCAAGTGGGATGGAGAGGTGATATTGGATAAACTGGTCAAGCCCGACCTACCCATTATCAACTACCTAACCCAATTTTCGGGCATCACGAAAGAAATGCTCGACCCCGTCACAACCACCCTCGCCGATATCCAAAAGGAGCTTTTGGAAATCCTCACCCCTCGCACCGTCCTCGTGGGCCATTCACTAAACTCCGACCTAACAGCCCTCAAACTCACGCACCCATTCATCATCGACACCGCAATCATTTACCCGCACCCACGCGGCCCGCCATTGAAGAGTTCACTCAAATGGCTCTGCCAGAAATACCTCGGCAAAGAAATCCAAAAGGGCCAAACCGGCCACGACTCCATCGAAGATGCCCGCGCCGTTCTTGAGCTCGTCAAGCAGAAATGCGAAAAGGGTGAGCGCTGGGGCACGTCTGACGCCAACAACGAAAGCATATTCCGCCGCCTCGGCAGGGCAGTCGTCAAGACCAAACCCGATGGCCGGACTGGCGCAATCGTTGATTGGGGCGCTCCCGAAAGAGGGTTTGGCGCGCAGGCTACGGTGGCTATTGGGTGCGACAATGATGATCAAGTCGTTGACGGTATAAGTCTTGCTGTCCGCGGCGACGCTGACGCGTCTCGCAACATACCCGTCGACGGCGTTGATTTCGCCTGGGCCCGTCTCCGCGAACTCGAGGTCGTCCGAGGCTGGTGCAATCGCCGCCCGGACCCCAACAACGCGAATGTATCGACGGCCATAAACCCTCCTCCTGAAGACACCACTCGCACGACGACCACCGACACTGCTCCTTCTACCTCCTCCTCATTAGCCTCAACAGTAACAACCACCGTCCAAAACATCCGCAAAATCTACGATTCGCTGCCCTCATGCACGCTTTTCATTGTGTATTCCGGCACCGGAGACCCGCGCGAAGTCTCGCGTCTCCATGCCATGCACAAGCTGTACCGCGAAGAGTTTAACAATGGACGCAAAAAGTGGGATGAACTCTCCGTCCGGTGGACAGACAAGGAAGAGCAGATGCTGAAAAAGGCCTGTGAGAGGGCGAGGGAGGGGTGTGGGTTTATGTGTGTTAAGTAGATATCTGATATCCAAGTAATTGAATGAGTTGGACATATAGATAGAGAAAGGTATATACACAAGGGATGGATAAGTTTCTTTCTAACAGGAATGAATACCTCCTCCGGTCCAGTTTCACCTATTTCCGAACTTGTGTTTAATAATAAAACTATATACTATGGAATGAGATGAGATCTCTATCTACCTACCCATCATCCATCGCCTCTTCCCGCTCCATAGCTGCCTTGGCTACCAAATCCCTAGCGGCGATCTTGGCCTGACGACGTTTCTCGTTTTCAGCGTCTAGTTCACGTTGAGGCTGATCGTCCCGATCATCCGTCTTCTGTGGTGGGAATAGATCATTCTCATTAACCACGCTTTCGGGCGTCAACTCCGCCACGTTCTTCACGGCAACCTCGAATCCAGCAGACCGGATGACGCCTGGTAATATCTCGTTTTGGAGTGACAGCTTTTCCTGGAATTTTGGTGCTGGTGCTGGCGCTGCTTCCTCCTGCGATTTTGTCGCTTTGCGGGTTACTCGCGACGAGCCTCGGGACGTAGCAGCAGCGGCCTGTGATGTGGAGCGTGATGCAGCAGAAGTCTTGGATCGGCCGCGTCCGCGTCGTTTTGGAGGTCGTGTGGGTTGGGTTTCCTTTGTTCTTGTAGTCTCGTCTGCTGCGTTTGTGTACGACAGTGCTCCCCCAGTTGACGGGGTGCGAGGCTCCTCCGGCTGAGATTTTTGTTGACTGGGTCTTCTGCCTCTTTTCTTGTTCTTGGCCGGCGGGCTTGTAGTAATGCCCGTGTCGACGCTATGGATTTCTTGGTCCTCGGTCATGGTAAGTCTCATCCGCTTTGTAGCTGGTTCTCTCGAGTCTCTTCGAGACCGAGATCCAAACAGGGAGCCCAAGTCTGCTCGCTCATGTTGTGATTGTAGTGGAGAGGTCGGGGCCTCGTCCGCAGCCGGTTTGAGGGGTACTTTGACGGGTGCGATTGATAATGGAGCTGCTTCTGTGTCGTCCATTATTTCTTCGTCAAAGGAATCTGCGATTGGTGCTTGCGTAGCGGTAACGAGCAAATCTCTTTTCCCGCGTTCAGTGAGAAAGCCAGGGCTTTGCACTTCGGGAATGCCAGCACGATCTCCTCCTCCTCCTAGCAAGTTTGGTGTGATGGGAAGGCCACCACTGATTTGACGCCCTTGAATAAGACACTTATTCTTCAACTTCAGCGATTCGTTCTCTAGTTTGAGTTTCTCAATCTCGTCCGATTTCGACTGTAGGTCCTTCAATACTGTCCTGAGCATTTCCATCGCCTCGTCGCCGTGATAATCTTGACTGCGAGTAGATGGCGTCGTATTCAACTCTAGCCGTAAAGCTTTGAATGATTGCTTCAGGTCGGACATTGTATCGTGCAATTCCTCGACGGAGTTTGAGATCTTACTCAGACTTGCGCCTTGTTTGAGCAATGTATTGTTTAACATGGATTCCGAGCGATTCGCAGACAAAGATGTGTTGCCCGTTATTGCGGTCGGGGAGACGGTTTCTTCGACTGGAGCCAGCAGCCATGACAATGAACCTTCGACGAACAGTGGATGCGATTCTCTCATCGATATAATCTCCCTAAAAGACACCTTGGGTAATTTCCAGAATACCTTGGTTCTGGCCAATTCAGTTAAAGAACACAAAATATGACGCCATTTAACTTACTCTGTCTCGAGGTGAACCAGACCGCCGAGTTTCTTGTGACAGAGTCTGCATTGAATGTCCTGGACGACGCGACCACGAACAAATTCCAGCTCGGACGACTGAGGGATCTGTTTCTTGTCGGCTGAGACATTGATACGATTCATGTCGATACTAAGCCATCCTGTCACCGTGGAATAAGTGTCGGACAGCTTGGCCCATTCGTTCTCGCATGCTGCTACCGAACTCGAACACCGAGAACACTGGCAGAGTATCGACGGTCGGGTCAGATGAGAGAGGTCCATGGTGTATTTATCTTTGTCATTGGTATAGAGCGAAGGTCGCCATCCGGTTGAAAACAATAAAACAGCAGACAAAGACTGTCTGCGAGGATGAAGGGGGATAAAATAGAAAAGTGCGGAATCACCAACAACAGTCGCAAGTGACAGCGCATGCAGATGAGGAGCCGGGCGGTGTGAGGAGGCGGTTGCCAAGACGCTGACCATCCAGGTGTCAGCCGATAAGATGCGATAAGCCTTTGACTTGGCCGTTCCTGTTTTCCCCGCGGAGAACGACTGCGTTACATTTTATTTTATATACTGTATTACACTGCATGCCATTGGTCTAGCCTGCCTCTCCATGAGAAGTGCTGTGGTTCTCAGTCGATGCATCCAGCGCGTACAACTTGGTACCATTGCTACAAAGAGTATCACCTTGCGTAAATTCACAATGGGTTCAGCAGGTCCAGAGTCTGTTGGCGGAGGAAATGGCAAGGCGAATTCCTGGCAAGGCCTTGGAGCGGCCGAGTTTGACTTGAGAAGTCAGTCTCCTCGGAGCAAACGTATCTATGACACTAGCTAATGCATCATCAGGCGACACGATGACAAAGCCAACCGCGTCGATGCTGGAGGCGATAACGCAGACTACCCTTCTCGACGATGTCTTTGAAGAAGATACCGTGACAAACTCGTTGCAGCAATATGTGGCAGAGCGCACAAAGCATGAGGCCGGTCTCTTGGTCATGTCTGGCACTATGGGAAATCAAGTTGCCATTCGCACACATTTGTCTAACCCTCCGTACTCAGTTCTGTGTGATCATCGCTCCCACATCCTCAAGTATGAAGCCGGGGGTGTTAGTATGTGGACAGGAGCTACTGTCCAAGGTATAGTACCCACAAACGGCCGGTATCTTACCCTCGAGGACCTCCAGGCCGAGTACGTTGCCGCGACAAACGTCCACTATTGCCCAACTAAGTTAATCAGCTTGGAGAACACTCTCGGTGGAATGGTGATGCCGCTCAGCGAGACCAAAAGGATTGTCGAGTGGGCACATGCCAACAATGTAAAGGTCCATTTGGACGGCGCGAGGTTGTGGGAAGCTGTCGTGTCCGGCGCTGGCAGTTTGGATGCCTACACAAGCCTGTTCGACAGCATCAGCCTCTGCTTTTCCAAAGGCCTTGGAGCACCGATCGGCAGTATAATAGTCGGGTCGAAAGAGTTTATTGAGAAGGCACGGTGGTTCCGCAAGTCAATAGGCGGTGGCCTACGCCAGTCTGGGGTGATTTCCGCTGCTGCCAGAGTCGCCGTGGAAGAGACATTCGGCCCTGGTCCCAATGGAGAAGGTGGTAAGCTCAAGGATACACATGTCACGGCCAAACGAGTTGCAGAAATGTGGACCGCAAAGGGAGGAAAACTGGCTCACCCTGTTGAGACAAATATGGTATGGCTGGATCTCGCTGCGTCTGGTGTTGGACCAAATGACATGGCAGAAATTGGAAAGGAGAAGGGATTAAACCTTCTTGGAAACAGACTCATCACTCACTACCGTAAGTATATACATCTGCCTAAACGAAATATTTGGAGAATTGAAATAGAATTTGCTGACGACCTGCAGAGGTTTCTGAGGAAGCTTTGCGTCGTCTAGACGAGGTGTTCCAGGTAGCTCTGAGTGGTAAGTTTGAGCGCAGTGCTGATGCCAGTCAGCCATATGGTACGCAGTAGAGCAGATATATACATTGCATTAGAACAATCACAGGAACTCAGTCATGAGCTAAGTCGAGTATTAATCACCCCTGAGGGCTTGTTAGTACTTGGCATATAGATAAGTTCTCATAGTTGACGAGATCTCCAGGAGTAATGACAGAGGGGTATGCGAGGTTGAATACAAGGCTGAACATGGCTGGCCCACGACGGAAGGCGCGCCTGAGGCAGCGATGAATACGATAAGCTTTAGCCGCCGCGGTAAGGCCCCACCTGAGCCGGGGATTAAGCCCGCCCGTTGGCCCAGACACCGCCAGGAACAGACCAATCACAGGGCGCTCTACCCCACCTCCATTCTCTAGCCTTAGTTCTGAGGCCCCATACAATTGCTGCCTGAGGCTCAACTTCCGGAACGGATAAACAATAATAAACGTAGAGCAAGACGAAGCTAACCAACAAGGCTGAGTCTCTTGTTGATTCATCCCAACAGGTCGCAGGCTAGGATACCGCCTTTCGTCCCCGAGGTTTCGAGCGTTTCTGGGACGACGACAGCGACCCTGCCAGACAGCCACGCCCCGCCGCCTTCACACGTTGCGGAGACCTCATTCGGGCCCGGAACCTGCTCTCGTGGACGGCTGGCAGGGAAGTTTGGCAAGCTGATTGAGCTTGGATATTTGTATTACGTTTGTTCTCCTGGTACCTTTACTGCAAAAATAAAAATTCTATGATTTTAGGCTAACATTATAGTGAGGCAGTGCATTGTTGTCCGTCGTTTCAATGGCAAGTTAGCAGTTCGTCGGAACCTTTCCATTCAACAATCGCTCATCCTTTCGAACATCAGCTGAGACTGTACTCCAATTACACAGAACTGCGGTCGAGATATACTTAGGGTTGGAATATTGTGCAATACAGAACATTCAAGTCGCTGTCGAGTGTATTGGTCACAAAGGGAAAATTTTGGAGCCTTGGCCTATTTGTTGGCCTTGGCTGACACATGATCACTGGCACTTGCCGCACACTCTTTAGCGGTGCCTATAAAGTCTGGAGCGAACCCGGCTAGAATTTATATCATTTGAAACGGAAACAACATCTTAAATGGTGCCGGATCTGGGTCAACCACAACAACTCACTGACGCTCTTCGCATTCCCGGCGCTCTTGAGCCTTGCTTATCGATATCAATGTCTCATTGCATCAGTTAGCTTTAAAACTTACGTTTTGGGCTACTTCTAGCCATATCGATCTTTATTATCTGGTGCCATGGAGGTGAATCCGACCCAGGAGTCGACGCAGCCGTACTCCGATCCTCGTCGGATAGGATCACATAACTCTGGCCTGCAAGATCAAGATATATCAGACATTATTTGCATCTTACATCCAGGGTCTCCTCATGCTCATGAGGCGGTTGATGCGACTGCACAACAACCAAAAGGCCCTCAACATATCCTCCAAGACAACGAATTCGAGTTTGACCCCGTAGATAGCTCTATTAGGGATATCGCTCTACGCCTCTCGTCGTCTGTCAAGGACCTGTCAATGGGCTTTGTATTTGGACGCAACCCGCAGCGATGTGATGTCCTTTTAACGCCGCAAGTGGCTTCAAAACATATTTCAAACACCCATTTCCGGATCTTTCTGAACGATGAAGGGATTCTGATGTTGCAAGATCTGTCGACAAATGGCACTGTAGTTGATGAGACTCGCTTGTGGAAGCGTAACAACCAAACCACTCGCATGCTAGTCAACGGCTCAGTCATCATTGTGGCATCAGACAACCGGCAGAATAAGGAAGTCCGTTTCGTCGTGCGTATTCCCACTCGGGACGGCTTCAACGTCCAGTACACACAGAACCTGCAGGCATATCTGCATCGGCTATCCAGACACAATGCCAAAGTGAAGAACCTCCAGGCGCGTGCTCCCCCGCCACAATCGGCACTTCAGCTGACATTGGGAAATCCTTTCGGGATGCACTGGACTGGCGGTTCTATTTATAATGTCACAGGCCAAATCGGCAAAGGTGCCTTCGCCACGGTTTACAAATTGGCCACAAAACAAGATGGCATCGTGTATGCGGCTAAAGAGCTGGACAAACGCCGCTTTATGAAGAATGGAATCCTTGACCAGAAAGTTGATAATGAGATGAAGATTATGAAAGATCTACGCCATGTGAGTAATTATATACTTGATTTACATTCAAAGACTAATTTTTCGCAGCCAAACATTGTTCAGTATGTTGATCATCATGAGCACGATCGTTGGATCTATATTATTATGGAGTATGTTGCTGGAGGAGAACTTTCCGCATATCTCTCAGGCAACGGGAAAATCGCCGAGGACATGGTGAAAAGCATCACTCGACAGCTTTTACAAGCCTTGCAATATCTGCACAAGCGAAAAATAACACATCGAGACATCAAACCCGACAATATCCTCATATCATCCATTGACCCACTTCGGGTTAAGCTTTCCGACTTTGGTCTTTCAAAGGTGGTGCAGGAGGAAACATTTATGAAGACATTTTGTGGGACTTTACTTTACTGTGCGCCTGAAGTGTATCCGGAATACGACCATTATAGGCAAGGCGCGGCACGCAAGCGCCGTCGACATGGTGATCCGTATGTTAACCCCTGTGTATCTTAACGAACACAATAGACTGACTTTGATCTTACCAGACCCCCTCGAACTTCTCCATATGACCAATCTGTTGATATGTGGTCTCTTGGGGCGGTGCTATATCACGTTCTGTGCGGGTCACCACCCTTCATTGGGCGTGGCGATGACAGAGGAGCACAGATGCTTCGTACAATCATGACAACCGACGCAGATTACAACATTCTTCGAGAAGAAGGCGTATCAGAGGAAGCCATTGACTTTGTGTCGAAACTTCTACGCACAGATCCACACGAGCGTCCGAATGAACGAGAACTCTTCCAACATCCATGGATTTCAAATATTCCCGACATCGACGAGTATTCCGATGTAGATGACTTTCCGCTGGAGGATGACCAGCTCGCCATGATTCGAGAAGCAATCGAGGAAGAACTGGATGCGTCCCAGTTGTCAATAAACGACGAAATTGTTTACGATGAACGCGCAATGCATGGCGGGTTAGACGAGACGCAGATGAAACGACCCCGTCTTGACGTCGAAGATATCATTCGTTACCCTTCCCTCCCACCAATGGACAGCTTCCCAATCCTCGACGTGCCGCAGGCTACAACAGCAAATCGACTTTTCGGCGAAGTCACCTCCTCTGCGCTCCGTAGCTCTGGACTTTTCGGCGGCCTTAGCCCACACGCTTTCAGCTCCAAGAGCGATCATTCTTCTGGTGAGTCGATGGGGGATGCGAATAGTTTGGCTGCTGGGATACATTCATTTCACATTCCCGATTTTGGTGGTGGTGAATCATTTCCTAGTTTTGGGGGTGGTGGCAATAGCTTTGTTGGACAACTCAAAGTGTCGTCTTCTCACGACAATGCTTCCTTCACTAGCGCAGCAGCTGATAGACCCGGCACGTCGCACAGTGGTCGCGGTGAACGAGAGGTGACGCCTGCTAATCAGGGTATTTCAGGCGCAGCACTAGACGAACTGAACGCAAACGAAATTACCCCCAAAGCCCTGCCAATTCGTCGTATCGAGATTGCATTACCTGACACAGCTAGCGAAAGCTCTATCCCGCGGACTGATGATGATTTTCAGGATCCTCAGAGTGATGCTACCGATGATCCCAGCAAACGAGATGAACTAGCCGTCACGATCGACGCCCGCACAGGCAGGGAAATAACTGAAGAATTACCACCCACGACGACGCCGTCCAACGCAAATTCTCCACCGACAGAGGTCAAACCTCTTCCACAGCCCATTCCTCAAAGCTTAGCACCAGCTAATTTCCTCAAACCTCGACGCCTACTAGGCAAGCTAGTTTCCGTCCCCGGTTCCGCCATCGATCTCACATTACGGCTCGAGGATCGCATGACTTCATGGGGCCGCGGCCGCTTGGCCACAGAAGTTCACCCCGATCCCAATGATACTCGTATTCCAGCCTACGCGATCGAAGTGACATTCTGGACCCCCGGCCTAGAAGCGCGCATTGCCGCAGGAGCTGACTGGATGGATATCCCCGACGTCATGACCATCCTGTCTACCAAGACCCGCAAGTGTATCTGGGTGAATGACGTTGAGCTACGCCGTGGCCCGCAGCTGGACAATGGCAATGAAACCTTTCATTTTGGAAAGCTGTACAACGATGATATTATTACGATCTTCCAAAATGGTGATAAGTATCTCCGCTTCCGATGCGAGATTTATCATGGGGAAAGTGCGAGACCGCGCCCTGATAGTGAAAAGGGATTTATTGTGCGGCAGGTGCTGCATCCGAAGAGCGATTCGAGTAGGAATCGACAGCCGAATTCGAATATCCCAGACAGTGAGAAGCTGTATGCATAAGCATTTTTCCGCATTTCTTCGAAGTCCTGCATATATCTGCATTACCTGACACAATTTGCGTCCATATGTTTTGATGGCCATGCCCATACCTCTAAAATTGAACGAATCATCCATCCCCTATAATGTCTTGCTTATTTTCACATACCAGCTACCCCCGATTTCAGTTTGTTCTCATTTTCATTTTCAAGCATGATCTACAGTTTTCGGCGAGTCTGGCGAATTGGATATCTATCTATCTATTGATCGCCGTTGGTGTTTTGATTGAGGTTTTGTCTGTCTTATTTCTTTTTCAGGACGATCTCGACTCTTGAAATTGTGCATATGCGTGTCTCTCTTCCATCATTTACGACTTGCTTTTGTTATAGTTTCGGGTCATGACGTTCCAGTATATTATGCATGTAACATTTAGATAGATCAATACGTTGATACAAGATATGGACCTCAATAAAATAAAATGACAAAAAGTAATTACTTATTAACCTTGAAACACATATTCCGGCGTGGCCGTTTGAATTATACATTCACTCGAATGGGGGATGCTCTTGCAACCCTAATCATACAAAACATACAACAACACCATCAACAACTTGGAACCTTGGAAGCACTCGAACATTCAGTTAAAATCAATCCCCTCAGCCCTAGCCATCGACTCTCTCCACCTCGGCCCATATCTAATCATGGGCACAAGCAACAACACACACGCCAAAGCCACCAACGACCAAACCGTAAACGTCCACCCATTTCCCAGGGCTTCAAGCATGGGCGCTGCAGCAACCGTACCTACACATCCGAGGACGTTACGGATAAAGACCGAGGCAGCGAGACCGCGCGGGTCGCCCGGCAGGTATTCGCTGATCATGGTGATGCCCACGCTGATGGTGATGATCATCCCGAAGCCGGTGAAGAAATTCGCAATCATCTATGTTTACCATGTCAGTAGATCCATCCAATGATTAGAAGGGGGTTCAAACTCACCGGACAAAGCCAGAAAATCCCCTTATCCGACGTCCAGCCATACCACAGCAACGCCGCCGGTGGCAGCACAGCCGCAACCCACACATTCTCCTGCATACGCTCTTCTGGAAACACTTTGGGTTTCCCGTTCTCGTCCCACCGGTCTGCTTTTTTCGCTGCTCGCGCCATCACATAGTCCATCCATCGCCCACCCACAACACTCCCACAGATATACCCCAGCGAAGAAGGGATGTACAGCAACCCGACAATCATAGTCCCAAAGTTGTACGGTGCAACTGCAAAGGTGTTCTGAATGCTAATGTTGAGGATGTAGAAGTATATGGTGACCACGCCGATGTAGAACATGGGCAGGAACTGGGCTGGATATCTCAACACCAGCAGCGCGCGGAATGGGTCGACGACGAGTATCCTCAAGAGAATCGCCCATTTCACAAACGAGTTGCGCTGCCCGATTCGATCATTGGTCCGACGCCACCACGACGTCTCCTTCCTCAGCGATGTCTCTGGCAATATGACAAGCAACATAACCAACATGGCAGCCGCAAGAATCACCACAAACCACATTGTGCTCCTCCACCCCCATCTCTGCGCCAACGCACCGCCAATAATTGGCGCAAGGAACGGGCCTAGCTGCGGCCCCAGAAAGAAAATCCCCATTGCCCGCCCGCGTTCGCGCGGTTCCCATAAATCGGATATGGAGGCTACGCCGACAGATTGCACGGAAGCAGCTGAGCCGCCGCTTAGTAGTCGCACGGCGATGAGCATGCCAATCGAGTTGGAGACGGCGGCGAGGACGGCGAAGATTACGCCAAAGGTGAAGGAGATTAGGTAGATTGTGCGGCGGCCGAAGGCTTCGGCCCAGTTGGACCACCAGAGGGGGAAGATGGCCATGGCGAGGAGGTAGAAGGCGAGGGAGAGGTTTGTGACGGTTGCGGTGGTGTGGAGGTCGCTTTCGACTTCGCGGAGGGCGGCTTCGAAGGAATGTCAGTAAATTTTCTTTTGAGTCAATTCTGCTTTTCTGGGAGAAGGGAGTTGACATACGATAAAAGATAGACGTTCCCATCGGCGCAATCAGCGTTGCCAACGAGATGATACAGGTGAGCAACCATTTTGTCGAGCGTGCGTATGCGCGTGGGTTCTCGACTTCTGGGACAAGTGTAATCTGACTGAGAATGCCGCGGCGTTTGAGACGGGGAACAGGTATCGCTGTTGGTTCGTCTGTTTTGTTTCCTGCTTCTGTGTCTCGTTCTGGTGTGGAGGGCGCTTTTGTCGAGTCGTCGATCTGTATTTCTTCTGCGATGGTGTCATCCTGAGATGCGGATGTGTGCTTTTCTTGTATTTCGGAATCCAAGTTTGCTTGAGCTTCGGAGATGTAGTCTGCGTGCGTTTCAGAAGAGTAGCTCAAGTGTGTTTCTGAGCTGAAGCTGGTGAATACGGTTGTAGATGTGGTTTCTAGATTTGTTGTTGTGGTTCGAGATTCCTGGCTGAAGCCAATGTCTGACTTCTCGTCGTTGGAAGCCATGACTGGCGACTTGACAATGATGCCTTGTCTCCAAGGGAAATTAAAGTAAATTGAGTCTGGCCCAGATGATTCACAGGCTTATTATTGAATAACGTGGCTCATTACACTGACGCTTGTACTTTAAGATGAGAAAAAACCCGGGACCAGATGCTTTTATTGGAAGACCAGCTTGCACCAAACGTATCCAAAAAGAAAAACACATTATTAATACAAAAAAGCAATACATGCGTGACGGCATCCCGAGATCAGAGTGATCGGACAAAGCACACGCCCAAATAGGAATGAAGCTTGGCTGCAAACAATAAAAAAAAAAAAAGCCGGGCTTCGGACTTATCGATAATTCACCGTCGCGCCAGTTTTCTGGGTTTTTATTGCGCCGAATTGATTGTCCACTCTTTATTGGAACCCGCAATGATCGACATTGCAGGCCGTTTTTTCGACTTGCCTAGAATGTAATATTCCGTACGAAAATACGTAAATGCGTAGTAGATCGAGTGGCTGGTCGATTTCCCAATAGTCGGGTTAGGGCTAGAATCATATGATCGTCTCCAGCTCCGACTCCTAGGTACAGTCTGCATCCTCTATTATTAATGAGACCGAGAGATCTGTCCGTCGGACATATCTACTGGTAACACGATCTGTTTGAATGAAGTACGGAGTAGACTATGGTTTGTAATCACTCAGCACAGACAACATCATACGAGCTTGTCAGACAGAGAGAGAGAGTTATGAACTATCCGAAATGCAGTGTCACCCACCACAGCACAACTCGTTGTACGTACGCTTCTACGCGATGAACTACTTCGTACTACGTATGTAGTGAACCAGAAACTGGCATAAAATTTAGTTCATTACCAATCACGGCCTAGTCATGAAAGATCAATTAAGCATAAAAATTAGAGTCTATCTATCAGTGTTTAACGGCAACCGCCGTCTCTACAGCCATAGCCAGTATATGCTGAACGAGCGCCGCCACATCTTTAGATTTGATAGGCACGCGATGATCGCCTTCCCACTCCATCAACCTCGTGCTCTCAATCTCGCAGCATTCTTCCAGTAGCTTTCGATGTAGCGGAAGACCTGCATCCCGTAGTCCGTGAACATGCACCGTAGGAATTTCGACACGATTAGAACTGGACTGACTCCCATAACTGATACGTCGTAGCCACGAATTATTATTGTTTTGTAGCGGCTCCCCATTAGGATCAACCATTCTTGCAGCGTCTTCGTCCATTTCGTCTGCAGCACACATCGAAGCAAGATTCATATCGAGCGCCACAAGCGGCGCCCTCCCCGCCAGCAAAATCCCAAATCGAAAATTTAGTCGTGTATTCAACCCCCTCATCCCATAATGCCTTTGCCGTAACTGCTGCAAAAACAGGAGAGACGCACACATCTTGGCGCCCTGGCTGAACCCCAACACTCCCACCCAGGCGCCCGTCGCGCCCAAGTCGTCATCTTCATCCATAGCTCTGTCGAGCGCTTCCTTGAAGAGTTCGATAGCGGTATGGTTATCGACTTCGGGACAACCCAGTGCGGATGGAATCCAGGACTTGAAGGGGCCCCATTCCTTGTACACAGAGAGTACATCCGGGCCGGGGTTGCATGGGAGAGGTGCTTCGGCAAAGACGAGTCTGAATTTGCCCTTGAGATGTGTCGAGACCACGCGGCATTGGGAGCGGAATATGCGCGCGTTGGTACCGCCGCCGTGCAGGCAGAGGATGCGAGGGAGATGGAGGTCGAGGTTTAGATCGTAGCCTGGCATTGTTTTGAGGATATGGAATGGTTCTCTTTTGATGATCTTGTGTTGAGAAATGAAACAAAGAGATTGGATATTGACTATGAAGACTCTCAGACTCCTTCTATGGAGTTCAAGACTAGGTATGCCTGATGCTACCTGAGCACGCCAAACAGTCACTCCGAAGGACTCCTTCACGGCTGTTCAACAGATTGAGAATCTGAACGAGAGAAGATGGATATTATTGATTGATTGACCAGCCGAGAGCCACTTCTGTCGGAATACTAACGATCATGTAGTATGAGCGAGGCCTCCTTTATTACCAATGATATTTTATTGATAAAAGGCCTATCTAAAGGAAGAAGGTGAAGATGAAGAAAGCCCGCATCGATTGTGCGATATGTATCTCGCCTTTTACGCGAGATTATCGGGGCCCGATTGGGAAGGCGCTGAGGCGGTTCCCAAATCGAGCAACTGGAACCAACAACTTACTTCACACGCAACATCCTCGTATATCAATCGGCGTCTTGTCTCCTCAAAGACCTTGATCCACACTCCGCCGACAAGTCCATCTAATTCTCCAGCAAGAGTTCCGATTTCGCCAGTTGTGACCCATATCCGATACTGGATACTGGACAAACAATTGGCTTATCTTCATTTTTCCTTGACGCCATATCCGATTATGGTTCATCAGCAGTAATGTACAGGCAGTGACGTGCGTTGAAAATAGAGTTTCGCACCTTGGCCTCAGTAGCATGCTACGTATATAGTAACTATTGGGTGCGTCACTGGCCAGAAACTCCGACCCAAAACTCCGGGTATTGACGAAATCATTGCGCTGGAAGAGGATGTTGTGTGAGGAAGAGTAGTATGGATTTAGGCTTTTATTTTCTTGAAGATGCTCCTGTTGATCGAAAGCGTTGCATTGTCCCCATTGTGATATCCGAAGCAAGGGACCGGGACCGGGTTCTAGAATTGTTCATGCAAGGGACTGCCTTTTTGGGTAAATGTAGCATTCTTATCTTTTGCCGAGGTATTCTTTAAGTTCTGAGGCTCCGAGTACAAAATTTAGAATGTATGAATTACTTATACAAAAAAGTGTAAAAGGAAATAAAAGATGTTAGGACTCAGAGGACGCCCCTGAAGTCTGCCTGGTGCATAGATATTATCGGCATTCGAGATAAGAAGAACCGATTACTTGATTTTAACGCATCTATGTTCATACATGTTCATACTTCACACTATCTGTTAGAAAACTAAATGTAATGTTAGTAGAGTGAGTGGCGTCAAAATAAACGTCGTCAACTACTGAATTAGGCAACAGTTTCCATAAACGGTAAAAAAAGCCCTAATCTTAGTGACCCGCGGAACCGTCAGCACTCAGATCGCAACAAAAATGTAGTCTGTAGTTATAATTTTGCTAACTTGTATTTTATTGTGATTAGGCTTGTAACTATGTAGAATTGTATCTCTAAGTAATGGATCATTTATGTAGGCTTGAGAATTGGGGATAAGCTTCTTTATGGATTAGGTACAGCTCTATATGATGACAACAGTAAAATACACAAGACAAAGACAACTAGCACTAGAAAAAAAAACCGATAGATAGACAAACTGAGATGTCAATGAGAGTTCCAAACAATAGATAGATAGCGAAGTAAAAACATGAATCAAAGACGCCAACCTTTCCTCCACCTAACAACCAACAACATAGAAGAAGAAGATCTACTTGTGCAAGAAATTGCTATCCTTCCACGCCTGAATGTACTTCCTCGTGACATCCGCGCTCACCGGCCCAACAGCAGCCAGAGTCTTTGAATGTTCACAGCTCCTAGCCGTGCCCAGCAACAAACCGCCGCAAGACATGCGCAAAAAGTTATCGTCCAAAAAGTCAATAAGCAACGCCGCAGGATTGTCCCATTCGACCGCACCCGGAAACGCGCGTACGCGACGCACCCATTCCTTGAACGGCACGATGTTCCCCGGGGGGATATTGAGCGAGTCTGCAAGCAACGGTATCATTTCTGTCCATGGCTGACGCACCGGGTTATCAATGTGATAAACTGGATAAGGCTGACGATCGGAAATGAGTAAATCGCTGCATGTCCCCGCAACATCATCAACGGGCGTCCAGCATAAATCCCCTTCAAACTGTGGAAGAGCCTTGAGTGTTTGCGAGGACTTGAACAAAAACGACAAATGCTCCATTGCGTTCCAGTACCCAGTCACCTTGGAACCCGCGATTTGCCCCGGGCGAACAGACATGACGCGGAAGTGCTCTGGGTATTTGTGTAGTGTCTCATCGAGCATGCGCTCGCACACGAATTTGGCGTCCCCATAGCCGTTGGGGAGCACGGATTCGAGCGTCATGCGCTCCTCGGGCACGACTGTGTTTCCGCTCCAGAGCGGGTAGTGGCCCACAACAGCGATGGAAGAAATCAGTTGAACGCTCACTTTGAATCCACTGGACCGTCTGGCAGAGATGTCGCGCGCAAAGTCAATCAGATTGCGCATGACCTGGAATTGGGACTCCAACCCGCTCAGCGGTCGTTTGCCCGTCATTGGCCACGCGTTGTGCACGATGTGCGTGACTTTGCCGAGCAGCTCATCGTAGTCGGCCTTATCCAAACCGAGCCTGGGTTTGGAGGTAGTTGCCTGGAAGACCTGTAGTTTTGACTGCGATGCGGCATCGAGAAGGATCCCGCGATCTTCAAGGGCCTTTTGTTGCCGGGCTTCGGCGTCGCTGCCGCTGCGCCGGTTGAGACAGACGACTGTTTTGACGGTGGGCAGTGCGGCGACGTGCGCGACGAGATGGGAGCCTAGGCTTCCGGTGGCGCCAGTGATCAGGACGCATTGCTCGTACGGGCTAGGAGTGGTTGCGCCGGAGATAGGTTTGGAGAGGGTGAAGCCTTCGGTGTATTTGCGAACGTACTCATCAACAGCGGCTTTGCGTCCTGCCGCGGGCTGGAGCTGGATTTCTGGCTGCACCGGGGGAGGAACTGGCTGTCTGGCATACTGCGGTCCTGATGCGAGCGCGATGATCACACGCTGAATTTCCAGTTCGGGGCTGTTACCGTCTGTCCAGTCAATGTGCCCATAACCGACAGATCGCATAGTGCGTTCCCAGAACGTTTGGTGTGCAATCGCATGTTCACGGCCATCGTCAAACAACCACCAACCCTCAAACAAGCCAAAAATAAGATCGACCCAGAACACGGGCGCCGTCATTTCGAGCATCATCAGGAATCCATCTGGCCTGAGAGCTTTGCGGACATTTTGCGTCGCCACCTCGAGATTGTGAGTTGCATGGATGGCGTTGCTGGCAATGATGATGTGTTGTGTTCCAAGCAGATCATTAGCGGGTGCCTTTTCAATGTCGTGAACACGATACTTCATAAAGGGGTACTCCTTGAACGTCTTGCGGGCGGCAGCAACAAAGGAACCACTCAGATCGGTAAAGGTGTATTCAACCGGCACCCCGAGTTTTGCAAGCAGTGCAACCATGTCTTTCGTTGTACCGCCAGTTCCAGCGCCCAATTCGAGGATTTTGAGTGGGCCTTGGTCCTTGGGGATCTTGGAGGCGACTCTAGATACAATGTCTTGCATCTGCACGTTTGCCAATTTATTGAGCAGCGAGTCGCCGTACAGACCGGTTACCAGTCGTCTTCCCTCGTCGCTGCCAAAGATGAGTTTGATGCCGTCGCATTCACCCTTGAGGACATCGGCAAGTCGGCCGCCGGCAAAGTGCGTGAGTTTGTTGGCCCATTCGTGGTCCGGGAAGTCGCGCAGCAGTTGTTCTAGGATCGCATCGCTGGTCTTGGATGGAGGCGCAATGGCGGTACGAGTAATCTTGTCGCCGTCTCTGTCGATGAGGCGTGCTTCGTCCAACATCTTATAGAGGTAGTTGGTGAGACGGCCGTGTTGAGGGTCGTGCGGAATGCGAGTCAAGACGTCGCCAGCCTTGGCTGAGCGAATTGGGCAGCCGAGTTCTTCGAATGCTTCGACGGTGAGTGCGACGCAGAGCTGTGTCTGTCTTGGTAGAACAGTGTCCATGTAGCCGGCGCAGCGGTAGTTGGTGATGAACTCGTCGGTCAACTTTCGAGATTCTTCAAAGGCCTCGATGATTGTGCTAGAAGGGAGTTCAAGGTCGCCAGTGTAGGAAACTTGACCGGCAGACTTGACACGTTTCGCGTTATCTTCCACATCCGACACCGAAGTTGAGGAAGTGCCTGAAGGAGTGAATGTTGAAGATGACTCGCTTGGGCTGGTATCGGATCCTTCGTCGGATGCCTCGTCATCCCCGCCAACACCCAGGGTGCTCTTGATGATTTGCACCAGGCCACCGAAATCGGTAACCTCCATCAGCTCGTCGCTTGGAAGGGAGCATTTGAACATCCCTTCAAGTTCGCGAGCAAGTTCCATTCCCATGAGCGAGTCAATCCCGATATCAGCAAGTTGGGCGTCATTCGAAATCTCCTCAACTCCCAAGCCGGAAATTTCTGCCAGTAGAGCTTTGGTTTTGACGACAATGTCCTGGCCAGCGCCTGACTTGCTCTTCTTTGTCTTGCTCTCGGTGCCAGAAGGACCGGTCTCCTGCGGCAAAGCAGACTCCTCACTAGCAGCCCCAGCTGCTTGCCTTGACGCCGATGCAGTCGGCAACCCAGAAAGCCGTGCCAGAATCTTACTCATCGTCGCCTTGGCCACTTTGTGGTAATTCACGCCCAGAATAACCTCCACCAACTTGCCATTAGTCGAATCAAAAATGAAAATATCCGTAAGCCACGAATGTTCCGCGGGCAGCTCTTGGTGATACGCAAACACGTCCCACGCTTCAGGGCGTTTGTACTCTGCCGTAACATCCGGACTGCGCATCCACTTCTCGAAACCAGTCGCAATAAACATATCGCCGGCATCCTTTTCGGTCATGCAATTAACCCAAATGCCGCCGACCTGACTGAAAGCGTCTGAAAGCAGCGCGTCAAGCCATGTTTCGTTAGAGTATTTCTTGACGACACGACCCGCTGATTCGTTGCCTTTACCCACGAGTTTTTGCAAACCGCGGTAAGGAGCGGAGTAATCGACAACTTCGCCAAAGGAGCGGTAGATGTTGCGGCCTTGGATGATGTCGTCTGCGTCGTTGCTGTTCAGCAAGTTGATGCAGCGCTGGTGCCCGATCAGGCGCTCATAGCGCGAGAATTCGAGTTGCCACTCGGCGTTGGTGACAGAGACAAAGATGATCTGACCAGTAACATGTAGGGTAGTGTTCTTGCCGGCTTCACCCTCGCTGGAGATTTTCCATGACCACGTGTCGGGTGTTGACTCTTGACACTCAACATCCAACCAAACGGTGCGTGATGCGTCAATGCAGATCGGAGACTGGTTATCAACGTTGCAGATCCTGGGCTCTAGACCCGAAGTCGCAAACTCGGGGTACAGGCTGATGAGCGCTTCAACCGCAATGTCAACTTCAACAGTTGCAGGACAGATAGGAGCAGTCTGCGCGATGATATGCCCAGACACAAACTCTTTGTACTTGTCCGTCTCCGTGTTAATGCGGAATTTGGCGGCCCGTTTTGTGGCATCCTTGAAGTCGACAAAGCTCCAGAGACCTTTCGGTTCATCCTGCTGCCCACTCCCAACTTGCTTGGCCGATGTTGGCGGTGGGACGGGCTCCATCCAGTGCCGCGACTTTTCGAATTGATACGCCGGCAAAAACAGGGGAGAATAATCGTATGTCTGTAGTCTGCTATGAGCCCAGAATGGCGCCATTAGCCCCTCTTTCCATAGAGAAACTGTAGAATCAACTAGTAGCTGGAAGCCCTTGTCCGTGGTAATGTTGACAGGCTGGAAGAAAGATGCGGCAGGTGAGCCCAGAGCTTTGCTGGCCATGTTGGTGATCGTCGAGTTTGAGCCGGCTTCGACGTAGATGGCGTTCGGGTATTTTTTGGAGATGCGCTGGACGGCGTGGTTGAAGAACACGGCGTTGCGCATGTGGTCAGCAACGTATTTTGGAGCTAAGCGTTCGGAAGAGTAGAACTCGGTGGCTCGCTCGAGATGGATGGAAGGTTCTTTGAAGTCGAGTGTCTGGCCCACCTTTTCGAGGTCTGCCATCAGGGGCTCAACCAATGTAGAGTGGAAAGCGTTGGTGACGTTGAGCTTCTTGAACCGGAAGCGGGAATACGCCGGATTTTTGGAGATTGTGTCCGCAGCAATGTCAATACTGCGAGATGATCCGGCAATAGTGAAGCTTCTCGGTGCATTCAGGCAAGCAATCGTCGGTGCCCGCTCGCCTACCTCTTCGCACGGCGAGACGGTATCAGCCAGGAGTTTCTCGACTTCGCTCTGATCGCCTTCAATCGCCATCATAGCGCCCTTTTCGCTACCCCAGCTTTCACGAATGATAGTTGCGCGACCAACAATCATCTTCAGTGCGTCTTGCAGCGACAAAACACCGGAAATGCACAGCGACGTCAACTCGCCAAAGCTGTGCCCGACGACGGCAACAGGTTGGATTCCAGACTCGAGCCAGCTCTTGGCACAAGCATATTGGATGGAGAAGAGAATGGTTTGCAGCTTGACGGTATCTTCAATGGGACTGCGCTGGAAAATGCCCGGGAAGATGCTTTCGCAGCCAAGAGACTGGCAGACATAGTCGCATTCATTCAAGTAGCTGGCTAGCACCTTGACGTTGTCATACACCTCGCGACTGAGTCCGACGTACGTCGAGATTTGGCCGCCGAAGCAGAGCACGACGGGGCGCGAGGTCGGTTGCACGAGTGTAGCTGCGACATCGACGTCGCCGGCGTGGAAGCCCTTTAATTTTTCGACTAGCTGCTTTGCAGACCGGGCTGTAAAGACCAGGGAGCGGTCCAGGGTTGGGTTTGATTGACGGTTGACATTGAACGATAGATTTGCAACGGAGATGCTATCCAGACCCTTGGCTTCGAGAGACTTGGCAAGCTTTGCGCAATAGTCACGAATAGCGCGGTCGTCCTTGCCAAAGATGTGGAATGGATAGTCGACTGCAGGTGTTGCAATTTCGGCAGCCCCTGACTTTAGTAGACGAGGGGCTTCGGTAATCACAGCAGAGGCGTTGGAGCCAGATGCGCCGTAGTTGTTAATAAGTGCTGCTCTGTATTCCTCAGTCCAGTTTGTGACCTTTGTCATAATCTCCATTTTGTCTTCAACCGTTGCGTTGAGATGAGGATTGTGCGATTCGTAGCTTGCCTGTGGCGGAATGGTCTTGTTCTGGATCATGAGCAAGGTCTTGATCAACGAAACAACACCAGAAGAAGCTTCAGTATGTCCCACAAGACCCTTTACAGATCCAAAAGCAAGGGGCCGCGATCGCAATTTCGAGCCTCCCAGCACCTGCCGGATACTATCATACTCTGCCGGGTCACCAACCTGCGTTCCAGTCCCATGCGCCTCGACGACCGTGATTTGCTTCGGGTCAACTTTTGCATCCTCAATCACATTCCTAAACAGTCCCGACAAACTCGGCGCATTTGGCACAAAAATGGGCGTGCAATTCTGGTTCTGCGATACGCCTGTAGACGAGATTGTGCCCAGGATCTGATCGCCATTCGCAATAGCGTCCGACATCTTCTTCAGAAACACCACCGCAACAGCTTCACCGCGACAATACCCGTCAGCCTTCGAGTCGAACGGCTTGCACTGGCCCGTCGGACTCAGGAATGATGCAGCCGCGAGATTCTGGAACCACAGCGCGCTATTCATCATGTTGACGCCGCCGGCCAGTGCGGCGTTGCATTCACCACTTAGAATGGCTTTGCAGGCTAGATGCACAGCAACCAGCGACGACGAGCAGGCGGTATCAATCGTCAACCCGGTCCCTGTCCAGCCAAAGTAATGACTGACTTTACCAGCAATGAAACTCTTTAGGTTTCCTGTGGCGGTAAACGCATTGGGCTGATGGCATGCGACATTATCCGCATAATCCGCTGCGCATTCACCGATATAACACCCAATCTTCTTGTCCTGTTCTGGCGAATTGAAATACCCCGCCTGCTCCAGCGCTTGATAAGCGACATGTAGCAGTATCCGCTGTTGCGGATCCGTCGATGCGGCTTCGCGGGCACTCTTTTTGAAGAATTTCTGGTCAAACACGTCGTGATCATTCAAGAAATTACCGTAGTAGGTTCTTTTGGCGTCGACTTCGCGCCATGAATTGTCGAATTTGATGCGGTTGCGGGGCACTTCGCGATGCTGCGATTGACCGGCGAGAAGTAGGTCCCAGAATTCGTCAGTGTCGTCTGCGCCGGCGGTGCGGATGGACATGCCGCAGACGGCGATGTCGTCGTATTTGTTCTGTTGGGGGAGTGGAAGAGTAGGAGGGACAGCGGATGAAGTGCTAAGTTCTGAGATGTGGACAACCTTGGCCTTGATTTCGCGCAGGATGGACGGCGGCACACAAGGCTCCGGGCCGAACGAGACCACCGTAGTCTGTTGCTGTTTCAGGGCAAATTCGTGGATTGTCTTGAAGGTCTGGTACCAGTTTGAGTGCTGCAGAAGAATGGTTCGCAGAGCGTGGGCGTGCAGTTGTCCGTCTGTGATCAACCCTGCGTCTGCGTTGGAGCGTGTGCGGTATAGGAGGTGCGATGCGTCCGGAAGGACAAGCCCAGGAATCAATGAGAAGTAGTCGATAAAGCCCTGGATGTCTTCCGTGTACCAGGTGTGGTGGAAGCGCCCGAAAAGCCCGATTTCGTTGGCAATGATGCCCGCGCCCCGGAGTTGCTGCTGCAGGGAAGCAGCTGTTTTGGATGCGGTGGTGACCGTGGCGCGCTGCTCGTCGTACGACACAGACACGTATGCCTGTAGCTGTAAGTTTCTAAACAACCAATTGCGTGGTGATTGGATACATACCTCGGGAAACTTGCTCACGATCTGCTGGAGCTCATCACCAGTCTTTTGCGAGTTCCAAGCCGTCGCCAGTGACTTGGACTGTCCATCGGTATCAAGAGCGTCTTGAGCGTCTACAATGCCGCCAATGATCATAGCAAGCCGGATCGCAGTGGCTCCATATTTCTCAATGTCGCTGTGGTCCTTGCTAACGGATACAGCGAGCGCACTCAAGAATCCCACACAAAAGCCCAAGGTCTCCGTCTGTTGCTCAGCCTTTGGTGCGGCAATGCCGAGATACTTGATGTATTCTGTAATGTGTGTGATAATGACCAGCGGACTGAGGATGATATTGGGCAGGTGGCTTGTCGTGTCAAGCTTCCCGGTCCGAGCCCACTGCAGCAAGTTGGCAAGTAGGGTTTCTGCTGGAATGACATTGTACTTGGGAAAAGCTTCGGCAAACTCCTTCCAGTATTTCGGAAGCGTCTTGATGCTATCTAGGATCCATGGCTGTTGTTGGATCGTAGCCTGCAGAGCTTTGAAGGCATCGCCACTGGCAGATAAGGCCTGCGGTCCAAAGACGAGCAGTCTATTGCCAGTTTGATTTAATGCCGGCATTTTGTAGAATTTTCTTGTTTTTGGCCGGGAGATTGAGGTGGGATAGATAGATCAACAGATACGTAGTCGAGGAGAAGGGGTTGAAGCGACAAAACGAGTGCGCCGCACTGTTGAAAGTGTGCAAGACAAAGTTGAGATTTTGTTGAGGTTGGACCCGGTTGCTTTTATTTAATTATCCTATCCTTCCTTCCATCGATCTACTTCCGTCTCCGCTGAGGCTTAAGTATCTTAAGATACCAGAAGCAGATGCCGAAACGGAAGGGCCGAATCTATAGGCCCTAGTTTGTGGGACCATTCAATCAGCTTGCATGTATGTAAATGCAATATAGTTAATACGTTAATACGTGCTTTGCAGGGGCTGTGGCTGAATGTACAGGAGAGATACCAAGCTTGGCCCTCTGGCCGATTTGCGTGGTAGGTATTCAGCTATCATGGAATGCCTGGGAAACTCCGACCAAAAGCCCTAAACATTGCCCCGGCTCGCCGAGCAAGTAAAACTCCGCATACCGATCCTCATAACTTTTAACGGTTAGGGTAACACTGCAAGTAAGCTTATTCGTATAGATAGATTCAATATTCTTCGAGTCGATTTATTCGGAGATGAGGTTTATTGAAGAGATGCGAAAATCGGCAGTTTTGTAGCTATCTGAGAAAGATGTACCGGAGAATGGTGGATGTTCGGAAATCACCGTAGAGATTACCATCGAATCGTAGATTTGAAGTCCATGTTCGATATTAATCTACATGGGGCCAATACTCTAATATCTGATTGAATCGCAGTCTCACTGTAATCACCTGGCGGTCAAATCTTAAGGTGTTTCTGTGTAGAGGCTGTCATCATGGCTGTCTTTTCTTGGCTGCCTGGCATATTCGTCTCTACACTCTCTCGAGTGCTATCAATATTCAAATTCTTCTCTCCATTTAGATTGACAGCATCTAAGAAAAAAAGATTCGACCTCGAACACGGCATCCCGGCCCCATCAGCTCTCACCACAGAAAAGGCTGAAGAATGGCGAGACCTCGACCGCTACCAAGACGTCCTCGGCCAACTGCCCATGCTCCAAGTCTACGCCCACATTCTCTACCTCTTCCCCATCCCGGAGCATGTCTCTCGCGAAACGGTCTTGCGTGACCTCTCACAGGCAATTGCCCAAGTCCGCGCCGCCGTGCCCTGGATGGGGGCCAAAGTCATCAACGTCGGCAAGTCAGAAACTTCTTCTGGGCTGTACAAGGTGGTTGAATGTCCCCCACCAACACACGAAATCGACGTTAGGGATTTGTCGAGCGACGAATCATGTCCGTCTTACGCGGAGTTGAAGAAACGCAAAGCGCCTATTGCGATGCTTGATTCGAGTAAATTCACATCTGTCCCCGGCTTCCCGATTCCGTTTGAGGACTCTGAAAAGGATCCGTCCCGAGTGCTTCGGCTCAACGCCACGTTCATTAAGGGGGGATTAGTGGTCGATTTTCTAATCCACCACAACATGGCTGATGCAGGCGGTCATTTTGGGTCTATCAAAATGATCGCAATGGCCATGCGCGGCGAGGAATTTTCTATTAGCCTTCTCGAACAAGCAAATCGCGACCGCCGTAATCTCTTCTCTCTGCTCGGCCCCAGTGAAAAAATGCTCGATCATAGCAAACACATCCGGCCCCCAATTACCTCTTCTGCGCCCCTCGTATCGTCCGACGCAAAGACTGCAAAGTATCATGTCATCCGCTTCAGCGCGGAGAAACTCGACGCACTCAAAAACCTGGCAAGCCAGGGTTTAGACCCTGACGTGCCCTTTATTTCCACCGACGATGCGCTAAGCGCCCTGTGTTGGAAACACTTTACGCTTGCACGGTCGCACAAATTTGGCCCATCCACTCCCTCCCGATTTGCGCGCGCCGTTGACGGGCGCGCAGCTTTGAAGATATCGAAAGATTACATGGGCGATGTCATTCACAATGTGTCCACGTTTCTGACCTTTGAAGAGCTTGCGACCTGGCCGCTGGCGCGCATTGCGTCGCATTTACGCAGACATTTGAATGCGAAGAATACGGCGTACGATATAAGGAGTTTTGCGACGTTTATTGCGAATACGGACGACAAATCTACGATTACGTATGGGGGGCAGTTTAATGGTGCTACGGATGTGGGCTGTTCTTCTGTCAGAGGGCTTGGGAAGGTGTTGTTTCCGGACTTTGGGGTGCTGGGGCAGCCAGAGTTTGTGAGACGACCAAAACCGGGTGTTGCGTTCCCGGGTTTGCTTGTGTTTTTTCCGGGGAGTCCAGGAGGGGATTGTGATGTGTGGGTATGTTTGGCGGAAGATGAGATTGAGACGTTGTCGGAGAGGGACGAGGAGTGGAGGAAGTGGGCGGAGTATATTGGTTGATTTTTGCCCTTTTGTCGCTGATACGAGATATTTTTAATTTTTACATAGTTGTTAGAGTTAATACTTAATGTGGAATACCAAGCAGATTCGGAGTTTCTTCTTTTCTATGTATCCTGGTGGTAGCTGCCCGCAAGCCCTAACGCAAGCCCTAATTCTCACGAAAAACGTCACTTGCATCAACGCGTCAATTGGTACTTCTCTGTCGCACCGATGTTAGTTATTTCAAGTATTCCTTGACCTATACTCACCCATATTCTGGCTTTGGCTAAATACCTACTGTCTGGTTACTCATAGCTGCACGGTTCAGCCGCCGTTCGGACATTTTCATAGAAACTCCGACTGTCCACATTGCACTCCGTATGGGGCCAGAATAAACAAACAATCCGAACTGTTCAGATAAACTAAGATAAACTGCGTAGACACTTTGAACGTTAACATAGCTTTAAATACTGCATATTGTTCAGCACTGAGGGAGTGAATAATCTCCGAGAGGAGCTTGATTTCTCCGATGTTCTCTTCTCACCTATTGGATTTGACTTGCAGGACGCCCTGGATGCAGCATTTATTAAATCTCCTGCTTGTTCGCTCTGAGTATACGTTTTTGCACCTGCATGGCTCCCACATACTAGGTCGGTCGATATCTGCGATTGACTTCGCAGCAGACGGTTAGCTACATATCGTAGAACTCGAATATATGGAGCAAGTATTCCCAAGCACACACTAAATACTCTATTGGCACTCTGCATTCGGACTTTCTATTATGGCGATCAATAAAAATCCATAGCAAGTCTTCCAATGTCCATACATCGGAGACATCGGGTATTCCCATTTCGATAATATTCCCCAGTACTTTGCCAGAAATAGTCATTTACCGGTCCAAACTCCATACTATGACATATGCGTAAATATTAATCAATGTAGATTCACGTAACCAACCCATGTACCTCCCAAACTATCAACTAGCGCTAAATTCTAATACTCGATACGAGAAAACTGTCCAATCTACAATCATGACACAACCCTGGAAGCCAAGCGCAGACGGCACTACCTGGCGCAAAGACCTCGGCGGAGTCGAGAAGATCTATCGCTTCCAATCCACGCTTTTCCGCGCCACGGGCCTGGAGCACTGGGGTCTGTACACCGTCAGCAAAGTAGTCTTCGACCCTAGCCTCGACGCCGACAAGGTGGTCGATGTACTGCGCAATGCATGGAAAGCGTTGAGATATGAGTTCCCGGCCTTGACGCTTGTTGTTGACAACTACGAAGCTGTCTACACTGGCGCTGGGAAAGGTAATGATGTTGCCACTGCCACCGAGGAATGGGCGCAGAAAACCTTTCGCGTCGAGCCAGCCCTGACCGTTGAAGAGATCCTCGCCACTTACCATCTACGCGACCTGCCGGAACTAATCTGGCTCCCATCAACCTCCGAAGTCCTCTTCCTCACCTCGCACTGGCGCGTGGACGGTATTGGCAGCTGCATGCTCCTCAACCGCCTCTTCCAGCTCCTCGCATCCCGCGCCACCGGCCTCCCCGCCGCAAACTGGAGTGTCGAAAGCGACTTGGCTAAAATCTCGCCCAGCCTCGAAGACGCCGCTGGCTCACCAGCAACTCCCACGCCTGAAATCGAGCAAACAGCCAAAGAAATCAGCACGACTTTCCGCGAAAAGGCGCTTGCGTCTATTGGGTTGCCGTACAATGGCGATCGAGCGACGCCTCCTGGTAAACCGGCTGTGCAAGCGGTCAGTTTTTCGGCTGAGAGCTCCAAGGCACTAGTCGATGCGTGCAAAGCGCGGAAGATCAGTGTATCGGCTGCCATCCATGCCGCTTTAGCCGCTACTACATTCGAGTTGACGGCGTCAAAAGATGTAGAGGAATACGTCACCATCATGGCGGTGAGCTACAGACCACATCTCAAGGAGCCGTACAACTCGGACGCACACGCCTGTCGCACTTATGTCTCTAGTATTCCGCCTGTAGTGGCTAAGAAGGATATATTCGAGGAACAGACGACGTCCCTGACGCAGCTGTTCAAAAACTGGCACACCGACAAAATGTCGCAAGCACTCCGTGAGCTGTATCGAGGCGCTTCTCAAGCCCTGCTCTCTCCTCCTCCACGCCCAGCAGGTGCTCCACCCCCGAATCCGCCGAGCGGGATAACGCATAGCAATTTGGGTGTTATTGATCAGTTTCTGCGTCGTCATTACTACTACAGCGGAGGCAGCGGCACAGCGGAAAGCTCCCCAGCAGTGGAAGTGACAAGCTTCAGATTCGGGGTTAGTGTAATGACGCGCCAGATGCTGTTGTATCCGTGGACGTTTGGGGGCAAGTTGAATTTGTCGATCAATTATAATGGCGCGTATTATGGGGATGAGACGCCGGTGGAGGTTCTGGATAGGGTTCAGAAAAAATTGGAGGGGGAGTTGGGTGTCAAGTTGGAGAGGAGTGTGTAATTTTGGTTTGGTAGTCTAGCTTTGTGTCCATGTGTTTTTAAGTAAATGTATATCTGGAAAATGGCCAGTTAGTTATTGATCAATGTCTTTTCTGAATCTCAAGTAATTCGCAGAATGAGATTGGGATTAAAACCACAGACTACTAGTAGGATATGGTGCATATAATATATCTCCCAACACAACCTCTTCCAGGCCTGCCCAGGTGGCCATGCTATAATAGATCTGACTGAAAATAACTGAGATTGACGCAGGGTGATCTCCCCACCTGCTTGTCTATCGCGCTTTCAGAATTCTATTTTCCCTTCGGACACTCAAAGCGTGAGAAGTCGGGTTTTACAGAGGTGCCAATGTTGACGGTTACTCAGAATCACTTGCCAAATCCGACTGTGTGACTCCACGGTGTGGACTGCGTCTAGCTTTGTGCATGTTGCGTATTTCCCTGGATTTATGGTGTCTCTTTCTTCTTCTCCTGCGGCGACTTTCGTTTTGATTCTCATTATGCTCACGCGTATGATGATGAGATGATTCGGAAAGATGGTTGCTGCTGCTCGAAATATCTTCAGTATGGCTCTCATCCTCACAGCTCGACTCGTATGGGATTGAATCAACCAAACTCTCCTCAGTAGAAAGATCTGACCAAGAGACACTCGCGTTCTCTTCTGGTTGGGTTCCAAGTATTCGAGGCTCTGTGTTTTGTGGAGGAAGGGTCGCAAGACCAAAATAGGATCCCCAACTCTGCCATATGGTAGGCTTGGGTGGTTTCCAATTCTTAATTTTTTGGAGAAAGCGACCCTGTTCTTCAGGAATGTTGAGCCACACCATGTCCTGGCTGTTGTGGGTCAGGCCTTCCACGGCAAAACATCTCAACTCATCAGGGAATGTCACAAAATCTGGGATGAAAAGGAGTCGATAGCCAGGAATGAGCAGATGCAGCTTGGTTTTCCGATGTCGTTCATCATCCCTCTGTTCGGAATCCTGCCTCTCCCGAGCAGCTAGCATGAATATGACAGCCATGTCTAGAGAGTTGGTATATCCACAGAACCTCATCTCAAGAGGCTTCTCGCACATACGTCTGTGGAAATGTGAATACCAAATGGTATCCGGGTGGTAGACGATGTACCAGTGGTTGTACTTTGTGTCCCTAGATGTTTCATCAAGTCTATACCAAAGTTCATCGTAGACGAGGTCGGCAAACTCTGTCCGAGACTTCAAGGCAGTCTGCGCCTCCAAGGTATCACTGATTTTACCTAATCGTTCTGCAATCTCGTTAAGCGCCTGAATACCTTGGTATGTTTGTATTATATTGGCAGCAATCCCCGCTGTTTGCACAAGAGTAGCGAAACCGGAAATTAGAACGACCTTATCGCAAACCGATCCAACCATTATCCGCATTGCAGGGATATTTTCGTTGATGGTATCGCCGACCTCAACGAATTGGTTCACGGCTTGGCCAACCTTTAGCATGCCGTGGGTTGCTTGGATGACTTTGACACCTGGCAAGTAAGTTCCAGCCGTCTTCGCAGCACGTTTGAGTGGTTTCTTGAGCCATTTGGGCAGAGACATTTTCGGTGTGAGGAGAGTAGGACATATACGGGTCTCAAAGCGTCTAGTCTTTCCTTGAGAGAAAACAAATGCGTAAGCCTCAAGGTTTGAAGGAGGTGTTTCTGGTATTGTTGGAGGATACTAACCCTGCTAAATGACCGATCTCGAAATGGAAAGATTTTAGATCGAAAGCAAAATAAGAAAATTTTTTCAGGTGGATTCTGGTGCATAATTTCACTTGATACCTTCAGGCATCGGTTGTTGTGTTGACCCCTCCCATGTATTCAATCGCAGCTGGGTTGAAAGCTCGCAATCATTCGTTAATGATGCAAACTGATGGTGTAGTCTCTAAATTCATCATTGGATTGTTCGATCAGAAATACAGATTTCTAGCCTCATGAGGGACTTCAGGTCCAATAATATCAGCACACGTGTGTTCTCGTAGTACTGACAATGCAGCGGGGGCAGCCATACAAAGCCTTCCATGAAACGAGGCTGCAGATACCCCGGCTTTTCGGGGCTATTAAGTAGCCATGTATTTAGCGGGAGGCTTTGTGATACAACGCAAGTATATCTTTGATTTTTATAGTTTGGCTTCGGGGCTATCGTTTGTTTAAGGGAATGTAAATATAGGAAATGACGAGTTAGTTACCTAGGAGATCGGAAATCAACATATTTGATTTGATGTTAGATAGTCTTGCGTGGAATTCTGCTCTGGGATATTATCTAGTACCGAGGCAAAACTAACCTTCCGTTGGACGGAATCTAAAAGTTTTATGTTGTACATACAATCATCTATATCGCTTTCTAAGGCTATATACATGCGTTGCCCTTCCCATCTTGTCATCTACATGGACGACTCTTACCAAAACACCACGCGACGTAAAACCAAGTGAAAGTGAAGAAAGAAGACCAAATGAAGATTTCCTGGTTTCCTTAGGAACCTAGCCAACTTTCTATTCTATAGAGCTCCTCCACAACCCTTCCTCTAGTTGTAGAAGAGCTCTATAGAATAGAACCGTAGCTACCAAGCAAACAAACAAACATCATTTAGTCTTCTTCACCCATCTTCACTGCATTGTATATCGAATGATATTTCGGTAAGGAATACATAGGGAGGGAGGCATGAGTAGGTTGTGAGTGACTCTGAGAAAGGGCGAAATGGTATTCAACCGATTTCACTGCCGGTGCCAACAGGTACAAAAGTCTACATTAGGGCACGTACGTACGTACGTTCCTCCATTATAGGCCTCGTAGCTGTCGTATCGGCAATAAAATCGATAAATATCACTTTTGCCCGATCTTCTCCCGAGGTCATATTGGCGCCATAATGATTGCTTGATAACTGGATCTGACTCTCTCCGAATGGACTTTTCGCTCCTATTTATGCTGTAGCAATTCATTGCTTGCGGTTGAGTCACTTTTCGTAAAACGCCGGGATGAAATGTATCTCATACGAATGATCTAAAAGGCTCTTTGTGGTCGTACAAAGCCGTTTCATGGGGGTGTATGAGATTCATAGAGCCCCTTTTGTTAAGACGGCTGGGAGCGGCACAGAACGGGGACGAGATACCCTTCCGAGTGTTTCAAGATTGATATCATGAATGAATAGATCTCAAAATACTCAATCGTGCAACAGCTTTCAAGGCTGATATATATCGGAGCTTGATGCGCAACGATCTGGTTATTCCTTGTTTCATGATAACTCCTACGAGGCTAGGTACCTATAGAATCTACCTATATATATCTGCCAAGGTCTCATACATATCTGGCACGGAGCAAAAAGTGAATCTGTCCTCGGGAGCCCCCCTATTAGACAAAGCGTAAGCACTGGCACATCTTCCTTTTGACATTTTAGTTTCATCCTAAAAAAAAAAAAAAACCGGGCAACCTGTCTTCGCCTGGGTAGAGGGGTATTTTCCTTGATCGTTTTTACCAACACACAAAAGACCAATCCGACATCCTCAGATTGGAGGATTCAAGAGCGCAGGTACACCGTACTCGGCACGACAATGAGACTTCGGAAGGCCTTTGGATGTCGTTATATATTTTACCTCGAAGCAAGTCAACTCACACTCTCTTCTCTTCCCACGACAAATTCTTTACATCACACACGGAACCACCCTACACCCCCATTTTCTATGTATTCCTAAAATTATTATGCCTATCCTGTATCTGATTTCCTATACGCATGCGCCGTAAGATAGAAAAGCGGAACCTTTCAAGTGCTGCGGCTAGGGCTAATTCCGCATAAAACTTAGCATCACGATTTCCTCATCCACGAATAATTCAATTGCTCCAAAAAAAAAGAAGCAATATTCCTATATTTAACTACCAGAAAATAATGATAATAACAAAAAATAAATAAAAATTATTCAACCATTACATGGAAACTCGCGTATTTAATATTATATTCGTGCAAGTAGTATATCGTTAATTTTAGTATTATCCCCAAGGGTAATTGGGTCAGTGGTAGAGCACATGGATTCTTTCCTAGACATAATGAGTAAGCAATGAGCACTTAGATTCAAACTTATAGAGCTATACAACAACACAGGGTAAATGGTCTAGTGGTATGATATCTCATTTGCATGACGTCATGAAATTTGAGATGGTCCAGGGTTCAATTCCCTGTTTATCCAAACATTTCTTTTTTTGCAGCCCTGCCTGACTGCGTGTAGCTTGTCCTTGGGATAAAAATTCATGTAGAAAATACTTCCAAATTTTTTTTGGTACTGTGATTGAGATAAAGTTACGTTGTCCATTTTTCTTTATTTCTTACGGTATGTATTGTTTTGTACTGTATTCCGTGGACCGTCCGCAGGGAGACACAATATTTTTTTTTCTATGAGAAGATGTTTAGATGTTTATAATTTGTTGTCGATAGAACACAACATGATGTAGGGAAGGGCTCCCGAATGTGTTAACGCTCGTTCATTGTGTAAGCTATTTGACTGTTTAAGATAAACCTCATGATAATAATCTACTATGGTTATTGTTGTTTATTAAAAAGGCTACGTATGTGGGTTGCCACTAGAATACGACAAAAAAAAAAAAAAAAAGAAAAAAGGGGGAGCTTTGATCTTCTAAATTTCCATTGGAGGCTTTTTTAAGTACATGCTCTCGCTAAGGAGGTTGATTTGTCTTTTTCAACCAAAGACATTAAAGGTATGAGCGGCCGTTGCAACAGTGCATCCGGGAATCATCATGAATCGTAAATGTAATCATCAAGGCTGGTCTTTCCCTCAGAATAGAAAGAAGCTTACAGCTTAACGACCAACTTGGTCGCCGACAACCCACCAGCTTTGAGCGTATCAAGACCGCCCTGAATACTCTCCAAGCCCTCTCCGACAACCCTTGGTGCCGGCGCAGCAACAAGGGTTCCCTCTGCAAGACCCTTGGGCACGAATTCATGGAAAATCGCCTTGCCAACCTTGCTCGTCTTGATCCCACCCACAATGACCATCCGCGACTCAATGCCCTCTGGCAGCTCGGTAGCCGGCGGCGGCATGTTTGATGCTGCCACATATTTGGAGCCGTTGGTGAGTTGGCTGACGATTTGGATGACTGGTTTGGCGGCAGTAAAGCCGATAGCGTACGCCCCAGCGCTCTTCTTGTCCTTGAACACGGCGACAATGTCGTCGACAACGGTAGGGCTGTTGTAGTCGAACGCGTGGCTGGCGCCCAACTTCTTGACAAAGTCGAAGTTCTTTGGTGATGCGGTGGTGATGACTTCGTAGCCGGCGGCGACGGCGAGTTGGATGGCGTTGCTGCCGACGCTTGATGCGCCGCTCCAGATCAGCACGGTTTCACCTTTGGGTGGTCGTGCCGGGGAAGTAGGGAGGTCGAGGGCAAGTTGTTCAGGTTGGAAAAGACCGGCAGCAGCGGTCGCGAGACCTAGAGGAATGACGGCTGCTTGGTCGTACTCAAGGCCGTCGGGGATTTTGGATGCAAGGTCGTCACGGAGGACAACGTATTCTTGGAAAGCGCCATCAGCCGGGCGACTGGTTTCCAGCCCATTGCCCAGACCGATCACACGGTCGCCGACTTTGTAGAGACTGGCAGCGTTTGAGCCTACCTCGACGACTTCACCGGCAACATCGGTACCAAAAACGGTGGGATATTTGGTCCATGGGAAGAGCTTTGCGCCCATGGCTTGACGCGCAAAGTCGACTGGATTGAGGGCGATGGCGTGTACTTTGACGACGATTTCATTGTCTGTTGGGGCAACGTATTCGGACTCTTTGACCGTGAGAGGGGTTGCCCGCTCTTCGGTGATCCAAGCTGCTCTGTTGGAGGGGGCCATTGTGTCTTGAGTGTGATGAATTAAAGAGGAGGAAGGTGTATAGTATGGGCTGATTTTGAGGATGAGGTTGTTTGGCAGGAAGGAAAGGTAGGCAGATGGCAGATAAATAAATACCAGACTACAAACGCCCACGACAGCGGGAAACAAAGAAGTAAACGTCGCAGATGGTGTCATGATTCCCCGATTAGGGAAGATTCGGACTCGGGAAAAGGTCCACCAGTGAAAAGCCAAAACAAAGTGGCAGATTGGCGCACGCCATTCCATTTCTTGCAGGTCTGGAATTAAGGCTGGAGATATTAACTATGCACGACGAAAAGGGAAATACGTGGCGGCGTGCAAATCCCCGAGTCCGCTAACTCCGGCCCCGCTTTTGGCCAATCATGAATGTGGGTACAATCTCCAAATAATTAGCCTCATTTAGCGCCACATTTTTCGCAACTATTATCGTCTCGTTTTCCGCTTTGGTCTTCCGTTCCCTTCTTCGTTGTTGGTCTAATTCTTTGAGCTGTCTTCTGGAATTTTCGATCCGGAGTATATATGAAGGTCAAATAGAGTAGCGCATTATATACGCGTGCACCGATAAACGGTTATAACTTATTCAGCGAAATAGCTGCAGCCTGCCAACCACCCCGAGTCGACATCGGCAAAAGACTAGAACTGCGGGGTTAGCACTGGAATTAGGCTATTAGATGATTAGATCGGCTTATCCATGTCAATTCTACAGTTATGTTTGATCGTCGGTCCCTTCGGCGTGATTTCAATAGCTGCGGGAAAGGGTTTCGGAGGATCGCCAGATCGCCGAACCGAAACGATCAAGAAGAATGGCCATGCCGAGGCCACGGCGATGGCAAGATGAAATGTTACACATCAATTCAGAATGAGGCTGAGACTGGAGTTTCAAATTGGATACGTACATATCTTTGCCTGGCCCGCTAGTAATGCGTCAACATGTGGATGCTGTGGACCAATGTGACGGTGATAACGAAAAGGCTCCTCGGCAAAGAATGCCGTAAAAGCCTAGCCTAAATCCGCGAATTGATTAAGCAAGATCTGTGGGGACTCCGTTGGCAGGATGGAGCGTAAAAAGGGGAAATGGGAAATTATTTCTTTTCCCGAGACGGCACGTGACTTTATAGCCCTAAAAACGTATATTGGGTGGGTTTGAGTCAATATTTGCACGTGACAGGGGGCTTTAGTTGAATTGACACATCGATGCAATGTCATAAACGAGAGCAATGGAGTATATAAAAGTCCATCAAAGCAGCTTGGCTATTGTTGCACGATGTTTGCTTTTTCAGCGTTATGGAGATGGGAAATCAGCAGAAAGGGATGGGGATGGTTAATTCCAGCGGGTTAATATTTTCCTACCTGGGAAAACGAATTTTGTCAGTGGCATTTGTTCAAGCACCGAACTGACACATGGCATGGAGATAACCGTGTAAAACGCAAAAACACCATACCAGCCGCTCATAGCTGCCCGGACATTAAAAACCGCACAGACTCATCCACACCACAACGCCAAGAACACCACCCCGTATCCCTTTTGATCTATCGCAATGTCCTGGCACCAAACCACCACAAACACCTACCAGCGTCCCTGGGGCGAAAACGAGCGTCTCATCAAATTCATCGGCGACCGCGCACACCCCGCCGGCCGCGAGCAATGGTCCGTCTCAGCAACCGCAATCTTCAAAGCCTGCGACTCTCGCTTAGCGACTGACTGGGCTGCAACGACGCTTCGAGATGCCTGGAAGTTGTTGCGCTTTCAGCATCCTAGTATAGCGTCAGCACCAGCTGATGATGGTGAAAATTTGGAATATGTCGTTCCAACCGATGAGAAGGATCTGGCAAGCTGGGTTGAGGAAACATTCGTCGTGGCTGGGGAAGATACATGTGCCGAAGACGTGATCGCACGCGTCAAACCCAGCTCACTGATGACGCTCTACTTTGTGCCGCATAATTGGGAAATTTTGCTGCATACTTCGCACTGGAGGACCGATGGATACGGCGCGTTCCAGCTGCTTCACGCGTTTTTTGAGGCTGTCAAGACTGTTATCGATAATGACAGTTTGCCCACAATATCCTGGGGCGAGGAGATTTCTCGTTTGGTGCCTAGTGTCGAGAGTGCCTTAAACCTGCCGGAAAGTGCGACACAGGAGACGATTGCGGCTGCAAGAAAGTATGCCAGCACTCAGATGTACATGAAGGATAGTATTGGCATTCCATACAATGGAGATCTTACCACTCGACCCGGGGGTACTCGCACGGTCAGAAAGCAGCTTAGCAAGGAGACCACTGAAGCCTTGCAGACAGCCGCTGACAATCGAGGCGTGGACTTTTTTTCTGCTATTCATGCTGCCCTCGCAATCGTCAATTTCAGAAACGCGACAGCTTCTGCGGAAGTAGCGAGCGACGACATGCAATACGCCAGCACAATCCGGCTCAGCCTACGCCCTCACCTTGCCAGCCCGCATACCGACAATCCCTCCGTCGCCGCTGGTGTGTACACTGGAGGATACATCTTCAAAGTGTCTGACAGATCTTCGTTTGACGAAATTGCTCGCCAATATCAGCATGAATATCAGCACGGCGCAAGCCCCGAATTTGCCGCATCGCGTCGCCAGTTTGCGGCTATGGCTGTTGAGGGTTTGAAGAAGGGGCTGCCGTTACAAAATCCTCCTCCAAGTAATGTTGATATTTCGTTTGTTACGGATGCAGACCAAATGGTGGCTTCTACTTTTGAGACGAAGGCGGGTCCGTTAGAGATCGTGAGAGTTGGATTGGGGGTGGAGACGTTGACACGCCAGCCGTATCTTTTCTTTTGGAAGTTTCGGGGGCAGTTAGACTTGAGTGTAGTGTATAATGAGGCGTATCAGGATGATGAGGTGGCGGAGAAGATCTTGGAGGATTTGGTTGGTGTGTTAGAGAAGGAGTTACTCGTATAGAGACTGGGCTATTGGCATGAACGTTTGAATGGAATCATTTTAGCTACAACAGGAATATAGAAGAATGAACTAGCTCTGCATTGACGAGTACCCGAAATACGCTTATTCCTATAGTCATACTCTATTGTCACGGTGAGATGGAATGGAGTTGAATAACGCCATCGATAGTGAACTCAATATGTGGCTTGGTAACTACCGGCATTCCGTTTATGCAGCTACATGTTAGCCCCTACAGTTGGAGCTGCAATAGCATCTGCAATAGTAAATTAAAAACGGCTAAACATTAAAATCTGAATCCTTCGATGAGACAATTACAACATCTACATTATCTTCTCTATAGATAAGCATCACCTCCAGTCAACAACACATCGTATCTACTCTAGAATCGACAAATTCACGATGATCAGCATAAACAAATGATAATCCGAAGTAACTCCGCAACCCTTGACTTCTTAATCTTTCTGTACCACCGCAGCTCTGAAGCCGATTTTCGGAAGTCCTAATGTAAACCTCGTACCTGAATACCGAGAAGAGACAATAGTCATCGGCAGACTCGAATATGTTATACAATAACGGCCAGCACTGCCACTACAGAATTAGGTATTGGCATATGCACTGCCTAGATTCTTCAGCTGTGTGTTGTTGGCGGAGTTTATATTGATTCAATAGACCCGGCCGGGGGTATCGGACTTACCTAGAATCAGGCACCACCACCTCCATAGCAATGGGTACATCGGGGTGGCAAGCAGAGAAAAGGGGTTTGAAGATGACAGAATTACTCAATTACTCTACCGGAGTTTCAGACATGTATTTGATAGGTTTAGATTGATTGTTGCTGCTTGGGTCGAGCAGTTTGGGTGACGATAGTTACGATATGCAATGATCGACGTACTTCCGTATTAGGGTTTTCCGATTTAGGGCTTGACCGCTTGGTCCGCAGTTCGTATACGTTGAGGCACTATATACATCTGTGAAGAAATCTCGTATTTATCACTGTGAGGTACTCACTCTGTAGATCATCGCAGTTGTCTTGGTCTTGCTTTGGGTGGCAGGACGATCATTCATTTTGTTTTCTGGACAAGACAGGAGACCCTGTGTGTAACTCGCTGGGCTGTATCTACCCTCACTGGGTCTGTTTTATCATTTCTTTCTTTGTTTCTGCACAAGACAGATGACCGTGTAACTTGCCGGGTTGTACCGACGAACTCTCACTGTCTGCTTTTTATCATTTCTTACGTTGTGTCTATTTTACTTTCCTTAACAACTCTCAACTTTACAAACACCAGAGAAGGAGGACAAGCTCAAGCCAGGATGGAGTCCAAATCCTCAGATGCGAAGCCATCAGCGGCATTCTTCTGCCCGCAAAACAAACCCCCCAAACCAGCCTATCTCGACACTATCCGTCGCTACCTGCGCAGCAATCCCCTTCTCAAACCTTTCAAAGCTGCCATTCTCGACAGCCTCTCACCAACATGGCAGATGCTTGCCTCTACAAACCCTGGCATTGCAGCCATGCCACAGGGCCCTCAATACATCCAGCATTTTTGCGACTGGATTGCCGCCACACACTCCCCCATCTCATCGTCAGAGATGGAATGGACGAATATCATGTCCGGGTTAATATCCCTCCCGCTGCTGACGATTATGCAAATCGTGCAGTATTTCCAGTACCTCGAAGCTCGTGGCATACGGCACGAGCAATTTCTGGAGGAGATTAGGGTTGGTGGTGCGCAGGGGTATTGTGGCGGTTTGCTTCCTGCAGCTGCGATAGCGGCCTCTAGAAATGAAGAAGAGGTCGTTGAAAATGCTGGTAAAGCGTTGAGACTCTCCCTGGCGATTGGCGCGTATGCGGAGTTGGGTGATGATCCGGATGTGCCGGGGCCGACGACGGTTGTGTTGAGGACGAAGTATGTTGGGCAGGCAGATGAGATTGTTACTAGGTTTGCTGGTGTAAGTAACCCCTGAAATCTTGTGTAATCAAGTGCTGACGATACAACAGACATATGTATCAGCAATCACAGACCCAGAAACAATCAGCATCGTCGGGCCTGTCAAGGTCGTCGAAGAACTGCGACTCTATGCCGAGTCCCAAGGCCTCAAGGCGACAAAGCTGCACCTCAGGGGCAAAGTCCACAACCCTGAAAACGCCGAGTTGTGCAGGGAGTTTAGCGACTTGTGCGAGAAGTATCCCGACTTGTTGCTGCTACCCACACCAGCTTCATTGCAAGCCTCCATGCGCTCAAACAAGACGAGCCAAGAGTTGATGAACTCAGACGTTGCTCATTCTCTATCGATTGAAGTACTAGAAAGCACACTTGCCAATAGATGCGAATGGTACGACCTCCTCGGCGGCATGGCCGAAGAACTAGATAAAACCGGCACGAAAGAGCATACATTCGCCCTCTTTGGCACAGGCCGCAAAAACTGCGTTCCCACCACCCCTTTTGAAGAAAAGTCACAAAGCATTTCGAAGCTAGACGTCATGACTTACGTCGAGAAATTATCCATCCCTCGCGACGGGCGAACATTAGATGAATATCCCGAAAACGCCATCGCCATCGTCGGCGCCGGCTGTCGTCTCCCCGGCGCCAACTCCATCGACGACCTCTGGGAAATCCTGAGTTCTGGCTCCTCTCGCGTCGAAAAGTTGCGATCCTCACGCTTCGATTTATCGTGTATATCGCGTGGCTCTGTAGGCGTCGACGCGAAACAGACCGCTAAAAAAGAGCTGTACGGCAATTTTCTGGACGACGTTGAGTCCTTTGACAGCAACTTTTTCGGCGTGAGTCCGCGTGAAGCCATGTACATGGACCCTCAACAACGCCTCCTCCTCGAAACTGCCTACGAAGCCCTTGATGCCAGTGGGTATCTAGCTACGCACAACCGAGATGACTTTGATAATGTGGGCTGTTTCATTGGCGCGAGTTATACGGAGTATCTCGAGAATACGAGCTCGTACAACCCAACCGCCTATACTGCCACAGGCACGATTCGGGCGTTCCAGAGCGGCCGGATTAGTTATCATTTTGGCTGGAGTGGGCCCAGTGAAGTTATTGATACGGCGTGTTCGGCGAGTCTTGTTGCAGTCAACAGAGCGTGCAAGGCTATTCAGTCGGGGGAATGTCCGATGGCGCTGGCCGGTGGTGTGAATATCATTACGGGAGTGAATAATTATTTTGATCTGGGCAAGGCGGGTTTCTTGAGTATGACGGGCCAGTGTAAGCCTTTTGATGAGACGGCTGATGGATACTGTCGTGCCGATGGTGTGGGCCTCGTTGCGCTCAAGTCGCTGCGTCAGGCTGTCGCTGATGGCAATGATGTTCTTGGAGTCATCATGGGCGTTGGGACGAATCAAGGCGGACTGTCACCAGCCATTACTGTGCCGTATTATCGCGCGCAGATCAGTTTATTCAAGAACGTCGTGAAACAATCTGGTCTCGACGCCGGGCAAATCTCCTACGTCGAAGCACATGGCACCGGCACACAAGTCGGCGATCCGATTGAAATATCAAGTGTGCGAGAAGTTTTTGGTGGTTCCAACAGAAACGAGTTTGTCAATCTCGGATCTTTGAAAGCCAACGTCGGGCACAGCGAGACCGCAGCTGGAATAGGCAGTTTGATGAAGGTGCTGGCTATGTTGAAGCACGGCAAGATTCCGCCGCTGGCCGGGTTCAAGTCCTTGAATCCGAAGATCCCTGCGCTAGAACCGGATTTCTTGCGTATACCGACTGATGTGCAGGATTGGGATGTTTCGTTCCGCGCTGCCTGTGTTAATAGCTATGGTGCTGCAGGGAGTAATTCGGCATTGATATGTGCGGAGTCTCCAACGCTGACCACGGCTGATACAACGATACAGCAAGCTGAGGCTGTTCAATACCCTGTTCTCCTGACTGCTGCAAACAATGCCAGTCTCAAGGCCAACGCAAGAAAACTGGCATCATACATCCGCCAGAATCGCAGCGAAAAGGAGCTGCGTATTGCAGACATAGCTTACACTCTGTACGACCGCCGCAAGCATCATCGCGTCCACTGGACCGGCCAAGCCGATGATCTTGAGACACTAGCTCAGAAATTGCAAGAAGTCGAGGAAGGTTTTGAAGTTTCAAGCAATCCTAAATCTGTCGTGCTCGCGTTCTCTGGCCAAAGCAAGACCACAATCGGCCTTGATCCGTCGTGGTACGCCACCTTCCCGCGTCTTCGACATTACATTGATTTGTGCAATGATACTCTCGTTCACCTGGGATATTCTGCTATTTTACCTGCAGTGTTCTCATCTGATCCTATTGAGGATGTTATCGTTTTGCAATGCGGTACATTTGCCCTGCAATACGCAACCGCCAAATGCTGGCTCGACGCAGGTGTCAAGGTCGATGCCGCCGTTGGTCACAGTTTTGGAGAACTTACAGCTATGGCCGTTACTGGGGTTCTCTCGCTTGAAGATGCCCTCAAGTTGGTCGCTGCACGCGCTTCATTGATGCAGACGAAATGGGGCGAAGAGCGTGGAACGATGCTTGCCATTGAGGCCACAGCCGAGTCAGCACGACAAATTACGTCGAGTGTCAATGGACCTATTGATATTGCATGCTACAATGGTCCAAAGAGTCAAGTGCTTGTTGGGACTGAGGCAGAAATTGAGCTCGTCCAACAGCTTCTGGTGACTGACAGCCGGTTCAAGGGTACGCGAAATGCAAGAGTGAAAACGAGCCATGGCTTCCATTCCGTTTTCACCGAGCCAATTCTGCAAGATCTCGACGCCGTGGCTCAGTCTCTCGACTTCAATAGACCTTCAATTCCACTAGAGACATGCACCGAACTCGCTGCTGATATCATCAACCCCAATCGCATTGTCCAGCACACCCGAACACCAGTCTACTTTGGCGATGCAGTATCTAGACTCGAGAACCGTCTTGGCCCATGCATCTGGCTCGAAGCAGGCAGCGACTCCCCAATCATCTCCATGGTAAAGCGCGCCGTCCAAAACCCATCTCAGCACACCTTCCTCGGCCTGAAAGCCAAAGACACCGCTCGCCCAACCGACATCATTTCCCAGACAAGCATCAGTTTCTGGCAAGAAGGCATCTCAGCCTCGTACTTCAACGGTTTCCACTCCTCTCCTTCTGAGCAAAGCGAGTTCAAACAAATCTGGCTCCCACCCTACCAATTCCAACACACTCGCCACTGGCTGCAATACATGGACGCCGTAACCGAAGAGCGCAAAACAGTCGCCGCCACAGCTCGATCTGCCAGTCCTGTTCCCAGCGAGCCTCAGACTCCATCCCTGAAATTGGTGACTGCCCGCCGCCGCGATTTCACCTCTTGGTCCTCTCTCGAATTCGCCATCCACACCGAGACCAGCCGCTTCACCGACATCGTTTCCGGGCATGCCGTCCGCGACCAACCTCTCTGTCCGGCGTCGATGTACATGGAATGCGTCGTCATGGCGGCTCAAATGGTCGAGCCTAGTGTGTCTGTTAAATCGCTCACTTTCCAAAACCTCTCTTTCCAGGGCGCATTGGGTATCAACTTCGACCGCGACGTTTCGTTGCTACTAGAGGGAGATGGGGAGTATTTAGCCTGGAACTTTACCGTGCGCAGCACCCTCAAAGACGCAAAGAGTGGACGACCAACAGTACATGCCAAAGGAAGATTTAGTGTATCCTCGCACATCGACTTTCAGCTCTACGAGCGCATGATTGGCGACCGCATGAATGAGATTCTTGTTCATCCGCAGTCTGAGCGGCTCATGGCCGGCCGCGCATACACCCTTTTCTCGAGGGTTGTCAATTACGCAGACACATTACGTGGAATCTCAGAAATCACGATCCTGAATAACCGCCATGCCGTCGCAGAAGTAACGCGTCCCAAAGTCCCCGTCAGCACCACCGAGAGCACCGCAGCCGGTGTCTGCGACACCGTCACACTAGACACATTCATCCAAGTCGTCGGCCTGCTGATCAACAGTAGCGAAACATGCCCCGTTGACGAAGTCTTTATCGCCACCGGTATTGATAGCATCATCATGCAGGACTGCGATTTTGCGGATTCGCAGACCGACACGTGGAAGGTGTATGCGATGGCCACGACGCGCAGTGAAGCGAACGTTGCCGGGGACATGTTTGTATTCACAAAAGAAGGGAAATTGATCTTTACGGGGTCGGGTGTCCAGTTTACGCGCTTCCCCATTGCCAAGTTGGAGAAGGTGTTGGAGGGCATTGGGATGAATAGTCCGAAATCTCCGGTTGAAAACGGAAATAACAGAAAGGTTACGCCTACGAGGCAGGGCTCGCAGTCTCCTGTTCAGTTTAACGGTCATGCTGCTGTGAGCGGAAATGCGAAGCGAGCTCATAGTCTGAAACCCATCGAAACAGACGACCGAACCCTTGTAGCCCAGGACAGCATCTCCATGCGCCGCCCGTCTGCGAATGCCAATGCCATCAAATCAGCCATGATCAAGAACGACACCTCCCTGGCAACGCTCGGTCTCGATTCACTTTCAAAGCTTCAATTCGTGAACCAGCTACGCGCCGAACTGGGCAACGAGATTTCGTCCAAGAGTGATCTCACACAAGTCGCGGAGCTGTACAACAAACTTTTCGCCGGTGACAACGTCAAGGCTGCCGATGGCTATCAAGTCGATGAGATCATGCTCGATTCCTCATCTTCTTCATCTCCCACGTCTCCGCGTACCCCTGCACCAGTTGGAGGAGACCCACAGTCAAAACTTCGAATCCGCCAGCGCATCCTCGAGTTGATTGCGGAGAACTCCGGTGAGGCTGTCGGCAACATTGGCGACGATATCAATCTGCAAGATATTGGCATTGATTCGTTGAGTGTGATTGAGTTGAAGGAGAGCTTTGAGGATGGATTTGGGATTCAGTTTGGGGACTGGGATTTTGGGTTACATTTGACTGTTAGGGAGCTTATTGATTACGTTGATCGGTCTGGTTAAAAAGGGGTTTGGGTACGGTTTTATTTAGTGTGTATGTTAAGATGTTAGGGATAGGTGTTTTTTGTATTCTCATAATCAGATTGGATAATAAATGTTACAGAGACATTCGAAACTTCCTTATATTTTCACACCACTCTGTTTAGGTCTGCCAGACACTGCGGAGACACCAATCATAAGCCTAGTTTTAGTATTGTATAAGTAAACTTGAAGGATAATCTTGTCTATCCGTACAGTCTGAGGGCACTTGACAGCCTGTTAGCTTTGTTTTGAACTTTGCCAACGGCACACTATGTACAGACCTGGTTAAACTGAGAATACCGAGGTGAAGGGTAAGGTATTAGAGATGTCGTGATTTGATGGCGTTTGATAGCTATTTGGGTGTGGTAAACGAGGAGGAGATGCGGTCAATGAAACTGGCACCCTGACTAAAGACATAGCCAGCGGTAGACTCCAGGAAACTTTAACACAGAAATCCGCAAATCGATTGAGCTTGGAGCACCAGCTTTTCCAGTTTTCTTCAGAAACGAACAGATGATACTTTATCTTGCTCAGAAATTCGACTTCCATCCTGTTAATCTCTGGTGCTGATATTCCAGATACCCCAGCCCAGGTTTTGTTGGTACATGTGTTGTCATCTAGATCTGCAAGTGGTTAGTTAGCTACAGTAAGTCTTGGATTCAGAGGAGGGGGTCATGGCATACATTTCTTTCCGATCATCAACGCAACGGTCAGCACGCGGAACTCGCTGCCTTTCTTTCCTATGGTTCCTGGGTTGAATCTCTTCAGGCGATAGATGAAGAGAAGAGCCAGCAGAATGACATTATCGCCGACTTGGGTCATGGAGAGAATCATGGTCACCCATTTCAGAAAACCGGTTGTGAGTAATGCATCGGGAACAAGAGAGTAGCTAGATACCGTTGAATCCTCAATAGCTTCCAACGTGGCTGTTTTCTCAAACCAGAATAGACAGGTAATCTTATAATCCAACCTCCCCGTGTTAGTGTCCAAAGTCACGAGTGTGCTGGATAGGAGTATTACCTGACCTGCAAGTTGAGCGACACCGTTGTCATTGTTGTTGATATGATGTCCATATAAACCTAGAGACTCGTTGCTGCCCTTTCTCTGGCCATTTGTGTCCGACGGAGCAGTGGCAATAGGAACTGCCTCGTTTAATGGCGTGACATGGCTCTCATGAGCAGTGGCATTCGACATGAAGAGGGCTTGTCGCGGCGTGCAGACGCGGACAGCCTTGGGTGTTTTCGGGGTGGGAGCTGCAGAATCCTATAAATATTGCAACTCATTATCTTTGTTTGCTGAGGGGTGAAAACATGCTGACCTCGGCCATAAGTAGGAAGATTGTACCGGGAGATTTCCTTCCGAACCTTCGAGATTGGAATCCTCTGGTACCCGATATACACTTCGCTTTGCTTTCCCTGGCGTTTTCGCTGTTCAACACGATGACTGACGAATTTCCATATATCTTTGGGATTGTCCAAGTGCTTGCGAACCCCCCATTTTCTGAACATTCGCTCATATTGTGCCTTGCTACTCAAATTGTCAGCTAGCTAAAATCTTGGGAAATTTAAAGTTCGTACCTTGCGTAGAAGTTATAGTTATCTTCCATCCAACTAATTGTTTCTTGAAGAGTCATTTCCTCCACGAGAAAGAGATCGCTCAATAATTCCTTGTGAATCTCCCACCGCTGAGCCATGGCCGAAAATGTAAGACAACAAATTGGGCAAGTTTAAGAAGTCAGAAGACAGTGACACGATGAAGAACACACAGTTGGCAATAGGTAGAGAAAATTCCGGCTGGAAGAATCGAGATATAGAGAAGAACAAAGAGCGTCGTTCTCGATGATTGGATGTGACCAAAACCCTCCCCGGTCCGTGCAAGCCTGCAACTGTGATTGGTAAAAGCCAAAGCCCTCCCTCGCTAACAATCTTAGGATGACAAGGATCAGCTCAACTGCCAATGACGGTTCATGTAACAAGCCACCGATCAAAAGCCGCATCGTTAAAGCCACAGTCCAAACCCATCACTTGATGCGCGCGCAATAGGATTGGCTGCTTCCATAACCAGCATGCAGGGATAACGAGCGCGACCAACTCAAGATTTTTCAGAAGTTACGGTGCAAGGACTGGTTGGATCTTTCCCAAACCCATCAGTACTGCTAGTACAAACCTCAAGTTTGCCGCATGTACATACATCGCTGGAGCTAGGTAGTCACCGTAAATATAAATTGGGCTTTATTCGACGAAATATCTAGTTGATAATTCTTGATATTCATCCCATACCTCTTTACCCACAATAAACAAATTTCCCGACTAGCTAGGTACAATGGCCATTTCAAATGATGCAATTGTCGGCATTGTTGCCATCATCGTCTCCCTGCCGTCGTCTGTGCTCGTTTTTTGGAAAATCGCCTCCCACAGAAAGCGGGAAAGAGCAAAATCGAGCATCGGTAGGTATAGTCATCTCACAGACAACTTTGCACATGAACTTATAAGTAACCGGGTGCTTTGTTTTTTGATAAAAGGACGCTCTCAGCGGGATATCGACTCTATGCGTGTTTACATTTCCTATACAACTGATTTGGAGATGGGCCCTTGCTAGAAGGTTGGCTTTTATTCTACAAACCAAATGGATCAGAGTTGACGTGGAAATAGGAAGAGGTACACGCCCGGACAGGGGACGTCAGGCAGGATGGAAGATATTCTGTAGAAAAAAACTATTTTTAGATAATTATCTGAAGAATTTGGTTACGAAAAAGTTGAGCTTTGGCCAGAGTAAATCGCTACATATATCTACATGCAATTGTAACGATGACTTCTCGAATCTCCAAATTATTGACGCTAACCCTGGTTTCTACATCTACTTTATACCTGACATAAATGCCCACACAATACATCCATTGCACAAAGAAACATCAGGCCTTGCTTAGCATCCCATCAACCGTATCCTTAATACAAGTTCGCAAATCTCTATACTCCATCCCCAACACTCTCTTCGACTTGCTCACATCAAACTTGTACATCTTCTCCGGGAAATCATCCTCGGCATCCTCAGACGGCAATTTATCCTTTAGATCTGGGTAGAGCTCTCGAATAGTGTCTGCAATCCGCTTATTACTGAAATACCCACTCACAATCATAATCCGCTGCCCACTCGCTTCGGCTGATTCGAGCGCATTGATATGTGCGGTAGCAACGTCGCGCACATCCACAAACAGATACAACGGGCCAGTTGGAGTAATGGCGTCGCGGTTATTGCCGAGGATGATGTTGCGGATGCGGTGGTTGCTGGTGTTGAGCGCGTCGAGACCGGACAAGTGCCGCGGTGGAGGGCCAAAGACGAGGCAGGGGTTGATGGTGACGAGGTCCCAGGAGGGTTTTTCGTTGGAGATGAAGTCGAAGGCGGCGCGTTCGGCGTATATCTATACAATCCTACTATTAGACAGTGTTTCTTCCACAGAAAACAATGAACGAAGACGGGGGAATACCTTGCTGGCGCGATACGTCATCGTCCCCGAAATCGCCTGCTCCCACGTCGTCGCCCCATAGCTCTGTTCGTCTAGCACTTCAGGGTTGTTTGGGGGGTTCACAATCGTCGCCGTACTGGACAGCAAGATGAATCGTTTCACAGCTCCTGGAGCGGCGAACTTCTGGACCGAGTACATTATGCCCGTTGTCCCCTTGACGGCTGGATCCAGAAAGTCGCGGACTGGGTTCTCAAAGTTGAAGTGGTAGGGGGATGCGGTGTGGATGACATAGTCTATCGTTGGATTCGCTTTGATTGCCTCGTCAAAGACATTTTCCTGCGCAATGTCTGCAACGACCTCGTAGGAGACGTCGTCTTTGAATTCTTGTGGTAGCGCGGAGATGATCCCATCGCCCTTGTCCTTGGAACGGACGGACACAATCACCCGATACCTAGTCACATTTCATATCAGCTAAGAATCTGCATGTGCCCAAAATTTATCGCACACCCTTTTGATAGCAGCTGATCCAAAATGTGGGATGCTATAAAACCGCTTCCACCTGTTCAACTAGTCAGAAAGCTATCCGCCGAATAATTACCGAGAGATGTAGCTGCATACCGGTGAGAAAGACCTGCTTTTTGGTGGTAGTCGAAGCCATTATGCACGTTACAGCTCTTGAATGACAATTAGCAGTGCAAAATGATGTGTTGGAATGAGGATATGGGTATCTGTTGACGAAGGGAAGACAGATATATAAGCACTAATGGGATCCCCCGCTATTTGAAGCGGGACATTGCAGTTGGTGTTGGTTGCACAAACGACATACGACGTACGACGTACGACACACGGCTAGACCAGTTTTGGATTTTCGGATTCGGATTTAAGTGATGCATCTGGTAAGTCCCTGAAGATCTCGGAATGCACGTAGCAATGTTGGTTACTGTATTCGTTCGGCCATGAGTCAGACTCACTCAGCTCCTCGGACTAACTCCGACAGAAACTCCGATAGGGCGATCAGCCTCATGGATTTGCGCTCATAACACTACTACTACTACTATTGCCAAATAGTTGAATTCGATTATCATGGATTATTTGTAATATGATGCGGACTACATAACTTCATCACAGTTTTACAATAGAGTTGTATGAACAGCAGCAGACTAGATACCCTCCCCATCTGCCTCACGCGTCGCGCGCAACACTGTGCGAACATGCTGAATACCAAACTTGGCCTTTTCCTTGTGCGCCAACAGCGCCGATATCTTGACTGTATTCTTGATTTGCCGTCCGTTCATGGGCAGCTTCGCAAGCCGGCCGTATATCTCATCGGTTAGAGTGTTGTCCTGCTCTACTTGAGCGGTGAAGTGTCTCCAAATATGCTCCTTTGCTCCTGCATCGAGCTCCGGGTAGTGTAGTGTTAGGTGAATTCTGCTCTGGAATGCGCGGTCGATGGTGTTGGCGCGGTTGGTTGTCATGAGCATGATGCCGCGGTAGTACTCGAGCAATCTATACATAATCCGTCAGAAAGCCTGTATAAAGAGATAGAAGAGGGGGGAGGACTAACCGCAAAAAAACAGCAACAATCTCGTTATGCGCCATATTATCCACCGATCGCTCCTGCAAAAACACATCGCATTCATCGAACAGAAGCACCGCATCCCATTTCTCCGTAAGTTCCAGCACCTCGCGCAGCCGAGTCTCGACACTGTCCGCATCTTGCCCCAATTCGCCTGCACTCAACATATACAAAGGCTTGCGCACCTTGTCGGCGACAGCTTCGGCGGTTAAAGTTTTGCCTGTACCCGGCTGCCCGACAAGCAACATGATGATCCCCATTCCCTTTCCCTGAATGATATCGTCAAAGGCAAAGTCCTTGTCGCTTTGCGCTTCGATGAAGGACAAGATCAGATTTTGGTAGCCGTCCGGCAGCATGAGCTTGTTGAACGCTCCGTCGTTCCAGCTTATGTCAGTGATGTTGTCGAGATCGAACAGGACCCAGCGCTTGAGCGTCAGCGAGTACCCGCGTAGGCGCGTGCTGCAGAGCAGGAGTTGCTCATCGGTGAGATTGGATGCTTCTTGAATGTAAATCCTTAGCTTGGACGACAAGCAAAGGCGACATGTGGGTTGCAGACTCACCAGGTTTGGGATCTAGCTTCTCTGATAAGCTAGTAGTATCCCCGTTTTCAACCCTCCCCCGTCTAAGCATCTCTCGACCTCTCCTCTGGGGTGGTGCTTGTGGTGGTCTAAGAATAGCACCGTCATAGAAATGCTTCTCTTCTTCCACGACGTCGATTTGCGGCGCAATGGAATCGGCGTCGAGCGCAGTGATAGGTCTGCGTTGCGCGGCATTGGCATGGAAATAGGCCGCAGCGTCCACAATGATGCGCCCGTCAATCTTACCCCCGACCCCCTGTTAGCTAGCAGTCTAGTGAATATCCATTGATGGGGGCAGGGATCAATCATACATTACACTGCATCTCCCTTGTACCGTAGTGATACCAAACCAGCCCCGAGTAAGCCTTGTATTGGAAACCGCTTAGATCCCTAAATTTTTGTCCTCGATTGATAGCTTTGGCACGAGCCTCGTCCTGGGCTGGATGAAGGTTTGCAGGGTATCCAGGCAGGGAGGTAATAGGCGTAGTCCCGGCATACTGGCTGATTATAATGCCTTCTTTGGTGTACCCGAACCGCTGTCCATCCCAATCGACATGGTTGGCGCCAATGACGAAAATGCCGTCCTTGTCGTTGTATCCGTGTGATTCGACGATATAGAACCGTTCATGGCCGTCTTTGCGCGCGACGATGAGTGCGCCGGGCTCGAAGAGGGCCCAGAGGAGTCGGTACGTGATGACGCCGTGGTCAATGTGATCGTGGATTTCAGCCATCATGTCTCCCAGCTCTTTTTGTAGCTCATCGTAAAGCAACACAGAGTAAGCCGCAGCCTCAGGGTCGTCGCGTTTTTGTCGCTCCACGATTTCCGTAAACAGCCCCCAGCGATGGTAGAATGGATGAAAGGGCGCTTTAAAAACCACTTTCTGCAGAGACGGCGTGATGCCCTTGTATCCATCAAATACCTCGCTCAGCGTTTTCTTTAGCGATGAGCTCTGGACGACGATGGAGTCGAGCACGAGCGGCTTGCCGTTACTAGTAGTATCGTCGTGATTCTTGCGCATGCGTTTGACGAATGCTTTTTGTTTGATTTCGGCTTGGTCTTCGAGTTGCTGTCGTAGATCGGAGGGGTATTCTTCGACCCAGTTCTTGCAGCATTGGCATTTGGGGGGTCCTTCGTAGAGTACCTGGATGGCGCATTCGGAGCCTTCGGGCTGTTTTTGCTGCTGTTGCGACTTGGTTTTCTCAAAATGGCGCACGGTATCCATAAGCTCAGCGACTGTCACGGAGTTGTCGGATGGCATTTCGAGATATTCTACTAATTTGCCGCTGCTCTCCTGGCGCAACATGGTGAATTGACTAGAAGATCAAGTTTGATTGATGCGTGAGAAACAAGCGACCAGCGATGTCTATCTGAGATTATCTTGTCAGCCGTATGTTTTAAGGAAGATAGTGAGAAGAGGACGGCACATTTACACGCTTTGCCATTTAAAGGGACTTCATCTGAGGCTCTTATGGCATGCTTGATTCATGTACGCTGTCGTGAGACAACTAGGCTGTGCCCGGGCGCGGCTTCATGCATATCTCAGCCGCGCCCTCAACAAAGACGAGGCTGCATAAATTTAGGCAGCAATCCAGGATTTCTTGTTTTAAGACAGTTTTTTTGCGGGGGCGATGCAAGGCTGAACAGATCATATGAAGTCATATATCTCACCACCATTCTTTGCAAAGCCCTAACTCACCACTATAAAGCTTTATGTATCTGAACAAGGGAACAAGTCCGAGAAAAATTAATGGGAAATACTTTCGAACTAAATTCACAATAATTCATTCAATGATAATAAGAATACAAACAACATCCCTCTTCTAACATGCATACAGAACACATCTAGCACAACGCCCCTTTCATATACTATGTACCTAGACCAATGAACAAAGTCAATAAGCTCCCTGCCCATGCAAGTTCTTGAGACAGTTGATTGCTTATTAATATATTCGCTCTATATACTTTCATTCTACCAGTGTAAGTCCTTTGTTGTGTGTTTATCTCTTGAAACTCATCTATTTGGCTGGTTGTAGATAACGTGGCTAGAATGGGCTATTGATTGTTACAATTTATCTCGAAAGGAATTTACCTCCGTGGGACGAGTCTAGTGACCTTCTACAATAGTTGCAGCTCAGTGTCCATACTCTAATTATGATATCTCATCCGTTGGAATGGAAATTGTCGTTGGAATAAGGTGCGGTGCCTGAGGCAGGTACCGGGTTAAGCCAGGATAGGAAATCAAGCAGAAGGGATATTGAACATCAGAGTCAACACAGTAGAAATGCAGCATCTAATAATGCGGACTAAATAATATAAACAATAGAAAAAGTGATGAAGCTGAATATTACACCTTAAGGTATCTCTGTAAAACGCAAGCTGGCTACAGTGGTTTTTACCATGACGGCTGTATCCAGGGCGTAGACAATTGATCGTCAATAGAGATTGAGGCCTTCCTACAATAACCTATTGTTCCAACGTCGTTGATTCATTGTACGTCTTTATTGACACAAATCTCCAGGCACTCAATTATCTCATTCTAGGCAACACGCATCCACAATGGCTTCCAAGTTGACGCCGTCATTGATAGCTGTATATATACGGCATAGATAGTTGCACTTCAATAGAAAGTTTCCTCTATTATGTATATGGGAGCTTTCATACGACCCATGTCAAAATAATGATTGATTGCCCGTACATTTCTATTCACGGGAATCCCCGGTGATTCGGATTTCTGGGCGTAAGGAAAGGGTGACCGTGAAAATTCTCGATATGGTACCGCCGGTAGGCGTTTGTCCACGTAGGATAGGTATATATAGCTCCTCTTCCCCCCTGCAATTCCAGTTCTTCCCGTCTTTCTCACCGTCACTTCATGGGAGAATCCACAATTTTCTGCTGCTACCTCCTGATTACGAGCCCCTCGCTGAGAAGGGTTTCTACCGATCACAATGTCGACTCTGCGAACTCGTCGTCGCGAGTATGCACCAATAATCCATATCCTGGACCCCCAGACGTATCGTCATGAAACCACACCCGGTTTTTACTCTGACAACACGTTTCAAATTGATTACCCAGAAGACGGCGCCAAGTGGTTGAGTAATCTTACTGCAGAACATGTTCAACTTCTACGCAAAATCTCCTGCCACGTTCCTGCAGTTTACAACCCAGGGCCCTTTCCGACATTCCCAGGTACTAGGGCTCCAAATGGTCCGAAATGGTGCGCATTCCTCAGAGTATTGGCCATGGAGGCTACTGGGTTGGTGGAGCTGAAAATTTATTTCGATTGTGATCCACGGTGGGGTTTTTTTGGTGCAGCAGTCGACGTCAACTTTGTGCGAGCGTTGGGATACGTGTCGAATCTGAAGAATCTACGAACGTTGAAAATTGGCGGGTATTTCGCTAAAGAATGGCCACAGTACCTGGAGGAAAAGACAGGATTAAAAGTGTGGGAAGAGACAGGGCAGGAGGAGCAGTATCTGCACAGGCTGAGACATTTTCAGGGACTACTCGAAGATCAACGTATCGAGGGCTGATGGGTGGTTACATTACAGGGCTCTAGGTATTTATTCCGTGGCAAGATCCTTCTGGGAAATCATGTAGATTATCCAATACTTTTATGACTAGCTAGATCGCTTCAAGTCTAGGACGATAATCGAGGCTGTCACTTAGGAAAATGCCTCCTCCTTTGTTGACGCCTTGCCTATATTTTCATTGAATCATACAAAGTCAAACACAAAATGCCATTAGATCATTTATTTCTACTTGGTACCCACTAGGACTGCTATATATAGAGCGTAAGTAGTTGCCCATCAACAGAACTTTGAATATGGAGGGCTTCCTACATTAAGCTATAAACATTGATTCCTTGTACACTTGTATTGATTGCCTGTATAGTATTCTTATTGACGGGAATTTCCAGGTGTTCAATCTCTGGGCGTAGGCAACGCACGCCCGTGAATAGGTATGGGACCGCCGTGATGCGTTCGCTCATGTAGGGTAGGTATATATAGCTCCCTCCCCTCCCCTCCATCCAACGTTAGGTTTCTTACCTTTCTCACGATAGCTTCATGGGAGCATCTTTCCTAGCAACTCAAAAAGTCTTGCTACACCTTTGACTTCTCCCCAGATCTGTTGATGAAAAGCTGGCTACCAACAGTCCTTTTACCCATCACAATGCCACCTCCCCCCGAAGATTCGCCAAGAGTCGAGATATGCAAGTCTCAAATCCATATTCGTGAAACTGCTCCCGGCTTCTACTCCAATACTACCTTTCAATTCCACGATCCAGAAACCGGCCTGAAATGGCTCGCCAATATCACCATAGAAAACGCAAAACTATTGAGAAAGATCTATTGCTCTGTCCCTGCAATCTACAATCCTGGCTATTTTACAGAGTTTCAGCCCAACAAGCTCCCCAATGGCCCACAATGGTGCGAATTTATCAAAAAGCTAGCCACCGAGGCCTCAAACCTGGAAGAGGTAACCTTTTATTTGGACTCTGAGCCAGACCAGAATCATTGGGGCCCTGCAGTCGATATCAATTTTGTGCGTGCGCTTGGATGTTTACGAAGGTTGGAGATTAGAGGCTATTTCCCCAAAGAGTGGCCAGCATATTTGGAAGGACGATTGGGTTTGAAGGTGTGGGAGGAGGCAAGGCAGGATCCAGGTTACCTGCACCATCTAAAGCGTTTTCAGGCACTGCTCAAAGATATACGTATCGATGGTTGAATGGTTGGAAGGACACCCAGAATGACGGTGAAATTGAGCCATGAGAGGAAAGTTCGCTCGTTGGCGAAGAAGACTTTGGGCTTGACGCGAGTGGGAAGAGGGATTTTCTTTGGTATCCTTGGCGGGGTCCTTCTGGAAAATCATGTGGATTAGCCAGTCTCTTTTTGTATCACTGGTTACATGAAGTTCAAATCTAGCGCACGACTCGACTCGAAGGACTGTCTCCAATAAGTCCATGCTCCTTTATCCATTGATACCCTTGAATACATATTTTCTATAATGGAGGCTTTTCTACAAGAAGCTATTGATCATGATGATCTCCATATTATTATTGATAGAAAAGCTTAGGCAGACAATTATCTTAGTCTAGGTAACATATGTCTATCATGGTTTCCAAATTTGGCACAGGACGGGAAGTTCCGGTCAACACATATTATTCATGTAGAGTTTTCCCTACAATAACCTATTGTTCAAACGTCCAGGCCTTGTACATTGTTATTGACACTAATCTCGTGACGATGCTTGATATGGCACCGCCGTGAATCCGTTTGCTCATGTAGGAGGGGTATAAATCGCCCTTTCAAGCTCCTGCAACTCTCTTGCTTCTCTTTTTCCCCAGTTTGTGACAGCATCGTCATAGTAACTTCGATAGATTTCCATCTTCGATCTCACCAAGACTACTTGCTACAATTACTCCTGATTACGGTCCACCACGATGTCGACTCATCCTTACGAATACTCACCAATAGTCAACATATGCGATCCTCACATGCATATCCCTGAACCTATTCCTGGCTTTTACTCTATTCATATATTTCAATTCCACGATCCAGATGTCGGTTTGAAATGGTTGCATAATATTACTACGGAGAAGGAGGGGGTTAGGTTGTTGCGAAAGATCATTTGCAGAGTCCATGCAGACTACAACCCTGGTCCTAATGCCAACTTTACGACAAACATTCCCCCTAATGGTCCGAAATGGTGTGAATTCATCCAGACATTAGCTACGCAGGCCTTGTACTTGGAAGAAGCGATTTTCTATTTATCTGCCGCGCCACAGGACAACCGCATGGGCCCCTCAGTGGACATTAATTTCGTTCGCGCGCTGGGATGCTTTTCGAACTTGCGACCACGGCTATGGAAATTGGAACTCAGAGGCTACTTTCCACTGGAGTGGCTGCCTTATTTGGAAAAAGTGACAGGATTAAAGGTGTGGGAGGAGGATGGACAGCACGTACTCTATTTATGGAATCTAACGGCCTTTCGGGGGCTACTGAAACATCGAGGCATTGACAGTTGGATGGATATGTTGCTCTTTGTCGATACTTAGATGGGCTTCAAAGTTAGCCAGTCAGCTCGAGAGATTACACATGGGGCGATGGAGCGGCATAATGGGATACTCGTTTTTTGACATGCTGCACATATCCACATGCATCATCCAAGTCCAAAGAAGAATTGTCATTACATGGTTTCATTCTAACTACAAGTGATTTTGTTTTCCAGGTATGCATCTGCCTGCCTTGAACTAAGACTGGTTGATGCATCAAAGAACTTGACTCCCTTTTCATCCTTTTTTGGTCTTTGAATAAATACTATACATATTTTATATTAGACAAAGATCAAAGTTCAGAGCTGGGTGGCACTAATGAATGTTTCCAAATCTATTGTGTTAAAAGGCAAATTTGACATATAAATATAGGCTGAAAGGAGTGAATAGCTTCGGAGACTTGAAAATTCATTATTACCGGTGAAGTTCGTCGACAAATTCGGCAACTTGAACAAAAACAATATCGATTGTAAAACGATGATGGAATATTTGTTCTTTGTACATTGTTCTTTGACAAAACATTTCCAAGCCAGACACCTTGACCATGTAGATGGTTATATAGCTCCCATAATGCCCGTATGCTGCTCCTCTTGCCAAAATTTGCCCGGCACAGCTTTTTGATATTGCTTTATTACGCATACTTTACGAATAAAAGTTTTTCAATCATCGTAAGAATGTCAGCGCCCCCTTCTGCTCACAACGATCCTTCGAGGATCAAAATACATGACGCCGCGACGGCCATTGCTGAACGTTCACCCGACTTCTACCACAACAACACCTTTGAAATCGACGACCCCTAAGTCGGCCTGGCATGGCTAACCAACATCGGTTTACTAAAAGCGGACATGCTGCGCAAAATATACATCTACGTTGACGCAAATGACTATCACCCGGGTCCATATATAGATCCCGAAAACCCCGACAAGCTTCCCAACGGTATGCTATGGCACATATTCATCAAAGCCCTAGCCACAGAAGCTCGATACTTGGAAGAGTTTATTGTCTATTTGGACTGTGAGCCGGGCTCTTGTGACTACCAGTACGGTGCCGCAGAGGATCGCAATTTCGTGCGGGCGCTGGGGTGGATGTCGCTGTTGGAGAATCTACGCAAGTTTGAGCTTAAGGGGTATTTCATCAAAGAGTGGCCGGAGTTCCTGAAAAATAACACAGGTTTTACTGTGTGGACGGAGGAAGGACAGGATCCGGTCTATTTGGAGGACTTGCGAGAGTGGCAAGGTATGTTCATAGATCAAGAGATTGATTATGTCACCTGCCCACCTGCACCGACGTGGTCCAAGCCTCGCGCTTAGCTAGTTCATATAAAAACGTTTGAAGAATAATGAATCAAGTCAAGGAGAATATGAAACCCTAACAGTTTATGTTTGAATAGGCGGTATTGTAGCCCAAACAAGTCAACAGATGACAACCCCGTACAGCGGATTTATAAAACTCGTCTACTAGAACGTTCATTTGTTCCGTTGCATATAAGCAAGATAAATGCAAGGCCTGCGTGTTTTGTATAAATAAATTCACAGTGGATGACGAACTACATATTGAGGCCGAACTAGCTATCCAGGAAAAACATGACTACCATGCATCAACTTCCTCGAAAGGACTCTTTAGATACAACGCCCCCTCACGATTCGTCTTGTAACTCTCATATGTAGCTCTATCAAATAACTCAAACTTCCCCGGCATCAACGCGGCGCAATCAACATGCATAGTCTCAAGGTCGAAGATAAGGCTGACTGCCTCAATACGTCCTGGAACCAACCAGTGAACTAAGTATTGATTTTCGCGTAATTCTCGAGCACGATAAGGGATGCCGGCATAATTACGACCTTCTATTTTCATGGGAAGCTTGAAATATGCTTTCTCTTCGTCGAAGCCTATGCGGTAGTGGACGCCAGAGCTGTAGGTATATTCGAATGTGTATCCCACCAGAGCTTTGTTTGTAGTGTCAGGTCCGATTTTGTCGGGGGCGTGCTCTACCTAGGGAGTTTGTCAGTCTGGACCACATGGATAGGGATTTATTTACCTCTGGTGGGTTAAGGGGTCGTTGTTTTGACCAGTCTGAGCCATGGTGCCGTGAAAGATATAGCAGTGACTTACATGAAGAAGGCAAGAGGCTAACGTATTTATCAACGCTCAGGAGATTGTCTGCTTCCCGGGATGGGAAGGGGCATCCGAACATCCACGGAACTTGGGGATTTCCATACTTCGGGGACATACTGTATGGAAATTTATTCGTATAAAGTAATGTAGTGTCCTTCCCCGCATTCATCATCCTCTTTATACCCCGCAAAAGGCTTGGAAGTCAAACAAAGGTGAACTACGCAGTACACCCACTCGTCGTTGCGGGCGCAATAATCGTCTTGCAATATATCTATTTGCTGCTTTCATAGTATCGCGAGAGTATTCCAGGTCCAGTCCTTGCTCGGTTTGGCAGACTGTGGTATCTGTGGCAGATCAAGAATGGTGACTTTCATTGGAAAAATACCAAGCTTCATCAAAAGGAAGGTATATATTGTGCTACAATCTGATCTATTCCTCTATAACTTCGAATTGCGGCAGGAGACATTGTTCGCATCGCCCCCAATTGGTTCAGCATCAGCGACCACGACGCGATAAAAGTCCTGTATGTATCTTGACTCATTTATAACGGAGCATATCTCGCTTGAAAAACACAATACAAACGAGGCATCATAAGAGCCCGAATATATGATGCGCAAACTTATCAACGCGCATCAAAAGCAGCCCCAGTCAATCACTGAATGGGACCTTGCAACAACCGCCGGGGCCAACATCGGCGCTGGCAGTGATACGACCGCCATCAGTCTCAGTGGAGTGATTTTCTATCTTTACCGCTCTCCTAAGGCTCTTGAACGTGATCGTCAGGAAATTGCCAAAAGCTCAATCGGGCCCCGTCCGAGTTCTAAAGCTGTGCAGAAATTGCCGTACTTGCGAGCTGTCATAAAAGAGGCATTACGCATGCATCCAGTCACTGGTCTGCCCTAGTTCCGCGTGTCTCCCAAGGGCGGAATAACGGTGTCAGGACACTACTTCCCTGAAAATGTGAGTCTTAACACTCCATACAGTTGAAAAAACTGGGTTCTGACTATCCAGACAACCATCGGAATAAACTCCTGGGTTGCCCACCAAGATACGCGCATCTACGGCCCAGACGCCCACTTCTTCAGACCAGAAAGGTGGCTCGAAGGATCCGAACCCCAGCTCAAAGCCATGGAACGCAACTTTATGCGGTTTGGAGCAGGGCCGAGGACTTGCATTGGGAAAAACGTGGCGCTGCTGGAAATGAATAAATTGATCCCAGCGCTGATTTGCAAGTATGACTTTGAATTCAGTCCTGAATATGGTGACCTGCTTGAAGGCGATAACAAGTTCCTGGTGAAGCCAATTGTTTTGAAAGCTAGGGTCAGACTGAATCAGAGGTTTGGTGATTATGTTCAAATCATTGACACCCAGACTTAATTTCTTGGACTCGAATTCCTTGGGGTTAATCGATATGCAACACACGCTTTGTCTGAGGAGATTGATGAATTATGAATTTATCCGTTATTGACGTGTATTAGTTCAATTAATAATATTGTGCAACACTAAAGTGCCAACATCACACCACTGTGTGGTCGTATGTTTCCGGGGAATTCTCGGACCCCCGGAACCCGGCTCCGTGGCATTCCAAGGTTTACTTTCAATCTGGTATTAAAGCCCTTGTGCATTCCACCTCAGGTTATTTTTCGATGTTAAAAGCGAGTTGCAGGAATCATGTCAGCCAGGCGAGATAAACAGGTCATAGTAGTCGGTTCCGGCCTCGCAGGTCTATCCGCCGCATCTCAACTTGTCCTCCAAAATGTCCCAGTGATCATGCTGGACATAGCTGAAAGACCAGGAGGAAACAGCATAAAAGCATCTTCAGGTATCAATGGTGCTCCCACAAAATTCCAGCCATGCACCGACGATGAATTCTTCTATGCAGATACAATAAAATCTGCAGGCAAACCGTTCTCGGCATCCTCAGGCGAGGAACGCGAGTACCGCGAACGACTTATTTCAACGCTTATCAATTCATCATTAGATGTAATTTCTTGGCTTTCAGACGAAAAGGGAATCGACCTGACTAAAGTTGCCCAGCTCGGTGGTCATAGTCGTCCACGAACACACCGTGGTGCTGGCCAAAAGCCTCCTGGAGCAGATATTATGGGTACCTTACTCCAGCACCTGAATGGTTCCTCCAGTTTTGAGCTACGCACCAGCGCCAAAGTGACCAAGATCTTGAAAAAGGGCAAGGAAGTTATTGGCGTTGAGTACACCAAAGACAACGAGATACACCACCTCCATGGACCTGTGGTGTTTGCAAGCGGAGGCTTCGCCGGTGATATCAGCGGAATGATATCCAAATATCGACCTGATCTGGCGTCTTTCCCGTCAACAAACGAAGCCAGGGAAGGCTCTCAGCCATTACTCGAAAGTGTTGGGGCGGTTCTTGTCGATATGGAGCACGTACAGGTCCACCCAACAGGGTTTATCGACGATAAAGATAGAGACGCAACCGTCAAATTTCTTGCGGCGGAAGCACTCAGAGGTGAAGGTGGAATATTGTTGTTGAAAGATGGGTCGCGCTTTGTGAACGAGCTTGATACTCGAGAACACGTTACGAACGCGATCACCGGCTCCGACAGCCGTCTAGAGACCGACCTTAAGCAATGGGATATCACGCTTTTGTTAGATCAGGGTGCTGCATCTGCTTTAAGCTCGCACGTGAAATTCTACCTGTGGAAGGGACTTTTGCGCGAGACAACTCTTGGTGAACTTGGGCAACAAATCACCGAAACCGTTGAAGAGTATACTGATGTTGTTTGCGGCAAAAAGGCAGACAAATTTGGCCGCAAAACATTTGGCAACTGGGAATTGATTGCTGTTAAGCCTGACTCGGTTATTTATGTGGCAAAAGTCACACCAGTTTTACATTTCACAATGGGCGGTGTGAAATATAATGAACGCAGCCAGGTTTTGGACGTTGCAGGCGAACCCATTCGGGGTTTGTGGGCGGCAGGTGAGGTCACTGGGGGGCTTCATGGGCAGAACAGACTCGCAGGATCGTCGTTGTTGGAATGTGCGGTGTTTGGGAGGATTGCAGGGAATGAGGCTGCCTCTTTCTTTAGACAGAAGACCTGGAATGACTAACAAACATCTCGTCGGCAACCACGTACGGTTTATACATGTGAGATGCGAACAAGATATGCAATGCTCAATAAGCCTACCTAACGCGTATAATACACTGAGAACATGGTATTCTTATGTATGGATAATCTTGCATGGGTCTATTATAGCTTTCAGGAGAGTATGTTGTGCAAATAAGCGTAATTCAACAATAGCTGGAATTGACGATGCGCGGCCGTTCGTTCACGAGGCAGGCGGCCTAGGCACCCATAGTACTTTCCTTTTCCAGAATTTTCCAGAACATGTCGTCCAAATAAGCTTAATTCAACAACACATATATTTAACCTTCAAATAACTACAGCCTTGTTTGTCACTATGTGTTGCCTGAACACACTAAGACTCCTTACCCAGGATGCATTCGATCTCTTTCAGAATCCCAATTCATTATTCTTCCTACAGCCTCCGACAAACAACGTATGTAGCTGATGTGTTATGCAGGTGCCAACTCGACACAGAAAATCAGGTCCTGGTGTCAATGATTTGGAGATTGGAAAACATCATCATAGCTAAGTCCCGAGAGGATTTGCCTCTAGGGACAAGTCTAGTAACCAGAACAAATACGGCATCCATTTTCAAAGTATGAATGAAGTATCATGAAGAATTTCTATTTAAACGAGCATTATCTTTCAAGATATCCTTATAGACAAGAGACGACGATAACAGCTCTGGCAGAAAAGCAGTAACATAACAACTCGGCAACAGGATCATGGCTCTTCTGAATGCTTATGCTAGGGGTTGTTAGGCATCTTTCATATAGTATCGACTCCGTTTTGCAGCAATGCGATGGTAGAATCACGTCTTTCTTGTATAGCCCATGACAGTGGGCTCCTACCACCATTATCCTTGAGATTAGCATTGGCCCCGCTCTCCAATAATAGTTTAATAACATGATTATATCCATTTGCTGCAGCCCATGACAGTGGCGTCCGTCCTTCCTCATCCATTGTATTCACGTCCACGCCCTTACTCAGCAGCAACCGACTAACGGAGATCTTCTGATCTATACTGTCGGGTTTTATTATCTCGTTCTTCTTTGCTTGGAGCATGAGTTTCTTGCGTTTCTCCACTTCATAAGATTCACGGACATGTCTGTCATTCCATAGGCCCACCCTGTCAACTGCCACTGACAGCGGGGTCCGACCCCTATTATTCCTGGTATCAGCGTCAGCCCCGTTCTCTAGTAAGAGTTCGACAGTAGACACATGTGCATAGCGAGCAGCCCATAACAGTGGCGTTCGGCCAGAACGATCTTTTGACTCGATATCAGCATTGTGATCAAGTAAGAGCTTGACCATTGCCTTGGATTCATGCTTAACGGCGCAAGATAATGGTGTTTCGCCTCTGTCATCTTTTGACTCGATGTTAGCATTCCTATCAAGTAGGATCTTGGCAATCGCTTCATGGGGAAAAAGGACAGCGCATAATAGTGGTGTCTCTCCAAAGTAATCTTTTGACTCAATATCAGCATTCCTGTCGAGTAGGAGCTTGACCATTGCCTCATGGCCATTCTCAATAGCGTATAACAATGGTGTATTGTCAAATCTATCGCGAGAGTCGACTTCATGACATCTTGTTAGTAGTAGCCTTGACATAGGTTCCACAAGTCCGAACCACGCCGCGAGATGACCTCCTGTCATACATGTTTCACCTGTGCCGAGATGACGCATCATGACTTCGCTGCAAGCAGAGACTTTAGTCTTGCTCTCGAGAAGATTAAGAATCAAGTTTGAGTCGATCGAGGAGGCGTAGGCATGTTCGCCCCAATTTTCTACAGCGTAATCATAAAGAGGATAGACCTCCAACCTCTTTTCAATTTCGTTATCATCCTCGCAGCAACCAGTCTCGAAATCATCAAAACATAGATACGTAATACAGACCCTAGCAATCCTGCTTTCTCCGTCCTTGAACCACCTGTCACTGTTATTGTCGAAATATTCGTATGTCGTATAATGTACCATTCTGACAATATTGCTTTCTCTATCAATCGTAACCAGGCCTGCACAGAGAGACAGCATGTAATCCAGGTCGCCGAGATTCTCGTTGTCAAAGTATGATTGTTTAAACTCCACGGCAAGAGCATGCTGCAGCTCCAACGGAGTTAATGGTCTTCTAGCAAACGTGATCCATGAAAGAACATCCAAGGCAAGGGTGGAAGACTTGGGGTGTTGGGATATGATCCTCTGCATAGCCCCGTCGTACGCATGTCTATAAGCCTCGTCTCCTGTTGCCAGGCTCTGCAGTGCTTTTCTGATCTGCTTTGCCGATCCCTCTCCTTTTAAAGATTCGAGATGGAGCATAGCAAGCAAGAACCTTGTTGAATGTCAGTGTAGACTAAAAAGAAAAGAAAACAACAGAAAGCTTACATCCCACCAGCCGCTTGTACGATTTCATTTGTAATTTCAATAACCAAACCGTGATTCTTTGAGACAAAGGCTGGCAATTTGTGTAAATTACCACCTATATAGCTTTCCACGTCTTCTGGCATAGCTTGAACCTTTAGTGTGGTTGCCCGTCTAAACATATCTTCAATGCTTGGTAGTCTCCGTGACGTTGTAAGGAGATTAAAATCGGTTTTTCTTTGAAGATCAAATATCTGCGATAGAAATATCGCGAGATTGGAATCTTGGTACTCATCTAAAGCATCGATCATGACGAAAGCTTGCGAATACATTTTAATGACAGCTGCTAATGCATTAACAATCACATCCAGAGAAGGTCGCGTCCTCTGTCTTCCATGGTCTTCGTATAGTTGAATAACACATTGAGGAAGAGCTTCCAGTCGCCGACTGAATTGCTCTAGCATGCTTGATAGAATGTTGATCAATTGCTGTTCGTGCCGCTTTTGGAAGTTGCAGTACACAAATGCAATTCCAACACTCGGATTGTTTCTGTGCACTTCCAATAGATGATTAATCACAATAGAAGTGATCATTGTTTTTCCTGCACCAGGATCACCCGGGCAAAATAAAGTGTTTCCCTGCCCTTCTCGCCATTCTTGAAACTCTTTTGACTCAAGGAACCAATTTCCAGTCCCCTTTTGATGCTGTACAATCAAATCGTTTCGCTGAGAATAGTAATTAGAACCCGAAAGCCAGTCCAGGATTTTTTCGATTTCTTGGCTGTGTGTTCTTGACTTAAGTCCTGATATCTGTTGTGATATATCTTGAACGTCTTCTTGGATGCCTGTTTGAAATCAGCCCTATACAATAATAAGCCTTGATTACAGACGTACGAGAAACAATATCCTTGAGTTTTGTTTCTGCCTCCACCTTAGATGGGGTTATTTGTTGCAATAGATCCTTTGCGTATGCCGCAGCGGTCATTGCAGCATATCCTTGCCACTGCTTATTTTTATGGGAATCCGCGTAATCGCATATTCCACGGATTACCAAGCACGGGAATGAGTTCATTAATCCTGCTGCTTCCATTTCAAAACATAGAACTCCATTCTCCGAGGCAAGTCTATCCCGAGTCAAGGCATCCTTCATTAACTGGTTCGCAGACCCGATTAGACCGTAATGTATCATTGGATTGTCATCGTCCTCAGTTCGCTGACGTCGTAATATTAATTTCGTTGAGTCGCATGTCTCAACACATCCTGCTCCTGGTTCGATTCGCAAAGGATGGACAGTTTGGCTCTCATAAAGCCTATCGTGATCATAGGGTGGTCTCTGATACTTTCCTCTCATTCTTTTCCTGTTCCCCAGTATCTCATTTATAGAGCTCTCAAGTTGATGCCCATGTATCTCATACTGAGCCTGGAGACCACTAACTGCTGCACGTAGAATCTCTGGTGCCTGGTTTAAAAATCTGGTCGGTTTAAAGCTCTCGCCCTGTATCGCTTTCCCAAAATCATACTGGAATACCCCTCCAAACCCTTGGCAGGGAGTACCAACAACAACATCTCCAAGGCGAATATCTCGAGCTAGGCTTGGTGCACCACCACCGATACCAACCATTAAAACGATTCGCACATTAGGAAAGCTGTGAAGCATATGTGTTGCAACAGCAGCTGCAGAAGCAGTCCCATATTCCCCGTTAGGTAATACAGCAATCACTATATTATGATTACCAATTTTACCTAATGTATAGTTGTTCTTGTCATTTGGGGACACATAGTCTGGCTTTCCATGTTCTTCGTCTAGAAAAACTTGTGCCGCAACATACTCGGTGGTGATGGCGCAGATCCACCCGATAGTGTAGTCGGATGGATCAGGCATAGTGAATAAACGAATGGATCAAAGCATCCGGTATCTAAATGAGAAGAGTACTAGAATTAGGGCATGCCTAAAGAGGCTTTATATCTTGGTTCTGGTGGTCTGTTATGTTGAAAACGGATGAAGAGAGTAGAGGAGGGGCAGAAGTTCAGCCTTGTCATCTGCACTTCGGCGATATGTCGCCTGTTGGGCACGTGCCTCGGACAAGGCTGAGGAATTAGACTTGTAACGCGCGCGCCCGGCTTCGCCGAGCTAGCACGCGGGCCTGAATGACATACTATATACTAAATTACATGATCTAGATTATATATATATATATCTAGTTTCTAGTTAGGGTTAGGATTATGAAATAATCCTAACCCTAACCCCTTACTAGCCGGCAACTATATAACTATGCCAAGCCTAAAATAGGTCACGTGAGTCCGCTTTTCTTGGCGCAAGGAGTCCCCCCTACATTTCTCGTTCACCGCCTTCCCAATCCGTCTCCCGCCGGCAGCAAATATTTTACCCTTCATTTCATTCAGGCACACGCACCAATTGGCGAATAATCCACTCGTATCACAGACAGCCCTGTCTCCCCTACAGTCAAGATCCTGGCCACCAGATCAACTGGCACTAGGTATTGATAAGGCATTTCAGGATGATCTGTCCAGTTTGGTTTTCACGGAGAGCTTTGGTTCAATAGGAGAAGAGATCCATCCATTGGACTTTGTGAGCAGCTTTAATTGGACTGGCATAATAAGAAGCATTTGATCATATAGAGTATAGTTTCAAATCTAGCAATACTATTTAGTTCTCTTGTTTCTTTCACCATTGTCGTGCCTCGGCTTTATTCTCTTAGGTCTGCGTTTAGCCGCAAGGTTTGGGTTAGGGCTTTGTGAAGCTGTAATAATGGAGCTGCTCCATCAACAGTCGCATTGTTAGATTTTTTTTGTTGACCATCCCGCCATAAAGGATTTATCACGCATAAATAATGATGATTGGCATGGGATAAAGGAAATTGTGAGACAATTAGAACGCTAGGGAATGTACCAGAAGAAGTATCTGCAACATATATAGCAGACAAACCTTCCACTGCTAATGTACTTAGATAGGCAAGGGCTTTACTGTCTTGGTTCTCACTATAATTTTGGAAAATTTGTAGATTTGCACGGCATACTCCAGCCATTTAGCGTACAGGCAAATCTTCCACGAGCATACATATGTGGCCATATGTGCCCTTCGTCAGAGCTCGACTCAAAGACGCTTGCTATTCAGCTTATTTCACACAGCTTTCTCTACTATTATCTACCTTCCTGGTTACGCATACCACAACTTAATGTCAACTCCTCTTGACACACCGCCACGCGTGCGCATAGAGAGTCCCGAGACCTCTATTCGTGAGACTATACCCAACTATTATACCACCAATACATTTGAATTCGATGACCCGGACGTCGGCCTAAAGTGGCTAGCCAACATCACCGAGACAGACAGAGTGCACAAGCTGCGCAAACTCTATTGCCACGTTAGTCGGCTTTACAATCCAGGCCCCAATCCAGACCCTTTCTTCCTCACGCCTCCAAATGGTCCTAAATGGGTCGAGTTTATTAACGCACTAGTTACCCTGGCTTCTTCCTCTGGCTTAGAAGAAGTGACCTTTTATTTGGACTCCGAGCCAACATGCAACCACTGGGGTGCAGCTGTAGACCTCACTTTTCTGCGAGCACTAGGAGGCATGCTAGGTCTATGCAAGTTGGAACTTGATGGGTTTTTCCCCAAAGAGTGGCCGAAATACCTCAAACAAAAGACGGGGTTGGAAGTTTGGGAGAAGACAGGGAAAAACCCGGTATATTTACAGAACTTGAAAGAATTTCAGGATCTGTTCAAAGATCAGGTCTTTGAGGGAATTTGAACAATAGATTCAGGACTGCTATTCATTGCAAGATCCTTCAGGCAAATCATGTAGATTATTATTTTTGTCACTACCTGCTCACACAGTCTAATCAACTCAACAAATTACAAATCGTACCACTATTACTACAGACACTACTCTTTATCTAGGTACATTAATTGTTGGTCTTAGGAAATGGCCTCGCTCGATTTTGTTTTGCGAGGATGATTTGCCATATTCTCGCTTAATTTGGGGAATGATATTTATAATATCTATACGATAAAAACACTGTGGGCAGTGTCCATCAAATCCCGAGGTCCGAACAAAATATTTCGTGCTTTAGACAACGACAATAGTCTACCTAGCTTGCAGGATCACACCTATCACTGAAAAGTGTGGAAGGGGCCATAGACGCACGCCATGAGAACGGAATATACGCGAATCTGCCAACCGTTTATACCTCTAATTTGAAAAACCAACAGTACAGTTTCCATCACACGTTACGCATGTTGTCCCTTCATCACAGGTGTCAATGAGGTCAGTGGACGAGGACAGAATAGCGTAATATGTAACGAGGACGGTATTGCCACTGTTGTTCACATCCACGCCCGCAACCCCTCCATAAGCACCACACTCGTTCCATAGTAAACCAAGGATAGTGGCTACTCCGCTCTGTTCACAACCACCCAAAACAGAGCTCCCAACTATTTGTGCAACTCCCTGGCAAGTATCACTGCCGCAAGGCATGTCGTTAGCCACGAAATCGATTCCCTGATAGTCCGAAATAGGGAAATTGTTTTCCAGCCCGTCAACCAAAAACAACAATTCGCCGACTGTGATTGCCTCAGAAACATCTGAGCTAGCGCTATTGCAGCCAGTGAGTGAAACTTCGTAGGTGCAATCACCAATCGTCCAAGTCGCAGCAGTCATGCGGGTGTACATGGCCATTGAAGTGGCCAATGCCGTGGCAAGATTTGAGGTCTTCATGGTGCCTAGTTCTAAAGGCTATGTAAAAAGATTTTCAATGAGCCCAAGTAGAATGAAGATGGTAGATAATGGTAATGATAAAAACCTTTTGACTGATTGTCTTTTTCGAATTGATGTCAATTCTCACGACGATTCCTGTTCCGGTTGAAGCTTGTTCAGGTAAAAATAACAATAACAGTCGGGAAAGATGGAGATATTTATAGGTAGCCAGAAGAAAGACCTGTGTATTCTCTTTTTTCACATCTCGTCGTCTTCCGTCGTTGCCTCCTGTAGTTCATTTATTTGCCCTCTTTTTGATGGCTGTGTGGCTTTCGAAAGGCACGCCACAATGGAATAATTATGTAGCTTCAAATCCTGCCACAAGGCTAATTGGCAATAATGTGGAACCATGTGTTTATACTACATGTCTGAAATCCCAGCTGTGGCGGCAGGCAGCTGGCTCTGCCGTACGGATTAGGAACTACCAACACAAGGATATGTGAATGTGATTTCCCCAGATAACTTACTACCGTGAGATTGATTCTTGTACAGAAAGGGACCGAATGGATTCGGGATATAACCTTGGAAACCTGTGACTCTATGCTCTTTACCTAGATTCCTTCCTCTTTCCTTCCTTCCTCATATGTACTGAGCATTCTCGTTTACATGCACATGTACTTATCCTACGCATTTGGCGCTGTGGCAGCAACCTGGGCAAGGGTCGCAAAAGCACTCGGACTAAATTGGTAATACTAATATCAGTAGTAGATTACTACTACATCAAGTCTGCGTAAGAGGAGGAATATGATTGGCCCCGGCGTAAGAAAAGCCACCGTCAGTGGCTAGACTCCAGGATATAATATATACACCCAATGTGGCGTGTTGTAAACAATAAATAATTTATCAAAATCTGTTCTCCTAACCCCTGAGATGCTTATGCAGCGCGAGTCATGTCATGCACTACCCCGCAACTGCTGTTCCAACCTCGGTTGCCCTTCCACGTGGAAGTCTTTAGGAGCATACATAAGGGCATAAAATAATGAACATTCCGACTACAAACTGGATGTCGAGTCTGAATGATTTTTTCTCTTGTTCATGGTTCTTGATCACACTGCGATTATCTGATTAATAAATGCCTGATGCGTGTCTTAGAGCCGTGCATGTGCCCTTGCGTATATCCATCGGTTGCAGCCTCGCACCCTGTCACGGGGTCACCAGAAGGGACATTTTTCGGATCCTATGCGTGCTCCAATCTAGGCCAAAGAGACCAAGACTAAAAGGTTCTAGCAGAAGCTAGAAGGCTGTTCTCGCACTTATAAAGTAGCCTCAGGAACAGCGCTCGCGTACCCAAACCCTTGTCCTGTTCTTCTGGCTCATATTTTCTATTCTAGTCGAATTGCACCGAGGTAAGGATTCTTATTGGATAGAGCTTAATCCTATTACAAAAGTAGCTAAGAGCAATGATGGACAAGAGTAATGTTGTTGAATGTTATAAACATATGTAGGGAAGTCCGTTATTTTGTGCTTTCTGACTTGAAAAAATAAGAATGGTAGGGCAATATGCTGACGAAATATAGTTCAATTGTTATTAGCTTTCAGCCAACTAATAATGACATGCCCATTTATTGGAATAAGACTAGTGGCTATTGAAGAAAAGTGTGTCAACAGCTTTCTGCCTAACAGTATGTATTAGATTTCAATGCCGAGGTCAGCAGCAACAATAGTAGCCGCCTTTTCCCCGATTGCAACAGCAGTCGCGTATGTATTTGCGCCGACGTTTTTCGGACATATCGACAGATCTGAAGACAAATCATTAGCTATGGAAATTCCATAGAGATGGAGGGGACGAAACGTACCAACAATCTTTAGCCCCTGTACCCCATACACATTCAACCTGTTATCCACAACACCGCCGACATCCTGCGCTTTCATTGCGCAAGTACCTATACTATGCCATGTGGTCGCAATTCCCCGGCGAATAAACTCTCTAATCACATCGTCATCTTCAGCGGAATACTCAATGGGCACGGCAAATCCCTTTTCTTTGGAAAGCGTATCAACATAGTTATAATCAGCCTTTGATCCAGCCGGAAATTGTGGATGCGTCGACTCGACAATTCCATCATAATGAGCCATACGCCTCAAAATTTCGCGTTGGATCTTGTAGCCGTACATGAGTTGCTCGATATCCGCTGGATGCGAGAGATAGCCCGGATCAAACGTCGGCGTATCAAACGGGGAGGTAGATTTGATATGAATCGAGCCTGTCGAATAAGGATATGCCGTGTACGGGATGGTAGTCATATATGCCCCCGGTTCAACAGCCGAGTAGTCCCCAAGGTAAAAGCCGCCGATACCGAATAGCATCATTGGTTTGGTTGGGCGGTTTTTGAAATCGCGCTCCCATAGCTCCTGTAGACACGGCGCAAAGGACTTTATTTCGTTGTCTGTGGGCCGGAATTTACCGAAACAATCTACCCCATTCCAGCCAAGGATGTATCGATCGGGCGAGGATTCCTTCAACTTCAATGCTTCCTCTAGAGTAAGTCGACCGCTAAGCAGTTCATCGAGAGAGGCGTCTTTGCCAGCGGTGGATTTGTAAGAGCATAACACCAGGTTGTGGTCCTGGTAATTTGTGCCGATGCCAGGGAGATCAGATACCAAAGGGATGTCTAGTTGTGAGAGGAGAGACGCGTTTCCGACGCCTGAGCGTTCCAGGATTTGCGGCGAGCCAAGGGCTCCTGCGGCGAGGATGACTTGCTTACGGGCATGAACGGTTTTAGTGCCTGTCTGGTCGACCACATATTCCACACCGATTGCATGTTTGGTGTCGCCGTCGAACAAGATGCGAGCTACCTTTGTGTCTGTGGCGACTTGCAGACCGGTGTCACCTTTGTCCAGAACGGGGTACAGAAACCCGCGAGGGGTGTTTTGTCGGAATCCGTTGCGTTTGTCTACCCACATGTTCCATTTCTGACGATCAATCAGTTAGTCATCTATGACTTGCTTTGTGCAATTCAGGCTTACTCCCACAGCATTCGCCGCTTTGAAATCCGCAATATCCGGCACTTTTTCAACCCCGATATCTGCGCAAGCATTGAAATAGTCTTGTTGCAACTTTGTCTGCGCATTCGATCCATTCGAGACACTCAGTGGGCCACCATAGCCATGCAGACTCTTGTCGATGCCGGGATCAGTATCTTGGAAGTTCTCAAACTAAACCCCCATAACTGTCAGTCAATCAACTGACACCTCTTATACAGATGGATGGGAGATACCTTTTTAAAAAACGGAATCATGTCCTTCCCCGCCCATCCATCTACCCCCCAATCATCAAAATCAATCTCCTGCGGGCGCACATAGACCTGAAAATTGACCGAGCTGCCTCCACCCAGACACCCGCCCGTTGGGACATAGGATCTTCGACCACCAAGGTATTCGGATGGCTCCGATTCGTAGACGGTTGTAGTCGTGGCGCCGGGGGCGAGGTTTGCGCTGAATAGTGCTGGGTTGATGACCTGCGGGTTGTCTCGCACGTCGGGGCCATGTTCGAGCACAAGGATTGAGAGAGTTGGATCGGCTTGGGCGAGGCGAGAAGCTACTACGAGGCCAGTTGTGCCGCCTATATCCATTAGTTGTTGGCACTATTGACGTGCATAGTGAGGAAGATACGTACCTCCGACGACTACCACGTCGGCCTCATCTGGGATCTTTTCGCCAATCGACATGATGTCTTGGTCAAGAATGAAATGGGTTGAATAGGGCTTGAAATTGCGTGTAGTTGTCGAAATAGCTTCAAACAAAAATACCCCGCGACAGTCCAATTTATTAAATAGAGCCCCTCACGTCTCGGAAATGCACGCTTTGGTAGGACATGACAGCGAATCTTGCATGCATCACCTATCACACGAAGGGGGCATCCTTGCAATCTGCAGCAGAGACACGGTCCTCATAATATGAGTAGTCCAACCCCTCGTAGCTATTAGGTAGTTGGCGCGATCTTAGATGTGACGGATAGCTATATATTGAGTTGCATAATAATAGCAACACAATCAAGGCACTCATTGGTTGCACCTCGCGGAACCGAGTGCTAGACAGTCAGCCACAACGAATTTGAAATATTTTCTTCATCCTGACGGATGTATATACCCTGCACCTGCATGCATGCAACCAATGAGCTATGGGTGTTGATATATTGAAAGCGGAGTTTCGTTGCAACAACATGCACGCATCACCAATGATCGTGCCGCTCAATCCATGTCTATATTTGCTTTCGGTATATTTTGCCATAAATTAGCAGATGATAGATGGCATTTTCCCAGGTTTGGGTCTGTGCTCGAATTCTGTGCTGGGTCGCCGGTGTTTATGTGAAGAAAATACTCAACGCAGTTTATTTCACCGGTAACTTACAGTCCCTATGCAAAATTGTCAACACTGTCTCTGCCTGTCATGGCATGCCTGGCGGCACGGCTCATGGCGGCCTGAGGCAGGGTTAGGGCGGAGGGCGAGGAAGCCCTACAGTTGAACGGGAATATCCTCACGGTTCCTAATTAGGCACCGCGGATGGGGATATAAATATTCAACACCGCACACAGAGCTTTTTCTTCCTTTCCTCCCTCCTTCTTCATGCTTATTGGTTTCGTACTTCGCACCGAGATTGGTCAATTGAACTATTTGCCTGGCTGCCGTCACTCTGCCTGCCTCTGTTTGTGTCTCTGTCTGTGTCTCTCCCTCGAAATGTCGGATGCCTCAAATGATGCCGACATGGGCAATGGCGAAGCCCGCACCAAAGAGCGACGCATTCAGCTACATCTCGATCAAATTCGTGCTGAAGCCGACACTGATGAGCTTAAAGCGGCAAGTTCTTTCTTCGTTCGATAGTCATTATATCTGATAGACTTGCTAACCTAAAGCGTTTCTATAGTTTACTGCACGCACGCGGAGCAACCCAGATCGCCGTCCTGGTCCCATCGTCTCTACTACGCCCAAATGATCTTTCGCCAGCACTACTGGCTCGCTATAACAAACTCAACAATCTTGGTGTGCAAGCCATCATTCAACATGACATACTGAAACAACGCAAATCGATCCTCGACCGTGCTTTCGAAGAGGCACAGGCCTTTAGAACCAAATATATTACCCAGATCATGGTAACTATAATAATTTGAAGACCTCCTGAGAGTTATATAAAGAAAGTACAATACTAACATGAGAAGCGCTCTAGATATTACATTCTTCAATGCGGAGTTTCCAAAAGAACCACATTCAGGAAGAGATGCGGCTAGGGATTTCCTCAAAAAATGTGGTGTTGATGTGCATGTCGAGATCGTAATATTAGGATACCATCGACAATCCCTTCCCTCATATCTGCCGATACATAGCCATCCGGAAGGGACTTACAACAATATCCAACATCCGCTTATCGCCACATTGTATTCGAACCTTGGCCAGCAATGGAATGGAGTGACTTTCTTTAACATTGGTTTCAACCAGCAGAAAGTCCTCCCAACCATCGTTATCCATGTGTATCGCGCTATCACATTTGATTGGGCGACTCTCTGCCTGAAGATTCTAGTGCCTCAGTTGAACTCAAATCTATTCCTTTCGTCAACATTCTCGAAGCGTACCATGGACACATCTACTACGGACAGCCCTCAACATGGCGTTCCCCCCCAGAGCCTTTATGAACTGGTTGAGTTCATTGACTTTCACGAGCTACCTGAACATATCAACACGGATGAAATGAGCTCGATCTTTGAAATGTGAAATCTGCAATCGGACGTGGACAGGAAAGTTGGGAATTATTTTAGATATTCAACTATACGTGTCATGCCCGCATTCGGGATACAAAGAAACAATGAGGTCAGAATGGTTGGCTTCTGGCTTGGAGGAATCAGACTCAAGTTCATTAATGATCGGCAAGCCTTTTGATTATAGAGTTTGGTGATTGATGCATATTATATTACAGTCCTGTATGTAATTTCACTCGTACTTCCTTTGAATCGAACGCTCCGGCATTTGAGTAGTGATAAAGACGACTATTTCACGTGCCTTATCCACATAACCTTCCAGAAGAATCTTGCTGTTTAGCCCTCAATAACATCATCCCTAAAAAGCCCCTGAAACTCCCTCAACTTCTGCAAATAGCTCTCCTCTTTCCCTTCCTCGTCCCACACTTTTAGTCCTGTCTTCTCCTCCAAATACTTTGGCCACTCCTTCGGAAAATACACATCAATCTCTAACTTTTTCAGTCCCGTCATATCCCCCAGCGCTCTCACGAAACCAAAATTGACGGATGCACCCCAGCAATTACACGTCGGCTCAGCGTCCAGATAAAGCGTGACCTCCTCCAATCCAGACGTCACTAGAGTCGATAGCGTCTTGATAAACTCGCACCATAATTGACCGTTCAGAAACTCGCCGGTGAAAGGATCCCGGCAGGGCCCTGCGTGGTGCACTGGGTGAACGTAGCAGTATATCTTGCGTAGTGGTTGCGCACGCTGCGCAGTGACTTTTTTGGTTAGCCATTTCAGGCCGACGGAGGGGTCGTTGAATTGGAATGTGGTTGAGGTGTAGAAGTTGGGATCTGATTCGGCAAAAGTCATCTTGTCGCTGTTTATGGTGAGTGTTGCCGGATTGTGGAAGGGGTTTGACATTTTTGATGGATGGATAGGAGATGCTTTTCGGTGAGGGGTCCAGACAAGCTGTGCTGACGACGTTGAACAAAAGAGGCTCGTCTGACTAGGGATTGTAATGTCAGCTGATAGCACTTGGTCTCACGTTGTGACGGTCCCAATACGTACCAGAAATAAATAGAAGGCGCGAGTACTTGGCCGGGATAGTATCATGTATGAATGAAGAGGGAGGAGTGAAGATAGATAGCTAGAGGGGAACACGGCAGCTGTTTATACCGAAGGCAACTCGCATCCCAGTCAGATGACCGGTGCATGCCGTGCAAATCCAATAATACTCCGTATAGCTTCAAGACAAAGCCCGAATCCCTGCTGTTGTCTTTAGTCGTCAACAGCGCCTTGTTTGTCCGGCTCTCCATAAGTTCCCAATATGCTCCCAATAAGGGCTAGCCTTAGGGCAATTGTTTAGGGCTGGTGAGACATACTCGGGCGACGCCAACACAATTTCATTCCTCTCGCCACATTATTGAGAGCCTTCTTCAACAGTTCTTGCCCATGATCTAAACTTGCGGGCAATCTCAAGTCAAGAACATGAGAGCTAGCCGTCACAATAATGAGTGAAGCTATAGAACGGACATTGGCGGGTTGGCATAAAACCGTCCTGATGGCGGTGCCAGATCAAGCACCGTAATTGGCACGCCCGCATATTTGGCTCGCTAGAGCAATTCCTGTCCGATGTTATTGATTGTTAAGCTCTAAAAGATGAAGATAAAGCCAAGGTAGCTAGATAGGTCCAGTTATAGTCACCAGCGAGCCATGCCTAATTCGCCGCTACGCTGAACTTCTTCAAGTAATATACAGATAGATCACCTTACATAGGTACAAGGCCATATACTATATACTAGTCTTCCGCCTTATTACAGCGTTCCATTGATACTTGGAACCCCCAGGGGAAGTTTCAAATAGGGAAGTTATATATATACTAGATATGGAGCATAGGAGGGAGATAAAAATAAGAACTGTAAGTACTCCAATTACCCCTAATCTCTCCTTATAAATATATTTGCAAATAGTTGGTTACCCCTTCTCTGATCCAGTCAAGTGAGAGAGCCCTAACTCCCAGATATCTCTTTGGCATACCAGTACACTTCCCGACACTGGCAAGGCAAAAACAAAAAAACAAACACAAGGCGGAATTGCCCACTACTGGAATCGAACCAGTGATCTCTTCATTGCATATTTGCTATCGCATACAAGTGAAGCTCCTTACCACTTGGACAAGTGGGCATGGATGAAGAAAAGGTAATTGAGTATGCTCAGATCATTGTCGCAAACTACTGTACATATCTATGCAGGCGGCTGTGGCTAGTTGATGGTGCGGGCTGGATATGTGGCAGTTGTGGCGGATTAGGATAGCTTCTCTTTCTTTCAATTTTATCTAAAAGAGACCATTCATGCGATCATTTGTTTTCTGCATGTCAATGGCATAGACAGTCATACTGTACTGTAGTATGCAAGGGTTTAGGGCTAGGGCTACTTCTTAGTAATGATGTCAGCCCAGCCTTGTTGTCTGTATCAGGACTAGTGCGAATCCCGACGTCGCGAATTGTCAGCCCAAAAAGGCAGGTAGTCTGGCCAGTCAAGATGAGTAAGAGAGAGCATTAATAAGAGAGACTAAGTCTGGCCGGTCCAATCAGTAATCGCTGAAACTCGATTAGTGAGTTTGGCAGGCCTCGGCTCAGACAGAAGCAAGGCATTAATAATTGCCTGAGGCCAGACCGGTAGTTAGTTCCCCGCGGAGAGCCCAGCCAAGTTGCGGGGCAGCTCCACCACCACCTCACCTCACCTCACATCACTTTGGCCGGCCATGTTGTCATTGCGAGCATGTTCTGGTGGCCGGCTATATTCTAGTGAAGGAATAGGCATTGTGTATGTTCCCGTGTGTAAATATAACAGCCGTTGATATTCATTCCTGTGTAGACAGTACTCGGCGACAGATAGACATCCATCCCTAGCGTGTCGCAGGATTGCATCAAACGAGGACCGTATCAGATAAAGCTATGATAGTACTGGAAAACCGGCAGCCTGATTCCGTTCTCTACCGACCCGGATGTACGACATCCAATGGAAACATGCTGCAATACCTGTTCCAGCCAACCACCGCCCTTCTGTAGCCCGTTTGTAATACATCCACATCCAGACGCTGTGCCTACTGCGGAGTCACAACAAATCAGCTGATTGAGATTCGTTCGTTGTCTGCTATTCCCCTCCCCCGCCTGATGACACGGTCTGGCACGGTCTTGGTATTTAGTGCTGTTCGCCCCTCGCTTCACACCCTTTTTCTGTCCTTATTTCTTTGTGAGGGTATCCCTACACAAATTTATCATTTTATCATCACCATAATTGTACAAAGAGCTACGCTCTATCATATAAGAAAATGGCTGAGAGCAAGTGTCCCGCTCACCAGCGCGTCCTCCAAGCCAACGTCAGCGGCGCTGGCACAAGCAACGCCGACTGGTGGCCCGACAGACTCAAGCTGAACCTCCTCCGCCAGCACAACCCCGTCTCCAACCCCCTGGGCGACGAATTCAACTACGCCGACGCCTTCAACAGCCTCGACTATGCCGCCCTCAAAAAGGATCTGAATGACCTCATGACTGACTCGCAGGAATGGTGGCCAGCTGATTTTGGCCATTATGGCGGTCTGTTTATTCGCATGGCGTGGCACAGCGCCGGTACCTACCGTGTCTTTGACGGCCGCGGCGGCGGTGGACAGGGCCAGCAGCGATTTGCGCCGCTGAACAGCTGGCCGGATAACGTCAGTCTGGACAAGGCTCGTCGTCTGCTGTGGCCGATCAAGCAGAAGTATGGAAACAAGATTTCGTGGGCTGATTTGCTTCTGCTCACTGGTAACGTGGCGCTCGAGTCAATGGGCTTCAAGACTTTTGGTTTTGCGGGCGGTCGTGCCGATACATGGGAGGTAGACGAGGCTACCAACTGGGGTGGCGAGACAACATGGCTGGGCAACGACGTCCGTTATGGCAAAGGCCACGAGGGCACGACCAAACCAGGTGCTACATCTAGTGACCAGCCCTCTCACACAGACATCCACAACCGTAATCTCGACGAGCCTCTTGGTGCTGCGCACATGGGTTTGATCTACGTCAACCCCGAGGGACCCGACGGAAACCCAGACCCCGTCGCTGCCGCCAGAGATATCCGTGAGACCTTTGGCCGCATGGCCATGAACGACGAGGAGACCGTCGCTTTGATCGCTGGTGGCCACACCTTTGGCAAGACCCACGGTGCTGGTCCAACCGACAAGGTCGGCCCCGAGCCCGAAGCTGCAGATCTGTCTCAACAGGGTCTGGGCTGGAGCAACAGCCACGGCTCCGGCAAGGGTCCTGATGCGACTACCAGTGGTATCGAGGTTACCTGGACCAAGACGCCCACCAAATGGAGCAACCAGTTTCTTGAGTATCTATTCAAGTACGACTGGGAACTCACCAAGAGTCCCGCGGGAGCAAACCAGTGGGTCGCCAAAACCGCTGATGAGATTATCCCCGATGCATTTGATGCATCCAAGAAGCATAAGCCACATATGTTGACTACTGATCTTTCGCTGCGTCTTGATCCGGCATATGAGAAGATCTCGCGCCGCTTCCTGGCGAACCCAGACCAGTTTGCCGATGCATTTGCGCGCGCTTGGTTTAAGTTGTTGCACCGTGATGTTGGTCCGAGAGCACTCTACCTTGGTCCTGAGGTTCCCGCTGAGGTTCTCGCCTGGCAAGACCCTATTCCCGCTGTCAACCACGCCCTCATCGACGCCCAGGACGTCGCTGCCTTGAAGAAACGCATCTTGGCCGCGGGCGTCAACCCATCCAGCCTGATTTCTACTGCCTGGGCATCAGCATCCACCTTCCGTGGCAGCGACAAGCGCGGCGGTGCCAACGGCGCCCGCATCCGCCTCTCGCCCGCCAAGGACTGGAAGGTCAACAACCAACCCTGGCTCTCCGAGACCTTGTCCGCCCTCGAGAAACTGCAGAAGCAGTTCAACGACGCCCAATCCGGCGCCAAGCAAGTCTCCCTTGCCGATCTGATCGTCCTCGCCGGCGCCGCAGCCGTCGAACAAGCAGCCGCCAACGCCGGCGTCTCCATCACCGTGCCCTTCACGCCCGGCCGCACCGACGCGTCCCAGGAGGACACCGATGTCGAATCATTCGGCCATCTGGAGCCCATTGCAGACGGTTTCCGCAACTACGGCGGCTCAACCTCGCGCGTCCGCGCCGAAGAATGGCTGGTCGACAAGGCGCAGCTCCTGACTCTGTCCGCGCCCGAACTCACCGTGCTCGTCGGCGGGTTGCGTGTGCTCAACACCAACTACGATGGCTCGCAGCATGGCGTGTTTACGCAGCGCCCCGGCGCGCTCACAAATGACTTTTTCGTTAATTTGCTCGACATGAACACCGCCTGGAAATCTGTCAACGGCTCTGTCGATCTGTACGAAGGTACAGACCGCAAGACGGGCGCTAAGAAGTGGACTGCGACTCGCAACGATCTCGTGTTTGGCTCGAATGCGGAGTTGCGCGCGATTGCGGAGGTGTATGGTAGCGCGGACGGCCAGGAGCGCTTCGTCAAGGACTTTGTGGCGGCCTGGGACAAGGTGGCGAGTCTGGATCGGTTTGATTTGAAGGAGAATAAGGGGGTTACTCATCGTCTGTAAGTCTGGCTGGTACATAAAGGATGATGCCTTTCGGAAGATAAGTTTGGTTAATTTTTGGCGATTTGAATTTGTTAGTGTGACAAAACGTAAGAGAGTCGATACAAAATGAATGTCAAGTTTGTAGCTAAGATTCTTTCTTCAACGATTTTTTTTGGCGCTACGCAATTCAATATTCTACTATTTAACTATTCTGCCACCCCGGTAGAGGGATGGGTATAAAATTTCGGGTAAGTTCATGCTGTTTTATGTTGGTTATAAAGTCCTTGTTAGCAAAAGGTGTCATTGGAATGTCAAGCGAATAGTAACCCCAAGGCATATACCACTTGATATCTATCTTCTTAAGTGCTGGTTCATTTAAACTCTCATAAAAGACCAAAGAAGTCTTGGAGTTGTAGATTTTCATTATCCAGGTACCATTTGTCTTTCTATACCTGTGCTGTCAAAGTATGGTGTGCCCTCAACGCATGGTGTGCTGTCAACGCATGGTTTGCTGTCAACGCATGGTGTGCTGTCAACGCATGGTGTGCTGTCAACGCATGGTGTGCCATGAATGGGCAGCGATTGCAGCGGAGCCTCACAAAATTTGTCAGAAGATGCATTTTTTTTGTCTAAAGGGAAATTAGGACACTTTCCAACTGTTGTCCTGTCAGTACCGGTTATCTATAATGCCATGAAGGTCAATCGAATGAATGTTTTCTACCGGTCTTGTCCATGCAGAATAAAATACTCATTCTACTGGCATTTGCCAATATAAATAAGCTCCCAGGCGTAGACAGAAAGACATCTTTTGCTCATCACCATCATTACAATTTCCATCACACCTACTTCTACCTCGCTCCTTCTGTTTCAGTCGCAGCCAATCCCATTCCCACACGAAATCAACATGATTCTAGCTTATCTCCTCCTTACCTTCCTAATCGTCCTACTCCTCCTATTCTGGCTCTGCTTCAAAATTGACGTATATCTATCAACTCACGGGAAACCCACCCGTTTAGACGTCCCTCGCGACTGCCACAGCCTCATCATATCCGGCCCTCACGCCCCCCGCCACTGGAACCCCAATCACCTCACCCCTTACCAAGCTCGAAGCATCCCCAATCGTCGGCACCTCCGCGCGTTTGGCATTGAGAATGCCTTTACGACTTCCGACGAGGCCTACGCGCGGGAATTTGTGCATACATGCCGAAAAATGATCAACCTCAGCGCCTACGATTGGCATAATCTCGGCTATGTCTGCCTAAAAGTAGTGAGCGCCTGGAAAGCGGAGCTCAGCACGACTCGCCCGAGTGACAAGTTGGTACCTCTGGTGCAGGCGGTATCGTTGCATGCCGTGCTATGGGCGTTTTTCCCATCTCATCAAAATCGAACAAGCAGCGGCAAGATCCTGTTTGACGATCTGGTCACTCTCGCCGAAGAGATTAATACGGCATGGATAGCGTCCAAGAAGCAAAAGACGCTGATCGACTTTGGGAATAACTACAAGCTACAAGCAGCGCTCGCGACTGTCCTGCCAGAGGAAAATATTTCGGATCCGAGGGAGAACCCGCTCACGCTGATATTGCCGGGTTTTGAAACCCTCTGGCGCATCGTGCTCCTCGCTTTTCTCGAGATTGGATACAAAACCGGCCACACCCATCCGGAATGGAGAAGGGCGATGGTGAAATTCGCCCAAAGTCCCTCTTCGGAGCATTTTGTGGACCGACAGAGTGATACAGGCGCATCAGCAAAATTCCTCGTCAACGAAGCTCTGCGAGTCTACCCGCCCACGAAACGCATCTATCGCGCATGGCAGGAAACGCCAACCGCTTTCGTCGGTGGGGAGCACATCGAGCTATCCGCGGATGTCGACGCGTGTCATACGGACCCAGAAATCTGGGGGGTAAACGCAAGCCAATTCGATCCGTTGAGATGGGCGAACATTACAGAAGAACAGGAGCTTGCATTCCTCCCGTTTGGATGTAAACCGTTCGAGTGTCCCGCCAAACCGGCTTTTGGTCCGCGGATGATTGGGTTGTTGGTTGGTACGATGCTGAGTGGGTTTGAGAGGGAGAGGTGGGAGCTGATCTCATCCAAGGATGAAAAGAGGGTGGTGTTTGAAGATGGAGGGGAGAGATTGGAGAATAGTAGAGATGCGTATGGTGGGCTGGCGCTGGTTAATGCGGATTTTGTGCCGTGCAGTTTTTTGTCGGCTATCTAGGTATTTTGTGGGGACAGTCTGACATTGATAGTATGATATGATAGAAAGTGTAGTGAGGTGTTGACTGTAAGATCAGAATGAGTTTAATTGGGGCTCGGGCTAAGTTTTCTTTTTTATAAAAAAAAAAGCGGGCACGGCGAGGATCGAAGTCGTGGCCTTCGCTTTTTGAGAAGCGATGCCCGGGCACGAACTTTCGGGAGCAGTTTGGTCACCAACTTTATGTAGAGCTACTGATGTTCCTCATTTTTTCTGTGCCATAGTGAAAAAAATGAAATAACATAAAATACAAAACAAGAAGCAAAAAAAACCAGCAAAAAGAGGTTTTCCAAAGATAGTGTAACGGATGTTGGCGACAGGCCACGGTTTCGAATGGTAAAAGGCAATTCGAGAATTCTTCGTTAGACTGATCGCATCCGTAGCGGGGTTCCTTAAGAGTGATTTATAACTGATCCGCAGCCGCCTCCTAAACTGTGTTGCCACTCCCGCCCTCGAGTCCTAGCCCTAATTATTTTCTGGCTCAGGACCTTTTTTATAACCAAGAAAGAATGCATACTCAATAAACAAGAAAGTACTTCTATTGCTCTCTTCCCAGGCTAAGAGTATGAACTATCCGAATCCGCCACAGCAATCCATAAGGTACTCCGGAAAACACATCTTCTGGGAATCCAGTCCAAATATATATATCAACCAGAAGAAGACACTTCATCTAGGATAACACCCAACTCCCTCTCCAACACCCCCTTGATACTCCCCATAACCTCCCTCACCTCCTCTGCATCATGATAAGCAGCATTATACTCGCTCGACAGCGTCAACTGCCCCTTCCACGTCCACACATACAGCATCGTCTGTCTCGTAACCATACTAACGCCAAACGTAAACGTCTCTACCTCCACTCCACCATCATTGTACTTTCCTGGAAAGTACTTTTCGACTACCCCGAGACTGTTAATTGATATGCCGCTAGGTGGTCGTGGGGGAGGAGCGACAGGCGCAGCAGTGTCGCCGTTGGTTGCTGCTGCTGGTCGTGGTTTGAAGAGCGCATCGGCGTGATACTTGTATATCGGCCTCAAACATTCGATGAGTTTTGGATCGTAGCGCGTTTTGTAGTATTCCATTAGATAACCCGTGCGCTCGGCGAAGGTGGCGTGGCGTGCGACTCGAGGGGTGATGCTGCCGGCGTAGGTTTGTAGGGCGTGTCCGTCGCCGCTGTATGGAGCTTTTAGGTATGTGCGTAGATTGACGGGCATTACAGTGACATAATCGTTTTCGCGAGACTCGGGCAGGCCCATGGCGAATACTGTTTCGGCGAGAGCGGCGTGGATGGCGGCTGTGATGGTGATGCCGCGGGCTTTGCAAGCGGCGATGGCCTTCAAGGTGCTTTCGGGTGTGAAGACGAGTGCCTCTCGTTTTGGACTGGATGGTAGAGTTGTGCCATCGCCTTTGTACGGCATGCCGCCCATCTGGATAGCGTTACGGTGGTGCGCGGCGATATGGTCTGCGGCGACTTTGTCCATTTCGGGCGTTGAGACTTTCGGTGATCCGGCTGCATCTTCTAAACTTGGAGAAATCCTGTCTATTTCATCAACAGATGGTGTAGCCGGTAGTTTTTCGGGTGCTGGATTGGCGAGGTGCCAAAACAATCGGTCTGTAACCATCCACGACCCCATCGCATCGATCCGCCAGTGCGAGATGAAGAACAGAATCTCCGACGTGGCGGGCAGATAGTACAGACTGGGAACTTCCTGCAACGGCACGGCTTCAGCGATAATTTCGTCTGCTGTTCGCTTGGTTTCTACAAAAAATGTCTTGTCCAGCCATTCCTGCGTCGTCTGCGCATCAGGTGTCCTGTAAATCTTCTTGAACCCGTCCTCCGGCGCAACAACCATGCCCGGAAACTCATAACGCAATGTTTTCCATGCCTGACGTAACGCTACCTCTTTGTCGACAGGACCGTTGTAGCCAGGTCCAAAGTTGAAGCGGCAGATTGTGTGTAGACGCCAGTGCTCGCGGCTCAGAGGTGCAAAGACTGTTGCGGTCTTGCGGTAGACTGTTTCGGCGCCGTCGAGGTTGGCTTCGTAGACGCCTGGGGCTGTTTGGGTCCAGGTTGTTGCCATGTTTTGCTTTGCGTTAAATGGATCCGGGTTCCAGAATGAATATATTATTTGTTTGAGATATTCTATGCTTGATGTAAGCGCAATCATTATCATATGACTAGGGCTTGCCGATTTATACCTCCGGAACTAGATATACACTACCTAGGGCACGAAGGTCATGCTTTATACGAGGATTCCTTTATATATCCACGGCAGTTTTTATATAGACTCGATACGAAGCATTAAACACAGCAAAAACTAGAATAAGCATAATCTTCAGGTCAGCTTTGCAGCCCCAAGCTGTTGGGTGCCTATTGAATGTGGGTGAAGGCATCATGATTTGACAGCGTCCTCCAAACAGCCAGTATGGCAGCGAAGAAACTCCGAACAGGCATAACTACAACATACCCCGAAATTCCACTAAAATGAGTATGATAGCATACGAGATGCTTAATCTTGGCTTGGCCCGGCGATTAACCAGCCCCTCCGTGCTCCTGCCCCTGCCCCTGCCTAGGGTCTCCGATTTATGCCCCGTGCTACAATGTAGTACACACATTTGTCACTCCTTCCCTGCTTTGTCTTTTTGCTGTGCAGATTTCTTTGTTCTCGCCCCCATGACACCTGTGCAGTATAGGTGGTACAAGCTGAAAACGCAGAACCCCCTCATCCCGACCAATCAGCGGCCCGCGGACGTGACTGCGGATGGTCCGCTGTTTGCGTTCGGTTCGGAGTAATTGCATACCTGCGACTCTCAACCAGTTGATTTTCAGTGCATAAGACATGTCATACTTAGTACGACATAATGAATGCATAAAGAAATGTAGTTTAGTCTGGTAGCCTCATGACTAGCTCGATATTGATTTGAGCTTAAATGAAACATTGATCCTCAAATATGTAAGCTGCTGTCGCTGACATTATTTGATAACACTTATTCTCGTTTTTGAGTGTTCACAACGAAAGGTGAAGAATAACACAATATGGCGCTTCTATCACTTGGCCTCGTTCCTACGCTGGCCGTCTTGGGCGGTCTCTTAGGTATTTACGTCTTGGTAAGAAGCACACCATCCAGAAGCTCCATATTCATGCTAATATGATTTTTATGGTGTTTATAGCGCACAATTTACCTAACATACAACAACCCAATCTCGCGTCTGCCTGGTCCTGAAATCACAAAATGGACAAACTGGTACACGCAATACCAACTCATCAAGGGCAGTCGACCACGCTACATCCAGAACTTGCACGACATCTACGGTAAGTTTAACACAAACTTTCCCACGAAATGGACTTATGCTGATTTATATCTACAGGCCCCGTCGTCCGCATCGGCCCCAACGAACTCGACTTCTCCTCCGTCAGCGCCGCGCGCGAAATCCACAAAGTCGGCGCCGGCTACCTCAAGTCCAACTGGTACCGTAAACTGGGCTACCAGGGCTCTGAAACGCTCTTCAGTACAACAAACCCGCGCTTCCATGCCGACCGACGCCGTATGCTCTCGGGCCCCATTTCGGAGCAGAACCTCCTCAAAATGGAGCCCATCATCAACCAGCGCATCTACATGACGATCGCCCGCATACAAGAGGAGATTGAGGCCACAGGTGTCGCGGATATTTTCAAGTGGTGGACCTTCATGGCCACGGATGTTATTGGCGAGTTGTCGTTTGGCGAGAGCTTTCGGATGTTGGAGTTGGGCAAGAAGACGCAATACATCGTCGACTTGCAGAATGTGTCGAGGCTGATGGCGCTGCGGTCGATCTTCCCGTTTATTGAGATCATGTCCAAAATCTTGCCGCTGCCAGTGTTTAAACAGGCTACTGAGGCTGGCGCGCGTATTCGCAATTACGCTGACCAATCCATTAAGCGATACAAAGGCATCATCGCGCAGAACCCGATTGATCCGAAGCCAACCCTCTTCACGAAGCTGTACAATGGCGGCAAAGATGGCAAAGAAGGCCTGACGGACCAGGAAATCGTCCGTGAAGCTGTGGGCTATATTGCTGCCGGCAGCGACACCACTGCCGTTACTCTCACCTATCTGATTTACGGTGTCTGCATCAACCCCGAAGTGCAAAAGAAGTTGGCCGCGGAGGTGGCAGATCTGCCGGATAATCTTGTGCACAAGGATGTGCAAGATTTGCCGTATTTGAATGCCGTGCTTAACGAGACGTTGCGTCTTTATCCGGCGACGCCCTCGCCATTGCCGCGTGTTGTCCCAGCTCAAGGCGCCGAGTTGTCGGGCCATAGGATCCCGGGGGGTGCGGTTGTGTCGAGTCAGGCGTTTAGTCTGCATCGGAATGAATATGCGTTTCCTAACCCTGAGAAGTACGCCCCTGCCTCGCACCGTCTAAATGAAAGTTTGCTAATGTTGTGTCTAGATTCGAGCCGGAGCGCTGGTTCAATCCAACCCGTGAAATGAGGGACTCGTTTTTGCCTTTTGGTGGTGGTTCTCGCGGTATGTCCCTGTCAACCCCTGTATTTGGAGTTGATTTATTGATCTAATCGACTGGATAGTCTGCATCGGCATGCACCTCGCCAAAATCGAAATCCGCATGGGCGCCGCCCTCTTCTTCAAGAAGTTTCCGAATGCCCATATTTCGACGCGCGAGGGCATGACGCTGGAAGAGATGAATCCGTTGATGTACTTTATGGCTACGCCGAGGGGGATGAGGTGTTTGGTTGAGGGCAACTAATCTTCTATCTCTACTTTACTTCTAAATTGATTTTCTAGCAAGTTGATGTTACGGTTTTATGAGGCGTGGGTTGGTGTAATCGACATGATTTATTTGATAGACTGTTACGGAAATGCCATATGAATGAATTGATAGCATAAAGTGATTTCCTACATCAGATCCCAAGATGTATATTGATGGGTCCGCTATCTCCGTCGCTATCCTCCGTTCTCCGAAACGTTTTTGACACTTAACATTCCCTGTAGATCCCTCTCTCGTGTGATAAGAAACGAGGAGAAAAACTCCGAGCAACCCACGTGTATAGGTTCTAGAGTCTGTCATGGAACGATGCCGTTTTCGTGCTGATCATCGATATTTATCAACCGGCGAATGTAACAGCCGACTCGCCGACTTGTTACTATTTCTTTGTATATCGTGATGGTTTTATCAGCTGATTTCCTATTCCGGGGCTTTTTGATTGTCGGTGTCGGGCTGATTTGGGCCCGTGCCAGCATAAGGAGGTTGTGCATGCATGCATTAAGTAAGGACGGACTGGATAAAGAGGAGGGTATTGAGTAGAAGGGGCAGATAAGCGTTTGTGTAACGAGAGTATATGACTTCATTTTCTAGTATATACTCTGTGCGTGGCCAAAAATAGGGTTTTTGGGACAGGGGCGAAAGGCGTGGCAGGATACGAGTTTGGAGGCCATTCTATACTTTGCCCAGAAGTTTCATATTAGAATGTAGTTATTGTTTCAAATAGCTAATGTATCACATATGTTTCTACCCTTTCTTGTTCCTTCAGTAAAGGCTTTGAGCTTCGCAGCGGTCAAAGATACAAAGCCCGTCCTGTCATACCCTTTATGACTCACTGCAATTCATAGATTTATCGACTCAATAATTTTGTAATAAACAATTAGTTAACCATGTTTAGGCTTATGCATCTTCACACTGATCCATCCGTGGGGCCATATGGTCGGACATGGAGGATGTATCTCCGCAGGCCCTCGGAGTACGGAATAATCGAACATCAGTACTAAATACGCACTCAGCAGTACGGAGTAGCCAAGCTTATGCTAATGCATGCATTACTATTGCCGCATTAGTCGAATGATCGTATATGTCTCATTTTCACCTCTCCGTATTATGATGGATGAAAGAGAAAGAAAGGGAACAAAAAGCGCTGGCCCGTCGGCTGATCTCAGCCCACCGGGAGGACTGTTTAGCCCTAACTGCTGGAACCCCCGATCTTGACGTCGTTTGCTCTCTATGCGTTTTTAATGCACATATATCATCATATTTAACCATATGTCTGAATGGATAATTTTTTAGACCTATCCTGATTCAGCACGTCGTATACCCTGGTCTACTGTCGGCCCGTTTTAATACAAGCCCGATAACCTTTTTCCTCGGCGATCTGCTTTTCTTCCTTTAACATCTCTATATCATATCTCGTTTTTTGCATTTTTATCTTGTGCTTTCTAAATCTTGCATATCAGAGCACAAAGGTAACAAACAAAAAATGCAATCAACAGATACAAGCCATCGCCCCTCCTCATCCACATTAGCGATGGACGCCGACGAGCCTAGGTACCTGAAACCAGACTCCCCTCACTCTCCATTTCCTATGGACGAAATAGAACTTCAAGATGGAATTAAATCGTCGCAATCATCGGCACCAGCTTCATCGCAGGAACAACAAAATCCGTCGCTTGCGGGCCCACCAGGATCGCCAGGAGGACCGCCGCAGGAAAGAGAGTGGGTGACGGGGCCAAGACTGGCGTTTATGATGACCGGGATCACGCTTGTGGCATTTCTGATGTTGCTGGATACGTCAATTATTTCTACTGTGAGTCGAAGGACTAAATTTGTGGGCTTGATCTGAGTGCTGATCGATTATAGGCGACGCCGAAAATTACGAATGAGGCATGTTTGAAGATTTCTATAATTGGGTGGAAGGCTTGTCTAACAGTAATATTAGTTTCACTCGCTCAACGACGTGGGTTGGTATGGAAGTGCGTATCAGCTTGCAAGGTCAGATATCCAAATCATCGCCTATACAATTGTTAGTTAGCTGACTCATTCCTTCTAATAGTGCATCGCTACAACCACTGACCGGTCGATTTTACTCTACATTTAACACCAAAGTATGGAACCCGGGGCCTTATACCCGAATTTATTGACATCACGAAGCTGACTTCTATAGTGGACATTCTTAACATTCTTCCTCATCTTCGAAGTCGGCTCATTACTCTGTGCCGTCGCAACATCCTCCAAAATGTTAATTGTGGGCCGCGCAGTCGCCGGTATGGGAGGATCTGGTATTCAGAATGGAGCGTTCACTATTGTTGCTGGCTCGGTGCCTATGTCTAGGAGGCCTGGTATGTATCCATAAATCTTATTCTCGGCGAGAAAGTGAGATGGACTGACTGCGGATTATAGCTCTCATGGGGTTTTTGATGGGAAGTAAGTTCGCCCAATAATTAATAGATAGAGAGCCAGATATTGACATGTGCAGTCTCACAACTCGGCATGGTAGCCGGCCCCCTAATCGGAGGAGCCTTTACCTCCTATGTTTCCTGGCGATGGTGTACGTATCCTTCATTCTGCTTCATCTCTACCCAACTAATTGCTAATATCTACAGGCTTCTACGTCAACCTCCCCGTCGGCGGCCTCGTCGCCATCCTCCTCGTCTTCCTCAACATCCCCGAACAAATCCCCAAACCAAAGGGCCTCAAGAGTGTCAACGCTGTCCTCCGCAACCTCGACTTGATCGGCTTCGCCCTCTTCGCCCCGGCCGCCATTATGTTTTTATTGGCGTTAGAGTACGGTGGCAGCACCTACCCCTGGAACTCAGCGACCATCATCGGCCTCTTCTGTGGTGCAGGCGTCACATTTATCATTTTTATGTGTTGGGAGTACCGCATGGGTGACCGCGCCATGATCCCGTACTCGATCTTCACGATCCGCACAGTCTGGGCGAGTTGCGTGACGTACGGCTTTTTGGCGTCGTTATTGATTTGCGGATCGTATTATCTGCCCATCTATTTCCAGGCGATTAAGAATGCGAGTCCGATGATTAGTGGTGTGGATATTCTGCCGAGTATTATCAGTCAGGTTATTTCGGCGATACTTTCTGGGCAGTTATGTAAGTATTCCCTAACAATACGAGTGTGATGAATAGCTGACGGTGGTATAGTGGGCAGGGTTGGCTATTATTTGCCGTTGAGCATCATCGGTGCTTCTCTTGCGGCTATAGCGAATGGGTTGGTATCAACCTTTTCGACGTCGACGAGTACCGGAAGGTGGATTGGTTATCAGATTATATTAGGAACAGGGCGTGGTATCGCACTGCAGATGGTTAGTCGTTTTCCCTGTTTTGTGTATTCGGTATGTCCCTCCAACTGACTATATCACAGCCCATCATCGCAGTCCAAAACACCCTCAAACTCCAACAAGTCCCCACCGCCATGGCCATGACAATGTTCTGCCAGTCATTCTTCTCTGCAACATTCCTCAGCTTCGCCGACGTCATTTTCAACAACAGTCTTCGAACTTTGATTCCGCAAGACGCACCCAATGTCGACGTCGACGCTGTCATCGCTGCTGGAGCTACGGCCTTCCGCTCTATTGTTCCAGCGGCTGATTTGCAGGCTATTCTTGTTGCATATTCGAAAAGTGTGGATGATGTCTTTTATCTGGCTGTTGGTGCGTCGTGTGCGGCGTGGTTGACGTCGTGGGCGATGGGGTGGAAGGATATTAGGAAGAAGAAGGATGAATTACCTCCGGCGCCTGCAGCGCCTGCAAGGCCTGATAGACCGAAGACTGATGTTTAAATTTGCTTCTATTCTGTGTTTTTTTTTTTGCATAGATATTGTTTTGTGTATATTAACGAATTAGCGTGAGCAATGAATCATACTTGGTTGAAAGATGAAAATTCCTTTAATATAGAGAAACATAGAGCGCCGTCGTATACAATATTTAGCCAGGAGAATTTCTGTAGGCGAGACAAGCACCCACGACATGTTATTGAATTTCAGATGCATTGAAAACTACGCCCATAGGCCTGTCTAGCTAAGTATATGTAGTCCCTAGGTAGTGGAATGTTTACCTGCTATTTAACTAGAACATTTGTCTTTCAGTATCTTACATACCTTTTCATATACTTTATCCACATGCCACGCATTATACATCGCAGATATCTTTATTGAACAAGCTCCGTGATCATTAGAATTCTTACATATACTGATGGGCGGCAGGTATCCTTGTCATGTAGTCAGCGTATCAACCTCGCCTACCCCCACGCCTTAGTAGACACACTATGCCCACGATATTATCTCGCTATGTCCCTGCTTCACATATCAAATGGAAAAGGCTTATGCCGATGCGAAAATAATTTTACAGTTTCTGGTGTTCTTTTCCCTTCTTGGATCATATCGGATTAATTCATGCTGCCAGTCGGCCAGTGTTATCCTCAATAGTTGGCCATTTGAATGCTGCTAATATATTCCAGTCAAATTTCAAAGGCAACTACCGTAGGGCTTAGCCATCCACGTAATGCACCATACAATATCAAGTATAACCCATGTTCCCCGTCGAGCTACTCGGGGTTGCATGTGACGGTCCTGCTGTTGACGTGGTTGCATCCAACACCAATCAACCCCGACAGTCCGCTGGAAGGCTGTGTCAGCTTTGTCAGCCTCATTCCCCGCTTGATCCATCTCAACTTCAACAAGTTGACCCGCTGAATTATCTTGCCGTCATGCCTACGAGTTCTTGCTACACGAAGGAAGTTCCTGAAGTTCTGTCTCATGGCTTGTAATTCTCTCTGAGATCCGACAACAGAGAAGTTATGCGAATGAAAGCGTGAAAATACGACCAAATCTGCTCCGCTAGTGTTACTGACAGGGCCAAGTGTTTCGCACAACGGCTTATTTTTCACTATTTTGTTTTCTTTCAGCGAAAATGCCTCCACGGTCCCGCGATGACTTCGAAATCGGAATAATCTGTGCCCTTCCTCTAGAGGCCGACACGGTGGAAGCCTTATTCGACGAGCACTACGATGAACTAGGCTACGGCAAGCAAATGGGGGATGCAAACACTTATGCAACAGGAAGGATCAATAATCACGATGTCGTGCTTGCTTATATGCCGGGTCTGGGGAATAGGAGAGCAGCTGGTGTTGCCCGTGGCCTGCAAATCAGTTTCACAGGTATCAAGCTTGCCCTTGTTGTCGGAATCTGCGGCGGAGCACCGTATTCACCAAATGGCTCAGAAATTATCTTAGGCGACGTTATTATCAGTGACATTGTTATTGAATCCGATTTTGGCAGACACTACCCTGATGGGCTCGAGCGCAAACGTGGTGTCGGAGAGGTACTTGGAGCACCTAGTCAAGAAATCCAAGCCTTCTTAAACAGTTTACAAAGCCGTCGAAGGAAAGATCAAGTACAGAAGCAAACGGTCGAATACCTGAAAACTCTTCAAAACATAGATGAAAGTCAGTGGAATTATCCTGGGGTTTTACAGGATAGGTTATTTGAAGCGTCTTATCGCCATAAGCACTATGGACAACAGCTTAAATGTATCTGTACGGACTGTCACTCTAGCTTTCATCCAGTGTGTGAGCAAGCATTGAAGGATGGCTGTGAGCAGATTGGATGTACGGGAGATTTGGTCCAGCGAAGCCGACTCAATGACAGCCCTGAACCAAATATTCACATTGGCATGATTGCGTCAGCCAACTATGTTATGAAGTCGGGCGAGCACCGTGATGAATTGGCTAAAAGGGAGGGTGTGATTGGATTTGAGATGGAAGGCGCTGGAGTATGGGGTAGTCTGCCTTGTGTTGTCATCAAAGGCGTGTGCGATTACGCAGATAGCCATAAGAATAAGACATGGCAAAACTATGCTGCAGCCACTGCAGCAGCTTGTGCTAAATCCTTCTTGAAACACTGGGTTACCAGTCTTCAGCCACGATGTAAGTTGATCTGTGAGCGAGGCCTTAGATTGCTGGTGCTGATTAGTCTTTAATCCTTAGCAGAATCATCAAGCCGTCCTAAGCCACGTTCAACGGTTCCCTTTGAGAGAGATGAAATGTTTGTTGGCCGAGAAGATATTATGATCAGTATCAACAAGCACTTTCAAGACAGGACTGGACGGAGTTCAAAGCGTGCGGCACTTGTTGGCCTGGGAGGGGTGGGAAAATCACAGATAGCGATCGAATATACGTACCGTGTTCAAGAATCTGCGCCCAACACTTGGATATTTTGGGTTCATGCAAGTACTGCGGCGAGGTTTGAACAAGGGTATCGAAATATTGCAATAGCAGCAGAGATTCCTGGATACGACGACGAAAAATCTGACATCTTCCAGCTTGTCAATAGATGGTTATCCGATGAGAAGAATGGCGACTGGTTGATGGTGCTAGATAATGCAGATGATAACGACACCTTTTTTTGTGCCTCTGGTAACAATCCGCCTTTAATAGATCGCCTACCTAAGAGGTGTTTCCATGGATCGATTTTGTTAACATCACGAAACCACACTGCGGTACGAAATATTGTTGGCCCCCAGGGAAAGACGATACAAGTCGAGCCAATGAGCACACAGGATGCGATCACATTAATGCAAACCCGCAGTAATGTACATGAGGCGAGCGAAAATGAAGCGATTAAACACCTTGTTGAGGCACTAGAATGCATCCCTCTGGCAATTTCACAGGCCAGTGCCTATATTGCCAATCGCTCTTCTCGAATGACGGTATCAAGTTATTTAGAGCTTTTCCGTCAGAGTGCAGCTAATCAAGAACATCTTCTTAACTATGATGATGGTTTTGACTCTCGTCGGGATCACAGCATCCGCCATCCTGTGATGACAACGTGGCAAATCTCAATTGATCAGATTCGCCGTATATCGCCGACTTCTACAGATCTACTGGCACTGATGAGCATGTTTGACAGACAAAACATTCCGGAAGATCTTATCATGCAAGGGATGGATCGACTAGTGTTTGAGGATACTATAGCACCATTGATTAGCTTCTCGCTGATTCGAGTTGAAATCGGAAAACTGACGTTTGAGATGCACCGACTTGTGCAATTGTCTATTCGACAGTGGCTTAAAGAAACTGGTCAGCTTCATAAGTTCTCAAAACAAAGCCTACACGTCATGGAGCGCACATTTCCAAATGGTCACTATGAAACATGGGCATCTTGTAGTATGCTCCTTCCGCATTCAAAGGAAGTGATTCAGTACGCCACGGGATCTGATGAGGATGATGAGTTAAATCGAGCGGCCCTTGCTCATCGATGTGGTTTCTATCTTGATTTAAGTGGAAATTACAAGGAGGCCGAAGAAATGTATCAGCGAGCACTAGCTGCTAACGAGCAAGTGCTGGACCCTGATCACTCCGATATCCTCGATTGTCTCAGCAGTCTTGGTTCGGTATTTATGCAGCAGTTCAAATATACCAAAGCTGAAACACTCCTCCGGCAGGTATTAGCTGCGAGAGAGAGGGTATTCGGTATTACCCATCCCTGCACATTAACCAGTGTTAACGAACTGGGATTAGTTCTAGAACGACAGGACAAATATGCAGAAGCTGAAGACCTACATCGCCGGGCCTTGAGTGCTAGAGAGGAGGTATTAGGTGCTGAGGACTATCTTACGCTATATAGTGCTAATCTTCTGGGCTTGGTGCTTGAAAGGGACCCGACAAAACTTGAAGAAGCTGAAGCACTACATCGACGAGCACTAGCTGGTAGAGAGAACGTCTTCGGTGCTGAGCACCCTGACACTCTAACCAGCGTCACATATCTAGGCTCAGTACTTTGCAAGCAAAAGAAATATGAAGAAGCGGAAGCATTGCACCGGCGAGATTTCAAGGGTTGTGAAAAAATGCTAGGTCCAGACCACCCTGACACGTTGCTCGCTATGACCTGGCTAGGCATATGTCTTCAGGCGCAGAGGAAGTATGAGGAGGCAGAGGCCATTCGCCGACGAGTACTAGCTGCGAGCGAGAAAGCTCTAGGCGCCGAAAACCCTCTCACAATACAGAGAGGTGGTGATCTGGCCTCAGTACTTTTCGACCAGGGCAAATATGAGGAAGCAGAGGCAATATATCGACGAGTAGTAGCTAGCTATAAGAAAGTAGTAGGCACCGAAAATCGTCAGATACTAACTTGTTTTAATGATCTAGCCTCGGTGCTCTCTTATCAGGGTAAATATGAGGAGGCAGAAGCCATACGTCGACAAGCACTAACCATCAGCGAGACAGTACCAGGAAGCAAAAATCTTAACACACCAACTAATCTGGCCTCAGTGCTCCCTGATCAGAGGAAATATAAGGAGGCAGAGGCTATGCACCAACGAGTACTAGCCCACAAAGAGAAGACGCTAGGCACTAAACATCCTGATAGACTGGCCAGGATTAAAGAGTTTGCTCAACACCTTTCAGTCTTGGGAAGTATGAGGAAGAAGAGGCCCTGAATCAACGAGCTGGCTGCCAGAAATCCAGCGCTCCCTAGGCACTAAAGATCCTGATACACTGGCAAGTGTTATAGGTTGTGCCTGACACTTTATGGTCTGAGAAACTACGAGGAGACTGAGACTATGTATTGATGAGACTGAGACCATGTATTGATGAGACTGGCAGGTGCTAGGAACAGAGCATTCAAGGAGACTCAACAGTTTCAAACGTGGAAATGTGAAGTATGTTTACGATCTTATGTTAAAGATCTCCCTATACAACATACTCCACGGCAATGAATTGACAAATCACATTGTGCTGGCTCGATCTTCTTTAGATTGACAACTTTCCAACTCCAAGATCCACTATACAACTCAAACAGATGGCGCCGAGTATTTGAACCGAATTTCGGTGGATGTTGTCTTGGATCTTCGATGTCCTGAAGCAGGATACAGTATATAACATGAGAGGATCTAAAACGGAACCCGAATCTCTCTCGTCATCTGTCTAATGATTGTATGGTCCGACCAAACCGCGAACTTTGGCATATGCCGCGTTCAAAGTCTGCACAACCTCTTCCGGCAATGGCCCCTCTTCCAAAGCCACCAAATCCTCCTTCAACTGATCCGGAGTAACGCCGCAGATAATAATAGCATCTCCGCGATCCTTATCCAACAAACTGTGATGGCTCAACCAGCGCATGGCACATTGAACTTCGGTAAGATCGTGCTTCTTGGCCACCTCACGAATCATGTCAAGAGCATCAAAGTTGGTCTCGTTCCAGTACCGGAAACGATGATGCTTGCCGTGGAAGCACTTGGGGTCAAATCGAGAGCCTGCCTCGTGCTCAGTCACTGGGTAGTCGCGTGTATATCGCGATGTGAGAAAACCACCCGCCAGCGGCTGTCCAGTATGCAAAGCAATTCCATACGTGCGCAAGCATGGGATGAGTTCCGGCTCAATGGCTCGAGACAAAACGTTGTACAGACTCTGATAAATGCTCGGTTTGATCCATCCATATCGATCACAGAGCTCGCAGATTTTGGCGACTTCCCAGGACATGTAGTTGGCGATTCCCAGCCGACTGAAATATCCTTCTTCATGAAGCTTGTTCACCTCGCACAGCGTATCTTCGAGGGGAGTCTTGCGATCGGGCGCATACAAGACAAAGATATCGAGCTTGTCCGTCTTCAACGCCTCGAGACAGTCCATTAACCCCTTGCGCACATCTGCGGGTTCAAGGCTATAAGCTGGCCCCAGATGACCCAAGGGCTTTCCCTTGGTTGGGTACAGCTTATCGCGGACATTCAGACCTCGAGTCTTCCAGTCTGCGGCTGCTAGATATTCTTCCGATGATCCAGCGGAATAGATGCGGGATGTGTCGACCTCGGTATGGCCGTGGGACTGGAAAATGTCAAACATGACCTTGGCTTCTTCAACGGTCTTCACGCGAGCGCCCTCAAATCGCTCATAGTTTCCGTAGAGACCAGCGCCCAGGACGATGGGGAATTTAGTTTTTGGTGATGGTGCACTGCCCATGATGGCTTTTTTGTTTGTTTATTTGGTTTTTTGTGGTGATTTATTTTTGTCTCGTTTAAGCTTGTACTGATGATGGATAGAATACTTCTGAGAGAAATGATGAATGAAAAGCAATCCATAGATTTGTGTATAGTTAACTAATCAGCCCCGGGGCTATGCCCTACTAATTTATATAGCTATTACAAAATAACCAGCATACCCTGCAAGGTTCACCATGAACTCAGTCGTTGTACAGGCCAAGGTTTATGTGCTCGATTACTATGCCCCCATTTTCTATCAATCAGCGCTGAGAATATGTTACATGCGCTGCCTAACCAACGACTGGGCCACAGCTTCAACAATACTCAGAGTCCTACAGCCCCGAAAGCACATCTACAAATTGAATCTCAGCATGGAATGTTCTTCTGAAGATATTAGATAATTTGTATTCCGTTCGTTGTCGGAGTTTCTTCGGGCTTTTGGCCCCTCAACCACGGCCCCATTAGTGTGATTGATCGATTGTTAGCGGAGTTCTCTTTGCTTGATGACAACAAAGTATGTGAATACGGAGCTCAATCCCGACGGACTTTTATTTTTCCCAATCAATTTCTATACAAGATAAGGTAAGTATGCATGCATACGAACCGGCTGAACAATTAGGGCTGACGTGTCTTGGCCCTAACATGCCTTAGGCAGCCGCATCATCAACGGAGATCGACTAGATCGACCATGTGTGATAAAAACTCCGACACCGAAATCTTGACACTTGAACTAATAGATACGAAGATCATCGTTGATTGGTTTTCTAAATTTTGAGTCGGCTTGACAGCCTGCTGGATCCACATCTTCCAGAAGACCTGAGCCAAGCTGCAAGGTCAACACCTATCAGCCTGCTTAACTTCCCGGAACTTGTCCAGCCCCTGTCAATCTATATTGGTGGACTAATGCTGCCTACTGACATACGCTTATCAGGAGTTTCTGTTTATCGAGTGGCCAACCTTCGAATCATTTACTGTGTGGTCCATAATGTTATCATCCGTATATCGGAACCAAGTCTGACTGGCTGTTCAACACGTGGAGGCCACATGAGTGTCAGGGATATGGTAGTATTCGTGGCATCGTACAAGCCTAGTGCTGAGGAAAGGGACGGTACGACACGAAGTCAATCTAGTTTCGTTGTCTAGGTCTAAGAAGTCATTCCATGGAAGGTTAGTAACGTCAAACCGCCGTAGCTCTGACTCACTGGTTCTGGGGGCAGGGGCTAATACGATAGAGCCAGACTTGTTGGGATACGATATGTCGCTGGAGATGGCTGAACTAGTCAGTGGACTGTTTGGGCGTTCTAGCTTTGTCTAGTGAGTCAAATACGATTGATGAGACTGATAACTTAGAACGCTATTGTGCTAAGCAAATCGTATCTCTTTTGTCTCTTGTACTTTGGATTTTTGTTTCTATTCTGCCATTTCCATTCTGCAAACCAAGTTGATATCGTCTAGAACGACTCATAGTACCTCTTTCTTTTATCCATCTCTATAATCTCATTACCACCGCAACAATGTTAATCGAACAACCCAAGCCGGTTACAGACCAAACCCTCCATCTCCCACGCATCCTCTGTCTGCACGGAGGCGGCACCAACGCCAGAATCTTCCGCGCACAATGCCGCATCATCAACCGGTACCTCTCTACAACATTCCGCCTCGTCTTTGCAGAGGCACCATTCTCTTCTCAGGCTGGTCCTGATGTTACCTCTGTCTACAAGGAATTCGGCCCATTCAAACGATGGCTACGATCCAATGAGACTCATCCTGAAATTCACCCGGATGATGCCGTTAGAGCTATTGACGATAGTCTCAAGGCGGCCATGGATGAGGATGACCGCCTCGGTGGCTGTGGTGAATGGGTTGGTCTACTTGGCTTCAGTCAAGGGGCAAAGATTTGCGCCAGTCTCTTGTTCCGTCAGCAGGTTCGAGCGGAACGACTTGGGCTGCATCGCGTTGGGTCAAACTGGCGGTTTGCAGTTATTCTTGCCGGTCGAGGGCCGCTGGTTTCGCTTGACCATCATCTACTCATGTCCCCTGCTCTGGTAGATGCATCTCAGATTTCGATGACTGCGTTGCCAGACCAGAGCCTTGTTGGAAGCTCAGAACATCTCTTGTATCTGCCTACCATCCATGTTCATGGTACCTTAGATGTAGCACTGAGCGAGCACCGCAAGCTGCTGACACAGTACTCTGAAGAGGGTACGGCCAGGGTCATGGAATGGGAAGGTAACCATCGTGTTCCCATCAAATCAAAGGATGTCATGGCATTGGTGCGACACATATGGGATGTGGCCTACGAAACGGGTGTTTTGAAGAAGCAGGTGGATTTAGAGACAGTCCAATGTCAGACCCTCCAACCGCGAATTTTGCAACCTCGGAATATTTTGGTCTGAGCCGGAGTCTTTCGTTATTACACTTCGGTTTTCTATTTTCTTCTGAAGCAAATTGTTTATATTTGGCTTTAGATTTGCATTTTTTATATATCCTTGCCTCTTTATCTCTTTGGTTTTACTTGGTTATAGAATGGCTAGATAACCGCCGCTCTAGATCATGACGGAATTACTCATATAGGCGTTACTTTGCGTGTGTTTGATAGAAAGAATAAACATGTTCTTGGCAATGGACCCTTCTCCTTTCCATCCTAAAAACTTAGTATACACCAAGAACGCTGATTGGAGGATTGTGCATCTAACTTTATCCTGTATTCTTCAACGATGATGCACTGCCAATCAATACTTTGACTTCTCCAAGGTCCAAATATCTCTTAGCTCACAAACTAGGGGGTATACAGGGTACACCGTTGTCCACCCAATAGCAAGCGAGCAGTGACATACATCTTATAGATACAAGCTTGTTTTTCAGTTATGTGCTAAACACTAGACTGCATATCCGACAGCAGACCCGGAGTTAATACGAAACCACCCTTGTATGCACTTTTACTGCCCAGGTGCGGCTCATACTGCATATGGAGATCACTCGTATCCAGCACTGACAGCCAAGCCCACCACAGCCTAGTACGTACCTACAGGTACCACACTGCATAGTTAAATCCATTATCTACGTATCTAAACTTAAATTTCCAATACTCAGCCCAAAAGCTTGAACGAGTCTTATTCGTATTCGCCGTTGTAGAGCTGACGTCTAGAAGAAGGCGTAGCAGTGCAACCGTGCACGTAATAAACAACATGTGTCTTCAGCGTAAAACGTTTCCAACGTGATTAATACCCTGTTATGATAATAAATATTATTTTTATCCACGCTAGTATCTTCCTATGGATGTTTCGTTGGCGGCCCGTTGAATGTCTGCGCCCTATGATCCGCTGTTGCCTCAGGGCTAAATTTCGTGGCCTGGTGGCCTCAGGCCGGAAGTGTACCTTGTCTGAAAAGTTACCGCAACAGGAAATGTTCAACTTCTCGAATCAGCCCGAAATACACCGAGTCTCGAGAGCGCAGGGGTACGAAAACGAATAGCGAAGTCCCCTTAGAATGCATCACAGTACTAATCAAGACTAGATAATACTCCCTCAAGCTCACCGAGCGCACCAAGTCAGCTAGCTAGCCAGTCAGCTCATGTGGCTGGTTCTAAATCGGCCTAGCTAGAAAACGGACTGATCAGCCTTCATCCTACCTATCTAAACTTATAAATTGCATGTATTGCTATTGTTGCTGGGTATGGAAACCGCACTATGAGGACCAACCTTAGTGCTCTCTTCCTTTGTTCTTTCTAAGACTGGGGCCTCCGCTTGGACTATCAATAGGTAGTTTGATCCATGTATGATATGCTAAGTGAGGAGCTACGTAATTTATTGTACCTAGGTAGGTCACTAGTACTTCGACGTGTAGCTAAGTCGCATTTTATTATATTCAATCGAACAGCGAACAGTACGGTTTAGCAGTTTGAAGGATTTGGACACTTACCCGTTCTAGACAGCAACAAACTATCACATTATCAATGATCCTAAGACAATATTAAAAGAGATTGTAGTATTGCATGAGTTTCACGTACACGTGACATCAACAGTATTAGGCAGCAGGCCGCCTAGGTATCAGCAAGTTCCCCGCCTCCCACTGGAATGACAAACCCCGCCACACTCGGGAATCTCCTCTCAACATTTATTAATCACAATCACCGTGCTCATCATCCTCAGTCTGTCCATCAAATTATTCTTACTGGGCATCATCACTTCATTTTTTGAAACGCTCAAACATGGCTCGTCCAACTTCTCTTGAAGATCAAAAGATCTCGAATGCTGAGCAGATATGGCCGTATCGATTCAACGACCGAGCCTATCTTCGACAAGCATTACAGCTTCCCGATGACAACCACAGAGACGGGAATAAAACGCTCGCCTTGTTAGGTGACGCAGTTATCAAGTTGGTTCTTGTAACAGAGGGTATTCGTCGTAACGCAACCCGTGGTAAGTGACGTTATCTGAAGAAGCAAACCCCGCCATAATGGCATGGACCTAATAAGGCTATCTCGATCCTCTAGGCGAAATCAACAATGTCGTATCTCATACGGCATCCAATGCTCATCTTGCGCATCGAGGATTCTCGACCCGTCTCGCAGAATGTGTTTACAGAAACCCATCGCAAGGGCACCAAATCTTCGCTGGACCCATGGCTTCTACCATGGAGGCCATCATTGGAGCCGTCTTTGAGGATAGCGGTAGGAGCGTTGCGGCTGCTGCAAGTGTTATGGAGGCATTGGGAATATCCTGGCCTCAGTGATCGATCTCTACAACACAGGTAACGTGTCTATTCACCTCTCCCTACAAGAAATCAAAGTTCAGAGCGATAACCGCTCGTGTTAATGAGACTTGAAAAATTCTAGTTATTCCTGGTAAGGGCATTCAGAAGCCTCTCCGCCGGGGCACGTAGATGGCGGTACAAGGAAGTGACATTCGCATTTCGAAGCGCGGTGAAGGCGTACTTGACAAACCTTCATTTCGCTTCGAAATGGTCTGTCGGTCCTTGTAGTGCCCAACTTGCCCCGACGAAGAGGCTTCCCTATGCCCTTACGAGGGCGAACAGGCTTCCTCAAGCCATGGCACCATGTCTGATTATCTTTGGCGTTGAAGAAGGGCCATTTACTGATACAGACTTAGGCGGCCATTTCCTTGACTACTTACTCGTATCGTCGCAGCCCCACCTCCGGGTTGGGGATACGTCGAAACGAATAGCTAGGATTGAGAGTATATCTTCATCAACTGAAGAGTATGACCATATTTTTTTTGCACGTTTTATTGCTTTTATTAAGTGAAGATTATTATCATGTTCCTGTTTCAAAAAAAAAAAAAAAAAAAAAAAAAAAAAAAAAAAAAAAAAAAAAGACGTTAATGCTTTCATCAACTGAAGATTGTGCCAATTTTTCTGTTTCAACATTTAGTGCTTCATCAACTGAAGACGCAGACACTCCTTAGCTAGTTGAATAATATTTCAGTATTTGATCTACTATTATTGGGCTGCTGCTGGTTAAAACTTTGTATAGTCGAAACTGGCCGCTAAAATCTCCATCTTCGTATGGGTTGATAACATCTAGCCAGCAAAGCGTCGAAGCGTCTGGCCCCTAGCCCTAAATTGGTTGCCTCGTTGCCTGGTACCTGGCCTCAACCGCAAAGTTACCGAAACGGGAAATATTCAGCTCTTCGCATCAGCACAAACTACGCACATAATCTTCGTTCGTATAATATGCAAACTTATCCAGTTAATATGCCATTTGAAAATATGACACATCGTCTAACCCATTATCTAGATCACGATCAAAAGAACGGGCCAGCCAACAACATCTCATTGATAGTAGATAAATGGATAGACGAATAAGAGTAATCCATAAACGAGAATATTAATATCGCCAGTCTTCAATTGGTGACATGCAGCTCAACATAAACGAATTATGCATGCATGCGCTACCACGAATTACTCCTGCACAGCATAGCATAGCACAGCATACTCAAACCGAAACTCGCCGAGTCAGCCGATCTACGCAGCCAGCTAGGTAGTCAGCCACATAGCCCGATTCCAAACCGATCCAGCCAGAGCCAGCCAGCTTGTCAGCCCTCGTTCTTGGTTACGCCCCCAGGATCATTTTGCTACCTACACTGCGTCGTGCTAGTGGTGGCGTGCGATCAGAGCGTTCGGCGGGGCTAAAATTACGTTTAACGGGACGGGATGATCGGCGAGATTGATTTCCCGTAGCGCGCGGAGGGTCGGAGATAGCGCGGACGTCCGCACGTCAGGCTCCACCGTATGATACGGTACGGTTATCGTTACGGTGATTGTGACGGTATGTTTCAATACAGCTCTTATTGCCGTTACACGCCAATGCAAGGACCCTGGATTTAGTACGAAACACGAGAGGGTCCGAGTCAAACCGATCTACCAGTGAAAACACACTAAGGTGGTGGATATGAAATAATTAATTCGTATTCATATAGAAAAAGAGTGAAGCCAATCAGTAGCCTCGTTAATCGAGGAAATATGCATCGTTGCGTCGGGATGGATAGAACAGCCTAGACGCGCTCTCGGACTGGTAGATTAATTAACTACTGTCGGTAGATAGCATCGAGCCATTCACACACGTGGTTGACGACATATTATTTGCCAAATGGCAATAGATTTTGATAGTTGATACGAATCAGATGTGATAGGCTGACGAGATAGGTAAAAATAAACGATCCTTTCTAGTTGCCGTGTAGACTGTGTGATGCCTCAAATAGGAAATGCGAATTTCTTGGGGAAGTATTTCGTCATCCGTTGCAGTTGATCGACTCTCTGCTGGGACTGTTTGATTGCGATGTTAGTCATTTGTCTAGCTTAGTGATGCGCTATACTTACCATATCTAATTGGTTTGAAGCTAACGGGTCGTATTCTAGCCGGGTATCATCGCTGAGTCCAGCAGCGCGATGGTGGGTAAGGTCGCCTAGACCGGGTGGCTGGACTGTTCGGTCATGGTGCATGTTTTGCATTATATCGTTTGCTGGTTGCTCTAGAAGGTTAAAAACTTTTGACATGGGTCAGTATGAGAATGCGCCTCAAGAGGGAAGAAAGACGGACAAAATGAGAAAACGGAAGACGGTGCATACCTCTTGATGGAGTCTGAGCTATGCCATTCCCAGTAACCATTAAAGCGTTGTTGTTCATGCTGAAATCCATCATTGATCGCGTATCTACCGTCGGGGATATATTGAAATTCTTGTTGTGCATTTTGTTCAGGACCGTGCGGACAGCTTCGGCGGCTTTCATGGCTTCACTTGAAGTATCGCTGAGATGGGTCCAGACGAGACATGAATCATGCAAAGCTTGAATAATCTCGGCTCGAGTATCGATTGGCTCAGCATTATGATTGCCCATACCATTAACGTTGTCCTGGTTGGATGCTGTATGAGGACTATTCTCATCATCGAGTTCCGCGCATAACACAGCCGTTGCCATCAGACATGGATTTCGAAGAAGTGACGAGACTTTCCAACGATCCTTATACAATCGTCCAGCGACTTGGGTCTCCTCATACAATATCCGCTGACATTGAAGTATTTGCAATGCCGCCTGTGTGTAGGTAGTATGAGAGAAGTTGTGGCGGCCGTCATGTTGCTGACCTTGCAGAAGTGAGGGAAGAAGAGACCAGAATTGATAATGCAGCAAACACTTGGCTCCCTGGAAATGCAGACAGAGAGAAATGCGACGCAGAATAGTGTCAGCATTATCCACCAATGACTTTGCCATTGAGCGCATACGAAGCGTCTCTGGAAGAGCCGCATAAGTGTCATCCAACTGCTTACCCAGTCGGGCAAGATCGGCCTCCGCAAACGACAGATTTGTCCTTTTCGTCGTTAGTGCTCCGGTCCAGTCGACAATCCGACCACACACAGACACCAACTTGCTCTGCGACAAAGTGTATTGAATTTCTGTCTGGACCGCGGAAGGTCGTGGAGGCGGTAATTCGTGCATGTCGTGATACAAGTCTTCATCCAGAAGATTGCGTGGTTCAGCAGCATCGGCTTGGTCGTCAGGCGTCATTCGTGGCAATCCGACTTGCGCCGAGGTAAGAATATCAAGCTGAACAATTAGCGCCCAAGTGCGCCGCCTCATCTCGCCTTGAAATGGGGAGAGATCAGGAAAGTGCGACGCGTCTCGGTGATATCCCATGCGATATGCAAGACGCACAGTTACACCCAACATCATCCACGGTTCGGTCTGGGCGTCTTCCCTTCGAAGGAGTTCGATATTCAAGTACAATAGAAGCGTTTCAATGCTATACGGCTGGCCTTTGGCGTACTTACCAACGAACAGGCATTGCGCAATCTTCTCCCTGTACGCTCGTGCAAGACTTGCGGGATCTGACACCATCGGGACTACCTCTGGTCGATACGACACCACCAAACACATGACTGCGAATAGAAGTCCTATCCAGACAAGAGGCGTTCCCAGCGGGTTCTCCCAGAAACGCTCGTACTGTTTATGTCAGTACGTATTCGCCTTTCTCATAGCACCTTGAGATTCCACCCACCTCGATTAAGAATGTCGGACCATGAAGAACGACTACCAAATTTAGTCTCTGCATGATGATTGCAATACTCGGTGCGCTTACCAGGAACAATAGGCCTGTCGAGAAAATAACCTGCAACCAGCCTATCTACAACAGACTTTGGTGGAACGGCAGCCAAGATGTCTTGGGTGCTCACACCCTTGTGGCCGCCAAAGAGTAAATCCGGTTCTTCGTTTTCTCCCACCGATGCAGGCGCAGAAGAGGCACTGCGATCGGTGCGGCCACATTCATTGGCCAACATGTTCTTGAGCTCTGTGATCTGTAAGAACCAGTCAGTACTATGGTTTGAATCGTCTTCCTGTAGTCTCAAACCAACCTTTCACAGGGAGAACAGAAGATTGAAGGTGTTTAATTACCTGATCCAAGATAACAGTCCAGTGCGTATTCGGCACGTAAGTAGTCTCATTATTTTCAACTCTTATCCGTCCCGCATCTTCAAAAGCATGCGATGCACCGGCTACCGGTCTACCCGGAGACGGTGGAAGCATCGACCTCACGGGCGACATCCTATCAACCTCAGAAGGTCCAGGATTTCTGCCACTCTCCACGAGTGAAGTAACCAACCGCTCCAGCTGGTTGATGCGGTCTGTCATATTATTGACGACCGGCGGCGGAGAAGACAGCGAGGGCTGTGGTTGTCCGGCGGACCTGACATAGGCGCAGGATGTCGCCAGGCCACGCCGGACACATGTGGAACAAGGTTCTCCACGGTCACATCGTAGTCTATCAAGAAGTTAATATTCAATACATTAATTTCGTTGCGTTATTCCTATGGATAATTATGATCCCGGGAACGAGGGGATAGAAGAAGATGCCATACTTTCTTCGTCTGCACAGAGTGCATGAAAGTTGAGGTTTCTCGCGACGCCTACTTGGTCGCGGATGGGCTTGCTCAGTGGGTTGATTTTGTGGTTGGGGCTGAGGTTGAGACGGTGGCTGCCCGTCCGCCATCACAACATTGGGCAGGCGGAGATGCCGGTTCGCGCAAACCAAGGATGGTGAGATGATTGCAGTAGTCCAAACGTGCTTTCAAGTGATGATGTTGTTGAGTACAACAGTTAGTTGATGTTAATTGAAGGTGTTGAGTCTAACCAAGGACAGGAAGGTACAACGCAGAGAAGGCGCAACCGACGGGGCGCGCGTGTCCTTTGATGTATCGTACGGTACGGTCAGGGCAGTTGCCTGTGGATTGGCGGGTGGGCGACCTTCGATACTGTCCGAATACCGTGTAAGTTACACAGCCTCCCGTGACCCGCAATTATATTCCTCCGGCTTCCGATTGTAGCGACAAAGCAGTCCAAGAAGGCTGTGTTTGCACTTGCATTTGCAGTTTCATTTGTTATTGAAGGTCAAAGAACGGTAGTATGCCTATGTCAGCTAGTATGCAGGTTTTTCTGCATCTGAGAGGTTGCGTTGCTGCGACGTCGGTTAGCGGAGAACGTTTGCCGTGATCATCGCATACATGGAAGCTGATAGAAGCATCCCAAGATCAGCAAAATGCCGGATCATTCCTTCCGAACAATTTCTAGAGCTCTTCCAGCGGGTCTTGTTGATCTTCTTTGTCGATTCCTTACTATTTGGCATGCAAAGTGACAGGCAGCGGAGTAACATTGCCTGACTCCGCGCTGCGGCTATAAACAGAATCTCCGCTCCGATGCTCCGCTCTGGGTCTGCATCGGGCCAATTGCCCCGCCCGCGCATCCAAAGATTCTCTCCCCACCAGAGCTGATTGCCTCAAACGGGCGAATATGTTCATCCACCACCAGCACGGTGCTTGTTAATCCAACTGTGTATGACGATGGCATGAAGAAGCTGGGGGCCGGCGATCGGCCTGCCAGTCACCGACCTGCCAGCAGCAGCTACACTATAAAACTGTTTCCAGCTTGCTCCGCTATCTCCTTCCCCTCCATTCTTTAACCAAGCATAACAGCGCATAAAGATTTATTCTTAGCTTGCTCTGATCGCATTCATAAACGAGCTTCATTCCTGGTTGCGCAAACTTCTTGCTTCTCACAATCAGATCAATTGTCTCAATCCTTGTCCTTGCCATTGTATCCTTTGTGACTACCATCAAAATGCCTTCCAACCACGCCGCCTACCAACCAGCCCAAAAAGCCCCTGCCCTCGAGGTCCGGGAAGCACCCTACAAAGCCCCCGATGCCGACAAACTGGTCATCAAGAACGGCGCCGCCGCCATCAACCCCATTGACTGGCTGATCCAGTCGCGCGGCGACATCATGTTCACCCACCTCGCCTACCCCTTCGTTTTGGGTTCTGACGTCGCCGGCGAAGTCGTCGAAGTTGGCAAGAACGTCACCCGCTTCAAAGTCGGCGACCGCGTCGTCGGTTTCACGCGCGCCTCTGACCCCAAGATCAATGACCCGGCCGAGGGTGGATTCCAGGAGTACGTCCTGCTCCGCGCGGGAATGACCTCGCACATTCCAGACGGTATCTCGTACGAAGAAGCTGCCGTTATCCCGCTCGGTGTTGCGACTGCCGCCGCGGGATTGTTTGAGAAGACTGAATTGGCGCTCGATTTGCCCTCTGAGCCTGCCAAACCTGCCAATGGCAAGACCGTGTTGATCTGGGGTGGTTCCACCAGTGTCGGTGTCAATGCCATCCAACTCGCTGTTGCCGCTGGTTATGAAGTCTTCACTACTGCCTCGCCCAAGAACCACGCCTACCTCAAGACGCTCGGTGCCAGCCAGGTTTTCGACTACAAGAGCCCCGACGTCGTTGCCCAAATGGTGAAAGCGCTCAAGGGCAAGACTACCGCGGGGGCTTTGTCCATTGGCCAGGGTGCCGCTGAGAAATTAATGGAAATCCTCGACAAATCCCAGGGCAACAAATTCGTCGCACTAGCCACTTTCCCTGTCCCGCAAAAGGAGCCGCAAACCCTGATTTTCTTCCGCACTGTTGTCTTTTTCGTGTCGTGGATGATCTCGTACAAGGTCAAGGGAATGTTCAAGGGTATCAAGTCGAACCTTCTCAATGCTGGTATGATTACCAATAGTGAGGTCGGCAAGGGCATCTTTGTCGATTATCTTCCCAAGGCTCTTGCCGCGGGTACTTTTACGCCTGCGCCCAAGCCGGAGGTTATTGGTACTGGTCTGGAGCATGTCCAGGAGGCTTTTGATATTCAGAAGAAGGGTGTTTCTGCTTCCAAAATTGTGATCAAGTTGTAAATTGTTGGCTAATGCCGTTTTTGGTCATTTTAATTATTCATGTTTGTATGTGTTTTGTTTCATCCGTACCCACGGGTCCGGGAATATATATCCGCGCTTCAATTTCGATATCCACTAATCGTTCATTTACCTGTTGCTGTCTGATGTTTATCTAGAAAATGTTATTTGATTCATTCAATAATTAGATTATTACAGAACGTTTCATTTTTTTTCATTACCTAGGTATTCCATGAATTTCTAGTCACGCTCGTCCAAAGCATACCTAGATAAGGCTTTACCGCAACACGTCAGCGATCGAACCGAAGCGAATACCTAGGTAACATCCAAGCCATACCATATAATATATTTCTATATAGTAGTGCCATTGTATTCCTTATCAGAGGCTCGCTTAAACGCATGAAAAAAAAATCTGGTAAAGAATATTGTATATTGACTTAGAGCATCAAAGTACATCACTTACCTAGATAGGAAACAAAGCTGTATTATTATTATTCTTCTTCCGTTTTATAGAGCATTTTTTTAGTCTGAGACTATGCATGCTCTGCTGCAGTTGTAAATGAATGAAGAGTAACAATTAGATAAGCTTTATCTAATACTCAGTCTTGATTGATTCTAACGTGGAATACCTAATTATCAAAGAAGATAAGAGGAAAATCTCATTCTGGAATCATTGGTCAAGGATTGAAATTAAGAGATAATAGAGTATGGATAACTAGGGAGTAAAGCTAATGTCATAGTTCGGAGCCGAGGCCATCAGTCAAACCGGCACTGTGCCGAGATGTTGGCACCCCCCTGGATAGCAACTCGAAGTTGGCCAGTAGGCATTGAACTGATGATGGAGAGTGTAACAACTGGACCATCCTGTGGCTGTGGCATACGATTCTCCACATGGGGCTGCATATCAATACTAACGTCCATCTGTTGCGAGCGCTTTGTATTTGACCGGATAGTGATCGTCGTCGCCGTATTGTTATCAAGCGCATGATCATCATTGTTGCCCTGACTACTTTGACTCCCACGTCTTGAAGATACAGATGGTGTCATCGCCTCTGTATGATCTGTCGTTGTCGTCGTCGTCGTCGTCGCAGACGTAGTACTAGGCGCGTGGTCGAGCGCAGCATGCCAAGTGAAGAAGTCGTAGCGGTCAAATGACTTTCCGCAATGACACACATACGTGTCTGAAGCCTGGTTAGTGACTTGGATCTTCTCAAGTGCTCGAGTCTTACAGAAGTAAGCTTACGCCTCAACCGCATATGGCGCCAATGGTCTTGCGCCTTTGAAAATTGAAGATTACAGACATGACAAACCTTCATTCCGCTGGCAGAGCTTGTCTAAGAAAGGGATCGATAGATGAGTGCGTGCTAAAGGGCTTTTAAATTTGTGGCTACTGTCATTTTTTTTCTTCTTGTTTGTTTTTGTAGTAGAGGTTGTAGAAGTTGGGGGTGGTCTGGTAGCGAGAAGCAGAACCTTGGTTCACCATCGCTTTAGCAAGGTCATTTACGTATTTAGTAGGTCATTCTGTCAACGAGTTTGAAGCCATAGTCGACTGTATACTTGTTATTAACTGCCCATCTACGAAGTACTCTCATTTAGTCTTTAAGAGAATATTCTTCCGCTGGATAGAGAGTTTCAAGTATCAAACTAAACGTGCCCTTTCTTGAACAAGTTTTGAAAATTCACCCAGCGCAAAAAACCAATGAACGAGGGCGGTCTATATATCCCCTCTTGCTCATTCAGTTCCTTGCTTTCAATATCGAAACATTTCCAACTACGAAGAACCCACAACGCAAAAGACCCCAAGAAGAACATACACCCCACATAAGCCTGAGTGTGAAGATAGCCCGACCCTCCCCCCTTCACAAGACTGAGCGCAATAGGCTCAGCGACTGTAGTAGGAGCGACAAGTGTCAAGCAAATGAGCCCGAACGAGGATGACATGCGGCCCAAGCCAACAACCTCTGCCAGGACAGGAGTCACGGTGCCCCAAAACGTGCCACAGACCATGCCCGACAACAGAGCAAATAGAAGCAGCACACCATACGACTGCGCGGGAATCCAGATTGCCAAGCAAACAAACCCACAAAACGCCGTTAATATGGCAGGCACCGTGATTCTACCGAATTTATCGCTGACATAGCCGACAAACGGACGACCGACGGTCAAGCCCAAGTTGAGAATTGCCGCGGTAATAGAGCCCTGTTGGCTACTCAAGCCGATGGACGAGGCATAATTCGGTAGGGAGTATATCAAGGCAATAAACCCGAATTCCGTCGTCATGCCCCAAAAAATGACAAACAGGACTTCGGGCCGCCGAAAATCGGCAACGTCAAAGGCTCGCTGCTTTGGTCTGTTTTCGTTTTGTTGAGTTTTCGTATCTCGTGTTCGGAGAAGCAATGAAGACACAAGATTTGCGCCCAATGTGCAGAACGCGAGCACCTTGTATGCCGTTCGCACTCCGAGCGTGTCAAGCACATGGCCAGTCACAAGGTTGTATGTTATGCCACCGATGCCAGATCCAGCGCCCGCGATCCCCATTGAAAGACTTCTATGCGTTGTAAACCAAGCCGGCAGCACAGACATTGCCGGTATATACAGAAACCCCATCCCAACGCCAAAACAAATGCCCTGTGTTAAAAACAAATGCCAAATTTGACTGGCATACGAGGCTCCGTACAAAGCCGCAAAAACGAGCGTTGTGCCTACTAAAAGGGGAAGCCTAATACCGAATGACTTTTGCATCTTGTTGACAACGGGCCCGATGAGGAGCGCCTGCGATATGGACAGGCCGCCGATAAAGGCAAACTCGATTCGGGTGGCGTTCTCAAAGGTGGACTGGGACAGAAAGTGGGCGAGAATTACGCCCCAGGCACTATTCACGCCCCAGGTATGCATGATGATCATGAAGCCGCAGAATGTGCAGACCCAGCCGTAGCCGCCATTTGGTGATGGGCCATCATTCTCCGAGGTGTTTGTTGTCTCGATTCTGGTTGTTGTTCTTTCGCTTGCGCGCTGTGGAAACGACTGCTCTAAATCTATAGATGCCATGACAGGAAGGAATTTTTGCAGAGATGCAGTTCGCAGATACAAGAAGAGGAGCGTCAAAAAATACTATCATTGTAGTGGAACGTGGGGGATAACGTAAGCCACTAAGCGGCCCAACTTAATAAGGGCAAGGAATCCAGACCAATATGAAGCTTTTTCTGGGTAATTAAACTGGAGATTGAACTAGCCCAAAAAGGAAACAAAATACGAACCCAGACGCAAATTTGTAGGTAGTATTGACTGATATCCACTCATAGAGGCTCTTAATTTGTTTTAATTTACATACAGTACAATAAGGGTCAAATATTCATCTCGACTTTCTGCCCGGAAGACATCAGGAACGATGAAATCGGGATTGCATAACCCAGGCACTCCCCACTACCAAGACTGATATGGCTGAAATGGTAAACACTCGTCCAATAGTTGACAAACTGCCGCCCTGATCCTGACGTTCCCTGGACTTGCTCGTGGCAAACGTGACGTTTTGTAGTGCCAGAGTTCCAGCGAATTTCTCAATCTAGAGAAAGTCAGCTAACGGTCAAGAATGTATGATGGCCAGCAGGGTACACACCTCTTCGCATGAATTGTTGATATTCGCGAAACTCGGATCACTGGGATCGTTCTTTTGTCGAATTCGTCGAGCATAACGAACAAAGACCTCACACATCTTCCCAACATCCTGTCTCCCTTCCATCATCAACTGCAACGCATCTCCCTTGCTGATTTTGACATTTCTGTCAAACATGTCCGGATTCCGAAAACACAACTCCAGCGTCGCCATAGCCATAGCCTGCGGAATCGCACAAAAATTGAACACGCTCTGCTCTCGCAAGCCCATTAGATACGACAAGCAGTCCTTCACATGCCCCAACGCATTCAGAACCATCTCCGAACTAACATTGAGGGCTTTCTCGCGATTCTCCGGTTTCAATAGGTCCTCAAAGGTGTCCACGTGTTTGGACCATATTTCTTTCGGCCACCAACGCCGATCATCGTGGTAATCTTCGCGAATGTCGCGAATGATATTATTCTTCTGCAGTAATAGACCCATCGACTTGTATAGCTTCGAGTGCTTGATTAGTGTCTCATCGCCCAGCCCAGCCTCAACGAACAGTCGCGTCAACCCCTCGCCGACTATCCCAGCTACATGCCAGCAATACAAGTCGTACTGTTCGACCGTATTAACACTGACATAATCCTCCAAAAACGCCATGCGCGCAAAATCGGCCATTCCATTTCCCATCTCGCCTGTAATGGTTTTGATGATTTCTTGGTATGCTGGTTTTAACTTCTTAAACTCAGTGATAATATTGTCGAATTGAACTAGTAATTCACGGTCTTTTTCCTCAGGGCGATTGATATTGCATGTCCAGCCATCTTGAGCTAGATTGTATTTGAAATTGCGGAGGAGGGGCTCTTTTTTCGCGAGGGGGATTGAGGGGTCATCCTCGATGGTGTCGAGGCCGCGTAGGATTAGGTAGAATACGCACACGGGGAGTAGCAGCTCCGGGTGTAGTTCCTTAACTACAGGGCTAAAGCTGCGACCGGTTTGGTCAAGGAATTTGAAACATATTTTGGCGGTTGGGGAGTCGAGGGTTTCGTTTCTTTGGTGGATTGGGGTGTGATTCAATTTCCTGTAGAAAATGATTGAACAGTTGTTAGTAACTTCATCAAGCAATGCAGTGTGTGTAGCAACTCTGTCAACTCTGCATAAAGGCAGAAACCTACCATTGGACCACGGTCCAGAGCTGATTTGGACGAAGAGCAAAATAAAGCGCATCTGATGCGAGACCCATGGCGAAGGGTCCAAGGTTATGTAACAGTATATACACGCGTCTACCGAGAATATTCAATGAGGTAAAATGTCAATTGAGTTTTCTTTTATGCAAAGTTATGGATATAGGGAGCGTGCATGGAGCAACAGGAGTAAGAGTCGTGGGGGACGTCGATTAATGGTGTTGCCTAGCTGGGAAATTAGGGGCAAGGCAGCCACGTGATATTTTCTATATCTACCAAAAAGAGAGATCTAGAAAGAGTAATTGAATTTAAACAAACTCCATTGTATTCTATATAACGAAAAACTGAACATCAAATTACAAAAGAAGAAATATACAACTGTTGATGGTTTAAAAAGAAGCAGATGTCGGATCAAGGAAGACTTTGCGCATCTTATCCTCCGACTTCCCCCACGGTGCTTGATCCTTGAGCCTGACCAGCGAGTTTCCAATAACGCCAGAAATGAAAGCACTATTAGCAGCACGCTGTCGCTTTACCGCCCTCTTGCGGTATTCTTCATACACATCTGCAGCCACAGAGCAGAAAAGAAATTTGGGAGCAACAGCTACCACCAAGCCGCCCTTTTGCCCGAATCCGAACGAAGTCAACATCGTAGCCTTCAGGTCCTGTACATGGATTGCCTCCTTGGGGTAGACAATGTATTTGTTCTGCTTGAGCTTGATCTCAATGTTATCCGCGTTCCGGTTACCAGGCACAATGTTGTGCTGCAGCATTTGAATGCATCCGTTCATCTGCCATGCGCCAGCCGCGCCCTTGGGATGTCCCGTGAGAGACTTTTGGCATACTGCTAGCAGGGGGTTGCCTGCACGACGTCCTAGATGTTTCATTTGCTCGTTGATAACTTGCGCTTCGTTTGTGTCATTGGCCTTGGTGGATGTGCCATGCATAGATGCTGCCTGGATGTCGTCGACGGTCAATCCCCATGTTGCCAACGCGGCCCTGATAGGTGAAATGAAAGGATCCTGGGATCTGATATCGTTCCCCCACATCGCCTGCGCTTGCTTGATTTTGATGCGCGCAGCAGCTTGTATGTCGGCCAGAGACGACTCGTCGACAGCCTGGCTTTTCTCTTGCCACCACTTGTCGATTGCGGCAATGTCTTCATGGAATAGCTTGCGTCGGTATGACAAGTCTAGGAGCTTTGAATCGTGGCAATCAGGAGTCTCGCGAGCAGCGGTGAGAATACCCTGTCCTGGAGCCGGGATAGACCGTCCGTTTTGGTCAGCTGCGACTTGCGAATATGCGACAACAGCATAAATAGGCAGTCCCATCTTAGTGGCGAGCTCAGCATTCATGACGATTTGCACGCCGCAACCGGCAGACTCGACAAAACCGCTACGGCTCGAAGTGCTAGGTCGCGACATCTCCTGTGGACGTCTGCCCTTGGCTAGTTCTTCTTCGGAGCTTACGGTGGCTTTCATCATGGCAAACTCGTACGACGCCTCCTCTTGAAAGTCGTCGTAGCCGCCTACAATGGCAACCTGCGATCTGCCGGTTTTAATCGCTTCGTAGCCCATCTCCAACGACTCAATGGCTGTTGCGCAAGCACCAACGGGTGTCTTGATAGGTCCCGAAGCCGAGAAGAGCAGCATATTGACCCACGCGGCCGTCGTGTTCAGGAACGACTCTGACAGAATATCGCTTTGGACAGGTCGATCTAGGAATCTGTCCCTATATAAGCCACGACTGGCCAACATGGCACCGGCACCGGTACCGATACAATTGGCTAGCTCGGAGACATGAATGTATTTGTAGAATTCATATGGGTCTTTGATACCGGCAGAAAGAAGAGCCTCGGATATGCAGCAGAGAGTATACAACGTAACGGGGTCGACTTGTTGAACAATGTCCTCCGGGATACCGTATCGGAGAGGATTCCATCCGCTAGGTAGAAGACCGGCAACCGCCCTGTCAAAGGAGACGGATTTTGGCAACATGAAATGGGCGCCTTGTCGGACGGTTACCTGCCACTCCTCGGATTCTGGAACTGGTTGAATAGAGACTTTCTCGCCTAAACGAAGCTTGAAGCCGTCCGCACTGGCTTTAGAAGTTGCGAATGGTGGAAGGTCTTCTTCAACCACGATTTCTTGCAAGAACTCCTTCTTGGCTGGGTCATAGCCGCCTAACAACTCAGGTTCAATGAAGCGGATACCGGAATGCTTCATGATGTGATCTCCATACAACTCCTTGAACTTGTCTTCACGGACAGGCTCTTTGGTCTTTGCATCGACCCATCCGACATAGACTTGATCATTGATCTGGCCTTCATGGTGCTTGACTAGGCCCAGGATCCATGCCATTTCGACATAGCCTTCCAGAGTGAAGTCGTTTAGATGTTCGATGTCCCATCGTGTGCGGGCATTACCCCAGGGACCGAGTTCGGAGTAGCCCACAACGACGGCTGTGCGTGACAAATCGACCATGCCTTCTAGGTCAGCTAGATCTGCAGTTAGGTCTGCATGACCAGGTAATGTTGGGAATTGGAGATTCAGATTTGCTCGCCGAGTTTGGGGAAGAGTCTGGCGGGGTGATTTCAAAGCTGAGGGGACATTGCCGAGTATTTCTTGTTCGCGGGCGTTCTCAGCAAGCAACGCCCTGCGGATGTTGCTCTCAGTAGTGAACCTGGATCTTGACTCGGACATGATATCCTTGATATTGCTGATTTCCTTTGCACCGCCAGTCAAGTCCGCATAAACGGGGTGGTCTTCTGCCAATTCCGTGACAGTAGGGGTCATCAAAGCGAGGATGTTGAAAGCCATTTCGGCCCTAGAAAACGTGCAGACATTGAGGTCCGGGATCTGTTCAATAGCATAACCCACCAGGCTCAGAGCTTGTGATAGACTGGTCTCACGGACCCAACCAATCACGGCTCCAGTAATAGTGAGATATTCCTGCCAATTGCCAGAGTAGAATCGGTTGAATAGCGTTTCCAATCCCAACTTTGACTCCGGGTAGAGACCATCGCCACCGAAACCACCCAGGTTGAACGACAATGGGATAACGACGTTTGTTGGTCTGGAATGGATGCGACGATCTCTCTTGGTCTTATAGACCAGGCCAATGATACGCAGAATATTCGTCAGCATTGCGCGATGAGCAAGTTCAGTTACACTGTCCAATTTGCTGATATCGTCCTTCTCTGGAATGGCGCCGAAGGGTACGATGTAGTCAACGTCCCCTCCAACTGGCGAGTTTGCTCCGTAGATGTATTCTACCAGTTCTTCGCAATCCTTCCTGCTACCCTGATTGAACGGTACCACGGTCAGAGATGAGCCCTGTGAACCGTGCTTGCGATACATCTCAGCGAAGAAGTCGGCCCCGTTGGACATATCGCGACTTGTCGTCACAATGACTTTGCCGCCGCCGTTGAGTAGGCCCTCGACCACGCCTGCCCCGATTGACTTTGGTCCAGCGCCGGTTACCAGAAAAGTATTTCCAGCATAAGTGAGCCCGGAGCTGGCGCCTGCTTCGAATGATTCTATGAGCAGGTTTGTCAAGCCTTGATCGTATCTGAACTCTCCATTGGCGGGTTGTCGCTTGCGAAGATGCACGTAAGGTACAGCTTCACCGTGACCGGTCTTTCGTCCTTTCTTCAAGAAGCTAACGTACTCCGAGGTTTCTCGTGGAAGCTCCTTGTATTCGACGTTGCCTGTCGTAGTAGAGACATACGTCAATGGCATCATAGTGCGACCAGAATACCGATAGGATGGCAGCTTGGCAGCAAAAGGCGAGTCAAGATGAAGCACTTCTTGCAATTTGATTGGCAGTTCAGGATTTGACTTGACCATGCTATTGATAAAGTCTCGCGCAATCTCAACGCAGCTGGCGTCCCACTTCTGGGAAATCAGCTGTAGACGCTGGTGTTGAGAATCTATCTGCCCAAGGGCAAGCTGATTGAGTAATCGAACAGTTTCTTCCCGAATCCAGTTCCATGATGAATCGTACTGTCTGGCCTTTTGTGGATCAAAGAGGGAACCAATACCGTCGAAGAAGTTGTCGTCAAATTCTGCATTCCAGCGGCTGAGCTTGTCTTCCATGGCTTTGCCGGAAGCTATCAAAGCTTGCAGCTGCTCATCATTCTGACCTTCCATCTGAAGATGCTTGGCAAGGAGCTTGAATTCTTTCATTTGGAAGTCTCGTTGTTCTTTGCGCAGGTTGTCCAAAGCTGTTGAATCAACCATGACTGCGGACTGACCGCCACCGGTGCTGGCATCGCCTGATGCTCGGGGAGAGATTGAGGTCCCGCAGAACGATGCAAATCGAGTAACAACCTCGTCCATGAATTGCTTAGCATTGTCCGCATGTTCTAGGCGAGCAGATGGTTCCATTGTAATGGCAAAGCAGATTGGGATAACTGATTGTTCCTTGCTGAATCCCCAATACGTCTCCACGTGGGCTTGCATCGCTGCCTGGTTGAATCCCGCCGGCATTTTTCTCGATGTAAATTTGGATAATAGAGTCGACATTTGTTTACCAGGTTTTCCGTTGAAGCTTTGTTGTAGCGTTTCGCCCAGTGTTTCTAGTGGCATGTATTCACCTCCATTGGGGACTGAGCTGAATTCCACGCCGAGGTCGCCCATTAATTCATTTTGAAGAGTGGATTTCCCTTTTATTTCTTAGTATTTATGATATAACGACAGGTAAGATGACTTACCACCGGAAAGTTCTTGAATGGACTTTTGGATTGGCAAAGCATCGAACGCTTTTTTAACCTTCTGGGCTGTCAAGGCGATGACAATATGAGTGGCGGAGATGTTGGGAATATTTTCCACATTTCCCTTGGGGGCGGCTGAACTGCTAGAAGCCAAAGGAGTTGTGGCTACAAGAGTAGGAATGGGAGCTGTAGATGGAAATGTAGATGCCTGTCCATGGGTAGTAGTAGCAGGAATGCTGCTAACTTGACTCGCGGGCTTCTGCTGCTCTGATGGGATGGCGCCTGGTAGTATCTCCGCTTCAGGACTATATTCGTAATAAAGCTCTTTGTTGTTGTCACTGTATGAAAGGAATTCCAAAGACCTGGACAGTTTCTCTGCTGTTGGCTGTCGATCTGCCATACGCTTGACCATAGTGGCCAATGTTGTTTTGGCACCGATCTCGACATATTTGTCTACAGATTCTGGCGCATTGAACAATAACTTTTGCGTTTCGATCCTGTATTCAGGAGATTAGAATTTCTCAATAGTCGAGAGAGATATATAGATTCTTACCATCGAACTGGTAGTGAAAGTTGGTATCTGTACCCGTGTGTGTGTTATTAGCCACACGTCGTGAAAAGGCTCGACATCGAGAACAATCTGCACTTACGATAGAAGTTCAATCATCAATTTATGAGCAATTGCTCTTTCCTCTTCCTTAGTCCTAGCCTTCTTTGAGGCGACTTCGCCAACTAGAGTGTCTTGAGTCATGATGAGGGCTGCCGAGTCCGGCTCAGCGCATTCAAGCACGTAACTACGCAAGACTTGATGTAGTAACAGATCTAACAAAATGAGTGTCCAACAGTTTAACAAAGTAATATCTGTAAAATTGATAATTAAGTAAAGGCATAGAAATCCTATCAACATGTATATGGTAGATCTCTCCGCCGCCGCATCTCAAGGGGAATCCAGATACGGCTAACACAAAACCCAGCTTGACGCATGCCTAACGCTCGTAACCTCGTACTGGACCCTTGTAAATTTGGCCCTTGAGCATTTCAAAGCTGTAATTGTCTCAATTATCTTCTAGAAGGCTTCTGTACGCAAAATTAGAGTGCGAAGCCGGTAACTTGGGGTCGGATGCCCAAAAACTCCGTAACAAACTCCGAACCCGCCCCAATAGCTGAGGCCTCATCAGCGCAGTCAGTCCAGCCACATTACATGCAACTGGGCGATAACAACAGTCTATTGCAGCTGGGGTTGGGCGACAGAACTCCGGCCCGTCGGAGATATTGGTTTCTAGTGGCGTTCCATGTCAAGGCCACGCCGCCCACGCGAGGCTAACTGTAGTAGAACATTCTTAGAACCGCCACGTGTGGATCTGTAAGGACCTGTTCTATGCTTAATCCTTTCTAGCTGAATAATGCACGAGTTAAGTAGCGATTTGCGGAGTTACCTGTAGCTGTAGTCGTACATGGAATAGTCCAGCGGCTCACTCAACTGCAAGGCTTGTTTCTGGTTACGAGGAAAAAGCCCCAAGGCTCACGTGGGATTGGCTGTGACTGCAATGGTAAAGATAGGCATTGTATGTAAGGGCATCTGCTGTCCTTGTATGAATAGTGTTATACATTTCCTGAATCTTTTTACTTACAACACTTACTATCTTTCGTTTGTGCATCTCAACAATTCTTTCCTGTGACATTCTTTTCGTGTCCATGAATGTCGTTGAATAGAGAACACCATGGACACCCCTTCTTCCGAACAATACCCTATTGAATCAGACGCGGACCTCACTCTGACGCTTGGCGATGTGCAAAGCAGCATCTTTGTTAATCGTGAAGATCTGGAGCTATTAAAGGATCAAAGAGATTTGTTTCATCTCCTCCAACAGTCTACCACTAGAGAACCGGTTATCTCAGAAGTTGAGTTGGCGTTGGTCTTCCTTCAACATCTCATCGATAACAGCGGCGCCTCTTCCTCCACGTTGTCATTCCTTCGAGGCTTTGAGAACAAATTCCTTATCGAATCCGAGCTACATGTTTTAATCCGTTCGTTAAACGTTCCAACACAGACTCGAAATTCTTTAATCGGCACATATTACAACGCCGTTGATCTCGTTGCCTCAGGCCCTATCAATTCTTCACCAAGTGCCCTGCTTAGTGCTGCAAAAAATGGGCAGGCCCATCCATATGCAGTCTTCGGAGGACAGGGGACAGCAAACGCGACATGCATCAAGGAGCTAGTCGAGCTCTACAACACATATAAACCTCTCCTTAAAGGCCTCCTTGATACAATATCTCCCGTGTTGAGCCGTTTGTCACGACTACCAGAGACCCGGGAGCATTATTGCGGCCGTTACTTGGATTTGCAAACCTGGATCCGAGATCCGAGCACTATTACCGACGCCGAGTTTGTCTCGTGCGTGACAGTGAATTGCCCACTTATTGGCCTACTTGGTCTGGCTCATTACACAGTCATGTGCAAGGTCATGGGCAAGACACCTGGAGAAGTCAAGGATCTCTTCCGAGGTGCCACTGGACATTCTCAAGGGATTGTTGTTGCCACAGCCATAGCAATGGCAGATTCGTGGGAGTCTTTTTATAGGGCTGCGCTCATGGCAGTAGAGACATTATTTTGGATTGGCTTTGAATGCCACATATGTTCTCCGCGGTCATCCATATCACCTCTGATGATTGAAGAGAGTCTCAACAGCGGACAAGGTCAACCATCATGCATGCTAAGTGTCGTTGGGTTGGAGTACAATCGCCTAAACAAAGTTCTCACTACCTTTAATAAGACACAGCCAACAGAGAGTCAAGTTAGCGTGGCCCTCACTAATACTCGGGATAACTTCGTCATTGGAGGTCCCGCCAACTCTCTTGTCTCGCTTGACAGATATCTGCGAACGATCAAAGCTGATCCTGATATGGATCAGAACCGAACCCCGTTCAGCAAACGCAAACCTGTAATACAGCACCAGTTCCTGCCAATCAACGTGCCATTTCACACCGACTATCTCGCTACCGCGGCTGCGAACACCAAGAACCGTCTAGCTTCATTGAAAATCACGCCGGACATGCTGACCATTTCTGTTCATGACAACAGAAACGGCCGTGACCTTCGGGACTTGCCTGTTGGAGTAAATGTGGTCGATGAACTAGTTGACGCAATTTGCTCCCAGCCTTGCAACTGGCGAGCTGCCCTGGGGTCCCACCGTGCCTCTCACATTATTACATTTGGTAGCGGTGGTGTGGCAGAGTTGGTCATGAGATTAGTCGATGGAAAAGGCATTCGGGTTATTAATGGAAGCGAGTTTGAAACTCGTGACGCCCAAATTGGCACAAGACCTGATCTGTTTTCTCCATTGCCCTTGTCAACATCCATCAAAGTTGAAAGCTGGGCAGAACAGTTCCAGCCACGTCTCATCCAGGCTGCCTCCGGAGAAGTTGTGTTGGAGACAAAACTCAGTAAATTGCTCGGCACCCCACCAGTCTTCGTTGCTGGCATGACACCGACAACAGTTCCCTGGGACCTTGTCTCTGCCATTATGAATGCTGGATTCCACACTGAACTCGCGAGTGGTGGCTACTACAATGCCGAGGAAATGTCGATTGCCATTGAGAAAGTCAAAAACAGCGTTCCCATCGGAAGAGGAATCACCTGCAACCTAATTTATTCCAGTCCTCAAGCTATGACCTGGCAAATTGCTATGCTTCGGCGATTGGCCCAACAGGGTGTGGCTGTGGATGGTCTGACCATCGGCGCCGGCGTGCCCTCGCAGGAGATTATGACCGACTACATCACTAGCCTTGGTTTGAAACATATTTCACTCAAACCCGGCTCGATGTCAGCTATTCGAGAGGTTATCGAGATTGCCAAATCCCAACCTCAATTTCCGATCATCCTCCAATGGACTGGGGGCCGAGGAGGTGGACATCACTCCTATGAAGATTTCCATGCACCAATCCTCCGCACATACGGCAGCATTCGTAGGTGCTCGAATATCACATTAGTGGCTGGCAGTGGCTTCGGAAGTTATGAGGATAGCTACCCTTACCTTTCTGGCAGCTGGTCCACTAAGTATGGATATCCTGCCATGCCGTTTGATGGTGTCCTCCTTGGAAGTCGCATGATGGTTGCTCGCGAAGCTCATACATCTCCTGCAGCCAAGCGACTCATCATAGAAGCCCCTGGAGTTCCTGAGGGAGAATGGGAGAAGACTTATGGTGGTCCTGCAGGCGGAATCATCACGGTCATTTCAGAAATGGGTCAACCGATTCATAAAGTCGCCACACGAGGTGTACTCTTCTGGCACGAGCTAGACAAGACAATATTCAGCCTCCCTCGGAAGAATCGAGTCGAAGCACTTCTAAAGAAGAAGCAATACATCATCAAGAAGTTGAATGCAGATTATGCTAAGCCATGGTTTGGACAAAGCTCCGATGGCGAGGCTGTAGATCTGTCGGAAATGACATACATCGAAGTCCTGCAGCGGTTGGTATCGCTCATGTATGTCGTTCACCAGAACCGATGGATTTCCCCTTCATACGCCAAGTTGGTGATGGACTTTACCATCCGCACATTGGAGAGACTACCAGCAACAAAGGAAATTGAACTTTCGGCCAGTGCTTTGGAAACACCTCATCGTTTTGTTGACGCGGTTATTCTAGCTTGTCCAGCAGCATCCACCGAGTTGCTTAATCCTGAAGACGTCACCTGGTTCATTCTCAGATGCAAGTCACGGGGACAGAAGCCAGTCAATTTTATCCCGTGTATCGATGATGATTTTGAGACTTTCTTCAAGAAGGATTCTCTTTGGCAGTCGGAAGATATCGAAGCTGTCGTTGGCCAAGACGCTGGCCGGTGTTGCATTCTTCATGGACCTGTTGCAGCACAGTACTGCAAGACAGACCACGAGTCTGTGAAGGATATATTGGACAACATTCACACTGGACTTATAGAGAAGGTCCGACATGACTTCTATCCCAACGGATTGACTCCACAATCCGAGAGTGGTAGCCTTTCCTCTGAGGATTGGTTGGTGGCTACCCCCGAGTCAGACCCTAAACCAGTCGCTATGACTCCCGTGGATAGTCTGGCTGGCGACGCAGAAGATTTAATGCTCTCTACTGTGTCCATCCTGACTAGAATGGGCAATCCTTGGATTCGTGCTCTATTCATGGACGAGTATATTCTTCATGGCCGGGATCGAAAAGTGAACCCGTTCCGACGCCTTATCGATCGCGGTTCCAAGGGTACCGTGGAAGTTGACTCTGAGACCTCGGTGATTACTGTCACAGTTGAGAACGAGGACAGCTCGAGGAGCAAGTCGATTGTTAAACTAACATGCTACAATGATGTCGATGTCTCGGTTGAATTATCCTTACCCAGTGCTGACGGCAATGGCTCGGTCTCTCTGCCATTGGCATTCCAGTATGACCAGACAATGACACCCTACACAATCCGGGAAGTTACTGCGGGACGTGACGATCACATCAAATCCTTCTACAGCAAAGTATGGTTCGGAGAGGACGTCACCGATTCGACGGACGACATCCGCTCTACATTCTGGGGCCCAGAAATGACACTCACATCGCCATTACTCGGAGACCTTGTGGATACAGTTGCAAGAACATATCCTCACGGCAAGAATACTGTCGGTGGTTCCAGTGTTTTCCCGATCAGTGTTGGTATCATCGGTGCTTGGGATGCTGTTGCCAAACCTATTGTTCTCAAAGTCGTTCCTGGCGATCTGCTTCGACTTGTCCACCAGTCAAATTCTTTTGAGTATGTTGCAGGCGCACCAGCCCTTCGCGTTGGGGACATTATCAAGTCGAAGGGTAACGTCAAGGCTGTATACATTGAAGACGCCGGTAAATTTGTTACCGTTGAAGGACATATTTTCTGCTCGGATCGACCCGTGCTCAAGGTGACATCTACCTTCCTCTTTAAGGGTACTTTCAATGATTTTGAATCAACATTCCGTGACACGGAAGAACCTGATTCCATTCTGAAAGTGGCATCCGAGCAAGATGAAGCTGTTCTTAGGGATAGGGAATGGTTCCATCTTGACGACCCGTCTCTCTCTCTTGTCAGCAAGACACTTCAGTTCCAGTTACGATCACAAGTCACATGGAAGACGAAGACAATATTCAAAACGCTGCAAGTCTCTGGTAAAATATTCGAAACAAACAGCCATGGTCAAGTCCAGAAGATTGGCTATGTAGACTTCCGGCATGGAGAATGCGCAGGCAACCCTGTCATTGAATTCCTGCAACGCAAGGGAACAAACGCTGCCTCGAGGACAGATCTGACAAGCCCTGGTTGGTCTGGTGTTTCCTCGGTAGAGGTCCAGATGCCCAGCAGCAACGAAATGTATACACGTGTATCGAGAGACTACAATCCAATTCATATGTCAACAGTTTTCTCGCACTGGGCCGAGCTACCAGGAACTATCAGTCAAGGAATGTTCACTTCAGCCATTGCAGTCAGCGCCGTGGAACATTTGGCCTTGAACGGCGAGCGACAGCGGTTACGAAAATTTACTGCTACATTCACCGATATGGTTCTTCCCGGGGACCGTCTACTTGTCCGTCTAAAGCACGTTGGGGCCATTGACGGTCGGCTGATTTTCAAGGTGTCTGCTTTCAAGGCGGACAGCGAAGACCTTGTGTTGGAAGCAGAGGCTGAGGTAGAACAAGCTCAGTCGGTATATTTCTTTACGGGACAGGGAAGTCAACTTCCTGGAATGGGCATGGAACTGTACAAGACTAGTCAAGTCGCGCGCAAGATCTGGGATGAAATTGATGCACATATCTTTGAACGATTCGGTATGACTTTTAACTCTTGAAATTCATCTCGACAAATACTAACTGGATTCTACAGGGTGGTCGGTGATCCACATTGTCACAAACAACCCTAAAACGATGACTATTCATTTTGGAGGCAAACGAGGTCGCCAGCTGCGTGACAACTACCTCGCGATGGAGACCGAGATTGCCACGCCAGATGGACGCACAATTCGAAAGACCTTGCTCCCTGGACTAACACGCGAATCCCGGTCGTACACATTTTCATGTCCAGCTGGATTACTATTCTTTTCAAGCTTTGCACAGCCAGCTATTGTATTGGTCGAGAAGATCATGTTCGAAGACATGAAAAGTCGGGGTCTAGTTCCTTCAGACTCATTCTTTGCTGGTCATTCGCTCGGCGAGTATGGTGCCCTGCTGGCCTTTTCGGGCTTCATGACAACGCGTGAATTAATGGAACTGGCATTTTATCGTGGCCTGTCACTGCAGTTTGCCATGGACCGGGACGCGAATGGGGAGACAAATTACGGCATGATTGCAGCCAATCCTCAGCGCATAGGGAAATGTATGACAAGCAACCCCGGTTATTTTGTTGTTTTTTGTCCGATGCTAACTCTGTTGTGTAACAATAGTCTTCCACGAAACACCCCTACGACAAATAGTTCGCATGATTGCGACACAAAGCAACGAACTCATTGAGACGGTGAACCTGAATGTTGAGAATGAGCAATACGTCTGTGCAGGAACGGTAAGCTTGGCTTCAGCTTTCCTCATCCCTGCCAAGGTTGGTTACGGATTTATTTTTGGGCGGAACTGACCCCCTTGCTTCCACAGTTACACAATCTGCATGTTCTCGAGAACATTCTCAGTCATCTGGCAACAGACCCCCACGGGGCTGAATTGGTCCAAGAAATCATGACCACCAAGGACGATCTCGCCAATACGACAATTGGCGAAAGAATATCCAGCTGCCTTCTAGAAGCTCGCCAGCTGTCAAGTCCCATCCGCCTGAGGCGCGGCAAGGGGACGATCCCCATTCCAGGCATCGACGTACCTTTCCATTCGTCTTTCCTGCGTCAGTCGGTGGCCTCGTATCGCAAGATCTTGCAGCGACGAATTCCAGAAGAGAACGTGCACTTGGATCGCCTGTTGGGGAAGTGGATCCCGAATGTCATGGCAAGGCCGTTTTCTATTGATCAGGAATACCTTCAAGAGGCTCTGAACCTGACACATAGCCCTATTTTACGCGAGATGCTGCATGGGGCTGTGAAAGCCTAATTATTTTCAAACAGGCTGGTCGATCACTGCACCGTTCTTTTTTCTTCTTTTTACAGCAGCTCTTTGACCCTCTTCCGTGGTTCGTTTTTTTTCAGGCCAAGGAACAGATCATCACATATCGTGCACATTTGTTTTTCTATTACTTTTTTTTTTTGGAAATTACTGTCCGTTTTGTGTTTTATTGGTACGGGGAATATTTTGTTTACATCGAATAGACTGGCGCCGCGTTGTTTTTCGTTTTACAGTGTTTCTATTAAATAGCTACATATTTTCAGATAAGTAAACAGACTACAAGTACAAGTCTACCGCTACCGAAGTACTCCGTAGTTTCCATGTCATAGCGTAGCCCTATAGTAGTCATACGTATGCCGGGCATAGATATGCCGACTTGGCGGCATCGTTGGCCCAGGCGCAGAATGGTAAACTACAAGTTTTCCAACCCCAAGGGGCAGCCAGGCTGCCTCGGCCCCCTGGATATAGTGGCCCGAAATAGGTCACAGTGAGCTAATATTCATAGGCCGATGACGGCATCATATTTCCCACGTCTACCAAACCCATGGTATTATCATATCGGCTTGACCTGCCAAGGAAAGAGCTCTCCTACGACCGATAGATATCGCCAACACAGTGAACGGGAGAAAGGAATGCTACTCTATCTCTGCGTATCCACGGCTGCACTTTTGTGAAGAAGGGGCCGGGTCTTCGGACGGCCCTGCATTGATGAGGCCGTCATTGCATGCATCGGCGACTAGTCGGCCAACGCGGCTTCGTAAACGCCGCCCGTGATCGATCCAATCTCCTTGCGTGGCCGATCCTCCGCACTCTCCTCCGCGCCGTAAACACTGTTTCGGTGCAAATGTAAACCCGACGTTGGCAGTATTGGTCTGATACGATACGGTACGGGCGTATTCATATAGTGGAGAATTAGGTTAAGCATCTTCAGCCGTTCCGTCCGCCGAACTTTGACACCAGCAGAAGTTTAGGTTTGTGGAACCGACGGCGGACGCTAAGCCTCTGAGTGGGTCATGCTCCGCGGGTTAAAGTTTCTCCGCCTGGGGCAGAAAGATATACCGTAAGATTACCCATACATACAATACATACAATCGGGCTGCATTGGACTGGACTTCGGCCACTTTTCGCCTCAACCAATACGTATTTCATTGATTGGCCCATTGTTCGTACATCCAGCACCGGAGCGTGAGTAAATTCGTCATGTAGCCAATCAACATCCTGGCCCAGACTTTGGATTCTTCAGTTTCCCATTCGCCGTCCTGTCGAGGGGCCAGGCTTATCGAACTCACACCCTGTCAGCAGCCCGCAACCTTGCGAGGCGTTCGGTGGCTTTGACTTGGCTGCCTCTCGTCAGACACCATGTTGAATTAGTGATCAACAGCAGATCCTATAACAGCTCCTGAACTTTATTATCTTATCGATACCCTTATCGCCTCAAACATGCATGCGGCCGTAATAAGAAAGCGCCTAAGATGAGTCAAAAGAGACCCAAGCTTCCATATAGAATAGTAACTATTGTTTGATGGACAGGGGCGCCATGCGCACAATCTTACGTGAGATGTGATATAATAATACCAAGGTTTCTTGCACCTGCCGCATGGGAAGCTTGCGGTATCTGACAAGTGGATGCTGTATAGAGAATGTCGCCACTTAAATTAAACGTCAATAACAAAATGAAGTGTATTTCTGTTATTCATTTTCTTGGCAAATTTTTAGCCTGGACGTGTCTCATGCTGCATGAAGACCATATCTCATAGATGATGAATCAATTGGCTCTTCGCCATGCCACAGTCAGCCACGAGTGGGTTTGCTTGTATCAAAGACAAAATACAATCCAATAAGACCATCACGATTGCCAGCTGTCTTCTTCCCATGATACAATTCTTCATTTCTAGAATGAGGCCCCCAAGTTTGTGTACGAACTCAGGACAAGGCAGCATATTGATTAACCTCTGGTAGACTGTCCCTTGCACCAATGAGTACATATGATTTGCGTGGGCAAAAGAAAATAAAACTCTATTTCATTTGCACTACCTCATAGCCACGGGATGATTTAAATTATGGGTAATCCGTATCCTGAGGTAGAAGTCAAAGATTTAGGGCAAACTTTACATAAGCTGAATCAGCTGAATAATGTCGCATGGCTGGTCGAAACAAGCAAGCAGACTAATGCCATAAAATCGTGATATGCTTACAGTAAGTTACATCGGTTTAGCTGTGGAATTAATCTGGAATAATTAGTGATCATTGACTAGACCGGTGCTCGATAATTGGCGTATTAAGGTCCGCAATAACTCCGCTATTGGTTGTATGATCATACCCATTTTGCGAATCTGAGTACATTATCCTGCATTTGACATTTACTGCGGAGCTAGCTATTTTAGAGCAGCAGTCTTCTGCAGAATCGCGATACGAAATACAGAGTGCCAGGGATAGCTGACTGACTTGTCTCGCTAAGCCTCGTACGGGCAAGTTGAGCGGGCTCCGCGATTCACCCGCGTTACCGCATGTTCCCCTCCCCTCCAAGCGTGATTTGGCTAATGGTGTGTACTTTTTGTACTTACAACAACAGCATCCAGACACGTTTTTTTAATCAATTAGTGTCTTACCATAGTTACATACAACCAACTTCATCCTCTATGATAGCAGTCCTAGAACCGAGCTAGGCTTTTCTAGCGCCAACATTTGAGGCAGCACCCCTTGTTCGTTGTTAATGACATCCACGTGGGACACACGAGGACCCCAAAGAGCATATCCACCAGCTGTGTGTATCTTGCATGTTACGTACTATGAATAAAGTCTTCAGCCCTGTACGGTAAAGATCAACTCAGCTCGTACTTTAAGTAGGCGGGAATAAACTACCTATAGCACGCCCATTTGGAAGGCTAGAAATTTACTTGGCATTTATATATCTTATTCCAACCTCGCCGCATCTTTCTCCGTGAACTACGACGATTCATATCTATCTATTATTTTAAATACTTATACTCCGCTTTACCATCTCTATCTACCCCACCCGTAAATTTTCTTTCTTTACTGTATGAGGTATCATGTCCTCCTCGCCTAGCTCCGATACAGGGGCAGTGCCTCGACCTCGCCAGCAGCCTGGGTCAGCCTGCGAGGAATGCCGACGTCGAAAACTGCGTTGTGATCGCCAACAACCACGGTGCGGTGTATGTGCAGAAACCGGTGTAGAGTGCCATATCACACCTCTTCGGCCACCTCGGGGGCCAAAGCGAGGGCAATTCAAAGCACTCCAAAACCGCGTAGGTGAGGCAGACCACACTTCAAGCCTGAAATTGTATGAGTGTGTTTGCTAATAAATTCAATACAGCGGCACTGGAAAGTCAGCTCACTGAACAGAGACTTAACTCGCTTTCATCTGAAAGTCTAGTGGCGACACAGGATGGTACGGAAAAACCAACTTCATATCCCGAAAGCAATGTCGACACTTCGCCTCAACAAAACCACCAACAGAACGATGTTGGTACTCCTGTCTCTTCCATTCCCTTATGGATGAGAGCCGAATTGTAAGTAACCAACCCTGCTGGAAGCACTATTGATCGTTTACTAACACCACACCAATCTCCTAGAGATCAGATTTATTTTGATCGAGTGCATCCTGTTGTCCCCATGCTACATCAGCGACGCTATTTTGCCTGGGCTAGACTATCCGGCCAATCAACGTCACAAACCTGTCTACAATATACCATGTGGATGCTGGCAGCCTCATGCTCAAGACAATTCGAAAGCGTCTGCGACTTTCTGTATAATGAAACCCGACAGATGCTTGAAGTGCTGGACACAAAGGACAATGAAATCGACGGCATTGAGATTGAGCAAGTCCAAGCATGGATTCTACTAGTGCTGTACGAGGTTACTAAGAGTCACTCACGTCGGGGATGGATCAGTGCAGGCCGCGCCTTTCGACTAGTTCAGCTGATGCGATTGTTTGAGATTGACGGATCAGGTGGAATGTTGAGTCAGCCACCAACGGAGGAGTGGGTTCAGATTGAGGAAAAGAGACGGGCCTTCTGGATGGCATATCTGCTGGATCGCTTTATCAGCGTACAGAACGGTTTGCCCTTGACGTTGAATGAACAAGTGGTATGTTCAGTTCACGACTGGAATATTCCATATCTGCGACTAACCAGTTTTGTTTTTTAGATTCTTACACGATTGCCAGCTGGTGACATGGAATTCCAAAGCATGCAGCGTGTGCAAATGGGGTTCCTATCAGAAGAAATTGTCGCAACGAATCCCATAGCCCTATCGCCTTTTGCCGAGTGCATCGTTCTAGCAACTATATGTGGACGAGCCCTACTACACAAGCATTGCGCCTCTGTGGAGCGAGTTTACGGCCACATATCCCAGGACTTCTGGGACCGACATCACTGGATCGACAATATCCTCACACAACGAATCCAAATCTTGACTCTCAAATATCCCCCAGCATCACAACACATCGACCCGATGCTTATTTTTACCGAATTGCTGGCCAATACTGCCGTCTTGTTTCTTTATAAAATTATCGACATTATGCCATGCCAAACTCCGAATAGTTCCGCCAACTTGATTGGATACAAACAACGAGCCACAAAGGCCGCTGATGAGATTGTCAATATTACAAGGGCATTGTCTCTATTCAGTCAAAGCAAGGTTAGCCTGGGTCCTTACCATTAGACTCTCATTGCGTTCGCTCGTACTAACTAGTACAAACTAGGTTCACCCTTTCACACCCATATGTCTCTACATTTGCGCCGAATTCTTCGCCTCACAACGCGAAGGAGATACAGAATCTTATTTCCACTTCCAACTACGAGAAATAATGGACACCCTACGCAGCTTGCAGTCCGTTAACAACCTGGCCCGAAACTTTCTTGCATTGCTGGAATTAGATACCAGTTCATCCACCCTCAAATCCGGCGCCATATGTGGCGAGACCTTGGATGTTTCTCAGCTCCCAGCAGAATCCGTTGAAGTACCAATACATCCAGCTCTGACTGCTATGGACTTTCCTACCTCAATAGATGAACGGCAGATAAACTTTCATTGGAATATAGGACAAGCGGGCTATGGGGGCCTGTGAATTACGGCTCTTCATAGATTCTTGTCCTTACTCAGGTGCATTTTACGTCATTAGCGTTGCTTTATTGATTTTCTTTTACGATTACAAGGTTTATGGCGTCATTAGAAGCCATTTGTCATAGGTTTATTTCATGGCTTTTATGGTGGCTATCTTTTGCGATTTGGCGTGGGTTCATTTTTGATAGATGGGTTGCTTCTGATGTCAACGTTACAATGAGTTATGCAATTAGACCAATGAGATATCCATGCGTGCTTCAATGTCTATACCGTTGATCATCAAGTTCAAATACCACTAAAAAACAGCCACTGTATCAACCATATGCATCCAGGACATCCCTATTCCAATGAAAGAGTGAATTTGTTGGCGTTACCTGCACAAGGACTGCCAAGGACTACATATTGACGTATGATTTTAACGAAAGCCAACCAGTTGAATCCTCCTTTTACTGAACGTGTAGTCTTTTATGTAGCAATTTCTCACTGCTGGCCGTGAAGTGAAGCGTCAACGCCCGACGTCATTGAGATTACCTGCCTAATTTGGCTAATACTGTAGTTCCGTAAAGCGGGCAAATATGTCAAAGCCATAACATTGGTCGAAGTATGACCGGATCCTCTTTTCTTATTGGCCGGTCTCATTACCCCAGTGGAAAAGAACTCGGATATTTCTTCACGAATAAGCCCTAGACCGCAGGCCGCATAAAAGGCCTTTGGTCGATCCCCATTGCCGTAGGCGAAAGGACTCAGACTCAACTAATCAGCCGGCTATCGGATTGGTTCATGTTGCAGATAGAAGTGGAACATTGCAAGAAGCTAGTGGGGGCTGATGATACACTGATAGATATGATTAGCTGGAAATTGCCTCCAAATTCTTCTTCGCTGGTTTCTTCTGCTTCTTAGCGCATTCTACAGCCTTGACTTCGGATTCTGGAAACTCCTCAGCCGGCGTGGCTCGACCGTCTCCAACGAATACTCGGCATGCCGGGCCCTGGCTGAATGCTGTCGCGGTCAGACCCATCATTTGCTCCGTAGCAAAACCTAAACACTGTGGTTGGGGGGACCGAGAGACCAGATTTGACACTCCATGTTGTGCCTTACAAATGGCTCAGTACGAGGGGTCCGATCATCTATCTCGCATGCATTTCGCACTTTACTGCGCCTTAAACTTTGCTAAGGTTTGGCCCCGAAGTATTTATCCCTTTTTCTTTGGTCGAGAGCTCGCTTAGGGCGCCGTTCCTCGATTACAAGCAGTAAATTAACTACATGATCATGTCTTAGTACGTAGATTGCTTAACCGTTAATGGTGGCATTCAGCGGACCGAATTTAAGCATACATTAGTGTAAGAATCATCACTGATGAGATTGAGAGGGGTCAACTTCAATACCAGCTAGCGTTCAAATACGAGAACGGGATAGAGCCAATCAGCCGTTGGGAGTGACATCCCGCAACTTGAAGCCATACACTTTTTTTTGTTTCATCATCGTACATGACCTTTCATTAACTAGTTGTATCCTGCTCATACACAGCCTGCAATAGTTACTCGCCCCGAATGTATTCGCCATCCACTAAAAGAGGATGTACCAGCTATGTCCCCGATACAGCCGCTGGCCCCCATCCCGTTGGTTTTCGCACATTGGACCAAATCCAGCGGAGTTAAGAGAATTCCCGTGGAACTGTCGGAGATTTTTCCCAGTGGCTGGACTAAGGAAGTGTTAGACAATCAAGAGGATCAACTAACAAGTAGTTAGTCTCTAGTTAAGCATTATTAATATTGGGGCTGCACGACAAACTATATACTGCTTATGGTCTAGGGCTTGATAGGACCTTGGATTGTACGGGCATGCAATTTTACCACTGTTCCAACCACCGTCGTGTTGACTTGTAATCAATCTAACATGACGATGTTTCCTATTCGGGACGCCTGTGCTATCTCACATAGTATGGAGTAGATTAAATCAACCCACGACTATACCTGGATTCGATGTATGTAGCTGCACTAAATTCCAGGATGAGAACGACATATATTGCAACAATCTAGGGACTGTCCCCGGGTAAAGGTGTTAACACCCCCTGCAGAAGGCCTCCAGAACTAAATACAACATCTAAAACAAAGCAACAAGATAATTTAAAGACCTCATTGAGTCCGTACAAGGAATACATTATTTATATATAATATTTATATGAGCGGAGCTCTGAAGACTTATTATAATTGTTGATAAGAGGCCACATGTTGTATACGGGTACTACAACGAGAAGGTTGTTAACACTTTTTGGTTGTCATATCATGGTGTATACCTGCCTTCAACCACCTAGTGGCTGCGAGGCCCAATCAAGATCTGCAACTATACTCTTAGTCGTTATAGCTGAAACTAGTTAATATATGTATAACTTGCGACTCATGACCGATTGTAGTCAAGTAGCAATAAATCCCCGCAGTCTTGGTTTATTAGGGCTTGCGAGCGAATTCCGAGATTAAGCATTTCTATGTATGCACTTAAGTTCTTATATTTGCAACAATAATATTGTAAAAATAGTTTAAACTTTATTTCCTTTACTTCTGTAAGCACTAATTGTACATTAAGAAGAGAAATAGCTATACGAGAAAAGACCTGTACGAATAGACCTCGTTTAGATGTTATATATAAGCACAAGCTGATAGTGGAGCCAACTATCTATCTACCTATTGAATTGAAACGATAGTTTACCTTCTTAGGTAGTTAACATACACCAATCAAAAATTTCTAAGGCATTCCCTAGGGTAATTACCCACGATAATGCGAGTTCTGTCCAAGACCTTGCAGGGAAACTATGGGTTGTCGTAACTTTGCTGACGGCCGTGTTTACAGTCAGATTGTTGAAATGATGCCAGTCTTGCTTGTTCGTCTCTTCAGTACCTGCTCAGACGCCTTACTCAATGATGCCTTGGTCTACACAAGCGGAGTTCACCTAATAGTCGAACGAGAATGTGGCGCGCCTCCTGGGAGACTTGCCCCTTGTTCATGAGGCAGGTGCCTTAGGCAATCGTCGTGGTTGCCTTTTCTAGAATAATCCGTTTCTGAAATAATCCCACGCCTTCCCAGTAACCGTATTTCAACGACACATTTCAATTAAGCTTAATCCAACGACAAAATATTTAGCCTTAAATTAACGGCAGACCTTGTCGCATTATCGCCAATTAGCGAGTCAGTAAACGAGTATATCGTATCTGAATCAAAACGTGTAACGAGAATTAGAGACATGATGGAGGCCGATTCTTCGATATGCCCAGCCAGGATTGTTCTTTTAGTATATTCTCAGGTGTAGGCCAGACGTTATTACTGTGTCCAAATTACTGATGCACGATTTTCAAAGGCTTTCTAATTGTTGGTGATGTCCTCTGTGGTACTGGTGAAGGTGGCTTCAGATATAATCACCCAGTTAAGGAAGACGCCGCTTCAAGGAGTTGGTCTTGAAATGGATGGATATAATCATTGATACCAATACTTGAAGTTGTTGCTGCGATTTCACTGGGAGATCCTAATCGCTCAGAAAATGCATCATATGGCACGCATAATGGGGTACGTGTTTATGACACCAGCAGTTCGTTTCTACCATGGCAAGATGTTTCCATGTCGCAACGTATAGGAGTGTATCAAGTATGACACTGAAGACAATCTGTGACGCATATGCGATATGACATTGACGAACAATTCTACGATGCATGATACTTAGATGGTACGGTATAAATATGCAGCACTGTGTTTTGTGTTATCAAAGCTACGTCTGGAGTTAGGTCGTCTTGCGGAAAATTAGCCGAGTAGGTTCTAATTGTCTGAATCTGACTGTCGTATTGTCAATGAACTATTACTGCCTTTCTTTTTTTCAAATTCTGTCCAGCAGCTTGGGATATGCCTAACACTCGCTATAGCGGTCGGTCTAGTGACAGCTACCCTAATGCTGACCCGTGCGTGTCCGTCTAGAAGACAAATTTATACTTAAGCTTGTCCTCTGCAACGATTTCGTCCTTCTTTGCCTCCAACTCAGGTATATCCCAGGTTACGTTAATGTAACGACCACCGAGCCACTCGCGTTTCTCTGACGTGATGTACACTAGAGTGTCGGCACTAAGTTCTGGCGAATCGACAAAGACTGTCATGAGAGAAGATTGGTTAGTTTCTGCTGTATCTGGTGTGGAAATAGATGCATGGGGCGAGAGGAATATTTACTGTGTTTCTCAAAATCCTTTAATCCATCCGGTCCACCCATCATATCAGTTGGGCAGTTGCCTGGGTGAATCGCAAAAGCAGTGACACCCTGTTTTCCATATTCGGCATGAATAAGCTGCGTAAAGCGCAATAATGACGACTTGGATGTTTGGTACGCAGTCAATGTCGGGTTAAGCAAGTGTGCAGCAACGCTAGTAACCTGAATGATATACGGGTTATCGCTTTTGACGAGCAGCGGTAAAAATGAGCGAGAGACAAGGTATGGCCCTTTAAGATTGACACTCAAGATGTTCCACCACTCTTCCGGATCAGTGGCGGCGATGCCTCCGTGGCTACCTAATAAGCCGGCGTTGTTGACCACCACATCACAACGACCGAATTCGCGCTCAACTGTGGCAGCGGCCTCTTCAACACTCTTGAGATCGGTCACATCAAGGTTCACAGGCAAGAACTTTGGTGCACTTCTTTTAGCTGATGCAGCCGCTGCAGCTACATCTTTCGCTAATTGAGTCATATCCGACCGAGCGCCAGCGGCGATGAACGAAGCTCCTGCGCGTGCATACGACAGGACCATTGCACGGCCAAGGCCTCGCGAGCCTCCAGTTACAAACACAGCCTTGCCGGAGAAGTCGAATTGAAGAGGATTAATGGCTGGGTAGGAATCATTGTGCACAATTGAGGTCACATCGTAGTCGCCTGTTTTAAAAATCAGCTTCAATTCTGCTTGATGTCTAATGCTAGGGCCAAGTATATGAAGATGCACTGACCAGGCCCCTCCAAAATGTTAGGTGTTCCTCGAGGAGGTGGCATCTTGATTAGGGTTGCGTGTGAATGGCTAGCCGCTTATTGTCAAAATGTAAATGAGCAACCCACGCTGGCGTGTAAGCGGCTGTGGAGAATGAGCAAGCAAAATATCCCTTGCCTCAACCATATATAGTTTTAGCTTCTCTTTCCTTTTTCCCTTTTTAGACGCTCCGTGCCTGCTTGTACTATAGCCACTCATAACACCCATGTACCGTATACCGTTCTGCCGGACATCGTACGACTAAACACTTCAGCCCAATCTAGAAACTGTCCAGATTTCAAAGGACTTGTAACTACCTCATTCGCCCATCTCCTGCCATTGTGTAGGCCCAGCCCCATTTATCCGGGGTCCGAAGGTCTGGTCGTGCTTATAGTTTGGTCGATCTCGCCAGGGCTTTCGTTGTTGCTAACCGGATCGGAGTTTTGGCTCGGAGTTATCTCCACATCATCTCGACATGGCACCTGAGACTTCGTGTTTCATGAATTCTTATTCAAATCCCTCGCATGTAGGGTCCAAATCTAATCTACGGCTGGAGGGTGAACCTTCGTTGGAATGGAAGATGAACAGAGTCATTATGGATACGACAGTGATATATATTAAGCGGCTAAGCCGATACAAGCATTTACAGCCTCGTTCAACATTTTACGAATACACCGCAAATCGACCGTTGATAAATTTAATTTACTTGAAGATAAATTTGAATTATCTGAAACTACGCGACAATCGATAAAGCAGAAACGACAACGAAAATGTATGACCCGGCAAGAACCCAAGATGTTTTGGGCCAGCTCCCATTGTTGAAAGCATACAACCACATCATGGTCGGATTCACACTACCAGAAGACACCAACCGAGCCGAAATTATCCAGTCACTGGAATCCGCAGCTCTCAAGTTGACCACCGCAATCCCCTGGTTGGGAGGCAAAGTAGTCAACGTGGGCAGTGGACCGGAGAGCAGCGGCGTATTCCAAAGCGTGCCCTGCCCAGAATTCTCGCCTCCCAATTGCATATTGCGTGTCAAAGACTGCACCGATCTTCTTGATCCTTACCCCGAAATAGTCGCTGCTCATGGTCCCGCGACAATGCTGAATGGCGACGTGATTGGACCTAAATCTTCGTTCCCGATCAGCTACCAGGAGTCAGAGACAGACCCAGCGCCGGTTCTGCTCATACAAGCCAATTTCTTGAAAGGTGGTTTGATACTGGATCTTGCAGCTCAGCACAATTTGTCCGATGGCGGTGGTATTCTCGCAATGCTCAACTTGATTGCGACTGCGCTTCGAGGTCAAGAGTTTCCGGTGAGCGCTATTGAGGCGGCCAACTTGGATCGCAGAACGGTGATTCCACTCATGGGACCTGACGAGGTTCTCCTTGATCATAGTCATCTGATCCGACCTCCGCCTCCGGCTGTGCGGCCTGCTCCTCCCTCACCGTTGAAATGGTGTTTCTTCCGTTTCTCTGCGGCAAACCTCAACGCTATCAAGACAGAAGCGAGCGACCCAACGCACTTGACAGTCCCATTCATCTCGCGAGATGATGCTGTCTGCGCATTCCTCTGGAAACGTATCACTGCCGTCCGTCTGCGCCGACGCCAGACACCAGCTGACATGTCTAAATTCACACGAGCAGTCGACATCCGCAAAATCATGGGCATCCCATTCGACTACATGGGCGTATCCGTCAACAACGCCAGCACCTGGCTGTCATTTGACCAAGTGACCACAATGCCGCTCGCCGCCGTAGCCTCCGAGTTGCGCAAGACTCTCAACGAAATTGATCCCGCTTTTGTCCGGAGTTTCACAACGTTTGTCTCGCGGCACAGCGACAAGAGAAATATTGCGTACGCCGGTAAATTCAATCCGGATACAGACATGGGCACGTCTTCCATGGCGTCTGTGCCGCTGTACAAGGCGGACTTTGGACCGTTGTTAGGTAAACCGACCCTGGCTCGTCGGCCGACGTTCACGCCGATTCCTAGTACGATCTACGTTATGCCACAAACACTGGATGGTGATGTGGATGCTCTGGTCTGTCTTCCAGAGGGGGATATTGCGGCACTCCGAGAGGATTCAGAGTGGGCATCCTATGTAGAATACATTGGCTAGAGAGCAAGCTTAGTTCTTCTATTTATTACATACAGATGCAATCTAGGCTAGATTTTTAGATTATATTGTGACACTGCCAATGTTAAGAATTCTCAAGTTTAATTTACTGAAAAGAATACAAAGAGTAAATTTCTATCCTAAGGCGATAAAGATAATTCATCATAAAGAAAATGAGATCAGCATTACTCAGATCTAACTTTTTTTTTTCGGATTCGGAGTATCCACCACTTCTAAAGAAAGGGCCCAAAAGGGCTGAAAATGAATACGACCCACTCGTATAAATGCCTAACCACCGATCACTGAATCGCAGACCGAACGTTTGCCCTGACAGTCTATCGAATGGTGCGTATTCAGCCACAGCTAGCTCTGCTGCCGGGTTTATCCATTCTGCAGGCCTTTGCCGGACTATTATTTTTTTATCACCGAGGGGCATCTTACTAGTCAATAAATAATCAGCTGATGGCCCCTCTACACCAGCTTCGCTGGGCCCTTAAAAGAGAACTATCGGCTTTCTTTGAGTCCGAAGGTCTTGGTTTGCATTTTTTTCGCACTTCCCTCTTACAAGGCCAAAATCTTACCCATCGAAACACTTGACAAAAATGGCAGAAGCAAAACCCATAGACGTCGCCATCGTCGGCGGTGGCATCACAGGCCTTACCTTGGCTTTAGGTCTCCAACGACGAAATATCCCTTTCCACATCTATGAACGCGCACACAGCCTTCGAGAAATCGGAGCAGGTATTGGTTTCACTCCAAACGCCGAGCGTGCCATGCAAGCTCTTGATCCGCGCATTCACCAAGCTTTCAAGAGTGTTGCATCCCCAAATGCGTCGGACTGGTTCCAGTGGGTTGATGGATTCAGCGGTGTTGATGGCGACAAGGACACGGTAGAGGAAACGCTCCTGTTTGATATGTACCTGGGAGAGCGTGGATTTGAGGGCTGTCATCGCGCGCAGTTTCTGCAATCGCTTGTTGATCGTCTTCCCGAAAACTCTGTTACCTATGGAGCACTGCTTGATACAGTCGTTGATGGAAATGAGGATGAGCGGGTGCTGTTGAAGTTTCAGGATGGCACAACTGCTGAGGCCGATATAGGTAAGCAAAACCTGTTAAAAAAATACTACTCTATGATGTGCAGTTGCTAATGGAATTTACTTACAGTTATTGGCTGCGACGGCATTCGCTCACGCGTCCGTCAATTGATCCTAGGCGAAGACAACCCGGCTTCTTATCCTAAGTACAGCCACAAAAAGGCTTACCGCGGCCTGATACCAATGGACAAGGCCCTTCCGGCACTCGGCGAGAATAAAGTGAACACACGCTTCATGCATCTTGGTCCCGATGCACACGCGCTCACATTCCCCGTCGCTGGAGGAACACTGATGAACGTGGTAGCCTTTGTGACCGACCCTGGCGAATGGCCTTATCCCGATAAACTGTCTGCCCCGGCGGACAAAAGCGATGCGATTGCTGGATTCGCAAAGTTTGGGGGCGCAGTGCGCACTATTATGAGCCTGCTATCTGAAAATCTTGATGAGTGGGCTATCTTTGATTATTACGACAATCCGGCCTCAACGTACTACAAGGGACGCGTCTCTATTGCTGGTGACGCCGCACATGCATCTGCTCCTCACCATGGTGCCGGTGCAGGCTGTGGTATTGAAGATGCCACTGTTATCGCAACCGTCATTGACCTTGCGCAGGCGACATTACGCGAGTCGCAAAACACTTCCCGATCAGATGCCCTCAAGGCAGCGCTTGAAACTTACAATGAGGTCCGCTTGGAGCGATCGCAGTGGCTAGTCGAAAGCAGTCGCATCCTGGGTGAGATCTACGAATGGCAGCATGAGCCGACCGGCAGCGACAAGGATAAGTGCAGTGAAGAGGTGTCCTGGAGGTCGCACAAGATCTGGGATTATGACATTGATGAAATGTTGCAGCAGACGAGTGAGGAATATCGCAAGCGCGTAGCCACTTTATGAAGTTTACTGGTTATGTTTGATGGGGTTTACTCGAGACATGATCAGGCTATGCAGTGCTTGGTAGACCGATTCTATCTGTAGTTGAAATGCTATTTCCTAGGTGATATCGATTACAAGTATTACTATAGTTCGAACCGAATCTATGTAATTGTGTATATAATTAAGGGTTCGTTGTTGCATTTGTTCCCCCGAGCCCCCCAAGTAGCCCTAAATCAGGGTTAGGGCAACCCAACCCTAATGCTCCCGCCGATGGAGACTCCGTATACCACCAGCTTTTTCCTGATGACTTTCTACTTATTTCAATGTGAGAATATTCACTCGAAGTTCCGATGAATAATAGTTACTAACGACATTGAATGTACTTCTTCGGCATTGTCATCGTATGTTGTTGGGGGGAAATATTTGCTGGTGTGCTGTTTGGGGCCAGACGCAAATTGAAATCAACTGTTCAGGTGCATCGACTTTCAGAACGCATATCAAAGTTACTCCGCAGGAACCAGACACGTCCAAAAGCATCCAATTTGAGAAAATAAATACATCCATTGTCATTGGCTGGAAACACCGGGAATGCCTCCCAGGCCATAAACTAACGTGCATCGATTAGCAAATAGACTGGTTAAAGAAGCACAAACTCCGACCCGACATGTCATATTGCAGCATCCCATTCACCGTTTCGTTTGACGTTTGCTCCGCTCCGAGTCTCCGCTCTCGTTTTTTGTCTGCCCGATGATCCCTGTATTACAATTATGCCCCTCCACAACAATAATAATTTACCCCCTCTTTTACTATTTGTTTATCCTCCGAGCATATGGATAGATTCCACGCCCCGGCTGCCTTGGTGGGGGGTTAAAGCTTTGTTCTAGCGTGGCCCATTTTGGCCCCTGCACACAGCCAGGTTAAGCCAGCAGCCTTTGATGGGGCAGCTGTACTGTTCATTGGCTCGCTGGAGCTAGCCAGAGCTCAGCTCTATACAATTTTTATGTCGCACAGCAGGGTCAGGTCCAAGGACACGACGAAGTTAAGAACGGATTTTATGCGGTTTAGCGGCGTTGCCTGATTCTCTTTATGATGCCGTAACCCAGAAAGGCAATTCGTGTGCTTAGGTACGTCAAAGCGGATTTTAAATCTGTTTTTGTATGTATATAAAAGCCATGGTGTTCCTCAGTACCCACGTTTTTCGAAAACTGAGGTGAAGCTTTGACAAAATCTTGGTTATATTTGCGCATTCGGAGAAACTCTCAGGCGTTGAAAATGGTCTTCTCTCTGTCGACATGTCTGTTGGCAGCCCTCGCTGCCAACCAGTCTGCTTTGGTCACACCTAGTTCCTCTAACTATGATAGCAGTCTGACTATCTACAACCTTAACATCCCCATCCAGCCAGCTGCCGTGACGTATCCCAGTAGCACCGAGGAGGTTGCTGGCATCGTGAGATGTGCTGCCGAGGGAAATTACAAGGTGCAGGCTAAGAGTGGCGGCCACAGCTATGGCAACTATGGTAAGATACCACCGCTATCTCTCGGTACTTAGTTGTCCAATTGCGTCAATACTGACCTGTAGTTACTAGGATGGGGCGGAGAGAGTGGCGAAGTCGTCATCAACCTAGCCAACATGAACAGCTATTCTTACGACGATGCGACTGGCCATGCCACCGTCGGCGCTGGTTCACAATTGGGAAGCGTCACCACCGCATTATACAACTCCGGCGAACGCGCGATCGCCCATGGATCCTGCCCTGATGTCGGTATCGGAGGCCACGCCACCATTGGCGGTGTTGGTCCTACCTCGCGTCAATGGGGAGCTACCATCGACCACGTCGTATCCGCCACCGTCGTCCTCGCCGACGGCAGCATCGTTACCGTCTCCGAGACAGAAAACTCTGACCTCTATTGGGCCCTCAAGGGCGCTGGCTTTAGTTTCTTCGTCGTCACCGAATTCGTCTTCAAAACTGAAGCTGCCCCCGCTGGCGGTGTTTCGTATACCTATGCCTTTGAAGGCCTCAATGCTACCGCGCAGGCACAAGTTTTCAAAGATTTCCAAACGTTCATTTCCAACTCGAGTTTGTCGTGGGAGCTTTATATTATGATGGTCGGTCTTCCCTCGGTTCTTGAAGTCACCGGCGCTTTCTTCGGCTCGTTGGATGACTTCAATGCGCTGGGCTTGGAGGAAGCTTTCAGCATTACCCCCATTGCCAATGTCACAGTCATCCCGAACTGGTTGGACATGGTTGCAATCTGGGCGACCGAGTCCGAGACCGCCGAAGAGCCAGCCTATTTCTACGCGAAATCCCTAGACGTCAACCCCGACGCTCTTCTTTCCGACGACACCATCGAATCCATGTTTGAATACCTTACTACCACGCCCGACGATGCGCTAACTTACGAACTTGAAGTTCAATTGGTCGGTGGAGCCATGTCTGAAGTTTCACAAACCGCCACCGCTTTCCCTCACCGTGATGTTTTGTACTGGATCTTCGCCTATGCTGCTACCAATGGCACCGTGTCAGAGACAACGATTGACTTCCTTGATGGCTTCAATAATGTCATATATGATGCGTTCCCCAACGAGACGTTCTATGCCTATGCGGGCTATGTTGATCCCTTGCTGGATAACGGACCTGAATTGTACTGGTCTGTCAACCTGCCTCGTTTGGAGGAAATCAAGAAGGAATGGGACCCCAAGGATGTTTTCCATAATCCTCAGACTGTTCCTGTCGGAAATGAAACTGCCGAATGCAACTGATGTAGCAATTAAGGCTCTGCATTCGGTTTCTGCTCTAGCGCAACTCAAGACATTTGTTTGAGCGTTAATCTAACATTGTTACTGCTTCATTGGCTTTCTTTGATATGTTCAGAAGTTCCGTATATTTGATATGCTCTGCATAGACATTTATTGCAACTTTACTGTATATATAAAATGACATTCAATTCTGAATATTTACCTGTCTTTATTTGGCATTATTTTATTATTATTTATTGACGTTTAGAGTGCATCCCCTGCCTAGTGGCTACCACACACTACGCACCCAGCTATAGTACACCTAGCATCTCCTATAAGTCCCTGAATCTTGGGGGTAGGGTGCCCGAATCAATCCCAATCCATGGAGATTCCTAGCCCTATGACAGCAACCTTAGAGGCCAACCATTCGCCCGGTAACTACCGCATAAAAGCTTACTGTACAATATGTAAACTATGACATCTTTCTAGAATAATCCTAGCTTCGGCTCAGCTTACCTCAAGGCTCGGAGAAATTAAATGCATCACCTTGGTCCACTCGGTGAAAACGGGTCCCTGGCCTCGTGGCACCTTGAGCCGACATAATACGATCGGTCCTCGTGAAGAATGTTAAACTCCGATCTCCCTCAAAAGCTTGTGCTGACCTAGCTGCATTAGTGTTGGTTTGGCCCTGAATAAGCCAGCTGAGTCTTGACAGAGCTAGCTCCCATTGGAGTCCGGATACATCCCTGAGGCGTTTGAAGGTGTATCCATCTAGCTTTTCGTATAGAGCGGGTCATACGTAGAGAACCGTCGACCTCGTTGAACTCTCCTCCGTACAGCCTACTTCGTCTCGGAGTAGAGTAAGCATGATAAAGCAGCTACCGTTTACTCAGAGTACGTTTAAGCGGTACCCACTACATCCTTCACCAACGCCTGCCACGTTAGACCGCGAACAGCTAGCATTCGCATAGAAAGACACTAGAATATTCTGCTACATCCACATGGCAGTGACCGGAGTGCTAGAAACTCCGCAAAGCAAAGAGCATCAAGTAGGGTGCCGCCTTCCCGTTATGGGTTAGAGTCCTCGGCCCCAATCCTCCCTTGGCCCTAATTTCCTAAACGGGAAAGAGATGCCAACAAAAAGCTCTACCAAGGACGGACTGACGAAATGTTGTTCATGCTACACATTTCCCTTTTGGTACAGATGACTCAGTGTACGGGGGGCGCCATACGCAATGATGGAGCTAAGCTTTCATAAGACGGCAAGCTATATACGTACCATCACAATAATGGGGTTGCTAATGGGGTCACTTTTCTATAGTGACCCTAAAGCTGAGCGGAGTCAAATGGAGAAATACGACCAAAGGAGTTTGTCAAGAACAGCTCCGCCACTGGCTTGCTGAAGGAATGGATGAGCAACAGCTCGTCGCAGCTAGTGTCAGCACGTATCGAATAGACGTAACTGTTGGGTTGAGTGAAAGTAAAGAGCTTAAATATTCGGTGTTCTCCTCAAGACTACGCTTAGACGGGATTATTGTGACATTCTCAAGATTATTTTCACATTTCTCAGGATGCGCACAACATTACTCCTCAGCGGCATTGCGCTGGTGTCAGATTTTGGAGTGCGAGCAAACGCAACTACCCCTGATGCCGAAGTCTGTGTTGACCCGACTGGATTCGCATCATGCCTGAACACTGCCAATACAACCGCCGTGAAATGTGCTAGTCGAGCCAATGCGAGCGTTACCGAGTGTGAAGTTCAGGGCCTCGTTGATGAGATGCTATGCTACTACGGCAGCTGCTGGAACAAGGTTGGCCCACGGTCCTAAGAATGAATATAAAAGGGTTCTAATGTCAGATAGGTGTACACATGCGCGTACCAATACATCACTGCCGAGTACCTCCTCGCCATCGATCGTGACGACATCCAGAGCGCGCCTTTCTTCCCTGCCCCAGCTGACGCACCTGATAGCTGTTCGTGCAATTTGGGCAACTCCCTGATTAACGCTACCAAGAACCATGACACATTGTATACTTGCTGGGGCATGTCCAACCAGACACTATCGCATGAGTGCCAGTGCTGCGTTTATAGTGCCGCTGTCAGCGCGTATGCTATTCCATTCCAAAAAATGTATACTTTCAGCGGAATGCACCTGACGAACCAATGCTTTTATATAGGTCGTACGGTATCTGCCCCGGCACCGAGAAAGACATCCTCGGTGTCCCTACCTTAATCGAAGAAGGTCAAGCCAACATCGCCGCCAACGGCTCATGCGATGCCCTCACATATGATGTGTGCTATGGAGACTTTGGCATTGGGACTGCCGACAACGGTACTTATGTCGATGTCAACAATCTCCCTGGCAATCAAACCAAAGCACTCAGCAACACGCCCGGGGCATCCTCCTTGACGAGTCCTCCCGGCGGTGAAACGATGACCGTAACCTTCTTGAATCAAACTTATACCATAACAGCGGCAGCGTATAATGCAACTAATGTGGCTGCTACGGCTACGAACAAGGATGTTTCTCCGACGAGAGCGAGTACCGCGTCTGCGACAGCAACGACTAGTAGTGCTGGCATGGCAATTCAGGTTGAGGGGAGTTTGGGGCTGTTTTCTGTTTCTATGATATCCGCACTTATGCTCCTTTGATATTACAGAGCTATGTTTGTGTGACGGTGTTTCAATGGCTTCTACCTCATATCTTCCTTGCATCTGTATTCAGGAGTTGGTTTAAAGTGGTACCTAGATAGGTACCGTCTGCATTGATTTCTGGGTTGTAACTCGCTTCATTCCGCATTGATAGAGCCTAGGACGTATTCATGAAGACATTATACGTATATGAACAAGTTTCGTCAATCTTCAAATCAGGCCGGCGAGCGGTGTCAAAAACCTACTTGCCAAATTTGGCTAGTTGCAATACGGAGGCTAGTAATTCTCACTTTCAATCGTCTAATGACAAGGTGTCGTTCCGTATGGCGCTTACCCAAAGCGTCATGGCGCGTATTCTGTTACCCCGCTTTCCTAGCCAGCCAAACGTCAAACACCCATAAACAACAGCTGTGGAATTTATATCCTGCCCTTTACAACTTGCAGAGACAACAGATTAACATGCAGGCCATTATTGGAATAGCGGATCATCAAACAGAACGCAATGTGCCGCTATCCATAGTCTGGCGTGACCAGGCAAATCCTCTAGTCTACGAACAAGCTCGACTAAACCGAGTCTTCAATCACCACCGTCCAAAAAGATATCCCCGTGCAATCGTCTTTCCAAAAACACAATGCGACATTGCCACGTCAGTTAAATTGGCCATTGACCAAAAATGCACCATCTCCGTGCGCGCCGGTGGACACAGCTGGCCCGTCTGGAGTGTACGCGATGACTCTATTGTTGTTGATCTTGGCGAGTATTCAGAACTCAGCCTCGACGAAGAAACCGGCGTTGTTTCTGCGTCACCAAGTACGACTAGCAAAGAGCTCAGTGACTACCTACTCTCTAGAGGACGCATGTTTCCAGTCGGACATTGCCCCGATGTTGGCATCGGAGGGTTTCTGTTGTGTGGTGGAATGGGTTGGAATTCCAATGTTTGTTGCTCCTAGACTACACTATGTGCAAGCCGAAACTGATTTGACAAAAATACCGAAGAATTGGGGCTGGGCATGCCAACACATTGTTGCTGTTGGTGTTGTGACAGCAAGTGGTGAAATGATCCAGGCAAACACCGAAGAGAACAGTGATCTATTATGGGCTGCACGAGGCGGTGGTCCAGGATTTCCGGGAATTGTTACCCGATTTTATCTCCAAACCAAACCGGCACCGAGAGTAATGCGTTCGTCTTTATATGTTTATAAAATGAGTCATTACAAGACTGCGTTTAGTTGGATGTTAAAGGTAAACGATCCTAGTCTGATGAAATACATGTGCTCATAATCAAATTAGATACCATCTGGTGTCGATGACGGGTTAGAAATTGCTGCTATCGGCAGCTATCCTCCCGGCTACAATGAGCCATGCATTACAATTGCTCTTCTCGCAGTTGGAGATACCGCAGAAACAGTCCAGGAAGTATTGCAGCGAGCAGATAATTCACACCCAGACGGTGCAGTACTGCGCGTATTCTGCGAAGAAACCAGCTGGAGTCAACAGTTTCAGCATAAAACCGCAGCCTACCCTCAAAAACACAGATATTGCGCCGATAATGCCTTCCTAGACAACGACGCAGATGTTGCGACTATTTTGGAGCGTTCATTCTCAACTATACCCACAAAACAATCATTAACTCTCTATAATTCGATGATCCCAACAAGTCGCCGCGCGTTACCCCCAATGGCGTTGAGTGTGCACTCGGATCATTACTTTGCTATCTACAGTATCTGGAAAGACGAACAAGACGCTTCTCAAAATCAAGCCTGGCTCTCTGATATCATGAATGTCGTTGGCCGACACTCAGTGGGAGCGTATACTGGAGAATTCGATTTTCAGACTCGGCAATCACGATTTTGGGGCGATGAAGAGAAGAGGCAGCTGAGGAGTGTTAGACGGAAGTGGGATCCAGATGGGTTGTTCTGTGGCTACTTGGGGTTGGAAGATGATATGTGACTGTCAAATATCAAAAGGTCCTACTCCGGTATATGATGGGGAGACAGTGATGAAAAAACTGTAATTTAATAGATGATTTGGAGCAGCCAAGCAAACATAGAGAATTAAAGTTGCGGACAGCAGCGTTGGGGCCCTTCCCTATTCACCGTTCTGTCTATAAGCAGTTCTTAAATCTTTGGAGTCCCTGTTGATAGAAATATTCAATGTTGAAACTACTTTCTCGATATCTATCACAAGAGGCCTCGAAACAATTTTCTTTATTCTAGTCTGGACGTTATATTTTGCTCTAGATGCTTTCTGCAGGGGTTGTACAGATTTGCTCGCGAACTATAGCTTCACAGGTACCAGTAGGATCGCGCGAAAGTCAAAACCAGCACCACAGACTGCTCAATTCACCATCGCACACGGATAATATCACACTGCTCACGAATGCACAATGGTGATAGAATACACATCCACTTTACTAGCGGTGGTGGTGCCCTGGTTGTAATTGCCCACTTTGAAATAACTGTCCGGGTATCCCAGCTGGCTAGTAGCGTATGTTGTTGTAGTCTCGCCATTCAACGTAAGCGACAAGACATCATCAGAATAGCTAAGCTCGTAGGTAAACTCCGTTCCCTCTGGGATAGTAACACCCGGAACGGCAGTCAGTTTCTCGTCGCCGCCAGAGGTTGACTGCTCAACTCCCATGGTGATTGTCCCATCCTGCGCATAGTACAATTCAGCAACGGGCTTGTCGCAAGCAGGGCAAAACACCTGTCCAATGACAGTGCCGTACTCGCTGTCGTCTGCGGCGGCGACGACTAGGGTTACGGTCATGGTATTTGTGCCGCTTGGGGACCACTCGTCGGGGCTGTCCTCGCGGAGCTCGGTGCGGCAATGCTGGCTGCCGGGTGTCATGGCGCAGTCGGTGTCGCTGGGGGGTGCGTTCATGACGAGATGGTTGCTGGTGTCGTTCCAGTAGAACCATTCAGAATTCTGGAAGCCGTCACAGCCGGCGAGCTCGGAGCCGGAGATGTAGGTGACGCTGCCGTCGGTGTTGTAGGGGAGCTGGAGCTGGAAGTCCTCGAGGATGGGCAGGTAGTAGCCAGGCGCGCAGGTTGCCCATGATGCCACGGCATGGCTTGCCAGCCAAGCAAGGGCGTACTGTTTGAAGGACATTTTGAGTAAGAAAGTTTGTGTAAGGAGGAAGTAAATGCAATTCGAGTGAAGCTTAGATAGCTGCTTGCTGTTAGATCGCGATGAACCTCAGCTTCGGGTGATCATCTGCCTGTATTTATATGCGCAAAATGAACATTTGTTTTTTGAAACATTATACCTATAATATAAATTTGAATATTAACAGGACAAGCTGATGCCCTGATAATTTCCTTTTCTAGTTAGCTAGAAACGCCAGAGTGACATCTGAACACGAGACATGCGTTAGTTAGGGCCGAAAACCAGAGGGCAATTTCCTATTTCGGAAATTCGTAGTTTATGTCAACGACAAAGTAACAAGATGAATCAGCCGGCATTCAGTGGCTTGAAGGAGTGATGCGAACACCCTCTGTTATCAGATCCGTTATTGGCTTAATTCCAAGGTTGTATTCCTAGAATTGTCTCGGGCTGAGTGATTGATTATATAAAAAGTGCATAGGTAGGTAACATCGTGCCTGGCTGATGTTCTTGATGAGGAGCCCAATATTTCGCGCCTCGATTTTTTCAACGTGGCTAATAATTATCTACAGTATTTTGTAGTTTCTTGCTTCCAGGGGAAACTTTTCATGAAAATTCGGGCTCCATAATTCGCCGCCTCCTGTTGAGGCGCCGGTTATGAGCCTCGCGATGTAACTCTAGCAACGCCCAGCCTATCAACTCGCTACCTAAACGGTCACATCTGAGACTAAGAGATTAGAGTTACAGGGGTTGAAACATTAATTGTTTATTTTAATGGACATTATTACTTCCTAGCCCTATCATGTTTAAGTTTTACGTGAAAAGCTTCTTCCCTTCAGCTGCCACTAGATCCATTTATAAGCGTACCTAATCTGGGGTAGTTTAATCTGATTCAGCTAGCCAGCCAGCCAGCCAGCAACTGTGGAGTTGCTGATTTGGGCGTAGGTACTCTCACACTCTCTGCATGTTGTCATCAGCCCCGAGCCAACGTCGCAGCAGAGAACTGGCCACCAGTTGTGTGCACGAGCGGAAAAACAAGCGAGGAAAAAAAAGATGCCTCTCAACCCGGATTGTTGCGAAATATTCCAAATTTCAACCCCCAACCTCCCCTGATAACAGAATATATATATCTGCCGGAAATCGTAAACGTTCGAGGTCATCGGTTCGGCTCAGTGTTTTGTGATGATGATTTGCATGCCTGGGACGAACCAATCGATGCCGGGGAACTCGTCGAGGTCTTTCTCGTAGATGTTGTGAGTGACTCCATGGAAGATGAGGCATCGACACCGATTAGTCTCTTGGTCGAGCACTGCAAGGAAGTTGTCTTTGTCCTTGTACGCATATTGGGGGGTATTGGCGCCAAGACCAAAATCTTTTGCTAGTACAGAAGCTTCGATGGGTGTGAATGTTGAGGACATGATGGAAGCGTAGGTGATATGAAGGTGTGCTATCTACGATATTTGTTGAAGAGAAAATAATATTTACATTTGCATTTCGACGCATGATGACGTTGGGCCTTGAAGTTACTATACATAAAGTTTGCGCAGTGACCGGAGTTTGATCCCGAGTAACTATCACCACTTGCATGGAAAAATATAGAAGAAAAAGAAGAAAAAGAGGACGAGAAAAAAGAAAAGAAGAGAAAAAAAACTGTTTCCATTATCACACATCTTGCTCCATTGTATTATAGCCTTTAGAAGAGTAGACTCAAATCTCCTTCACAAACTCACAACACTTCCTTTCCACTCACCAGGTAATCAAACCCATCCATCAACAGTTGCACATTATGATCACTCAGCTTGTCATCGTTTAGCGCCCAGGCGACTTCAAAAAGATCAAATGTCACCTCCTCATCATCATCCTCATCTTCACTAGAATTATCATCCTCGTTTATCAGCCCGTTTCGTACAACATTCTCAATCTCCTTGAGGATCTTCTCGAGAACGCCATAGACAAAATCGGGATGTGTCGCCGCGGCAAACAGGTTCTGACAAATAAGCGAGTTGCGTGTCAAGTAAAAACCCGTGAGTCGTCGAGATGGCGAGTAATCGGACTCCATGCATTCAGCATAAATGCGCCTATAACGCTGCAGCGTCTCTGGAGAATCCTCATTTGGAGCTTCGACGGCGTTTTCCATATCTTCAGTCCAGCCATACACGAATGGATTCCAGTCGATGGTGAGCCAAGTAGGATATGCCTCGTTGCCGATGCTGCGAGGAACAAGACCAACGCCTTCCCAGTCAATTATCCCCCTCAGTGAACCGTCTTCCGCCACGATGATGTTGTTCATATCGAGGTCGGGATGCGCAAGAACAAACGGCGGGTATCGATAGGCTGGTTCGCGCGGCTCGGGGATCCAGCGCAGGAACATCCGAAGGAGTATGGTTAACCCTTTATCGAAATCGATATCACCTTCTGATGATTCCGGCTCTTCTTCTAGGTCTAGGAGGGCTGTATAGAACTTTTTGCGGTCTGAGAATGGCCCCACCTCCGTGTATATTGGTGATTCATCTTCGTCTGTCTCATCGTTTTGGCGTTCTTTGCGTTCCAGCATGGCGGCATGATCATTGACTCGCATGGATCCGATAACGCTGTCTTCAAGGTTCTGGGAATATATCTCTGCCCCGCCCTGTGTGGATGTAACCCGGCCTAGTTGGACCATGGCATCTGCCAGTTGTTCTAGACACCTGGTCCGTCGCGCATGGACAACTTCGGATGGTTGTGTCTTGTCGAACCACACGCTGTACAGGGGCACTCCCTCGATGTATTCCATGAGAATATACGGAAAACCAAGGTCAAGATTAGGGCAACTATCAGCAAACGCAAAGACTTTGGGTATCGGAATCGTAGTATTATCTTTGATGGTAGTCATCGTCATCGCCTCGGAGCGTAGGGCTCGAGAATCCATCTCTGTCCATTCGTTCCTCTTTCCATTCGTGGGGATCTTGAATATCCAGCGAGTCCCGTCGTTGAAATCGACTACGTAAAGAGTGTTGGAAGCACCAAATATTGGTTCCTCGACGTACACGTGTTGGGGACGGTTCCAGTTTGGTTCGTAAGATTTGCGAACCTTGACTGCAAAGGCAGCGAGATGTTTAGGGACTTGGTCGTTCAGCATGCCGGTTAGTAACGGAGGTTCGTTCATGATGGTAGTACGTAACTCTTCCTCAACAACTGCTAATTCCTCTAGCAGACGATGCAGTTTCTCCTAGTGCTCACGATCCTCTTCTGAGGTGGATGTCATGAGTGTGGAATCCTGGAAATGTAACAAGTTGAATCGAGACTTGAAAATTCGAATATTCGCAACGGAGGCTATCTGAGCTGTAAAGGTTGGGATGCGACGTTGCCCAACGACGGACCGAGAACCTATATACACCCGTGGATACTTTGGTGTGCATAATTCGCCGGTCATGCCCGACCCAAAAAAAAAAACAACAACAACAACAAACCAGCCGTCTCGCGTCAAACGCTCTGTCTTTGTCGTTTGTTTGTTACCCGATTTTTATAAATGTACAAGGGCCTTGAAGCGTTGATTGTTATGTGTCGAGGATATGAATGCCAGCACTACAAAGAAGACCATTTGCGATTCCTATATATTCTATATTCATGTTGAGAACAAAAGGGATTGTTCAATGCTGGCCATTTCCGTTTCAAATCGGGGTTTTGTTCATTCTTCACGGAAATACCATACAGCTGGTCATAATTTAAATTGAGAATCCGTTAAAAGTAACGAATGTTACCGGCTATTTCCCCCTCCAGCAACCTTCTCTATCATCCCAAGATCCCCCGATTCCTCACACAAACGCCTGAAAACAGCATCCGTACCGCGCCGAGCAAGCAGCTCCCCAACAGAACCCTGCTCAACGACACGGCCAGCATCGAGGACGACCACCTTGTCATAGTCAGCAATAGTGCGGAGTCTATGGGCGATGGTCAAGATTGTTGTTCCTTCGGCAATACTCATTCGTATTGTTTCCTGAATTGCGGCATCTGCGGTATAGTCAATAGACGCAGTGGCTTCGTCGAGTACCAGAATGCGCGTTTTCCGTAACAGGCCTCGTACGATGCAGAGGAGCTGACGCTGGCCACGAGATAGTGTTTTTGCTGGTTGATCCAAGTCGGTGAAGAATCCTATATTCCCTGTTTTTTTATCGTCTGCATACTCTAGACCGGCAAGCTCATCATAATGGCCAAACAGCCGTAACCGCCGCAGCAAAGCCAACATTTCATAATCGCTGTACGCCTGCAGAGGGTCTAAATTGTCTCTTATCGTGCCGTCAAACAACTGCGGATCTTGCGGCACCAGCGTAATGGCCTGTCGTAATCGATCCAACGGCACAGACCGAATATCAACTCCATCAATCTCGATACTCCCGCCTTCAGCTTCCAGTACGCGGATCAACGCCAGTGCGAGAGTGCTTTTGCCTGCCCCGGTACGTCCAACTACCGCGACTCGTTCGCCTGGCCGCACCTCAAACGTTATGCCGCCCAGAACGACATCTAGCTCCGGAGCGTAACGCGTTGAATATTCCTGAAAACGTACTCTGCCATCCGTCGGCCAGTCTTCAGGCAAGTCATAGACAGCCTTGGCCGATGCTTCTTCCTGGTCGATGCCAACATACTCGATTATCCGCTCCACCGAGTTGAGATTCCGCTGCACGATGGAGTACACTTGCACAAACCACATGACGTTTTCGGTAAAGGTCGATGCGAAAGTGAGCACCAAACCGGCACTACCAGCGTTGATAGACCTCCCCTTTATCAACACGAAACCGGCAGTAAAAAACGACACCAGAGAGCTGAGGATTTCTATGCGGAATGTCAACCAAGCCTGCGTTGCCCACTGGAGTAAATACGCCTGGTTGATATTGTCCACAAGCACGTTATTCTGCATGCTAGCAAATTCAGTTTTCGCATATGCGCGGAGACTAACGCAGCCGGCGAGACTCTCTGAGAGTTGCTGATATAGCGGTGACCGCTGCACAGACTCAATGCGATTCAAATCCCGTGCTGCATTGATATACACTATGGTCACGAAATAATACGCGACGCAGATAAAGACGGCAGCAAGCAAGAAACCAGGCAAAATAAACGAGATGGAACCGACTGTCAAAATCATGGATGTGGTGAGCTGTAAACCACTAATAGAAAAGCCGGGGAGTGATTGGTCCATCACTTCAATATCTTTGGTTAGACGATTTGTGATTTGGCCGATTGGCGTTCTGTCCAGCCATAAAGATTTAGCGCGAAGAACTGATTCCAGTAGTTTTGGGTATATGCTGGATGATGCTCGGAGAGTTCCGTAGAGCGTTATGAGATCGCGGATGAACGTGATGAGGACGTAGGATAGGCAGATGGCCACGTAAGCGGCCATGTAATACCATGAGTTCGGTGGTCCTGTTTGTCGATTATCATCCTGAAGTGACCATTGTTTGATCCACAGGTTCGTGGCTAGTGCAGCAATCTGTTGCACACCAAACATGAATAATACCATGACCCAGTATCGTCGCGGGCCAATCGTGGCCAGATATGTTCGTATGACAGACCAGCTAACCTTGCCCTCGGCTTTGGTTTCGGTATGACTTGACTGAGACTCTACATTTGTTGACTTTCCATCTATTTCTGTGTCGTCGTAGAGGCTGTCGGATTCCGAGGGGGTAGCGCCAACGGTTTCACGACTTTGGTCACCCTTTGTATATGGCAAGGAATCCAGTTTGCCTCCTTTCGTCCTCAATTCATCACTCGTTCCATGCTCTATCACCCGACCCTCATGTAGAAGGACAATGTAATCGGAATGTGGCACGACCAACTGTGTGGAATGGGTAGCAAGTACGCATGTCCGACCAGCCATCAGAGGGCCCTTGATAGCCTGAAAGAAGATGTGGTTTGCTGTGCGAGAATCCACCGCGCTTAGACAGTCATCCAACAGAACATACTTGCACGGGCTGTACAGCACCCGAGCTAAGGCAACACGCTGTTTCTGGCCACCAGACAGCCGACTGCCGCCTTCTCCCGCCATGGAGAGATCGCCTTGATCCAAGCCTTTGATATCTGAGTGTAATGCTGTAGCTTGTATCACCTTCTCATATTTGCGAGCGTCAAAAGAGAAGTCCATGATGATATTTGACCGTATGCTGCGGTTCATAATCCAAGGCTCCTGTGGACAGTACGCAGTGGTATTGTTAAGAGAACCAAGTGATGTGTGTTCAGCGTTCTTGTCATGAGGGAGGTGGACACGACCCTCAATCAAATCCATCTCCCCGAGAAGACTGAGCAGCAGGGATGACTTTCCGGAGCCACTAGGGCCCAAGATGACATTCAATGCGTTCGTTCGAAATGAAATGTGGAGGTTTTCAAGCAGAAAATGCTGACCTTGGTTTACTATTTCAGCGAGTGGGATATTTTCTTCTGTGAATCTTTCATCATTGGGAGGGGATCCGCGTTCAGACACTGTAGCTGCGGGCCACGCTAGAGTGGCATTCTCGAATCCGACACTTTCTGAAAAAAAATGCTGTAATTGCTCATATTTCCATGTTTCGCGCTCTTGCAAGAATCTTTCAATACGGGTAAGAGACACGTATGCTTTCATGATGAAGGAGATGGAACTAGCCATCCGATCCAAGGGGATGCGTATGATGCCAAAAACTGCCAGAGCTGGGAAAGCGGTTGACGTGTCTAGCGATTTCCCAAAGACTATGGTGTATAAGAAGAGAGTAATCATTGTCACGATAACCGGCAACGCGTGAAACGTGGTCATATTAATAGACCACCAGATACATCGCGAGCGGATTTCAGCTATTTCGATTTGACGTTTTGCTAACACCCGTCCCATAAACGGCTTGATCCAAGATGAGTATTTGATCGTTCTAAGATTTGTTAAAACATCGTTTGTAACATGGATTCTAGCGTCACTAGCAGTCAACACGCGCGCCTGCACGGCCATAACGCGGCGAGCTATCAGGAAATTTAGAGGAAGCAATGCAACCATCGCAATCACCCCTAATATTCCGCTAATTCCCAGAAGTTTGTACAGAAGCCACGTTCCGATGCTGGTCTGCACTGGGAACGTAACCCAAACGAAATGGAGAGTTGCACTCATGCCGCTTACGCTCTCAGCATCAACAGACATGAGATTAAAAATAGCTCCGTCGGTAGCCGTCTGGTTTGGGCCGTCTCCGGCATGGGACGGTACTCCTTTCCGTAGTACCTTGGTGTATATATCATTCACCAACGCGGAGCGTACTTTGGCGGACGTCCGACGACCCTTCCACTCGCATTGGCAGTCCGAAGTGCCAACAAGCACACCAGCAATGAGAAAGCCGCCCACAAATAGCCATCCCGTTTTCGTTTCCTCCTCGTCGGACTCCAGATACTTGAGAAAGAAGCGTATGAGTGCCGGGGAAATATAAACAGCCACGCTATTGATCGCAGCCCATAGCCCTTGAAGAAACATGTCGTATCTAATGAACCGCCAGAGCCGAAGTAGCATAGGACTGGACGAATAGCCGGTTGTAAAACGGCGAAAGACGGCGTCTGACTGCTGATCGGGATTAAGAGGGTATAGGTCTGATACTTCGAGCGTTGTACGATATGCCTTCCATATTAACCCACTCAACCAGGAAAATGATAAACGAGATAGCAAGCTTGCTGTCCCTTCTTTGGAAGGTTCGGAGCCAAGAACGTCGCCATTGCCGTTGGCGTCGCCCTGCAAGCTATCTTGGACCGGCGTTCGCCTGGAGTTCCAGTGAAGCAGACAGAGTGTCCCAAAAATGGCGAATCGACCAATCGTCAGAAGGAATATATTTTCACTTGCATCCGTGACAACCTGGGTATGGAGGGTAGTCGCCCACAGGAACCATTGCGTGGTATATAGAATTAAAGAGTGGGACCGTAGTGTGAGCCCGAACTTGATACTTGCAATCCGCCTTAGCAGGACGAGAAGAGAAAGATAGATAGGTGAGATAGAGGCGAGAAGCAGTGAAGAAGCGTTGTTATCAGATTGGTAACCGCCGATGATGACTGGTAAAACGGAAAGCGAGAGATCTGCCAGAAGACCACAGAGCTCCAAACGACTGACCAATGGTGAGAGAGTGGTGATATATTGTCGAGATAAAGAGGTATTTCCAGGATAGAGTAAGCGGGTGAATAATATGACGGCCGATATCAGACATGCCGTCGGGCGGAGAATCTCTCCTGCGCAGTCGGACACATGGCCGTCCGTCCAAAAGGGACATTGAGCAGCCATGGGAAGAAAACAATGCACGAAGCTGGGGTTGATTGACGGCAGAAGAAGTACAGCAGCAACGATTTTGTCTCCGGCAGGCAGCCGGATAAAGTCCGAGGCCTAGGTCGCAACTTTTCCGAGTTGCAGCTGCCTAGAACAAAGGAGCTTTTGCGCTGCCTAGTAGCTCATAATCTGCAGTTAATTGGAATATGTAATACCTCGCCAATCATGTTTAGAAGTTCTACTTGAAGTAGGGATAGACCACTGTAAGTGGAAGTACTCGTTGCGTATAGTAGTCGTGCAATGAGCAATTGCCCCATTCCATTGCGTGACACTGTGCGCTGTTGTAGTTCCAGGAATAACAACGACTACGTATCTAGTGCGGCAAATTGCCTAGTTACATGTATGCATGTACTAAAAAGATAGTACCAATCTCTATGCCAATCTTTATATTCACTGGTGATTAATTACTTGTACCCTAGGAGTTACCCGTAACGTTACATGATACCGTCACGGTAACATAACATAGAGACGGCCCCAGGTGTTATCCACCACGCCACTGGAGGAAAAAAAGAAAATTGCCCACTACTGGAATCGAACCAGTGATTTCATCATGTCAATTGACATTTACTAGTGATGCGCTTTACCACTAAGCCAAGCGGGCTTCTTGTTCGATACCAAGTTTTATGCTACTTATTCACTCGCCATTAATCTAATCTAGGATAAGTTACCGGTCACTGTAACGTTACATGATGCCGTTTTGTATTCGCGGTAACATAACATAATACGAGCTGTATTTTACGGTAAATAATTACACAAACAAAAAACTACAACCAACCCGTACGAAGGCAGAAACATACGAAGTCCACATCTCTTATAATTAACCAATGGTAAAATGAAGAGGTTAGAAATATGTTGGTTGGTTTTTGTGCTCTTTCCCGTTCACCTGCAGCTCCTGTACTGAGTGATGTGGCTGATACCTTGGTAGTATTGCTTTGATCGACGTCTCACCTGGATCGTTCCATTTCCTCTACCTCGACAGATATGACGACGCGGCGTCTTGGCCTCCAAACATCAGAATGTGGCAAAATAGGTGTCTGACTCGGTACTTCTTTCATTAAAGTTCAAATTCAAATGATGTAAGCATATGCTACAGCTGGTCCCAGTATTGGCTTCCGAGGCATCCACACTCTCTTAGGGTTAACTAAGGTCTCGGAAATAATGTGGAGGGACCAGGCAAGTCTTATTATATCCTCTTCAATACCTGCACACGTGCTCTGCCTATGGATATCTGCCTGGAACGATTTATAGCATGGGAAGGTTACGATAGCATTGGAAGAAGTAAATTGATCAACGATATGATTCTGGGTTTAGTTACATTGATAGCTTCCAACATGAATCACCTTCCTTCCCAGTGCGTAGTCAGTGCTATTCACTGAGCAAACCCAAAACAAAACAATCAGTTGTCTAATAGACACCATCTTCATTGTGCCTCTGCTCCTCTCCCTCCTCCCTCCCGTCTTCGCTTTCCCGGAGTGCCTCTATAATCTCCTCGCAAAAAGTAGACAGCAAGTGCAATATCTCATCAGCTCCCTCCTCACCAATCTCTGCCGGATTGGCAAGTAACCATAATCGAAGCACGTTGTTTTCTGGATACACTAGCACAGTCGTCCAATGCGGCATTGCCACAAGCTCATACCAGGTAACTGACAAGTGGTCGTTTCCTAAGCGTAGTTCTGGTTCAAAGGCCATGTTCCGGAAATGCACTGCAGATGTATATCGACTGCCCGACGGCCAGGATGTGCACCTCGCCACCATGTCATCCCAGTCGAGACCCTCGTGGGCTGTGCGGTCATCAACCTGCCGTGCAGATGCTTCGACTAGATTGCGTAACTGCTGCTGTCTGCTGAGAATAGCCGTAGAACTTTTGGACGACCCTAGTTGAAGCCTGAATGGCAACATATTCACACAAGGTCCGATAACCGAGTCGAGCCCGGGCATAGAGCCGTTGCGACCGGTGGTAACATTTCCAAACACAACATCTTGAACATTCGCCAGCGTTTGAAGAACGAGTGCCCATGCGACGTTGACCACAACGGTTGGACGTGTGCGTCTATTGTCTCGTGAATCGTGGAAATACGGTAGGGCATATGAGCGTAGAGTTCGTACTTTCTCTCCACCGTGTTTGTATATCAGCGGAGATGTCAATTGTAAACTCCCATTCAGTACGCTCTGCCAGTACTGGTAGGAGGTTTTTGTTGTTAGTGCACGATGATACAATAGAGTCGACCAATCTGGTGTTTTCTCTATATTGCCATCATTAAACGCGGTGGCTATGGCTTGCAAAATTCGCACTGTACACCATCCATCGTTTTGCATATGTGACAAACGCAGAATGACCCGTCGTCGGTTACTCCCCGTGTTTGTGACCAGGGTTATCTTGGTGAAGATATCGCTGACCTGCGCTTGGCGGCAATCGGCAGGGCAGAACTTATTGGAGAAGGTAGTTATCTGCTCCGCTGTCTCAGCTACCTCTGTAACCAGCGGGGCATCGCGTAGAATAATTTGATAGTATTTTCGTTGATGGTACAAAAACCGAGCGCGTAGGCTCTGGAAAGTTTGCACCACAGTCCTGCAGGCCTCGACCAATTTTGACCATGAAGTCTGAGCACCGATGTCCAAGTAAGCATATTGAAGTCCGAGTGGCTCCTCTTGGTTGTGCATGTAATCAACCTGGAATCCATTTGCTGGGAGGACATCTTCGACCTGGCTCGGATCAATCTTCAATGTTGGTGCTATCTGTCTGCGTATGAAGGTCTCTATGTCCCCTGTATCTTTGACAAGACTATACGGCTGATAAGAAAGTATGATATCCGTGATGCTATCTAGCCGAGTCATCCTCTGAGCGAGCAATGCAAGTTTTGGATTTGCGAAAACATCACTCGACTTTAATACTAAACCACGCTCATGAGCCTTCGTAGTCAATCGCATGACTCCGAGAGAGTCACCACCCAATTGGAAAAAGTCATCATCGCGAGAAATAGATCCAGAGTCCATTCTCAGAATATCAGCCCACATAGATGCCAGAATCACCTCCTCCGTAGTTGATGGAGGCATCGGTATTGACTTCACAATATCTCTTCGAATCCAGATTAGTTGGTGTTTGAGGACTTGGGCCCCAATTTCTTTCAAGCGACGGCGATCTATTTTACTGGAACTTGTCTTTGGTATGGTTGGAAGAGGGATGAAAGCCTCTGGTTGAAAGTGGGCAGGAAGCTTGTCGTTCAGCCATGATTTGAGATTGGGAACATGTTTTTTCAGGGTTGTTTCAAGTGTATCACCTTGCTGTATGTTATAACGGTCTTCACCTGGTACGACAGCGACGCTGACAAAAACCACCAACATTTGCCTTTGCTGGTCTTTGGCTCCAAAGTTTATGTGCACAATTTCCACCACAACCTCCAATCCCCGCGGGACATGCGGAGATACAATATATTCGATTGCTTGTAAATCCACTCTCTGGCCACGTAATTTGATCTCGGATCCAATGCGGCCTATCAAAACAATGCTGCCGTCCTCTAGGTATCTTCCTTGATCACCGGTACGAAACAGGGTTCCCCGTCTGCCGGGGGTATCCTTTGTGCCAGACAAAAGCCACAGCAGGTTTTCAACAAGAGGATATTGGTATGGTCCAAGGTATCCAGCACCGATAAGCGGGCCTTCTATGAGTATTTCCCCAATGGCACCAAAAGATACAAGTTTGTCGGGATTGCCGATTTCTGTAAGCCACAGGTTGGCTCCGTGACCATAGCCTATGACTCCTAGTTGAGAGACGTCGGATATCTGCGGAGAGATGGTGCACAAAATGGTGCATTCAGTCGGTCCGTACGCGTTGACTAAACGGACCTGAGATCCCCATGTTTCAATGTCGCTCCTACTCATTGCCTCGCCGGTTAGAACAAGTGTCTTCAAGTCCGGTAAAAGTGCTGGATCAAGTGTTCGCGCGACTGATGGGACGAGTTGTGCCCAGTTGACACGGAAGTCACGGATAAACGAGCCGATGTCACCCTTGAGACTCTCATCGCTCGGGATGCAGAGGCAGCCGCCTTGAGTTATGGTGTAGAAGAAATTGCATACGCAGGCATCAAAGGAGTACGAAGAGCTGTCGAGAGATCTTGTGTTTTGGTTTATCTGGTACCCCTGAGCTCCGGCTTGATAATGGATGGCAGTGGCCAGGTTCTCGTGGGTAATACGGACACCTTTTGCGGCACCGGTGCTACCAGAAGTGAACACTGCATATGCGATATCATGTGGCATTGGCAACGGGAGATCAGGAGTATCTCCATTGTTTGTGTCTTCAAGTAGTGTCTCGTTGACTATTATAGCAGTGCGAGTCAGTCGGCCAGCGCGGTCTGCAGTTTCACCAGCGCACAATATGACATCGGCGTTCAACGGCTGCATGATTGCTCTTAGATAGCCCTCGGGGTGGTCTGCATCGAGTGGGACAAATGAACCCCCTGCATTCAAAACAGCGAGCATCGAAACATTGGCCCACATCGACTTGCGAAAGAGCAAGGGCACATAGCAACCACGGCCAATTCCGCATGAAATCAGATGATGGGCAAGACGTGATGATAATATATGTAGTCTGTGGTATGTAATTGTTCCATCCCACGCGTCTATTGCTAGCGCCTCGGGTTGTTGACGAGTAATGACTTCTATTGTTTGACAGACAAAACGGTCAGGTAAAACAGGCAATGGAAGATCCTTGTTCCGTATCCAAATATCAGCGAGATCTGTCTCGTTTGTGAAATCAAGAGAAGTAACAGTATCCCCAGCTACGGACCGCAAGATGTCCGACATCTGTCGTATCATGTACTCCCATTGATTGATTAGGCGATCGATTTGTGCTCTTGGTATGAGGTTTTCATCAAAGCTGGCACGAATGGTCATTTTGTCGTCAATTGGAAGAACTTCTATCATCAAGCCATACTGATTCAACACGGAGTGTTGGTTCGGAAAACCTTCGACCTCTGTCTCGTCAAGCTCTTCCATTATTGGGTTCTTCCTGTTCAAGCTATCGATTTCTCGACGGCCTCTGGGAGGTTGTATTACCAAGACAGTCTGGAAATTACATGCTGCCCGACATGCATTGTTGATAGAACGTATGGCCCGGATGCCGAGACCCTCATGTGGAATCCATGCAGTTGTCATGCCCTGTATCCTTGCAATATATTCTCGCACTTTCAATTTCGGATTAACGTCTACCAGAATAGGCACTGTCGTAACGGCCGGACCAATCAACCTATCTATGCCGTCAATGGGAGCGTTGCGTCCTGTTAAGATTGTTCCCAGTGATACTGTTTGACTTCCTGTGAGATGTGCTACAACAGCGGACCAACTTCCATATAACAAACCTGAAAGACCCCCAACAGTTCTCGAAGATTGTCCCAGGTCTGCGGCTATAGTTCTCTCCATATATGCTTCGGGTATCGGATCATAGTTATGATAGGGGAGTGGTGGGAATACGGTGCCATCCTCTGCACCTGCAAGTTGTTGGCACCAGAAGAAGATGGACTCTTCTTTTCTTTGTGTCCGTATATGCTTCACCAAAGGTCGTATGTCTAAAGGTGTGGTGTCCAATGTTGCTCCAGAATATGTTTTTAGGACCTCATCTTCGATGAGTGGAAGACTCCAACCGTCATATGTGGCATGATGAATTGTCCAGACTAGGTAGCACTCCTCGTGGGATCTCCGAATAAAGGACCACGTTGTGAGTCGTGTTGCCGGGCCCATGTCCAGATTTCGTCTGTGCTCAAGGAATGAGTTCATACTGTCATACTTGTCCCAAGAAATCGTACTTTGCTTTATCACCGCCTGGCAGAGACCATATTTCTGAAGGTCAACGAGGCGAGTACGAAGAATACGGTGCCGGTGTACCACGCTAGTCCAAGCTTTACGGAGCGCGTCTTCGTCGATATTATTGGGAACTCGATATAACCTCATGCTGACGAAGGCTTTCCCATATCTAATGGTAGCAGCCATCATGCTCTCTTGAAGAGGTGTACATGGATAGACATCCTCAATATCTTCGCGATCCTGGATATCGCACTGCACAGCAACCTCGGAGCGAATGGACGCAACATCGGCTGTGTCCCCAAGCAGCTCAAAAGGCCGAATGTCCAGACACCCGATCTTACAGGCCTTGTCTTTCTTTCCCAGACACATGGACATTTCAGAGAGTGTAGGTGTGGCGAATACATCTTCTACTCGTAGATCGAACCCCTTCCTGCGGGCAGCAGCGACCAGTCTCATGGCAGAGATGGAGTCGCCGTTGAGAGTGAAGAAATGGTCATCTGCTCCAATCCGTTCCATGGAAATTCCTAGAGCTATTGCCCATAATTCTTGCATGGCTTTTTCATTTGTAGTAGACGGCTTCCGAAGGGTCATTTGATGGTCTGTTCTGCCTCTATATGTGAGGTTCGCTTTTGCCGTGTCTGCTAGTTCAACGAGTCTTTTCCTGTCGACCTTGCCATTATTGGTGCGAGGGATAGTTGTAATAAAGTAATACACAGAAGGTACCATGTATTTCGGAAGAGTGGCCTCAAGCCTTTTGTGGGTTGTTCCTAGTTCATTCACAACTGCCTGCTTGGGCGCTGCGAATTGACATACGTCTTGTGCTTCCGCCTTCCTAGCAATGAGGAAAGCTGCTAGCTTTTGATTATCTCCCCGGCCTAAAATACAGCAGAGAACTGTGTCGACGTGACCGGTCAAAATCTTACTGATATGATACTGGACCTCTTCGAGCTCGATCCGCTGACCACGCAGTTTCACTTGTGAGTCTTTACGAGATACGAAATGAAGGTTTCCATTTTCGTCATATCGTGCTAGATCACCAGAGAGGAACAATTTTCCAGAGCTCATGTCTTCGCCTCCGTAACGAGATTGTCGCCATGGTAGATCCGACGACGATACATATGATGCATCGGTTAACTTTTCATTGTTGTAGTAGCCTTTTCCTACAATGGGGCCATCGATAAGAATTTCACCAACCGCACCAACGGGCATTAGTCGACGATGGTTGTGTGGGTCGACGAGCCATATCAAGCAGCCGCAGCCTTTTCCAATCCCAGCATGACCAGACTCACTTTCAGTCCCTGGGTTCATGGTTGCAACGGATGTACATTCCGAGGGTCCATAGCAGATAACAACGCGTGTCTGTGGAATCCAATCCGCAAACTCGCGTATGTTAACGGGTTCGCCAGACAGAATAAGCGTTTCAATGTTGGGAAGTTCGCTTGCATCAAGCAGACGGGCAACTGAAGCTGTGAGCTCAGTAAGAGTAGCAGATGATCTCATCAATGCTCCGGAAAGGTCATTATTCCTTTCCTCTTCGCTTGGCACGACCAGTGTGCCGCCGACTGTGAGTACTTTGAAGATCATATTCCAACTGACGTCGAAACTATATGAGGCAAACTCAAAGGCTCTTGTTTTTTCTGTGAATCCGGACTTGGCGGTTTGGTGTTCAACAGCTGAAGATAGCGCTCGATGCGTCTGCATGACGCCTTTGGGGGTCCCTGTCGTGCCAGAGGTGAAGAGAATGCAAGCAGTATCATCGAGCTTGGCTGTATCGCCACTTTCAAGACATTTGACTCCATTGGCAGCAGACTCGAGACATGATTCAATGAGAACCACATTTTCAGCAAGGTTTATCGCAAGGTGTCTCAGTGCCTTTGAGGTAAGAATTACTTTTGGCCTGACCTGATCGACAATTGCTTCGAGGCGATTGAGTGGCTGCGTTGCGTCGAGAGGCATGAACGACCCCCCAACTTTTAGAACAGCCAATGCCGCTACAGGAACATAACCAGATTTTGGCGAGAGAATAGGAATCACCGAGCCCCTTCCTAGTTCGTGGGTATGTAGCTGGATGGAGAGGTTATCTGACATTTTGTCTACTTGTGAGTAAGACAATTTGCAATCCCATGCATCAATAGCAGTTTTTTCAGGACGTTTATTTGCGCCCTCCAAAATTACATGATGAAGAAGACGGTGACTAGACAGCGGCAGGTGGGAGTTCCATCTGTATATATCTTCAAGGTCTTCTTTTCCTAGAACATCGATTTCCGAAACAACGGTCTTATCGTTGAATGATGCAATGACGTTCTCCAATCGGCCGGTGAGGCGCTCAACTTCGCGGTGGTCCAGCATAGCTGGGTCATAAATAACTTGCAAGTCGAGGCTGTTGTTTATCGTAGGGTAGACGAACAAAACTAGCGCAAATGAATGAAAAGCCTCGCCTCCGTTACTTGTGGCCTCATAGCTGGATGTTTTAATTGAATCGACGTGTTCGTAGTCCGATTGTGAGCTAGGCGTTATGACGATAAGTGTTTGAACTTTAGAAGCTGCCCGTGTGTCGTCGTTAATCAACTCAATATTTTTCATCCCAATGTGCTGATAGGGCGCCATATCAACTGTCTCCTTCTCAACGTTATGTAATAGTTCCTGTATTTGCTGACTTTCACGTTGTAGCTCTATTCGTATAGGTACCGGTGTGATTGTTGGGCCAACCATTTGTTCAATGCCCTTAACAGGAACATTCCGCCCCGCTAGTGTCGCAGCAAATACAACATCGTTGGATCCAGATATCTTTGAAACAATCAGTGCCCACGCAGCATGGATTCTTGCCTGCAAATTTCCTGCAAACCCAATATCCGCCTTGATGGTTGTGTTGAATGTTTGTGATGGCTGAACTTGGTAACTTGGGGATGGAAGTGGTGGATAAATGTTGGCAGCAGTGCAACCGGCCAGACGGGTTTGCCAGAATAGCTGTGCTTTTGCATGGTCTTGGGAAAGAGTGTAACGAACAAATAGGCTAAAGTCGGGGGGTCTATAAATTATCCGGTCTTGATATGCTCGCCGGAGCTGTTCGTCAATAATTAAGGTAGACCACTCGTCGTAAAGGGCATGGTGTATTGTCCATGCGATCTTTGTGTCATCAATGATAGCCAACTGTGCCAGGGGACTACCCAGGTCTCTGCTCTGCTTCGTGGATGCTTCAAGGTATGAATTCAAAGTGCGATATTTGCTCCACCTATGCCCCTTGATAACGACTTGAACAAGACCTAGACTCTCAATTTCAACAAATCGCGTACGCAAAATAGCATTGACCTCGAGGACTCGATCCCAGGCCTGCATGAGCTTTTCAACATTGACGCCTGCGGGAATTTCGTAAATAGAACGTTTGATGTAAGCCTGGGGTTGCTTTAGCGTTAAGGCAACGAGCTCTGTTTGGAGTGGTGTAGCGGGATATATATCTTCAACATCCGCCACAAGCACGCCACAGATGGCAGCGGCATTATTCACAATGTCATTTCCGGGATTAGGTAGCATGGAAAAAGGGTTTGGAGAATTAACCGAGGTCTGAACGGTGCTAATTGCGAGGGCCATCGAAGAAAGCTTCGGGTATCTTAGAATATTGGCGACAGTCAAGCCGAGGTCCTGTTTACGTGAAAGATTGGACAATTTCATTGCCGCGATTGAGTCACCTCCCACGTCAGCGAATTCAGTATCGGGGGCGAGCAGAATCTCTTTTTGACCAAGAGCTGTAGCCCAAAGTGCGCCTAGTAAAGCTTCAACCTCCGTAAGGGGTCCGTGAAGGTGTTCCACCCTGAGTTCGCTGTCTTGTACAGTGGATTGAATCAGAAGATCAGGTCCCAATGATCTCAACTTTAGGCGATCAATCTTGCCAGACGCATTCCTGGGAATATCTGGTAGAACCAGGAAGAATTCCGGTACCATGTAGGGTGGAAGTCTCTTGCTCAGGTACGCTCTGGCTGCCTGTTTATCCAGAGAGACATCTGTGGAAAGAGCACAAAATGCCACCAGCATGGGATGATGCGAAGAAGGATGTAGAATAACCTCGCACACCGACGTGACATGTGGTAGAGCGCCTTTAAGATGGTATTCAATCTCGCCATATTCGACTCGTTGGCCTCTTAATTTAACTTGGGTATCTGCACGCCCCAGGTATTGAATGGTACCATCGTGACGATACCTGACTAAATCTCCAGTCTTGTAAAGTCGACCTCTACGTCCAGGACGCTCCTTAAACCCACGTAGAAGGAACTGTGGGTCTTCTATGAACACCTTTTCGGTCTTGTGAGCCTGGTCATGGTAACCCAAAGTAACCAAAGGTCCCTCGTTGACCATTTCTCCTATCGCACCAATGGCCATAAGCTCTTCGTGGTTGGATGGATTAACAATCCAAGATCTAACACCAACACCCCGTCCAATGTTAGACGCGGACTCGGGGGTAAAAAGTCGTGTGAATAAACACAATGGCGTCGTTTCAGTTGGACCATAAGCTCCCCACAGATCTACCGAGTCCTTCCACATTGATACATCCAAAGGAGTCACGGCTTCCCCTCCTAAATACAGTCTCTTCACACTGGGAACACTTTTGGGGTCCAGAGTGCGAGCCACAGACGGAGTTAGGAACAGAGCTGTGCTTTTGAAGTTTGTGATACTCCCCGCAAGGTTTTCCGTGCGCTCTTCCTGGGACGGGATACACACACAGGCCCCGATAATAAATGTCAGATAGAAATGCCATATGTTTGCATCGAATGCGTGCGATGAGAAATCATAAACCCTATCTTCCCTGACAAAATCAAGTTCCCTTGTCTGAGCCACGGCAGCCGAGGCCAGATTTTTGTGTGATACCATGACACCTTTGGGAACGCCAGTGCTGCCTGACGTGAAGCAGACATACATCAAGCGGTCCGTGTTCCGTGGTGAATGCTCGATGACTGAATGTGCACGGAGCAAAGTCGCGTCTTCATAAGTATTCTGATCCATAACAAGGACATCAGGACCCAGCCTTTTTGCTAAACTGATTTGCGATGGGCTCGAAAGGACCCAGGATGCTCCCAGGGATTCAGTAATCCATTTCAGTCTACTCTCAGGATAAGAAACGTCCATGACCCAGAAGGCGGCTCCTGTCTTTATGACCGCCAACATCGCAGCGGGCACCAAAACAGACTTTTCAAAACAGAGAGGAACAAACGTGTTTAAGCCAATTCCTCTAGCAATGAGTTGTGAAGCTAGGTTGTCTGAGTATTGGTCGAGTTCTTTGTAAGTCATTTGACCGTCGTGCGCGATCACGGCCAACTCTTCTGGGTACTTTTGTGCATTTTGACCAATCAGTTCATGAATAAAGGCATCCACAGTAGTTGCTGGAGTTGCATTCCAGTACCATATTTGACTCAAATCCTGCTCACTGGCCATATCAATCTGTCTAACTAGCATGTCCGTGGGTGAATCACATATAGTCGAGAAAATAGAATGTAGTTGGTGAAGAATTACATCGACATATTCTTCAGGGATAGCTTGTTTCCGGAAAACAGCCTGCGTAACGAGACTTGTCCGTGTTAGGCTCAGATATATGAGGAGATAATTATTGTTGAAATTGCGGATATCGTCAATCGTGTCATCAACCTCAAATATCGAGTCACCATTAACCCTGTATTCTGTTTCCAGGAAAACAAGAAGGGTTTGGAAATTGCAAGCTGCACGAGTATCGTCGCTGATGCGAGAGATATTCTGAAGTCCGAGGTGTTCAAATTCTTGCATCCGAATGCCATCTTCTCGTACAGTGTCTAAGAGGCTCTTGACTGTTTTCTCCCGGTCGACATGGAGAAATATTGGGGCCGACGCAATTGTTGGACCAGGTATCTTTTCCATGTCTTTTATAGGAACATTGCGGCCGAGTCGTGTTTCACCAAAGACGACGCTTTCGCCGCCAGTATGACGGGCCATGAGAATAGCCCATGACGCGCGCAAAAGCACTGCTGGTGAATACCCTGGAGGGAGGCTCTGGGGCAAATCGAATTCTTTGCGTGTTAGACTGTTTACTGGGCTGACATTTAGAGACATGGGCGTTTTTGGAAAGAACGAAGCATTGGAAGCGCCAGATAGATAGTGTTCCCACCACTTGGTACTGGCATGCTCCTGCCGTTGAAGAAAGTCCACAAAAACATTGTAATTCGGACCCATTGTGCTCAGGCTTTGGGAATAATAGTATTCGGAGACTTGATGTAGGATAATGTCCATGGTCCAGGCGTCATAAATGGCATGGTGCATGGTCCATAACAGGATATAGGAAGGCGGGCTTGTCGATTGATCACCAACAATCCCAAAGCTAGAGAGCTCGTTTCCTAATCCCATGGGTATTTTTCCCACGTCACCAAGATAATGCTCTGTGTTCTCGTACCATTTCCATGACTTCTTCTGTTGACTGATAACTACTTGTAACAACTGAGCATCTTCGGACTGCATGAGTCTAGTTCGTAAGATGTTAGTGGCCTCAATAACGGCATTCCAGGCGTCCAACACACGGTCAACGTCCATATCGCCTCGAAGCCTGAGTAGAGTGTGCTGCACATAGGCAGAAGAGTTGCCCGCTGTCAATGCAAACACTGCCTCTTGGAAAGCTGTGCAGGGATATATGTCCACAACTGCATCTCGAGGCACGCTGCATACACTAGCTGCAGATGAAATCAATGTATCCCTTGCACTTGCCGGAACGAGTCCGAATGGCTGAATTGTATCAGGAGTGATCTCTGCTTCTACAACATCCGTAACCAAATTGGAAAGCTCGTCAAGTTGAGAGTGTCGGAAAATGTCTGCAACTGTCAATGACAATCCTTGATTTCCTGACTGCTTTACTAGACGCATTGCGGAAATGGAATCGCCACCCAACTGGAAAAAGTTACTTTGAGTTGTAATCCTTGTGATGTCGATTTTGAGAACACTCGACCATAGGCTTGCAATGGTAAGCTGTCGTTGACTAAACGCATTTGTTCCCATGTCAACTTTGGCCTCTGTCAATTGACGAATGTCATTCCACGAGATGTCAGAAGCAAGATCCTTCAAACTCTTACGATTCACTTTCCCTGTCGCTGTGAGGGGAATGTGGGATGTCTTCAGAAACAGACCAGGGATCATATAAACAGGAAGCGCGTTTTTAAGTGCCTGCAGTAGACCAGGCGGTGGAGGGACTGGCTCAACTGTCAGAGTCGCATCACTTTTACGATCTTCTGAATTCCACTGGCCATCACGAGCAGTAACCATATACACAGTGAGAACGTTTATTCCCCCGATTTCGACAACATCAGCAACTACCTCTCTTGGTGAAGATGCCACCGTTTTGACAAAGAACTCAACCTCGCTCAGCTCAATGCGCTGACCATTGATCTTAACTTGGGTGGCAGCCCTCCCCATAAACACGATTGTTCCATCAGCTCGATAACGAGCCAAATCTCCCGTTCGATAGAGATAGCCATGTCTTCCAGCAACAGTGGCAGTACCCTTAGTCAGCCAAGCTGGGTCACGAATGAAACTGTGATTCGATGCATTGAGATATCCTGGACTGACAAGGGGTCCCTCAATTACGAGTTCTCCTGTAGCACCAACTGGTAACAAGTTATCGGTTCCGACGTCAACGATCCAGGTTGCACAGCCAACTGCATGACCAATGTCTGCTGCTTTGTCGATGTCCGTAACAGCGTCCTGTATTGTGCAAATTTGGCACTCTGCTGGACCATAGGCATTTATAAGATTGACTTTGCCTCCCCATTGTTGTACAATATCTTTGCTAACCGCCTCCCCACTGAGGACGAGGGTTCGGAGTCCAGGAACTGCAGACAGGTCGATTAGGCGTGCAACTGATGGAGTGATATCGGCCCAGTTTGCCTTAAGGCGCTCAAAGGAGCCTTCAATATCGTTTTCTCGGTCATGATCACTGGGTACGCATACGCAACCCCCAAGACTCAAAGCCATCAGTGCATTATGGACAGCAATATCAAAACTGTAAGATGCGAAATCGTATATTCGTGAATCTTTTGTAAGCTTCAATCGACGAGCATGACCATGGACAGTGGAACAGAAGTTCTCGTGTGTGATGACAATGCCTTTCGGAACACCTGTGCTTCCAGATGTGAACACCACAAAGGCAGTGTCAGAGGGCAGACACTGTGAGGGTTTCTCGATTGCAGCATCTGGGACATCTCCCATGTCCTCAGACAGTTTCTCGCAGACTATAATTTCTTCACATAGCTCTCGTGCCAGGTCTGTGGCCGCGCCGGCGGTAACAATGCAAGTGCCCTTTACCTGTTGCACAATTACCTTCAAACGCTGCTTAGGTTGATTCCTAACATCCATTGCAACAAATCCGGCACCTGTTTTCAAGATTGCGAGCATGGCAACAGTCATCCATTTCGATTTTTCCATACAGATTGGGACCAAACTACCACGGCCAACACCTTTGCTCTTTACAATTCGACAAAGACGCGAAGAAAGGTTATCCACATCGCTGTAAGTTGCACCTCCATCCCAAGCTGCTATAGCCTGGGCCTGTGGTTGAGATTTGATGGTATTAGCGATGATGTCATGAATGAGCTCTTTTCTGCCAGGGGATATCTTCGCATTCCACTGCCAAATTTTCTCCACGTCACTTTCACTAGCCAACTCCAATTCCCTGAGGCTACGATCACTTTCACGACCAATCTCTTCTGCCACGTGGGCAAATTGATCTAGCAAAAGCTCCGCCTCAAATGTATTCAATACCCGAGAATCATAACTAGCCTTGACTTGCAGTTGACGGTTCTTTTGTGTGACAATAATCATCAAACTGTATTCATTGAAGTTTGACAGCGTAGCACTCAAAGTACCATCCAATCCTTCCAACATTTCTTTTAGTTCCTGGTCTGATGGACTGAGGGATGATGCTGTTGCGTTAATTCTGGAGTCATTGGGAGGATCAACAATAAACAACGTTTGGAATTTGCTTCCTTCTCTGGTGTTTGCATTTAAGCTTCGAATTTTACGCAAGCCTAAATTCTCAAATGGCATTGTATCCAGAGCTTGTTTTTGAACAGCTTCGACAAATCTATCAACACGAGCGTTGTTATCAATTTTGAATCTCACAGGAATGGCTGATATGGTAGGACCGATGAGATCCTCGATGCCGGTGACAGGTATGTTGCGACCAGAGACTGTTGCACCAAATACAACATCATCGCTACTGGAAAGTCTGGATACTATCAAGGCCCATGCGGCTCTTAATAATGACGGGATCGATACGCCTTCATGAGCATTCAATGGTACAGGGAAAGACTTCGATACTATTGAATCGGCCCTAGGCTCACGAATTGCGGTTGGCAGTGCTGGGAATGCCACCGTTGTTGCTGGCCCTGCGAGCTGTTGTATCCAAAACTCTTCTGCTGGTTTCAATGGAAGCGAATTGATATGTTTGACAAACACATTGAACCCGATATTTTGCCCGATTCGGATCCCCTGATATGCCCGGAAAACTTCTGCCCCAATTCGCGAAAGAGTCCAGCCATCATAGATAGCGTGGTGCATAGTCAACACGAAATATTTCGAGTTGGAATCATGAACAATGGCACAGTGACATAGCTTGGTACCTAGTCCTAGTTTTCTTTGGCTATCTTCTTCGATGTAGCTGGCGAGCGACTGAGTTCGAATTCCAGAAAACAAGCTGCCGTCATGCAATACAACCTGCAAGACGCCATTGGATTCTGTGTCGACAATACGGGTTCGCAGAATTTGGTGAGTAGTTGCAACACGCTCCCATGCTCGAATAAAGCGTTCCTGGTCGATATCCTCCGGTAATCCAAATGTGCCACGGCCAACATAGTTCGTTGAACTCAAGCTCTCCGCTGCGATTAATCCTTCCTGTAGTGGCGTACAGGGATATGCATCTTCTATGTCAGCAATGCTTATTTCCAAAATAGAACTAATCTCAATGAGACTATCCGTTGCCTCAATGAGTGAGAATCTTTCAGGCGGCTTTGGCATTGATGCGTGAGACCATCTTGTCTTGGTCGCTAAATCTGAAAACCGGGGATATGCAAATATAGTAGCGACATCGAGCTGGACACCAGCTTTGGCTGCCGCACTGACAAATTTGATAGCGGCCAAGGATTCACCGCCATGCGAAAAGAAGGTGTCTGAAGGGTGAATTGATGTTGCGTCGATATCAAGTACAACGCTCCAAACATGCCTCAATACATCCAATTTAGCGTTCCTTTCTTCGATTTTTGCTCCATGTCCATTTTGATAGTTACTCGCGCCATGTACGTGACCATTTTCATCGTTTCCATTTGCCGTTGACCACAGTTTTCCCTTTTTGGCTACATCATCGCCCTTCAGATTGTTCCGCCACACTATCCACCGAGATTCCTGTAGCGAGGCACCCATTTGCCTCAGTTTTGCATGGTCGATCTTACCCGACAGCGAGAGAGGGATGTTGTCCACTATAGCGTATGCACTTGGAACCATGGATGGAGGCAGTTTTCTTTGCAGCTCTGTGCTGACACGGTCAACCAGCCTCCTCAAGCTACTTTGTGCCTCGTTCGCAGCTTCAAGAACGAGAAAGACAACCAGTAGTTCAGCGCCGCTCTGTAGCTTCACAACCTCTGGGCACCACTTAGTTGACGATGGCATGAGCTCTTGTAAATGGGCAGCAACCTCTCCGAGCTCTACTCTCTGTCCGCGGATCTTGACTTGTAAGTCACGGCGGCCAATATAATCAATGTCTCCGTCCTCAGTATATCGCACTAGATCGCCGGTACGGTACAAAGGTCTTCCGTGCCCATCTGTCGCTACCACGGGCCTATCTTGCATCCACTGCGCATCCTCAAAAAAATTCCTCCGAGTTGCTTCGTCGTCATGAAGATATCCTAGGCCGATCTGAGATCCTTCCAAAACAAGTTCACCAATCCCTCCCACTGGTGTCAGCCGATCGTTATCAACAGGATCCACTATCCAAGAAGCGCCCAATCCCGTCCCAATGATAGTCGGCCTTGATGAAAGAAGGACATTATAATTCAAAACGGTAGTTACAGTGCACTCAGCAGGACCGTATGTGTTCATAACCCGCGTCCCAGTTCCCCGCCATCTGGCTATCGCATCTTCGCTGCACGGCTCGCCGCACAGATCCAGAACTTTGAGCGTGGACGACTCGGAGGGGTGTAGCATTTTGGACACAGAGGGAGTCATCATTGCACGCGTAATCTGATAATTTTGTACCACCCGGCCTACATCGTTCTTGCATTCCCAGGATGAAGGGATACATAAGCAGGCACCAGTCAGCAAACTTATGAATATATCGCCGAGGGAGACGTCATATGCATATGAGGCGAGCGCGAGAACTCTTGAATGTCGTGTTACATCACTCAATGCGCTTACCAATGTCGTGAATGCGCATATATTATTATGTGATAACATGGCTGCTTTGGGAACACCCGTTGACCCTGAAGTGAAGACGATATATAACAGATCTGCTGGTGCGATGTGTGGTACGACCCTGAGTCTATCCTGTATTTTGGTTGCTGTAGATTCGAGGAGGCTAGAATTGATAATAAGAACGTGCGACGCAACGAGTTCTGCCCGGTGTTTCTGTGAAGCCGAGCAAACTGCCACGATTGTTTCTCGGCTGATAATTTCTGCTATTTGCTGCAGCCTGCCCTCTGGAAGATTTTCATCCAACAAGACAAAGGCGGCGCCTGTTTTGATCACAGAGACAATGGCAACCACTGTCCACTTTGATTTTTCAAAGCACAACGGCACGATATTCCCGGGTCCTATCCCGGTAGCAATAGTCAGGTACGATGCAAATGCAGTCGACAGCCGATCAAGCTCGGTATATGTAAAATCTCCATCCCATGCATTTACTGCAGCTGCATCGGGATTGTTTGTCACATGTTCGTTCAACGCCTGGAGTGCTGTTGTAGGCTCGGGAGTTTGGATGGTAGAATTCCACTTGGATACACTGCTGATGTCCCATTCGCTGGCAGTTTGTACTTCGTACACGAGGTTATTGTTCCATATTTCTCGAGGTGAATCGACTTGATGAAGTACATGCTCGAATTGGTGCAGAATACGCAGCGCCTGCGCATCACTGCAAAATGGGATATTCGGTACTCCGATGACCTTGATTTCTCGACCGTGGGCTAGAATGGAGCATTTCAATGTGAAATCAATTTTGCCGTTTGATACCAAAGTGTCCACCCCATTGTTTAAGTGCTTTATTTTCTCCAAATGCCCATTGCCGTTTACCTGGCCCGACTCTGTATCGACAATATGTAGATGCGTTTGAAATGGTGGTAATTCGTCGAGTTGTGTTGGATAAGATTCTTTTGGAAGCTGTCTTTGCACTTGTTCAACCAGCTGCGCAAGTGTTTCTTGCTCGCCTATATCTAGACAAATGCGCCTGGAGCTTTCTGAGGACGCGCAGCTGGTGGCAAGAAACGAGAAATTCGATGACCCGACATAATCCTTGAGCAAAACTGCCCAAGCTGTAGTAAGTTCTACTGCCGAGAGGCTGTTTCGAAGCCGAATACGCATCTCGTGCATGTTTGCGATTAAAACGTAGTAAGGTAATGTGTTCAATTGCTATCTGTTGTTAACTCAAATCCGTATAGGTAGCTGGTGATAGCTACAGCTTGACAACAGCTAAGTCAACACACCTAGTTACTAATCGCATGTACTCAGAACAGCTTAGTGCTGATTCACAGTGCCTAGTCGACTAGAGTCAGCATTTGATAGCTACTATGTTTTGTCATGTTGCTGTAGGAATCGTTATGTCTTTCACACTAGGGTTATGTTGACTGCAGGCAATGTACGTATTCCCGTCATGGTATTGTAATAATTACCACTAGTAATGGAAGACTGTTGGATGAGTGGGTCCACTCCACTATCTGTAATACGGTACCGGTTATTATGTATTGTGAATTAGGCACGTAATGTATAATGTATGGAAATATTGAATTATATTTTTTGCATTAAAACAATGCTCCAAATTAGCACTCATTCATGATGTTACGAAATAGCCGATCTTCACAAGTCATCCAGCTCAGTGTTTAGGTAAGCTACGAGGAATCTCTAGTGGCATGGGTGGGCTAATGCAGTTCATTGCTTAGGAAGCCGCTCCCAGCGCGTGTTTGTTGCGAAGAATGTCAGAGTATACGCTTGTCACAGAGTCCGGCGGGGATTCTCGCTCTTCGAAGTCTGTGTTGAGAAAAAGGTATTTCCATAGTAGCGAGGGTCCTCTGAGAGAAATTAATTTGTTTTTCGATCCTCGCATTTGGTGTGGGCAATTGCCGATATATATTTTGCTTTCCATTTCCATTTTTTTGTTGGCAGCCAACATCATCTTCTCAATCACCCAATATGGGAATACTTGCAAACCTAGCGAGTATGGTATAAACACAGGTTCGTCATAAATAGGTAGTCTGTTGTTGAAATCGCATTCGCCTGGTTTTGGTGTTGTTTCTAACATAATTTTAGCTTCGGAGTATGATACAACAGACAAGAATTGCATCCAACGACTTTCATCATATAGTACACTACCCCGTCTCCTAAAATAGTTATTTGAATCATATTTGCTAACAATTGCGCTTAAAGCACCCGCCCTCAACTCAATTCACTATTCCGAAGTCAATCTGTACGATGCGTACTCCAATGGAGACAAATACGTTGGGCCACCCACTCAAGAGCGGGAACAAAATTGGAGGGAGCTTTGGCAACGTATGTATACTATTCTTTAACGATTTTGTGAGAGTCGAATTTTAATCTAAAGAGGACCTTCTTGATGACATGATGAATGCAGATGAAGCTACTATGGTCGAGAATTGGGCAATGCCAATGCTAAATCGCACCGACCTAGAGCAATATGAGAGGATTGAAGCAGATGGGAAAGAAGGATTTACAGCAATGTCCAAAGTATACCATCAATTAGGTTGTCTGGTAAGTATCATGTTAACCTTCCGCTGGGGTCTCCTTTGATCACTAACAGAGGGCGCACTACAAAGGATATAATCCGACAATATACCTGGCTCCTGGCGGGGAGGTATCCGCCAGAACTAGTTTCATTGGAAATGCAGAAACCAGCAGAAGAGACTCGCACGCATATCGACCTATGCATTGAAGACATTCGCATCAGTCTTATGTGTTACAGCGATATGACCCCAATACTCATCACTAAGGAGCGGGACCCAGACTCGGGCTTCAAGGCGGAATTAAACAGCCATCACAAATGCCGCAACTTTCGAGAATTGCAGGACTGGACCATAGCGCACGGTGTTGAACACTGGGAGACCGAGGGTGGGTTTCATCAACATGGAGATCGTTTCTAGACTCGCTCCATCGCATTATACTACGGCGCCAGGTGTATGACCTCCCTAGTATGCTATGAAGTCTCACATTTTATGATTTTATTTCCACTTCGTGTTTGCTGTTGTCGTTATTTTAAGGTTAAATGGATCTGTTGTTGAATGAAGCTTATTTGAACGACATGTTACTATTCCGGGAGGGCAACCACGACGGGCCGGGCCGGCACCGTGATCGAACAGTAGGCCACATGGCACGCCTTGCATCGCCAATTCCTTCGGTACAGGTGTAGTTGGGTACAGCTATAAGATAGTAAATTTGTGTAACGTAGCAATAGTCAGAATGGCCTTTGTTGAATGGTGATCACATGTATGGAATAACACAATGAAGGGCAGATTAACGGAGAAGCATAATATATAGCAGTCGTAATAGGACGAGAACAAGAGTAGCGAGATTCCACCAGCTAGTTTCAATAGCACAAGAACTTCAATCACCGCCAGCCTTTCGCGTACTGGTGAAACTGTATCAAAGTAGGCTGCCATTGTGTGGATGACAGATTTGGGAGCAACAGGCATGTGACCCATCGCCTGCTAAGTGCTGCCGTTAAGAATAGCATTGTTATGCTCCGCAATAGCCTCTTCCACGGCCTTCCTGTCCTCCGGAGTCAAGTCAGCACCGTGGTCCAAGTTCCCTGCATTTACACGACGGAGATCTTTATACGCACGAACCAAAGGTTCGTATGGGCTTCCAGGCGGACAGAACGTGTATCGGTCGAGTTGATGCTCAACACCGTGATCTTCACCGGCTCGAGTGATGTTGATAGTTTTGTAGCAAGAGCTCCGATCCTTTACCCATGCCTCGAGTTTACTCCAATCACGACATTTGCGTGGCTGCATGTCGGCGACAAGAAATTGATCACCATGGTCCTTTGTATAGTCCAAATTGTCATCGGCTGCACATATGATGTCCTGGCGAAGAAGATCGAGGCAATGCTCTATGTGGTGATAGGATACCAGAGGCTTTTTTCCAATATGTGCGTCATAAGTGAAAGCGTGAAGAAGAACCTTGACGAATTTATCTCAGCAACCCGTCTATTTCAAAAGTTTTATTGAAATTCAACATCGGGACCGAATTTTTACCTACCGTACAGTGCAAAGCATGATATCCGTGCGTGACATACATGCCTTTATTAATATCCCAGGGAAATACCTGGGACCTTGGAGCACCCAGTCGGTCTGCTTCATCGTGAGTGATAGCTATAAACCCATCACTCACATCAATAGCATTCCAGAGAGCGTCTTTCTCCTCAAGCGTATGCTCGTCATCGCTGTACTCGCTGGCATAATGGAACGGAATGTCAAGCTCACGCTCCGGTAACTTTGCTATCAATCTCTTCAGTTAAGTTCAACCAATATCCTTAAGAACTGGATGGAGCGTACCGTAGACAGAGTGAAAGTGTGGCTTGTGCACTGCAAAGTATACCAGTTGAACGAGATTGAGCCCTAAAGATAGAGCGAGAAAAGCCGGCATCCATTTAGAAAGTCTTTTTTTGCCGGCAGCCGGACGAGGAACGCCAGATACGAGACCTTCGTACTCCTCGTTGAATGATGAGCCCGAATCACGGCGCTCGTCTGTAGGTTCGGTTCCCATGGCTCTAGGTCGACAGTAAACGGATAGTTGTATGATTCAGCCGTATAGTGAACAAGTCCTTAATGAGTTTGTTTGCTCGGTGGTAGAGAAAACAAAGAAAATGATGGGGGATCTATGGACACCCAGAAACTCTCTGGTGGGTGAGGGCAATGACCAGAAACTAGGCCTGCAGCTCTAGGTATTTTTCTTGCGTTGATTGCGACTCGAAAACTGGATACCATGGGTATGTAAAGTACAACTTGTATTGTTACTGTGACACATAGCGGTAACTCGGTATTACAATTAGCACCTTACATTGATTGTGTATCATTCTTTACATCTGAAATCGCTGCACATGACGTAGAAATGTTATGCAAAGAAACAAATCCAGGGATAAAAATGAGATTGATGCATATACGAAGACCCACAGCGGGAGGTGAGCTAAAATATCTCCGTGCTCAACGGTTTAGTCTAGAATGGGCCATTAGAAATTTGGGGAAGATCCCAGTCTCTTGAATCAGCCCCAGAATCACCAATAAGGCAGACTAAATATGCTTAAAACCAACCATGCATGACGTGATAGTCTGGTCCCGGGTGATCTTCTTATAACTTAGGGCTTGGCAGGGGCTGAAAATAATGCCATGGAATCCTGTTAACTAACATAGGAAAACTCTCCGTGGTTTGAAATGTATAAAAAATAGGATTTTATATCCTTATTCGGCTTCCCGGGTTTTTCATAGACGGGCCGACAGCAGCGGGACTTTGGATAGACAAGCGATCGCGTATCAAGACCGCATGTACTGTAAATCACAAATACCAAATATATTACAATACTCTCAGCGTAATAATACAGAAAACACCGATACGCATGTATCTAGTTTGCAAAACAACTATAGAATGAAAATAGTATTGGGTTAATTATCGGCTTCGGTTATACTTGAAGCCACATACTCATTTGTTCTGTTTGCACTGCCTTGCAATGGATCCATAAGTCGAACAGTAACGTCATTGAGTTGTTCTGTTCCTAGAAGAAACTTGTTTGGAAACCTCGTCGAATGGCTCAGAGAATCTAACCGGCTTTCTTGACTCGCATCTTGGAGGGAAAAAACAAAAAAAGAAAACGAAAGCACCATGGTTAACCAAAGCAAGCACCTTTCCATAGTCCACGATTTATGGAGAGTTTTGCAACAGTCCAAAAGTGAGGGGAGCTTCGAACTGGATGGACAACGCCTGAGCATTGGCGAGGTTGTTGCCGCAGCGCAGTATGAACTCATATATTCTTATATCTGAACCGAGAGTAGGCTAACAGTGTCGTCCAAGACAGGACAGTGTGCCAAAGCTGAGCAATAATCCAAAACTCAATAAATCTTTGCAAGACAGTGTAAATGTGGTGTTCGACCATCTGGCGCAAGGGTGGTACGTATATGGTGCGTGATATCCATGCCATTGCAAGTTTTAAATGGTATACTATAAAAGTTACGGCTAACTTGTGACTGGCCAACAGGTGTCAACACTGGTTTCGGAGGCAGTGCCGATTCGCGTACCACGGAAGTCATCGATCTCCAGAAGTCTCTAATGCAGCACACTCAGAGCGGTATCCTATCGCGAACATCGCCAGATGGCTCGCTCATTCCCGGACACGCGCTGGCGTCATCATGGGTACGCGCCGCCATGGTTGTCAGATGCAACTCTACATTACGGGGCCATTCGGCAGTTTCATTTGGTGTTATCAAAGCCATGGAGAAACTCCTTGAACATAGGCTGACGCCTGTTGTCCCGTTACGCGGTTCGGTTTCAGCTTCTGGTGACCTTATGCCTCTTGCCTATGTAGCCGGTAGCCTAGAAGGTAACCCAGACATCTTGCTCGAGAAGGATGGAAAGGTTAAACCGTCGCATCTGGCTCTGCAAGATGCTGGGCTTGCACCGATATCTCTAGGTCCGAAGGAGGGTCTTGGTCTGATCAATGGAACATCTGCATCGGCGGGCCTAGGAGCTCTGGTTGTGGCCGAATCGCACTTGCTTGCATTGCTCACTCAAGTGTTGACGGGTGGAGCTGTTGAAGTAAGTCAGATACAATCAAACATGGTAATAGAGGTACTAATCGATCAGGCACTCCGCGGGAGCGACGAAAGCTTTCATCCTTTTATAGCCAAGTCACGCCCACACCCAGGCCAGATTGAATCTGCGCGAAATATTCACTACTTTCTCCGCGGCTCCCACTTATCTCGAGATGTGCTCGAACCAAAGAATCGCCGCCGCGAAGACCTAGTTCAGGACCGATATTCTCTCAGAAGCGCTCCGCAGTGGATTGGGCCACAGCTAGAAGACTTGCTCTTGGCGGATCAGCAAATAAGTATCGAGCTCAACTCTTCATGCGATAACCCGCTGGTCGATAGCAAAGCCAATGATATATACTATGGCTGTAACTTTCAGGCTGCTGCCGTCACTTCGGCTATGGAAAAAGTTCGGCTGGCTTTACAAATGTTTGGGAGAATCTTGTTCGCACAGAGCACAGAGATGATTGATCCTCATTTAAGTGGCGGCTTGCCCGCGAATCTTGCCGCTGATGACCCAAGCCTATCCTTTACCATGAAAGGCGTAGATGTTAATATGGCTGCCTATATGGCTGAGTTGTCGTATCTGGCTAATCCAATGAGTTCGCATGTCCAGGCGGCGGAGATGCACAACCAATCAGTTAATTCTATGGCTCTTGCTTCGGCGCGTATGAGCTTTGATGCCGTCGATATTCTGAAAAAGATGGCTGCATGTAGTGTGTATGTTGTTTGCCAGGCACTCGACCTACGATCTCTTCATATTGAATTTGTGAACCAAGCCAGCAAAACCATTGCTACTATTACTGAACTCTTGTTCTCGCCCCTCATTGACCACGAGCAACTGAATGCTCTTCAAGAGGCCCTGAGGTCCCACGTCGGTGCAGCCTGGGCAACCACGGGGAAGCTTGATCTCCATGTTCGAGTCGAGTCGTTGATCACCTCTGCTGTACCGATTGTCCTTACTCATTATGCGGCCGGGGCCGCAAAACATATTGTGCAGTGGCAAACCCAGGCTACACAAGCGGTTTCCGACCTGTGGACAACTGTCTTTGACGCATTTTCCGCTGCGCCTCACACCGCAACACTTCTGGGTAATGGTTCCAGAGTCCTCTATGACTTTGTTCGCAACAAATTAGGCGTGTCTTTTCATGAGGGGTTCATAGAGCACCCAACCTTCGATAACGACACCCACAAAGGCCGAGCGAAGAAGACAATTGGCGGATGGATTTCCATCATCCACGAAAGTATCGAGGATCATTCGATATACGATGGGTTGCTAGGCCTTGTTGAAGAAGGGCTGCTGAGCACCACAAATGGAACAGCTCATTGATATGGACATAGAGAATGTAATCTGCTTCGTTTCTACACCTCTTTTGCCTTTTCATTTCGGTATACCGTGAAATATTGCAGTAATTCTTTCCTATCAGGGTGAATTGACCACATTATGTGTTTAAATTTAATGAGTGATATTTTCAAATGAAACCAATTACAATGAAATGAAAAGTGGAATATTTCTTGAAAAGTTGTATGGGTTAGGGTTACGAGTCATCAGCCGTATTTAGATTGTGAAAGAGAATAGCTATCCACTACAAGTTACTCGGCCAGAGATGCAATGCTCAGCTTTCCATTTCTATTGAAGACATTTATCTGGTGTTTATGTAAGACCCAAACGTAGCCAGCCTCTTCCCCTCCTCAAGTGTCAAACGTCCAATGGACATGTTGCATGCAACTTGGTGTAAGATACATGTCGACAACAACAATACCTATCCAATACCTACTTTAACCAAAACACATAATTGCCTCTCCTCGCCGATTTTCTGAACGAGTATTATTACCTTATTTTATACAGTATTTTACACAGTATTACGAAAATTTACATCATATAAAATACAACCGTGTATTACGGGTAATCAAAATGTCGTGATTCAACCCCGGCATTTTGACATCTGGAATGCATGATAAGGGTGAAACTGCATATTCACATTTCAGTTACCATCATGCGAGAAATCCTACTATCAGTCTAATAATCGATAAATGTAACCAAATTTAAGTCTAATCTAGAGCACCTATCAGAAACGAGCCTCAAAGATTGACCACCTTCTAGGCAAGCTTGGCAAAGATTTGGAAGCTGAAGACAGACAGAGATAATCCTTGCTATCTTTGGATATGGAGTGGCCAAGCTTCGAAATACATACCTATTTAGTCTATGCCCGTCTGCGGATACATTTGCGCCTTGTTTTGTGAAGGATTCGTGGTATGATGTATTCGATGGAAGGAAAAGTCCCCTCTTGCCACCGTTATACACGAAAGATAGGCATGTGGCGGGGAGGTAGTAAAGTCTGTAATGATTGATGGGGTCAAACTGTATTCCCGGATTTTTTTTTTTTTGATATTGTCTTTTGGCTTGCTTCACTCCATGCTTTTTCCACAAACCGTTGCGGGAGCATGTGTCTTCTACCTTCTATAATGTTCGAACGGCCAACTTTTATTGACTTTGACCTTTCATCTTTCACTTAGTCTATACTATGTTCAAAAGCATATACATCCCACTCAGGCAAGACGAAGCCAACGATCATCATCGTCAAGATCAAGATGCCTCGGAGAATCAAGGGTTATACCCACAGGTTCCAAGCGCCAGCAGCAAAATAAGACGCGCCCTGACATGGAGTTACATTCTCGTAGCTGCCTTACTTGTATTCAATGGTATATTATTCATCACAAAAGACTGGCGGCGCCAAGTAGGCATTCAACCCCCAAAAGACTTCTCTATCACCCCCGAGATACCTACACTGTATAAACCATTCTGGTGGAATACAGAATACAGCACTCCGGACCAGACATTACAAGACGAACTATGGAATAATATTACCTGGGAGCATGGCCTTATTGCAATGGATCGCGAATGGGCCAAGGCTCAAAACTGGCCGGATACTATATCTCTCCCAGGCGATGATAGCAAATCTTTGTTTTTGCTTGAGGCATACCACGAATTGCACTGTCTCGGAGTTCTGAGGAGAATTATGAAACAGAGCTTTTCTGGTGTTGATTTCAGCGAAAGTTCATCAACACAGGCGCATGTTGCACATTGTTTTGATTACTTGTTGCAGGTATGTTGGTTTTTATCGTCCACTCAAAGCATCTGTTTGTCGGCATTTTCTCGTTTTGCTAATTTTTAATCCCGTTTGGATATTTATTGTCAACAGGTCGTTATGTGCAACGCGGATTCTCATCCATTATACACGTTTGGTAGTACCCGTGTAGGTCATGGCCAACAACACAAATGTAGAGACTGGAACGCACTGAGGGACTACGCAACTGAAAACTCAGCCTGCTTTTCGATACAGTCAAAATCATTCGAAGAAAACTTTGGCTTCTGTCACAATGGGGATGGCTTGATAAATACCACGGAGATAAAGGAAGGTTCATAAAATCTACTTCCAACGGGAGCTATTGGGGAAAGTGAAATTTGTTTAGGTCATGTTAACCCCAAAACTCCATTGAGCAATGTAAAATCAGGCATTTGTTTTTACATTTATCTTTGTGGCACTGGTATAATCAATATAGACTCTGTTTCTGAATAAGCGAAGAAGCTGGGTAAAGGGGCAAGTAGGTGCTTAGATAGGGTCTTGAATCCATCTGAAATACAAATCACTCCAGGCATGTCAACCGCCTTGTCTTGAGAGACCATCTTTCAACGGCTGTTCAGACAAGAGTTTACTTGGATCTAGATGCACGTTAATATGGGTTTAATTTTGTGGCTATCATGATAAAAACGTGAATTCGCTAGAAGCACATAGAATCATCATATTTCATATCCGTGGTACACTCTATTTAATCCGTTATTCATGTACTTGTGCGTTGTCACTATCGTGACTTTGGTTCGGCTGCCACTCTAAGCCTGAAGGTATCGCCAATGATATCCCTTGACTCTTAGCCCAGTCCTCCAGCCCTAGACGATTACCGTAAGGGGTGAGAACTCCTTCAGGACTTTGCTCAATAATTGGCCGGTCAGGATACTCTGTCCATGGACTCTTTTGATGGATTGTATTGGCCTCCTTCCACTCTAGAATCTCGTCAAAGTTGCGGCACATTTTGGTTGAACCAAAGTTCAAATTAAGACCAGGCCAACCAGCGAACTTCTGGCCCACGACAACTTCTACGTCGGCGTGACACGTAATGCTCCTCATAAGAACATAGGTGCAATGCGTCAAATGATGCTCCCAATTGATTGGCCTATGGATCATATTTTCCCTCATACTTCCGTAGTATTCTGGCCACGTAGTCTTGCGAAGTATGTTTAAACAGTGAAGTTGATGAAAAACATCCAAGACCCCGTAGTATACACCTTCTCCAAACTCGGACGACGGTGCTGGCCACGTTGCCGCAGGATCATATCCAATACGCCGTACTTCTTCGGCATTGAGGGCTATGGATTCTGTGCTACTTATTCTGTCCCATGCTGCATCGACTTCTGGCGAAGGTGGTTGTTGGAAAATTGACGGCTTATCATCTGGCCAGTAAATGGTGAAGTTGTTGTGGACCTCAGACTTATCGATGTGCAAGCGATCAAATACAGGGGCTACATGGTTGTGAGTTTCTGGAACTTTGAATTCGTGGAGCAATACTTACAATATGAGTTGCTATCCTTCTCATTACAGTGAGCCCGTTTCAACTGGAATAGCATTCCAACAGTAGACAAAAAAAGTAGGACGTTTCCTGCTACTATAGTGACGGCAAGCCAATGTCGTTTGACATACTCCCATGGTCCCGGATGGGAATCACGGTGTGGTTGAAAGTGCTCCAGAGTTTTTCCAGTTTTATTATGGACTTCTTCCTCGTCGCTGAAGTCTAACTGCTCGGAAGACCGTCCGGCGAGTTTGTGGTATTGGAACGACATTCTCAATCAAGTGGGATATTAATGGAAGGACATAGAATTTTTGTGAAATAAGATTGCTTTTTCACCCAACATTGCATGAAGAAAGTTAAGAAGCGAGGAGATAACCTAGCCAGGCGCCACGTGATTGAAGATGAAATAACAAACGCAGCAAAGTTCAAAAATTTCCCCTCGCTATATCAATTCATTCTTGGATGCATGTACAAATCGTCATGTTAGGGCTTCGGTATTTGAAGCTTCATTACGTACCGCATCAATACATCTAAGGGCCGGTATTATTCTTGTGTGTAATTACAGAGAAGAAATCAAAATACACAAAACCGTCTTGGTTTGAAAATACGTTACAAGCTTTACATGAATACGGGGCCCACAAGTGTCCCGAGGTAGGGTTACGGTGCAAGCAATTCTTCCGGACTTCTCGGCAGTCACAAACCTGGGAATAGCTTCATGCGGCACCCAGTTGGGAAGCCTATTCAGAACCTGGGAGGAGTATAAAGGACTTTGGTACGTATATACCTACGCGGATTACTATTCTTATTTTTCTCATGTTGAATATATATGCGGCCCGTAGACCCGTTGGATAGCGAGTAGTTAGCGAGCAATCAGTTAGAGTAGTAAGAAACTGTCAGACTACCCATACAACATTACCCAGTACTCCGCTTTAAATCTAACAGAATTCTTGAAATAATACGTGAATGGTACACCGTCAATATACGAACCTAAAGTACATGTATTTAGCTGAAATTAAGAGATATAGCAACTGTTTTAGTTGTCTTTGAAGTAAATTGGCCAAGAAATAAACATACAGAAATCAAACACTCATAACCACTTACGCAAGGCGATCGACGGACTTGGCCCGTCTGCCAAAGGCTGTGCATGATATCATATCTCCTGCCAAATGCAGTTAAGAAAAGCGGTTTCTCAAAAGTTGGATGCATGCAATGCAACGTGAGCATGGATATAGACACCGAACTTTGAATCCGCCGTCTCAGAATGTTGGATCTAGCATATAGAGGGTGGAGCTATTACACGTAGGAAGCAGAGACTGGCATACTCGTGTCTTCCAAGGCTGATATCATCACTACTATAATCATGATCTTCATACATGAATGAGACGGAAAGATGCCGTCGATCCAAGCCAGTATATTGTAAAGCATCTGCAATACTCTCAAACACGCCAAGTGCAGCATCGTCGAACCAAATCGTACGCTTGACCTCGGGTTCCCTTGATAGGAAATCAACCAAATGTGGAAGATCGTGAGAAAGTTGTAAATATAGTAGAAGTACCAATGCCAAGCCGTAATTTAAAGAGGGTAATTTCCGGGAGATTATTATATATTATATGCTATTTATATGCTACAATAGAATTCCATAAAAGTGCTGGCGGAACGGACACTGGTGATTAAAGAATTATACCAGGCCATAGTAGGTTATGCTTTTAATCACATGGCACAGCTTCCGGTAGCTATCCGGTGGTCAATGGTATACAGTAGTATTATCATCTAGATACACATGTGTTGACTTGGAATACACCAGAAACTGCGGAGCCCGGGCTGGTAATGAAGGAAGAAAATCCTAGAAATAAACGCCTTCAAGTGCGGTAAACTTTTGGAAGGTTCGCATCACTCTAAGAAGGGATCATGATGTCCATGTTTCTCGAAGTACGCCTCCATGGCAGGATAGTACGGACTGTCTGTCGGACAGAAGGCAAAACGTTCCTCTGGGCGAGTTAAATTTATATAATTGTCGAGATGGCGATAGCAAGAATGCTGTGCTGAAGATTGTGTCCAGGCCACTAGTTTTGAAAAGTCTTTGCACTGCATAGTCTGATTGGCACCGGCACCATCTATCGTCTTAAGCATGGGTGTGTCGTCTGCTTTGCACATGAGGTCTTGTCGTATTATATCCAGGCAGTGTTCGATGTGTTTGAGTGGTACCAGGGTGCTGTTGGTTGATATAAAGTCATGTAGTGTCTTCCGAACTGCTTTCTAATTTGAACAATATTTGGTTAGTTGACGTATTCCACCTGAGAAGAAGTTTCCCTTCGCGCAAGTGGCTTTGACGTACAAGACAGTGAAGTTGGTGAAACACCTTGACATAGTATACCCTTTTCGTGTCATCCCATATAAAGCTTCTTGACTCAGGAAGTCCCTTCTCCTCCGCCCATTCTGGGGTGACGGCTATTAGGACAGAATCGACATTGAGGCTTTCCCACATCTCATCGGCCAGGGTCATGTTACTGCTCGTGTAATCAGTCCCAATTTTATATTCGATTGGAATATCTAACCCAAGGCCAGCTATACAAGATTTTGTCAGTATTTTCATTTCCAAGCAAGCAGTGAGAGTTACAAATCACAAGAGGAAATAAAAAAAATGAAGAAAGGGTATGCGGTGCAATTGCACTTACTGTATGGTGATCGGTACGCTGCCAATGCCTCAGCATCGCCAGTTTTCCTGCTATTCGCAGAGACATCCGCGACGATTAGATAGATGTTTATTATTATCGACAGAGCTAGGGCTCCAAGAACAAGTGGCCACCTCCATCGTACTGGAGTTTCTTGTTTCGAAGGAAACTTCGGAGCAGTAGAATCTTCATCGCTAGAATATTCCCCGAAAGCATCGTTCTGAAGTAAACGGTCTTTGGTATGATCATCACCCATGACTTTTCTTTATTGAGGTCTTGCTATCACGCTGTTCATTAGCAAGGTCAATATTCTGGTGGAATGATGCATTTCACTGAGACACATTAGGCCCAACTCAGATGAATCAATCACGTGGGCTATTATTGTGAACAACCCCTCAACCCGTTGGTTAAAAGTGACAAGCGTTATAGCATGATGATCATCAGACTATTCTTCGTAATTAAACGTTTATTCAGCTAAATAATTGAAAACAAGACGTAAATTTTACGGTGTACGGTATCGTCCCAAATGGATTCAGCTGGCGTAAGAACGTGTCACAAGTGCTTTAGCTGACTTTGGCATAAGCTTGACTAGAAAAATACGTACAAAAGTGCAACCCTCATAACCATTGTTTAAACCTTGATGTTATAGATAAACATGACGCATACCACCTACCGAATGGGGCTCATAAAGCGGTTCTCTACAGACGAAGTTACGACAGCGGTTGGAATTCAATGCAACTTGAAAAGGAGAGAAATGCTGATCTCTAACCTATGATCCTCTGGCCCACCAAGGTTGGTCTCAACATGAGACAGGGCTAGCGAGGCTATAGGGATGATAATCCTTGACCAACATACTCATGCCTTGGTATCACTATACCATTAGTACATCAAAGTTTCCATGAATATACGTACGAGACGGAACCACATATTCTATGCAAGAGAGCATATTTTACAGCCAAAGAATGTAGCATCCTAGATATTGCATCATTGGAGCCATTTTTGTACAGTCTATCAGGATTCTCTAATAGGAAACCAATCAACATTTCTGAAATGGGACTGAAATGGGAGAGAGATCGTCAGATCAGAATGGATAATGATATACCTAGGTAACATTGTGCTGATTCTTTTCTCTATATAAAGCTTGGAACTTCCCATGCAAATTGTCTGAAAACACTCAATTCCAATCTACGAACAAACACAACCAAACCATCAACTCTTTGAATTTTCAATTCACAACATCTTTTTTTATAACCCATCAAAATGCGTTTCTTTGGAGCTATTCTTACCATCTTGGCTGCTATGCCTATGGTTGCTCTCTCAGCACCTGTTGAAGCAAACACCCCCGAAGTCGAAGTCCGTCAAGACATCGAGGGCGGCACCATTGACTGCTAAAGTCTTGATTTGATTCAGCAGCAAGTCATCGAAACGATAAAGTACGTGCCAGAAACACCAACGTCAAAACATACCAACTAAATAAATTTCCTCAGGTGCCACGGTATTGAAAGAAACGATATTTTCAACTAGGCCTACGATAATCTACTTCGGTTTATGATTGATGACGAATGATAGCTGGGGAGTGGTTGGGGATGATCAATTTGGCTGCACATATGGACTGAATTCGTTATAAAGACGATCATCTAACAACTTGGCGTACTCTAATTAGAATGAACGCATCCATTCTTTTCTTCTAAGAAAAAAGTGTCAGGTAGCTAGTCAATCGAAAGCAGGTATCTGCTCTACTTCTCACAAGAAGAGTTCCAAGTCCCAAACTTAGACTTTTGTTTTCATGTAGACAGGCAAGTACCTCGTCTGCGAAATGTCGATGGATTTTTTTAATGTCGCTAGCGATATAGGCCTGTGAGGTCCTTGCTATAGACTTGGTGGCTATGTTCATTCGTATACGCTGCACCTTGGAGTACAAACAGAGATGTTTCTAGTGTGGGATCAACATGAAAAGAATTTTATGTAAAGAATTCAGGATCCGAAATCAAGGTTCAATCCAGTACGCACCTTCTGAGTCTTTTGCCCAGCTCCTTCTCTTGTTAGGGAGAAGTTTCTATCTCGACAACATTAGAATAGGAAAGGTAATCCCACTAGCTATAACGATAAGAATCTATATTAATGAAATACTTGTTATTCTATCCGAACTAGCAATTCATGGATGTATCACGGCTATGTCCAAAGTATCTACATCTCGATAATGACAGTCGTCAGCTTTACAATGCCAGAGTAGGACTTATGTGCTTTTGAGCATACTAAGAAAATGAAGCAAACTCGAAATCTATTGTTTGCATGTCACAAGAAGATGAGTTGTAAGGGCTGACAGCGTACTGTAGACACATTCCTGCAATGGTTAGTCCCGAATAAGCCGGTGACATGAAGGAAATCAAAGCTCTCAATGTCAAATTACCTGGCTATGCAGTTTGACCCTGTAGAAATATCTACTGATTGTCCTCCTGCTCATCCCAAGCTGCTACGGGAAGTTTATCTTCTTGTCCAATTTGATCTGTAGATGATGCAATTTGATAAGGGTGAAATCCGGGGGCCAATATTCCAACCCCCCTTTTTTCTTTCACGAAATCATGCAAGGCAACCAACACTCTGGAATTTATACTGCATAAACGAGTTGAAATACACCGTAATACCACTGATACCGGTTTCACTTATGTCTTGTTTACCAATCCATACCAAGTGGTATTATTACCGAAGGATCAGTCCTGCATCTTGTAATTCTCCACAGGTGGCCTAATTCGGTTATATTCCGCGCTTCTCACACTCATACGAAGGTACCTTAGATAACACGCGTGTAATATATGCTGATTGCTGAAGAATATGGAGCTACAACAGCATTTTAGGCTCAAGAGATCGCCCCGCAAGGCCAACTCCGTTAGACTTAGTGCACGCGGCACGGAGGCGGGTGCGGCCCCGCCCGGGATGCGGGGTGGATTTGCTAGCGGCGATCTTGGCATCTTGGCCACCTCTTATCTTCGTACAGATCTTCGTACAGGACTCCATAGGGCCTAGGCCAAAAATATAGAAATCGGTCTTCTTGGCTCTCTTGGCTTGAGACCAGTTGGTTACATCCGTGAGATTACCTGATATTGCGCGATCAACCCACATATTTACATGATGCTGTAAAAGTGGCTTTTTTGCGCAATCTCCAAGGATATTGAAGTAACAAAACCTGATGTGGCAATTTCAATGGTATTGTAAATTGCTCTCCGCCCCTCTGGCCTAGTAAACCTAATACAATACTACTATAAAAATTACTAGCATGTTTCTGCGGATCCTGTTGCCAGGTGAGCCTTGTATGTATGATACGGGAATGAGGGTAAAAGTGTAGTTTAGAATGAATGCATAGTTGCCCACCAATTCTAAACGGGTTACGTGCGTCATTATCTCAGCATCTAGCCGTTGAAAATTCATTGGATTCTACTTGCCGTTTTCAAATGCCTGTTTTGAGTGATTACCAGTGAAGGCTCTGATTACCATCAGCCCCAATCGCAGCGGTGTCATACATCTACCTGCGCCTGGTTGCCTTGGTTTCTTTGTACTCCTTGCACTGGTTCTGTTATTGGTTATTACTACTTTTGCGGGAATTTCACACCCAAGTCCCTACTGCCTCTGGTAGTTCCATCGATCTTTTCGCTCAGTGGATGATTATATATATATCCAATTCAAGGTTCTTGGCGAGTCTCATTGGATCGCGGCACAGATGCAAAGTCAGGCAAACAACAGGGAAGATGGCGTCTTCTCCAACTTGAGCAAATACTCAACTGCAAGTCTAGCCTCTCGCTTGTCCTTTTCTTGGATGAATCAACTGCTATGGAAGGCATTCAAGACAACGCTAAAGCCTTCCGATTTATACCCGCTCAATGAAAACCAGACCTCCAATACAGTCAGTGCACATTTCAATGCCATTTCATCCTCTCAGATCTCATTACTTCGACGACTGTGGGCTGCCTTCCACTATGACATTTTTAAACAGGGCGGATGGGCTGCTGTGAATGGGGTTGCTGTGTTTGCTCCTCCCTTACTCATCAAATCAATCCTGGTGTATATAGAGTCGCCCAAACTCATGAATGCAGCCTCTGGTTGGCTTTGTGTAATCGGTCTTTTAATTGCAGGCATAGTAGCAGGTGCTGCTGATTGCCAGTGTGAATGGATAGGCCACCAGACTGGTGCTAGGGTACGCGCCGTTTTGACCGATGAGATCTATATCAAGACATTGCGCAAAGGGAATTTTCCGAACAATTCCCGGGGGAAAAAGAACCTCGATGGGGGTGAAATAATGGATGGGAGCATTTTCAATCTAATGTCAGTTGACACCGAGAATTTTGCCAACATGAGTGGAAACCTCTACCCTATATGGGTGAATTTCCCTTTACAGATCACTATCGGTACTTGGTTACTCTATAATATTCTTGGCATCAGTGGCATCATAGGTGTTCTACTTATGGTCGCCCTACTCCCGGTCAATTTCTTGATATCCCAGCGCATGATGGATGTTCAAGCGCGTATGCTCAAGGCCAGCGATACTCGGATTAAAGCAAGCAACGAGATGCTCAGTAATATCAAGTTAATCAAGTATTCGGCATGGGAAAACTCCTTTATCGAACGAATATTAGACAAAAGGCAGCTTGAGATTAAGCAACTGCGTTCTCATTTCATCTGGTGGTCCGTCAACGCAACTACATTTCATGCGCTTCCATTCATGGTTACTGTCCTCACCTGCTTTTTCTACACTGTTGTATGTGGAAACCCTTTACGAACAACCATTGCTTTTCCAGCCCTAACCATCTTTGGCCTTTTACACTCTCCCTTGGACCGTTTGGCTAGCTCGGTTGCCTTTTTAATGGAAGCTCGAATTTCGTTGAAGCGCATCGAAACATTTCTGCAAGGGGATGAAACTGTGAACGATGTCCAACTTCCCTATACATCAACTTCAGGGGTTGTTTGGTTCTCTCAAGCTACCCTTGAATGGCCAACTGGAGCACCCGAGGTATTAGAAGGCGACTCCAACAAAGACATTCCTCTTGCCGCGTTGCCTTCTACTCCGATATTCCGGCTCCAGAACATCGACATAAAATTTAAACCAGATTGTCTCAATGTTGTCTGCGGACCTAGTGGATCTGGAAAGTCAAGCCTACTCCTTGCTCTTCTCGGAGAAATGGATTTAATCAAAGGCCACATCTTTCTACCTCATGACAGTAGGAGCCGGAGTGATGAGATATCACTCGACAATCTCATAGACACAACAGCATACTGCCCACAAGATCCATGGATAATGAATCGTACTTTGCGAACAAACATTATACTAGACCTACCATTTGACGGTCGTCGGTATGAAGCTGTCTTGCATGCCGTATCCCTGATTCCTGACATTACTGCCCTAGATCAGGGCGACCAGACTCTTCCTGGAGAGAATGGTAGTCGTCTATCTGGGGGTCAAAAGCAGCGCCTCGCCTTGGCGCGGGCGCTTTACAGTCCATCTAAATACGTTCTTCTTGACGATTGTCTTAGCGCACTGGACTCTTGCACGGCAAATCAAGTTTTCTTTCACGCTATTAAAGGATCACTAATGAATGGTCGAACATGCATTCTAGCGACTCATAATATGCATCTCGCAATCGCCCATTGTGACTATGCTGTTATGCTAGAAAATGGCCGAGTAGTAGGCCAAGGTACCGTAGAAGAACTGGCTTCGATAGGCCTAGTTGAACATCAAATGCCGATAGGTGACACAAGCATACCGTATACCGTGTCTATTGCAAGGAAAGAAGAATCCGTTGGAAGCGTTAGGCACGCTGTGACCGATCTATCTCCGAGTTCATCTCTAGAATCTCCCTCCTTGGAGAAAGCAGATTTAGAACGCGGATCTACGCACAAAGAGAGGGCAACCGAAGGAGCCGTCACTTGGCCTGTTATCCGAACCTATCTGAATGCAATGGGAGCGTATTGGTACTGGATGATAATTCTTTCGTTGTTTGGATTGCAACAATTTGCTGCAATGGGAACAAATATATGGGTCAAACAATGGGCTGTCCAATATGACCACCTCACGAGACAAACCAACACCACCGCAGTGCAAGCGGGAAGTACCAACGAACTTAAACAGGATAGGACAGAGAAAGTGAATGCATGGTACTATACGACCGTCTATGTGTCTATATGCATATCATATGCACTCATAACCTTCGCGCGGGATATCTTCACATTCTATGGCTCACTCAAAGCGTCTTCTACGATATACAAACGCCTGCTGAGGTCGATTTCCTATGCAAAGTTCTCCTTCTTTGACTTTGTCCCATTCGGCCAGATCGTCAATAGGCTCACCAAAGACGTCCAAGAAATGGACCAGTTACTTGCTGAGTCTTCTATAACCGTATTGCAATTGTTAGTTTCCATGATTATGGTTATTACGTTTATTTCAGCTTCCCTACCAGCATTTATTCCGGTCTCAATTTTTATTTGTGCAGCTTATTCTCTTGTTGGAATAATATACATTAATGGCGCTCGAGATCTCAAACGGATTGAATCCGTTCAGAGATCGCCATTATATCAACAATTTAGAGAAACAATCATGGGTTCTGTCAGCATCCGCGCATTTGAATGCACATCATGGTTTACTGTTGAATGCCGAATGCTGGTGGATCAGGTCAACCAGGCTTACTTGCTGCAATGGGCAGGTAAAGCCTGGCTGACGTTTCGAGTAGATGTTCTCAGCTCGTTGATATCATTCCTCACCGGAGCCTTTTTGCTCTGGAATTCCATTGACACGAGAGATGCGGGACTGGTACTGGCCTACTCTACAACATTTACCAAGAATGTGATGTGGTTTGTACAAGTTTATGCCAATGTCCAGCAAAATCTCAATTCTGTAGAGAGAATTATGGAGTTTACAGAAGTCGACCAGGAAACCGATCTCCTTTCTCATCAAGTTGTTTATGATATCCCACCAGAGTGGCCGGCACAGGGAGAGGTGCATTTTGAAAAGTTTTCAACTCGATATGCACCTGACTTGTCCCCGGCATTGAATGAGGTGACATTGGAAGTACGCCCTGGTGAGCGAGTTGCAATAGTCGGACGCACTGGTGCAGGTAAAAGCACACTTATCCTCGCCTTGATTCGAGGACTCCCCGCAGAGACTGGCCGGATCAAAATTGATGGGATTGATATTGCATCTGTACCACTGGCAAAGCTCAGGCAGGTTATCACTGTATTGCCTCAAGACCCTGGACTTTTTGATACAATAAGAAACAGTCTTGATCCGCTGCAATGCTATGACGACGAAGAAATGATTGCAGCGCTACAGACTGTGCGCCATTTTGACATTATTAGCACTGCGTCAACAATCGGCCCAGAGGCTGGATCTGGTAATTTCTTAGACCAAGATGCTACTACTCTGTCACGCGGCCAGTGCCAACTAGTTTGCATTGCGCGTGCCCTGTTACGACGTTCGCGCATACTCGTTCTTGATGAAGCTACTGCATTTGTTGACCACGTCGCCGACAGTGCAATCCAAGCATTGCTGCGCACCGTTGTTGCTCGTGGTACCACCGTCATAACGATTGCGCACCGGCTACTTACCGTCGCTGACTATGACAAAGTTGTCGTCCTTGATGCTGGTCGTGTAGTTGAGCAGGGCTCTATCAGAGAGCTTCTTACCCATCGTGGGCATCAAGACTCCATGTTTCGTCGTCTATGTGAAGAATCTGGAGATCTCAAGGAGATTGAGCGACGCGCTGCCGGGGCCGGATCTGTTGGATGATCTATTTCCTGTCTCCTTAGAAACTTGCCAATATAATGCGTTCGAGATCAGCTTTTGCGAATTCCAGTTTCATTTATATCTGATACAAACTACACGTTGAAATGCAACCAGCCCAAACCCCAGCGGATATCATAGATGTAAATTCTGCTATCAATTTCAATTAAGATAGATTAAGGCCTTTTAACTCGCCTCTGCTGAAGATTCCCTTTGTGAACCAGGCTCCTCGTCGCTTTTGAAGCGTGGTGTCTTAGGAATAAATGCCAGTGCTACCGTACCAGCCATGAAAATCATAGCTGCAATGAGAAACGGTAGATTGGCCCACTTTTGGCCCAATCTCAGGCCAACACCGAATCCCCACGCGAATATTGGCCCTGCGATACCCGAGCCTATCCGCATTACCATACTTATCAGACAGTATACTACAGTAATGTCTTGTGGCTGTACAAGATCTGTGGCCAGAGACCGTAGGACGGTGACGATGGCCATGCCAGAAGAAAAGACAATTATACCTAGTTCGCACCTATCAGTTTCGTTCGTATCAGATGAGACCGCGGTCCTACTTTATGTCTCTTACCAAAAAGCGTGAGGACCACGGTGGGTGCCAGGGCAATACATAATGCCCCAATTAGTAGGAGAAGACCCTCAACTTGGACGATAATTCTGTCTCGACCAAATGAGGTAACGCCCCAATATTTTTTTACCGCGTAAGCTAGACCGGGGATTCCCACTAGATATGTGAAAAGCCTGGCAACAGAGCTGAACGCCACCAGAAAATTCGCCTAGCAGCCTTTTGATCAACCCTGGCTTCAACTTAAGAGAGACGGTGGAACATGGAAACTTACCTCTGCGATACTCCATCCGTAGCGTTTCGAAATGTAAAGCAAGATAATATTCACCATTGAATTCTCGCCGAGAGGAAATGCGAAGGTAGCAATGAGAATAGATACAACCTGAGGATTCCGTTGAAGCGTTTGGAGCGGAATGAGACACAACTCTCTGGCTGACCGAGTGTGTAGACTTGAAAATAGGTCTGGCTTTCGATCATTTACGTTGTTGGAGAGATCCGCGTTGTGATTGACCCTTGCCTGGTCTAAAAGAAGAGATAACGCAAAGGCCAAAAGAGTCAAACCACATCCTATGCAGGCTGGAAGCCAAACATTAGTTTGCATGAGTAAAGTAGAGGCAGCCTGTCCAATCGCTGTCGCAATAAATGAACTTCCAACCAAATAGAGGAAAACACGTGTTCTTCGCAAACTCAGTCAAGCGTCGTTGGGAGAAAGGCAAGTCAATGCATACCTTGATTCCTGTGATACAAACGAAGTCAAAATCAGTTGAGTCATTGTGACTGAAACCATGATTCCTCCCCCAATGACCTCGAATGTAACCGCGAATAACACCCAATAAATCGATACGCGGCCAGCGAAGAGGCCTAATGTATTAGAATGATTGAATCTCAGCACAATTAATAAAGCTGTAGGAAAATGGACTTACAAATAAAAAAAGGCCATATCATCTCCAATACGATACCACACAGTGATAGCGATAGAATAGAGGACCATCCGTATTGATCAGCCAAAAAGCTATACGGGATGGTGAGAGCGCCTGTAGGTAGATGGTGAGTTTATTTTTACATATTTCCACTCGTAGATTTTCCATTCAGAATCATGCAAGTATACATACTTGTTAGTACTGTCAAAGCCTCCTCTATGCCAAGGATGAAAGCCAGCTCAGCTTGGACGTCTGGGTCTTTGCATCGATCCCCTTTGGTAGGTGATTCCTGTCCAATATTTCCTGGCGCATGGTATTGACATAGTATAGATTCATAGATCTGCATGCGAGGTGCCAGCACAATAAATAGACTGCCTTGAAGCAGGAAGTTGATCAGAAACACTAGGTACACCGTTGAGCGCCCCCGCCATTCCCTCTCCCTCCTCTGCTGCTGTCCATTTCTTGCGAGCAACCCTGTTGTCTCGGAAGCCATCTCTCGTAAAAGCTTTCTGGTCAATCAGTGACAGAAGATGGGGAAAATTGGGAGAATAAACGTGTTTGTATTGGGGAGAGGGGCACAGTAGCAATGAACATGTACATAACTAGTTGCAAAAACACTTCTTGTAAACTTGGCACTGAAATTGCGTCAGAGTGTGTTTGGTTTGATTGATTGGCTGATTATGTTAGCTAACCACCAGCCTGCTCTATATACATAAAATAACTGTATACCTGATTTATCAAGCGAATATTTAAAATGTGTGTTTTTAATAGAGCTCTCCCAGCTAGTCAGTAACTGATATACTCTTAATTGCCAGTTTCCGGGGAATTCCCTCGCTGGACGGCCTGGACAGCAACATTTCGAATTTTTCGAGCGAATGGCATTTAGAGAACTTAAAACAAAAGCGATCAAAGCGCAATACCCCAAATCGGCAATTCTTAGTCACTTCCAATCCCTCTTGCAGCAACCGATTTTTCCATTGCTGGTCTAGTTTAGAAGATTGATGTGTGATGTGTAATAGCGCCGCCGCGAGCATATCTAGCTTACTCATACCGAAAACAGTCTTTCCAACTCTTTTTTCAAGAAGTTTACATTTTTGCCATTTTACATGGTGATATTTCAATATATCCTTTGTTCCATCTTCAGAACTGCTCACTAGTCGGCCTTTCAATATTGAATAAAAAGTTACTTTTGTGGGCTCCGCCGCTGTACGGATTGGGACCTCGCTGGAAATCTCCGGTCAGATTTTCGAGATGTTTGTATGGCATATGCCGCGAATCTGCTCTGTATGAGATTTACTATGTGGTGTACGGAGATGCCCCGAGACCCTGTGAGTAAGCCTGGATATAAATACGAGGCCCAGTGCCCCCTACTTAGTTCTTCGTTCCTCCATCCTTGACATCCTCGTTGCATGCGCTCGTTTTTTTCCTACGAAGTGGTACGGTGCCAACTGCAGAAACCCATCAAGATGGCGAAATTTCTAACTTTCCTGCTCCTCTTTCTTTCCTCAGTATGTGTCACGGCACACGGAACAGTAAACTGTACTGACCTAACTATCCCTGTTACTGCATCTGCCGAAAACTTGGTTCCTGCATTCGCGCCTTTTGCCAATTCTTACGAGGCCACGTACTTCTTCAACCTGGTCACGCAGCGTGATGGCAATAGTTCAGCGCTATTTGCAGGAACAGCAAACATCACCGAGACTTTTTCGATCAGCGCGCGATACTGTACTCCCACAGTCCGAAATGCTAATAGCGGGACTGTCCAAATCTTGACGCATGGATTAGGGTTTGACAAGAGGTAAGAATATAGCCCGCTTCCTACTCTAGAGTCAAACTGATCGTGCCTTTGTAGCTACTGGAACGTGACACTGGCACCGGGTGACTACAGCTACGTTGAACATGCCCTGGCAGCTGGCTACTCAACCTTTAGCTACGATCGCCTTGCTGTCGGCCAATCCTCTTACGCGGACCCATACACCATCGTCCAAGCCCCAATCCAGCTTTCCATCATCATCGAGCTTACGAAACTGGTCCAATCCGGCGACGTAACAGGCAGCGTGCCCAAGAACATAGTCCACGTCGGCCACAGCTTCGGCTCCATCTTGAGCAACGCCCTGGCCGCCGTCGCACCCACCCTCACCGATGGCATAATCCTGACAGGATACTCCAACAACTTTACTTTTGAGCCTCTATTCGTGCCCACAACAGCTCACCTAGCCCGCGACAACCAACCCGAGCGGTTCTTCAACTATTCCACCGGATACATCACCTGGGCAGACGTGTATTATAACCAGTACAGCTTTTTATCCTACCCCTACTTTGATCCGAATCTTGCGGTGGCCGCAGAGGCAGCGAAGTGGCCGTTTACGATTGGGGAGTTGGTGACGCTGGGAGCGCTTACGCTTGATGCACCGGAGTACAAGGGTCCGGTTCTGGTATGGTTATTTCCGTTTGTCTCGTCTTCATCTTAGGATTGACTGGCTGACGTCTCTAGTACCTCGCTGCCGAGCACGATATGATCTTCTGTGGATTTGACTGCAACGATATCATCGACGGCCCATACAGTGTCTCGAAGAAACTGTTCCCTGCCGTGAGCAATTTTAGCGTGCACATCCAACCGAACGCCGGACACGCGATTAATCTGCATTATAACGCCTCGGGTGCGTATACTGCAGCTCTGGATTGGTTGGGGGCCAACGGTTTGTGAGAAGGTCGGGTCAGGAGACAAGCTACCGGGCTAAGTTAATAGAAGAAGCTCGGATAGAAGATCCTGGTGGAGGCAAGGTGTTCTATGGTAATGTTAATTTGTTAGAGCAGATGAAAATACAGTCAGTCTGAATGCACCACTTGAAATTGCAGGAGTCTTGCTGTCATGTCATATCAATGAAGGTTCTTCAGATTCTGCTATTTCATTTGTGTGGTAACAAACGAATCTCATCTTCTCCGATATATCATAGACCCTTGATTAAATTTCAACTAGCGGTCATATGCCAGTATATAGTAGTCCCTTCATAATCCTCATCTAGCGTTAAGATACTCCGCCATGTAAAATATAGCCCCCAAGGCTCATGTAACCCATAGTGTTTGCTTTCAGGCTCCATAAAACTCATATTTACCATTCTCTCAGTGCCCCAGAATGCGAATCCAAATTTGCGATATGGTTTAAAGGACACCTTCTGCAAGGGGGACTTGGAGGCGTCATTTATCATAATGTTGTAAAACCTCCAAGCCATGGACGCTGTCTCAATTACAGTATCAACAGATGCGACACTCGGAACCGGGTCCAAGCAGGGTGGTCTATAGCCCCTGTTAGACACTGCCACAGGAGGTCGACACAGAAAGAATTCCAATGAGTTATCCTCTATATGGGTGTTCATTATATTGTTCACGAATTCGACCACAGTGAGGAATTGCTCGGTTTCACAAAACGGCATCCAGTTGCATGTGACATCTCTAAAACGAAGTAACATGTCGGACATGGTCATGGTGTCCAAATCGCGCCAGTCTTGTTCCGGCCAGTGTGCTAAACACCCGCTTTGGTGAGCAGTCTTCAGCTCGAAGATCGCCTGCATGCGCCACAGTAATCTGATAGCTCTCTGTTCTTCTACATATGAGGGAGGCCCCGAGTTTTTGGCCGGCTGGATGGGCTGACCTTGCGACTGGTGTTTGGAGTATAACAGACTTGATGGGCTGCGAACATTTTGAAGGTCACTCTCAGTCAGGCATTGTGCCTTCATGTTTTTGACTTTGTCCATGCAAAAGTCCAGGGTAGCATGTGCTATGCCATGAATAATGTGTGCCAGTTTCACATATTCACGCAATACATCAGGGTACACCTCCTGATATAAATGCAAAGTATCATACGATATTTGCCTAGACATGTACTTGATGACATTTTCAATGTCTAGAAGCAAGCTTGACCCTGTCTGAGTAGCCAAAACTATTGCCATCAGGGCCTGGATGCTGATAGGCAATCTTGTCTTCATAACAGTTTCAACCACCTTCTAGGCTGTATTCATGAAAATTAAGTTTATGCGTGATGAAGCGTTGATGAGAGCCCATAGGCATGAGAAATTCGGGGAACACTTCATGATCTCGATTAACATCTCGGTCGGGAGAAGCTCCAGTGGAGAGGTTGGGTTCAGGATGTGCTGTAGATCCATGGTGATGAACTTTGCAATGCCTATGAGCGCGAAGTCGTAGGGAAGGATTAGTATCGCCTGAATCAAAGCTAAGCCGATAGACTTGTGACTAAGAAAGATCACGACAGCATGTCCGGAGATCTATTAACTGTTGGTGGGCCGTCTAACAGCCACCAACTAAGCACCAACCAATCAGCAAAAAGACTGGCAGCCTCGGCACAGGTTGTTAGTTGTGATTGGGATAAGGATGGTGATGGGTATCAGGCCCGTTACAATTAGGCGGTACTTTATTTGGCTGTAAACGAGCTCGCCTGGTTGAGATTAACTCGAAAGCGAGGTTCTTCCATGCACGACTATTGTAATGGAAAAAATAAAAAAGGGAAGCGACCCCGGAATAACCGGGGACCTATCACATCGGAGGTGACTCCACTTTGTCACGTGAACCTAAGCGATAATCTGGTCATTATTAGTATTGATTGAAATGTGAATGCTGGGTAAATACTGTAACGTACCATACCACTAGACTATCCAGGCTTCTTCGTGATATGAATTGTTTTAGACCGTTCAATATTCGTACAACTTGATTCTATGCCTGGCTTTGTCGATTGAAACTCGGTATGTAGCTCTAACGTTATCTTCGACGACACAGTTATACTTTTCTCTGGTATTATTAGCATCTATCTATATAAAACCTTTTGTAAAGCACTAGAGCTCTAGGATATAGTAGAAATAGAAGCGTGATTAGTAGTATTAGAAATCGCCTCATTGAGATTGACTCGAAATAGTCACAGACCGAGCGTTATATAATCACGGTCACTTGAAATGATATGACTATGCAGAGAGAAGTCAATTCTAATGAAACGTTTTCATTAGCAAAACATGATAAGGCGTAGTTTCATAATCTGACAAAAAGCAAGCATGAAGCATGTTGAAGAAAGTCGGGGCTACAACTAAAGATAAATCCGAGGGATGGTTCAAGCATATCTATATAATCAACTATGCATCACAGGAGAATCCTTCTTTGTAGATCTTCGTAGCACGTAGATAGGTACCGTTGATTCGTTTCGGAGTTTCTAATGAAGTGGGATATATAGTAGCAAACGCAGCCCTAAGGTTCATTGCCATTTAGAGTGGCGATCTCACATGTGTAGACTGGCTACACATTTGACACCAAGCCCTAAACATCATGTTGTCTGTCAATAATCATTTATAAATATTTGGAGCATTTTGATAGTAATATCGTGTAAATATACTGTGCTTTTATATAAATCACTGGAGATTATCAACTTATCTGCACATTCCGATCTATTTAAATGGGAAGAGCTCCTACAGAGGTATGAAAACATTTGCATAGAATCTTGGCGTTCAGCAGGAATTCCTACGTATATCATTACATTGGTCTCTTCTCACGAATTACCGCCCCAATGCCAAGAGATGCCAGGGCTAACAGGCGACGCCGGATTTGCGAGAGATCTTGGAATGCTGTGTAACCAGGCCACAATGGACTTCGGCACATACGCTTTCATTGGCTGACATCAGTGCATTTGACTCACATATGACGTCCTACCAGAAGACTCGAAGAGATCGCCGTAGAGATGTTCTGCAATTATCGTTAGGTGCAGCAGCTGAACTCCCTAATACGATGGTTACACAACCAGCCCAGAAGACGAGGTTGAGCCCAATTAAAAGTCACAAATGTTTGCTAATCGTTCCCCTTTGAATTAAAACATGTGGGTATAATAACCACAGGGGACTCATTTTGTTTCTAACTTCAACACCATCGACCTTTCTCAAAACGACAGCATGCCTGATGTCGGACAGGACCAAGCACCACCTATCTGGATAACGGCCTACATATTTGGCAGTCTTAGCATAGTTGCTGTGATTTTGCGCTTCACATCGAGATTCGTTGGGAGAATACGATATGGATGGGATGATTGGACTATATTAGTATCACTGGTAGTCTGGCTTGTTTGTCTTGGCTTGCAACTGCCAGGTCAGACTACCCTGTCCCTTTCAATTGAATGGAAACAAGAAGCAAGAAGCTGATTTGATGATGGTGTTGTAGCTGCATACGCGCTGTCCGCTATTAGAGATGGAGTTACGGATCCAAATTATATTATCTACGCAAAGGTACCTAGGCAATTAAAGACAATTTCTTGGTACAGGGCATCAGTGTCTAACTAATCGAGTATAGTACTCTTATTTATACTCACTGTTTTACTGTCCAGCCATCGGTCTTGCCAATATTTCTGTTTTGCTGTTGTATCGCCGCATTTTTGAATGGCATTGGTTTAAAGGCGTCTCTCAATATCTTACAACACTCTTGGTGTTATGGATTATTGCTGGGACAATTGTCCAAGCTTGTGCATGTAATCCTCCAGCATGGAAAGTTTCACCAGATGCCAAGTGTATTGCCTATGGTGTCTTCTGGCTAGCCATTGTGACCGCTGAGCTTGCAATTGAATGCGTTACACTTCTTTTGCCAGTCAACGAAGTCCGCAAGTTGATGGTGTCAAAGAAAGACAAGTCACTGTGATGGGATTGTTTTCACTAGGTGGCTGGTACGTTTTCTGTTGATTCCTTCCTGTGTGTACCATCATTTACTAATATCCTGACCAATGGTATATGGTGTGAGATAGGGTTATAATCACTGCTATTATTCGAATTGTTATATGCTACGAAGGCCCTCAGGATGTACAGGAAAACAAAGATGCACTATGGACTAATATTCATGGTAGTACGGCTATCATCTCTGCGTGCCTCCCAACATACAAGCCTCTTTTCGATACTTCTTACTTGCATGCGACAGATAAATTTGGAAGCATGACGGAGTCGCAGTTGGAATCCCGGTCAAGGTTAAAAAAAGGCGCAGTTGAATTGGTCCATAGTATTTCATCCTATGATACTGGCAGAGGTCGAATGAAGACACAAAGCAGTCAAGACTCTCGCTCCCCTCAAGGCGGTAGTGATGACGATGATCTCGAACATCTTCGGGTGTAGAAGCCAGCAGGAAACAGAGACAGCGATCATATTCAGGCATATTTTCCTATGTATGCAAGGTTAGCGATGACAACGATATTATTCCATTATGCATTTGGACTTTGTTGGGCTTGTTGAACTATGTCAGGTAAGCCCTGCTACAACCCTTACTCACCGGGTTTACTGGGTACTACTCATTTCTCAGATATTATAGAACACAACTGTATCTCTAGATATACTCTTATTGATTGATTACCTGAGACCTCACGGCTTCTTGAGATCATTGTGACCGGGCTACTGTACAGAACGGAGCTACGGCCAGCCTCTTGGCTCAAACTGCTGCGTAGCCCTAGTTCCATACAGAAGGGTCATACTTATCATCCCAACGCTAATTATATTTCCATATTATACAGAAGAGTTACATAATACAGCCATGCATATTAAAGTAGATGTTCACGATTTACCCCTGGATTCCTCGCACATAGCCACAATTACCGTTGAACATGTTGATTCCAGTGTCACTGTCATCAACAACAGCATAGGTGTAATAACTGTCGAAAGAGCAGGTATCAACGGTGACCAGGTAGCAATAAGATATATCCGAGTCGACGGCGTCGTAGTACGCGTTGGCGCAAAGATCGTTCTCGATGCAGCTAACACAGCAGTCGTAGGCTGATCTTGTAGCACCTGTGCTGAGCTCGTAGCTGCCGTCATAATAGAGGCTAAGGAAGTAGATGTATTTGTCGGACAGCAAAGTGCTGTATTCTGATGTGATTGTGTTTGAGGTTATGTTGCTGGTCGCGCAGGCCGCGTATACGGCGGTGGTGCTGGTCGTGGTTGCAGTGTCGGTGCTGGTGACTGTGATGGTGGCTACTGCGGCGGTACTTGTGGTTGTGAGTGTTTCGGTTGTGGTGTAGCTGAGCGTCGTCGAGACGTCGGTTGGAACAACCACCAAAGTCGTTGTGAGCGCTCTGGTTGCGGTGCTAGCTATTGTCAGCCCAGCAGCGGTTACAGTAAGAGTGTTCGTCACACTGTCGATGGCAGTCGTTTGCGTGATGACCTGTATTGTACACTCCACCGCACGCGGGTACTCGAAATTGTCGACGGCCAGTGAGCATCCCACGTCTACTGGGACTTGACTTTGTGGCAGTCATCTCTTGTTCGCCACAGCGCGCAGGCCTGTGTAGAAAGTGTCGACAACTGGGTAGAAGCCCGATGAGGTGGCAACGGTAGATGTGCTGGTCACCAAGACCGAGGTCGAGGACACGACCGTCGCGGTGACTGTAGCTGGGGTGAGGGTTGTCGTGGAAGTGTCCATGATGGTCGACGTCGTTGAGAACGTGTCCGTCACCCCGGACTGCGTCGTTGTTACTGTCACCGTGTTGTAGTCAGTCTCCAGCTATGTCGCCTCCTCCGGGGTCACTGTCACTGTAGTGTACATGGTAGTCTTCGGCATGAGTCTGACGTTGAGGTCTGTGTGCCACTGCTGGTAACTGTGATGGCCCCCGCCTGGCCTACAAATAAGGCCATCGCGATGGTGTTGATGCGTGCAGCCATGCTTTTACTGCCCTGGTTCTATTGACTGAAAAAAACAACCTATGGTAGGTTTGAGGATGGGGGGTAACAAAATAAAGAGGATAGAACTGGGGTGAGATCAAAATAAGTAGAATTCCCCTTGCGCCATCCGAGAGCTATTGCGTATACTAACCACTTACTTCTCGAATAGCTTGAAGTATCAAGGTTAAACGTGCCGACGCCCCGGGAGCCTCGAGTGGCAAAATAATGATTTTTTTTTCATATGGTTTTATTGAGGCCAATGTTTCCAGGGAACTTTGAGAAGATCTGTCCCATATTCAACAAGGCGTGGTTAAGGGTTAGGAGCTCGGCATGGTAAGGCAGCCAGCATAGCAACATCTTAACGAGTGTATGAATCAACAAGACATCTTTCAACAATCTCAAAGCGTACTCGCAACCGATATCATAGTCCTGGTGTTGAGCATGGGCTAGTAAAGCTAGTGCAAAAATCTACACGGGATTGAGAACGTACCTAAACTTTTAAATTCCAGCTCGCCTTTCCCTTGAACTGCTCCTAGATAATATCATTGCTCGGTCTCTCCTTCTTCTAGCATTCTCTTCTGGTGTAAGAATACTCAGCCATATAAACCATGGTTCTAGGCTTTAACTCCCATCTCAGGGTCCTAAGACGGCTGTTTCTTCCAGTCGCTCAGTTTGCCCAATTGTAAATCCAAATCTCCGATATGGTTTGTGGGAAATATCTTCCATTGGAGGATTATGGCAGTATGGCTATTATCTATGACTGCCTACCAACATAAAAGTCTCGTTTCGATACTTGTTACTTCTATGTCACAGAGAAAAGAGAAAACATCAACCATTCGCGATCGAGCTGTGTTGGCGCTCCCCATTCGACAGATGGGTAAACATGTGATGTTTGAAAGGAATATTTGATACATCAAGCTACATAGGTAAAGACCCGGACCTAGTTATATATCCAATATGGAAATCACGGTCCTACCTATCTACAAATATTTGGAATAGCACCCAGATCCGTAAGTTTGTCAGTTACTTTATAAGGCTCATATTTTATTAGGCTTCCAGCGAGGCTGCCCTAGTCTGTGGCTTGATTCCTAATTCCTGAGGATTCTGTACAACAGTGAGGGTAGCATTCAAGCCTCTACCTAGACGCATTTTTGGCGCAATCTGAATGACCCTACGATGATCCCGTAAATTATTGGAATACTAACCTTTAAGTGGTGAGAAGGATTGGCTGGCCATAAACACTTACAGTCAACTAACCAACACAAGGCTACGAGCGGCGTGCCTTCAAGTTTGTCCAAAAAGGGCATACTGAAAATTTCTAGCTAGATATACAATCAGATATACAATACACAGTCATTTACAGCCCCCATTTGAATGACTCAAGCTAGATAAGTTGACCTCAGTCACTTTGAGCCATTGAGAAATAAAGGTACTTGGTCAGGCTTCTCAACGCGAATCAAATGCATGTTGCCGCATTAGGAATGCCGGACTTCTGAAATAGGTTATCAAGCGCTTGGAAGGGGCGAGGTCAGGTGTATGCAGCAATGAAGCTAACATCACATGGTGCGCTTTCAATATCTATGAGGCTTCAGCTCCAAGTTGTTAGTCTGATTTAAGTAGGATGAGGAGTTAAAAACGCCCCGTTGGATGCAGGATTTTGATACTTGAACACGCATCTACGCCGCATCAAGGTGCTCAAGTCTGGAGACGATGTAACATAATATATTTGGATATTGGGTAGAATTGGGCACAGCACGATGCACGGATATAGATGACTTTTGTGTCCTTGTGATGGTTACAGTGCAGTTGTTGAAGTGAGGGGTACCATGTAGGCAACGAGGAATAGTTACCCAAAGGAAAAGGCATAAATAGCTCGACAGAGGACGCATCTGTCGATTGCATTTTTCCAAGCAACAGGACAAGTCAAACTATCCTAGAACATCTCAATATAACTGCCCCTCATCCTCGGCCAGCCGAAACAAACATCACGATGAAGTTCCTTCAATTTCTCGCAGCTCTTCCCATAGTATTTGTTGCTGCCGCTCCAGCTCCAATTGAGAAGCGTCAAGTGGCTTCTGGATGCTATGCTTTGTAAGTTACATTATCTCCAATATCTCATTGCTCCCTCAATACTAATCACACTAATATAATAGCGAGGACCCTGACTGTGGCATTGATTACGCTGTATGTCAATGTGCGAATGGTAAGCTAGGAATTATACCTTTTCGATTTATGTTTGTTTAATCGTCAATAAAGATACTAACGTGAACCTTGCTAGGATGGTTTTATGAGTTTAATGAGGATAATGCAGATAATGGCAACTACTGCAACCCTCCATGGGGTTTCCTTGCTGAATCAGAGAGTGGCCTAACAGGCTATAGCTGCGGATAATGAACTCATGTTTAAGAGGGAATACAGGGAGGTTTTTACAAGACGTGAACTGCGGAGGCTTTGGGTTTTATTGGTTGTCACTACATATCCACAGATGTCAAGTAGTGGCTTTCCTATTCGTTCGTTAAAGCTATCGAAATTGAGAAACACATGAATAGTCAATTTATTATTGCCTGCACTTAGTTCGTAATTACAGCAATGGCTTGGCCATTCCAATAGCCAACTTTGTTATTCCAAAGAGGTAGATGGAAAGACGTTTGCTCCCTCGGATACGATGAGTTGGAGAATATCTCAAAGCTGACCGAAGGGAATGGAAACTTGCAGGTCTAGTACATTAAAACAAGCATTAATACAAGCTTTCAGCCTTCAGGATCCACACCTAGCCTGATAGCCTTGGGATTCTCAAGCCAACAGGCGGGGAACCTATGCAGGTGCTGACATCAAGCCCCATCCGATGTAGCCGCCCAAGCTAAGCGAGGCTTGAACTGCATTTTTAATTAATTAATATTATAATGTGAACCATGCTAGTTTCACTAAAGATGCAAAAGGTACCACCTTGTAACAAAACCGTCTAGTAACGGGTTTACCTTACAGCCATATAAAGCCGAACTTACCCGAGACATCAGCGGCTAACGTCTTAGACTTCTTTCCATGTCTCCATCACAGACATTTACTTTCAAGGATGACTATCGATGAAAGCGATTCCAATCATTACAAAAAACACCGACGGATTTCCTTTTTTGGCATCGACGAGAAGAATGGCCGCCTTGCAGGAAGCTCACAGTGTCCAAGGGTCTCTTCTGCCGACTGAAATCATCCTTGAAATCATGAAGTACTTGCCGGATTTTTCATGTCTCTGGACTCTCATCAATGCCTGGTCACGTTTCAAGTCAATATTTATGGCATTTGCTGGAGAAGTTGTTGAAGGCATTATGACGAAAACAACGCCTATCTGCACCCAGGCTCTCATGAGAATAGTCATACATACACGCATTTCACCCAGTGTGTTTACGGACATTAGTGACGTAGTCACTTATATGTCCAGAAAAAAGGCACGCACATCACCCAACGACTTTACCAGAGAAAAGGCCTTTGGACCTTCACTGCCAAGGTCGCCACAAGTAATATATGATTTTGTGGAACGAGCACACACTATTCATGCGGTAGCCCATGCCTGCTTAGACTTCTACATCGAAAGATCGATAAACATGAAGCCGCAACGTATGACTATTACAGATCAGGACAGCTATAGCAGGCTCAAAAACGCGGTATATGGCGACCATCAACCAGGCGAACCGTTCCAGCCAAAGGAATTTGGTCCTCCCACGTATTTGGAGGAACAGATAATCATCCGAGTACTATGGCGGCTGCAAGTGTCACTGGACATAAAGGCGGCTTACAGAGCGCGCAGGCTGATCCATTGGCCAGAAGAAGATCTCAATCATATAGATACAGTCGATATCCCTGAAATGCTCTATCGTGGTCTGCCAGCCAATAGGGTGCATTGCTGTGACATGGAACAAGCCCATTCCGTGCTCGACTTTATACACGAGATCACAGGAGACGAGCAATACGAACAGCCAGATGATATGCTGACACGCTTCTTGAACCGCCCATATAATAAGGCATATCGTCTAATCTGCCAACTCAAGCCCGGACCAGTATTAGAAACGATCGGGGGGCGGGGGGAGGTGCTAGTCGACGTTGATTCTAAAATTGAGAAACCAACGATAGGTTGTATGTTCTATCAGTTTATGGTCGGACCCGCTAGGCCTCCAATGAAAGATATTTCCTTCAAACCATATCGGAAATTTGGATTTGCACTTTGGCAACTTGAGCGAATGGAAGAATCAGGCGTCTTAGGACCTAAGGCTAAGCATTATGGTCTAATGAACACTCTAGAGCCATGGTTTATATGGCGGAGTATTCTTACGCCAGAGGAAGATGCTGAAAGGAGAAGATAGTCCTCACACTGACAACGAATTGGACAATAATATGTTACCATTCAAATAGAATGTTTCATTTCTCAAACGTTTAAATACGCACTTCCATGTTGCACACGTATTCTAAACTCTCTCCCCCCTCCTATCAAAAGTTTAACTGCCTACTCTATGCTGCAGAGACAAAGAATATTGCGCTTGGTTTAAAATTATCGTAATCGCCACCGGTCCCATCAGTGGGCCAGGACTGGGTTGTACACCAGATCCTGCCGGTATCTACCAGGTACAGAGCACTGTTTTCGTGCCCGTGGGTTCAATTCTTGTTGGAGAAGGATGGTCCCAGGTAAGCACGTTGTTGTTTGGAACGAAGATTGATTCATGACTATGCTAATTGAAGCCATAGATAATGGCGGAAGGACCGTACTTCCAGAATGCGAGTGAACCTCAGGTCATGGTCCGGTAAGCAATATCTTAACGTAACTGTAACAAATTTCTTGTGTTTATTTTTCTATGTAGTGTCGGGTTGAGTAATGACACTGGCGTGATCGAAATGTCGGACCTCCTTTTCACCGTTAGGGGGCCAACGGCTGGCGCTATTCTAGTAGAATGGAACGTTCAAGAAAGCACCCAGGGTAGCGGTGAGTACTCATGTCGAATCATCTAGTCAGTGATTTACTCGTGCCTGTACTGATATTTATCTGAATGCATAGCTGGCATGTGGGATTGCCATTTTCGAGTCGGCGGCGCAACCGGAACGGATCTCCAGATGGCCAATTGTCCAAAGCTGACTGGCTCAGTCAATACCGATTGTATGGCCGCTACTATGCTGCTGTATCTCACAGACAGTTCCTCTGGCTACTTTGAGAACGTCTGGGCTTGGGTTGCTGATCATGACCTTGATGTGTCGGTTGATGGAGCCAACACAACCACATCGACGCAGATTAATATCTATGGAGCTCGTGGTGTGCTAATTGAATCACTTGGTGGGTAGTGATAGTACTTGAGTCTTGAAGCCTTAAATTAACTTTCTTAGGTCCTACTTGGCTCTATGGTGCGTCCGCCGAACACAGTGTTATGTATCAGTATCAGTTGGACGGCGCGCAAGATATCTTCATGTCTCACATACAGGTCAGTATTTCAAATGATTCGGCTTGAATTTCATTCATTTTCTCTTCATTTCTTCCTTGTGTTATTGTTACTAATTCGAAACTTCCTTCAGACGGAAACTCCCTATTTCCAACCAGACCCTGATGCTTCACAGCCCTATACTATTGGTACCATTGAGGATGATCCCACGTTTGAGGACTGCGAGTCAGGGTCGAATTGTGAGGATGCATGGGCACTGCGAGTCCTCAACTCGCAGGATATCTTCATCTATAGTGCAGGTTTCTATAGCTTCTTTGAAGATTACGACGAATCCTGTGTTGATACAGAGACCTGTCAGCTGAGCTTGGTTGAAACAAGCTACACAGAAGGACTTTGGCTGTACAACATCTTTACCAAAGGTGGTGAGGAGGTAGTCAGCCCTGCTGGGGGCATTCCGCCTCTGCTCAAGAGTGCTAGCAACCAAACGTGAGTCATAGCCACCACACGAAAACCAAGCCAGCTATTAATTCTTTTATATTCAGCGGTTATACTACTGAGATCAGTGTCTGGCTCGTGCTTGCCTTGACCGGAGCGGACATTGGATCGAGTGGTGATCCGGAAGACACAGGCTCTGGCATCGTCTATATCGGGCCTACCATCTATGTCGAGCCTACACCAACGATTCAGTGTTTTCCTCCATGTTCATTCATATTTCCTCCATCGCCTATACCAAGCACTAGTACAATCTATTTCTGGCCTGTTACAACGGCGATTGGTGTGGGAAGCACTACCATAACATCAACAATAACAACGACGATCAGTGTGGGAAGCACTACAACTACAACAATAATAACAACGGCGATCGGTGGGGCAAGCACAACCATAACAACGACAATAACACCATCTCCATGTTTGTCTGCCTACTTACTGTCATAGTATAACTGACCTTGCTAACGATTTGAGACAATAGTGGTTGGAGGTTCAATGGGCTTCGAGCCTCTATATATGCCCAGCGGTACTACCACGACAACATTTGCACTGATACCCTCTGTAGAGCCCTCGCCGGAAGTTATAACTGTCGCAGGTGGAGAGCCCGTTACCATATCATTCGGCAATGTCTCGATATCAACACCCACCTCAGCACCGAGCAGCACGCTAGTTTATGTCCTCCCAACAACTGTCTACTCGTCAGGCAGCACCACGCAGACGTTCTCCGAAGACCAAATCACGAGTCTCAGTGCTATGACTACAACAACAGACATAACCACGACTTTGGTTGAAAAGACAACTAGTGGCTCTCATACTATAACAAGGACGGCAGATGTTACCTGGCCAGTTAACTCGGGCGGTTTCTTCTGGAGTCCTGTCCCCGAGCCTGGAATTCCAGACTTCCCCATCCCGACCCTCCCGGACATTCCTCCTTTTCCTGATCCTCCCTGCTTTGTATTTCTGGGTATTTTCTCCATCGACTGCCCGCCTAATAAACACAAACCAACCACTCATGGTACAAGCGGAAATCCGTCTCCAACTTGCACAGCTGACTGTGGCACGACAACAAAAACGAAGACCAATTCGAATTCAGCGACTACTACCACCTCATGTGTCACTGAGACCTCGACTGTATGCCAAACAATTTCTAGCTCAACCGTGTGCAACGAGTATGTGGGTTGCGCGTGCCCTACATCTACTGTGACGGACTACTGGGTTTCGTGTTCATCTTCGTCATGCACTACCACGAGCTCGGACGTTATCACGGGATGCTATGTGACGGCCACGGCTACAACCACAGGAAACTATTGCCCGTCACCTATTTATTCCGCGTGGTTGCAGGATGTAGGCGACGTATTTCCATCAGGCATGACACTAGTGTCTGCGACTACGACCATCCCGGAATCTGTATTTATTGGAGCAACTGGCTATCCGGTTGTTTCTGGCGATGCTGTCGTAGGAGGCAGCACAATAAGTATTGAGGCTGTCTCCGTGGTGACAGTCATCAGTCTTGACGGTACCTCGGCCACCCTCTATCCGGGCTACACGGGGCTTGTGCCCGAATTGAGCGGCTTGTCAGTTCTAGGGCTGAGTTCGCCGGTGCCAATTGAAGAGACTTCGTCCATCACCTCCGCTACTACTACTACCGCGCCTACGACGACTTCGTCTACCTCCACAGCCACAACGAGCGGCGGGCTTCCGTACCCTACAGATCTGTACATTGACAATGGTACTGTGCTTTGTTACTCCGACTACAACAGCGATGGGAAATACCAGTCCTTTACCTTAAGCGATGCCCAAGATGTAATCAAAGCTTTCTGCGCTAATGACTACGTCCTGGACCCAGGAAATACATACGGCTATGTTGAAGAAGGCGAAAATAACATCTACGTCTCTATCTCTTGGGCTGAAGATCAGACCGGATGTGGTACAGAGATAGACTTTCCGTTGAGCGAGGTTGGTTGTGAGAATGCATGGGATCTCCCTCTGGCCTTGTGTAAGTTCAACTTTCCCCAATTTGATCGGTTTATGCCTTGACTGCTTGGAAGTATGGCTAATAATATTTATTGCAATTGTAGGTGATGGAGGAAGTTCGACTGCTAATTATGGTGGCGGCTTCGTCTATCAAGTCTTGTACGAAGCTGGCTGTATCCTGCTAACGATTGAAGCATTGTCAGATGATGATGCTCCAACAATAGTGAATCCTCCATTCAACTCGACCTACAATTCAAGCTCAACACTATGGCAAACTGCTTCTACGGAGAATCCAACTCTAGCAGCATGGCTTAGCACAGCAACGTTGGTATCGTCGACATCATTCAACGTCTCTACATGAGGTTATATCTATGTAGCTAAATGAATGAAGAATAGAATTGGGGATATTTTCTGTTCTATCTTCATTTGTTGTACTTGAAGTGCTTTAGGAGCTGCAGTCAAAATAAACTATTAGGGCTATCCAGTTGTGGGCAAATTAGGTACTGATTCTATCCTATTGGAGGAGCATTTGGCAACACTTTTTCATTTCAAGTTGCAATTTAATTTGGAACCAGCAATCAATAGTCATAACATAGATGCCTAACTAGGTAGATCAACGCCAAGGATATATTGATCTTTGGCAACAAGATGTGTCTTGAATCACAACTCGTCTCGGTAGAAGTGCTAGCCAATCTTCCACTTTATTGCTCTGTCATTGTCGCGGTGTTAAGTGGTGGCTGATAGTCACCTGGAAATCCAGGCACTCGACGCTCTGGACAGGCAAGTTGTCACACGCAAATCGGAGTAGGAAATATTCTCCAATCATCCAAGCCAAATTGCATTTTCTTGACGAGTCGGGATGTTAAACACAAAATTACAGCAACTACACTAGGGCACCAAATACATGACCCGTGATCAGTAGGGCTGCTGCCTAGCTTATTTTAACGTCCTCCATGCTTTTATCTGAGATTTATCACTTGATGTGGTGATTGGATTTGAACAACAAAGTGAGTCAACTGTTGTCATTATAACCATCTCATACCCAGATATTTCGATGTCAAGCAGGCTGAGTAGAAAAACATTTGCAACTTTGAGTTTGCCCCCCAAAATTCGTATTCGGAGCTGGTTGCTTAACCACCATGCTCGAGAGAATCTAGTCGACAACCAACTGAGCCGGTGCTCATAGAGGCCACTGTTAGGACGTCACAAGTAGTAGAAATGCCTGGCAAGTGGCAACAGCTCATGTACGTGTATACGCTGAATTCCCCTGCAGCCTGGTTACACAGCATTCCAATGTTTCTTGCAAATGAGGCGTCACCTTTTATCCCTTGCATAACTTGGGATTGGGGCGGCAAACCGTGAGAGACTAGGTCAGTAATGCTATCGATATTATTGTAACGTCCACTCTATTCAAGCCAATATTGGGATCGCTTTGCACTCCCTATGTAAGTGACTATGGCACTCGTCGATGTATATATCGTTATTCATTGCCAAGATAAGGAGATATATGAAAATTCTAATCTATTTACTTTCAAATGCACTCCCCAAATAATCAGCCCCAAATGCCAACCCCTGTATAGCCGCCAGCCCATACAACGCCGTAATATTCGTAGAGACCCAAGAAGCGTCATCTAAAGCAACCGGCACTTTGCTTCCATTCACACGTTCCGTTTTCCACGGCAACGACCGCCCATATCCATCGCCCTCGTAAAACTCCTTCCACGCGCGGTGCGCAAGATCTGGATCTTTTAGTATCTGGGCTGCATATGCTGTCAATCGGGAATGGCCCTGTCGAAGAATCAACTTGGGGAACGCAATCCCATAACGCGCGATTTGGGCGTCATTGGTGGCGTTGAAGTACCAGCAGTAATCTAACCATGCAGACCGGAATTGACTCAATAACTCTCTCTCGGTAGCGTCATCAAAGTCCAAGTCGAGAAGCTCTACACACGTCTCGACAAGACCAAACATGGCCGATAGATGAGAGACCTGTACATGCCCACGATTCTCAGGATCGCTTGGGGGCGGACTGATGCTACCGCTATCTATACGCAAACGAGCCTGACCGGTCACAAACCCATTCTTAAGATTCACAATCCCCTTTATCGAAGTCATCAATTTCTGTCTATAGACATCAGCTTGCGGGCCTTGTCTCTCCCACTCCATCATCCACGCAGCAGCCAGTGCCGACCAATCCGTGCCCAGCGAAATCAACACGCCCGTTTCCGGGTCCTGTGTTGGAGCATCGTCGCGATCTTTACGAACTTTTCTATACGGATCCAAGATCAAAAACGTCTTTTCCACCTCCAGCGTCTCGCGAATAATTTCGCCAGTTCGTTCATCTCCACCCGTGAGATAGTAGAAATATTTCCGATACAACACATTTGATACTCTGGCTTGCTTGCAGCTGTCACTCCAGTGCTGAACACCGTGTCTTGTGCCCAGGCCCTTGTATTGGCCGAGATGGTAAGTATCAACCTCGGATACATGCCTCGTTAGAGCCTCCGCAATACGATAGACGTCTTCGCGACCGGTGCATAGAAAATAAAGCCAGAGCCAGAGATCAGGAGACAGTTCGGAGTTGTCCCATGCATAACCGCCAATGTCGTAGCGCCAGGTATGTCGGTCGGCGTCGTAGGTGTGCATGATGTCGCCGTGGTCCCAGAAGCCGTACCATCGCCTCTGAGCAATTTGGTTTTTGTAAAAGTCAAAGAGGAACTCGAGGTTGTGTAGGATCTCGGTTGTTGGTGGGCCAGAGCCTGTCAGGGTCGAGAAGGGAGTCCAGTAGTTCCCCAAAGCTCCCGTTTGACGAATATACTCCGGTTCTGCAACTAATAGAGGCGGATTTTGCATGTCCTTCACTATTCCCGACAACTCCTCGGCCGTTGGTGTGTGTTCAAACGTATATAAGAAGAGCTCATTCGTCCGGCCGATCCCATATGGCGTCCCAGTACCAGGCTCCCAATCCTCATACGTAATCTTGAGCGCGTCTAGTTGGTCATCATAGGTCTCTTGTCCCATCCCATCGTGATACGGACGCAAATCCATAGGCTCTGCTGCAGGACTATACAGCCACATGGTTATATCTCCACGATCCGCGTCGGCATTCCGAATATCAATCTGCGTGGGATATCTTTCCCAAAAATGACGCATGCCAATACCCAATCCGCCATTCGTCGCGCTTCCGAGGTACGCGAGACCCTCTGCTTTGGTGCCACCGGGGATATTGACCCAGCTGTGTCCCGACTTTGTCCGTTTCTTGAAACTATAGCCATCGGGTGATAACTGGGTTAATGTATAATCGTTCCATCGCGGAATCCATTGCGTTCTCGTTCGAACTTCTGGGTTCCAGCTGTCAATTTCGGGGGCTTGTTGGCCGGATACTTGTGCTTGTCGAACTTGAAGACCGGGGTCCTTCCATAGCCCGGTAAGGCCTTGCACAGCTTCACTGAATATGCCGCCATCGACGCCTGCGAAGCGCACGTGTCTGTCGTAAGGTGGCTCGTTATGCAGTGGGATGTGAAAGTGTACGCCTATGCCCCGGATGAATTGGGCCGCTGGATCTAGGTCGTAGAGGAGAGTGTGGACAATGCGGATACTATCAGAATTGGCATACAGATAGAACCGTAAGATAAACGGCAGCCAACTGGATGATGATACGTCGTCTGATTTGGCCGCAGCCAGTAGCTGATGTTTTCCTTCAACGCGCACTACTATCCTAACTGGTCCTTCATTTTCGATCTCTGCAGCCGTTACCTGCCCTCTCAGCGTATACAAACTTGGTGCAGAGACCTCATCATAGAGTGACGACTGCGTTTGAAGCACCAAATATCCATTTTCGGCAACCACCTTCCCAGAACGGGAATGTTCTATTTTCCCAATCACCGAATTTCCCGACGTCGGAAAAATGACTCGAATTTTGCCAGTATCAACCTCAATTGTATCAGACGATGATAAAGTCTTGATTGGTGGTATTTCCTTGTCGCTTATCGAGTGAGGCTGTTCGTTCGATGGTGACGAAGAATCGATGCAATCAACCGCCAGACTTGGAGGATATTGCGACAGAGCAGGGATTGCATGGCCTGTCCATTTGACTGAGCCGTCTGGCCAGTAGGCTGTATTCCAGGACTGTAAGCGCAATCTCTGGCCGCTGTCGTCTAGACTGTAGTGACTACTACCGGCGTTCTGACCTCGAGCCCAGGGCATAGCAAATGTCAGCCCGGAGGCATGTGATGGCCTCTCGCCAACCCAGTCGAGCGTTGGCATGATAGCCGCTTAGTCGCCTAATCGCTTAGATTATTCCTGATGCTAGGAATTTTTTCCCTAGGTTATTAATTGTACAGTACTCTGCAAACCCCTCGGCGTAGAACGCCCTCGCACGGAAATGACCCGAGCGTGTTACGCTGGCACACGAACAGCACGTGTGGCAAGGTCAGGTGCAAGTTTGCCAATGATATCCAACAAAGAATAGCATTAATTTATTCGCCAGCCATCAAAAACAGCCTCTCGAGGTCTATTTATTTTTTCCACCAATATAGGCGTTATGCCCAGAGATCATTGCCGAGAAACGCATAGTGCGGGCAGCGTAGGCCAGTCGGTATGGGCCGACTTGCACATTTTAGCATGATCTGATGCAATCCGCGCTTACATGGCGAGCAACCTCTCAGATGCACGCTTAGTTTGACAGCCAAGAGTCTGCGGGGTCGGGGAGATACGCCTGAAAGCTTTTTAAATTGAGTTTCTAACCAAAATGCCTTGAGTTGGAGTCTCCGCGTGTTTTCTGGCTGACTGTGGCATGCCAACCACGTTGTCTAGAGCACGGTTAAAATGAATGGCATCATGCCTCGCAAAAAGCACGTATTGTAACTATTTATCCTATCTTTTGAATTTTTTAGATAGGCCAAAAAAATTATTTTATTTATATACGATCTTGTGAACTCGCCGTGTGCTCGGCCAGTATCCAGACCACTCACTCCAGCGCTGAATACCTCGGGTACCAGGTTGGCTGCCATGGCGTCTCTAGACGTGCCAGACGTGAAGCAAGCGTCTCATTCCGAGTCCAATTCTCCTCCCAACGAAGACGTCAACCTGAAGGACGATAGGGACCACACGCTCGTCGAGCCCGAGGAAATCCCCGAATACCAATCGATCCTGTCGACCCTCTTCCGCCGTCGCAGAAAGAATGTCGACCCCGATTCCATCGCTACCGTCCGAAGCGTCTTCGACGATCCAGTCCTAGAACAATTCTATAAGCCCCATCCCGAATACGAGAACTTGCACCGCTTCGACGTCGACTTTCGATGGACCTATCGCGAGGAGGACAAAGTCCGCCGAAAGAGCGACTGGCTAATCCTGCTCTGGATATTGATCATGTTCTTCGGTCTCAATCTGGATCGAGGAAACTTGGCTAATGCAAACGCGGACAATTTATTGGGTGACCTGGGTCTCACTACAGACGATTACAACAATGCGGTGAACATGTACCGAGTCGGATTCCTTATTGCTGAGATTCCCTCGCAGATGATTGGTAAAAGGTTGGGTCCGGATCGATGGATTCCAGTACAAATTATTCTCTGGAGTTTGGCATCGGGTGGCCAGTTCTTCATGCACAATCGCGCTGGGTTCTTTGCGTGTCGATTCTTTGTCGGTTTGTTCATGGGCGGCTTCATTCCGGATTCGATTCTGTATCTGTCCTACTTTTACACCAAGTCAGAGATGCCGTTCCGTCTGGCGTTGTTTTGGTTCACTGATTCGATGTCTGGTGTGATTGCGTCGTTTATCTCCTATGGTGTATTACACATGGGCGGTGTTGCTGGACGTGCGGGTTGGCGATGGCTCTTCCTCCTCGAGGCTCTTATTAGTCTTGTCATTGGTATCCTGAGTTTCCTCTTCCTTGTTCCTGGTCCAACTCAGACCAAGACATGGTGGAATCCCAAAGGGTACTTTACCGAACGAGACGAAAAGATCATTGTCAACAAAGTGCTACGTGATGATCCCTCCAAGAGTGACATGCACAACCGTCAAGCCTTGTCCCCAAAGATGTTGTGGCAGAGTTTGAAAGACTACGATTTATGGCCCATCTATGTCCTCGGCATGATGTTCGAGATTCCTACCGCACCTCCAAAGTCCTATCTTACCCTGTCCCTCACAGATATCGGCTTCACTACATTCCAGACAACTTTGCTTTCAATTCCCGTCACCGTATTCGCAGCTCTCAATATATTGATCATCACCGAGCTGACCGAACGGTTCCACCAAATCACAATCTTTGGTCTTCTAGCGCAAGTCTGGTCCCTCCCCATGCTCATCGTTCTCTATACCTCGGCCGGCTCGTTATCAAATTGGGGCATGTACGCAGTCTCCTTTGTGCTTCTGGGCTGGCCAAATGCGCAAGCAGCAATGGTTGGATGGTGTTCCCGATTGAGTAACTCGGTTCGAACAAGAGCTGTGAGTGCGGCGTTGTTCAACATCACAATTCAGCTGTCTGGTATCGCATCTTCCAACATCTACGTGACGAAAGATAAGCCGCTTTATACGCACGGCAATATGCAGCTTATTTGTATCAATGTTGCGACTATTGTTCTCTTTGGACTGGCCAAGGTGTACTATGTGGCTCGCAACCGGTGGAAGACGAAGCAGTGGGACGCTATGAGTACTGAAGAAAAGGCAAGGTATCTCGAGACTACTACGGATCTAGGTAACAAGCGGTTGGATTTCTTGTTCGACAGCTAGATGTCATGCTGGTATCCTGTATTTCGACGTGTGGGTAGATGGTCTGGAGATTCCGGTTCCCTCGAATTGATGTGAACGCATAGATGAGACAATTCTAAACAAATTCTCTATCTTGCTACCTAAGACATCTTTCCCGCTATCAAATGCTTCAGTATCTCAATATTATAGCCCGGAGAATTTTGTCTACGTGTGTAAAGTTGGATGTCACCGGAAGCTGCGTAAAGTGCAACGTTACATAGACATATTGTGGTCTGGCAAAAGGCTTGCTCGAAGTAACAACGTTTCGACTATTTTCTCTAAGATAAATTAATTGGTTTTTTGTTAAAATGCCTTCAAAGGATGTGCAGCCAGCAGCTTCAACTGCCACCTGGGCATCACCGGTGATTTTTCTAGATATATATATCGGAAGCTAGGTAGATACCCGTGTAGCTCAGAGAACCAGTATCACTTTTCCTCATGGCAGGCAGTAAGGAAGACAACAAAAAACCCCCCAACACTCTTCCAACAAAATTCAAAGCAGTCTCTATGCAGTCAGTATGTAGATGCATAGCCTCGGTTAAAAACCAACAAGTACTGACTCGAGAATTGCCCAACACGGCAAGAGGTAGGATTTAGCGTGGAGAGGGGTAGCAAGCTCGCCATCCAGCTGACAGATGATGCACTCAAACACTAAATCTTTTTTTCAAAAGCCACTGCATTGGCTTCAAAGCTTAAACGATTAAAACGGTGTGCTTTGACAATTATAGCGTGGATGTTGCCATACCCCGGGCAGACGATCATCCATGAACTATGCAGTTGTCGCGCAATCAGCCTGAATCAGCTCATGGCAGAGTAACTAGGTATTGCATAAGCAAGCTTATGTGAAATTTCAAATCCACAGCAAAAAATATCTGCGCTGGCTGAATGGACGGAAAAATTGCAGCGTGCCTGGCCTGAGAGGTGATATCATCCCATCCATCTAAGCATCTATAAACAAGCCACGGATCGAGCAATACATTTAAATTATCTTCACTTTTTTCTCTTGAAGAAGTCAAAGCAACAACGCTAAGTTGTTAACGAACTAAACTGAGCATGAGACTATCGCAAAGCCTTCGTCTGGCAGCGACGACCGCCCTTCTGTGGCAGATCACTGCAGGCCAACTGATCGGACCCGTCGGCCCAACTACAAGCCTAAAGGACAAGAACATCGAATGCAATATCCTGCATTATGGAGGTGTTGCGGACAATGCTACCGATGTCGCGACTGCGATAGAGACTACATTCACGGAATGTGTGCAGAGGCATCCCGGTAGTAGGCTGATAGTCCCCGAGGGCGAATATCTGCTTAACCGCAGTGTTGTGCTTAGCAATGGCACAAACTGGGCTTTCCAGCTTGATGGATTGATCACGGCTGCGTATGGGGGGAATTGGACTGTTGCTCGTGAGTTGATCTTGCAAGGGTTTGCTGGTGTGGAGCCTCTCAACATTACGATTAATGGTGAGGGGGATGGAGAGTTTTTGTTGGATGTGTTTGTCATTGTCAATGGTAAGTTTTATACTTTAGACTGTGCTATTTTCTGTGCGACTAAGAAGTGCAGCTGTCGACTTTGAGTTCTACTCGCATAATGGCCGCGGTGCTTTCCAGGGCCAGGGCTATATCTACAGGAATCTCGACAAGTAGGTTGGAAAATTATCTCTAGACAGTAACATGAACAAGGCTGAAAGTTGTATCCTCAGTACTGAGCGACCCCGTCTGGTCCGCTTAATTTCGCCAACGAATGCATCAGTTCACGACTTGATTCTCGTCGACAGCCCCAAGTTTCATATTGTGCTGGACTTTGCGGTGAACGTCGAAGCGTACCATCTCACGATTCGGGGCGCCAATCTGGGTAGTTATGATGGAATTGACGCTATTGGCACGAATTATTATATTCATGACAACGAGGTTACGAATCGCGATGAATGCGTGTCTGTGAAGTCCCCCTCTAACCATGCCTTGGTGGAAAACCTGGTCTGCAACCAGGCTGGTTCAGGCGTTTCTATTGGTAGTTTGAATGTGTCGGCAGCCATTTCGAACATCGTACGTTCTTTCAAGGGTCCATCTGGAAATAATTATAAGCACTGACTCGGAATTTCAGGTAGCACGAAATATCAGCATCATCCGGGGCAACGAAATCGCATTTATCAAGACATACCCCGGTGGCTCCGGTTACGTGACAAACGTCACTTTCGACAACTTCCGGTCTCTTTCTAGTCTGTACGGCCTAAACCTTGACCAGTACTGGCAAAACACTTTTACGCCTGACGATGGCTCCGTTACTCTGAGCAACATTGTTTTCCGTAACTTCTCAGGTAATCGACCCCCACCAGATATCTACCAACAGTAGGAAACAAGTTTTACTAATACAGCTTAACAGGATCCATCGCCGACGGAGCCCTTCGTCCTCCACTTTATTTGTTTGCCAGCGACCTAACATTCGCCACAAACATCACCATCGAAGACTTCTCCGTCTGGACCGAGGAGGGCACCTACGTCACCAACAAAATCAGCAACATCTTCGGGGTTGGCGACGACAGCTACGGCCCCAACGACGGCATTATATCGCTGGCTGCTGGCGAGTCGCCCTACACGTATACCAGCACATACACGATTACGGCATCGCCGACGAGCTGGGTTGCGCCGACGAGTCCGACTTGGGCGGCGCCTAGTACCGGATATGGCAGTACGTATATCTGTTGACTCTTCTTGTGCTTGTGAAAGATGGCTAATCTGTGTTGTTTTTTTTTTTTCTTCTATAGCTTCGGTTCCGATTGCGGTGTATACGCCGCCCCCGCTGTGGAGGCCTGATGGAGTTGACTATGATTTGCACTACTGGGGTGCTTTCTAAAGGAGATTATGAGATAGGTCTCATGAGGGATGGCATTATGATAAAAAAGGCTGTAGATAACGGGCGGTGATGTGGTTTTATATGCAGAGGGGATGTTGGTTAGCCTTTGTAGGACAGTATCTACCTAGGTAGTGCATTCCATTAGAGATCATAGATAAATAAATACGCCATAACTTTCCATCCTGATAGTAGTAGTACATAATAAATAGCCCCAATTGAAAGCTAATCAAGACTGGCTCAACAAAAATACCTAATACAGCAAGCGGGATGCTCTGGACATATTTCCAGTGCATACTTTCTTTCTCAACATCATAAGCCAACGGCTTCTGACCCAACCCCATCCTCCCCAGTCCAAAATGATTGTAAATCCCCAACGCGCCCGAAGTCGCATGTTCTTTGAGCCACAGCTGCCACGGAGAAATCTTCTTTCGTATCCCCCCATTCCGCTCCGCCAGCTGATACATCTCATTCACTCGCGAGCGCCGCTTTTGCTCGTATAATCTGAAAATATCATCATTCAGCGACGAACCTATTGGGTTGTGGGCGTGCAGGAGATTGGATAGCATGAAGATGTCTTCCAGTGCCATGGAAACACCCTGGCTTGCATGCGGTTGCATTGCATGCGCTGCATCCCCAATGATGAGGCATCGCCCCTTTGACCATGCGCCACCTGGTGGTAGGCGAAAAACGGGGTAGAAGCGGAGGGTTTGTGTTTGTCTGATTGTTTCTTTGATGGTATGGCCCCATTCCCCCTCGGAGTCTCGGATTAGGTTTAATATCGTTGATTTGATAGTCTCCACCTGCTCGTTGCCACGCTCCTCCCACCCATCACGCGTATCGCCGCTGGACGGAATGGCGAGTTCGCGCGAGAAGAACCAGTATATCATTTCGTGGTTTGCGCGGCAAGGGGATGCAGCTAGCAGTCCATCTGTAGTCACCTCTACATTGAGCCCGTCAATCGACGCAGCGGCGGGAGGCAGTTCGGCGGTAGGAATCAGTGCGTATATATTTGCAATGCCAGAGTACTCGGGTGCCATGTCCGGGTCCACGTAAAGTCTACGCACCATTGAATGGATCCCATCACAGCCTAGGAGTAGATCGGCGGCATCGTTGGTGCCATCGGCAAACGTAACGTTGACACCCTGGCTATCTTCTTCAATACTGGTTAAGCGCTTGCCGAAGTGTATGGGAATGCCCGCTTTGCGAGCTTCGTCATATAGCACTTCCATAAGATCGACGCGCGTGATTCTTAAATAGCCAAAGCCGGTCTTTTCCTGACTCCAGGATGTCAAGTCCATTTCTCCAATGACTTGGCCCTTAATTCCATGCACGCGCAGCCCGGAGGTCTCCGCGCCTTTCACTCGAAGGGCATCCCATAGTCCGAGTCTATGGAATAGTCTGCAACCGTTTGATGGAATGCCAATTGCGCCGCCGAGAGTAGTAGGTTCCGAACGGATTTCGTAGATGGTAGGGGAAATGCCGTTGAATTTTTGCAGTCGAAGCGCGGCCAGGATACCGGCAGGGCCGGCTCCGATGATCACAACCTATATGTATATACACTCTCGATCAGATAGATGCCATGTCAATATCGTGAAGTTTTTACCTTTTGTAGTTGACTCATGGTCAGAGGTATCCGTTGCGAGGTTGAGGTTGTGTCTACGCAGAGGGATACACAAACGAATTTGTTTTAGGATCGTTGGGAAACGGTATTTGGGCACAAAGCCCCTACTTATTTGACAGGGTACGTGTGCTGAGGGGAACAGAACAAAGAACTTTTATGCAGCTCGAAACAAATTGCCTTTATTGGTTAGCATAACCCTAATAGTGAACAAGTAGCGCACACTATGCCTAATTCAGGATAGCCAGTATTCAATTACAAGTTAGATACGTCCATTTATAGTTTAGCTGAAATAATAACGAGCCTCCGAAGCTCCGAAATCCCGAATTTTTGTGCACGTGAATTATAGTCAGTGAGCTTGGCTGGACGATACGCACAATATGGAATACGGCCTGGAAATGAAATACGTAGGCTGATGCATTGGGTCTGCTTGTAAAACGTGCTCATTACGTGTGCAACAGTCAACAGAAAGCTTCAGTCAAGCCATTGCGCCGAAAGAAAAGTCAACATTAAACATATCCATCAAATCGATGCCCTCTGACATGTTATTTTCCAATGGAAACAATAGATCGTCCGTATAATTCAAGGGTGGATGATTCGGATCGATATCACCAATATGGGCTTCCCGCATAGTGGCCGGGTGTGTCTGTGAGTGATTCAATTAGATGCGGGAACGGCAGGAACAAACAAAATACACAAGACTGCCTACGTACCGAGAGGGGATGCAATGGAGAGGGTAGTTCGCTTGAGACTGATCGTTGTTGTTGACTGGACGATTCTGGCTGCGGCATCGATCCTGACGAAGCTGTGTCAATGTTGTTGCCAACTGTAATGCGACGAACGAAATCTCGCGCAAAGTGAGCAACATCAGAGAGACTAGAGGTTGGAAGTACGCCGTCAGAAGTATACTCTAGACGGCAGAAATAACCAGCAGCAATGCCCAGCAAGGAGAGATTGCTCGTTGTTTGCGTGTGATTCGGATTGTGGATGACAAAGTCGAAGAGAATAAAAAGCGCCGATAGGGGGACTGAGATGGCGACCCTATATTTCAAATGCAAATGATTTAGTGGAATTCTTGGTTTTTTTCGGGGGCATGGTGGTAGACGAATAATGGCAGAGTACAGACCAGATGGGAATATACGTCTCCAAATCAAGGAAATTCGTAAGCTCAATGATCTTACGCGAAACATCCAGAAGGACTTCTTTGCTAGATTCATCATTTGCGTGGTGGATGTTGTGCTGCACTCGTGCCAAAGCAATTATGAATGCATAATAGTGGTAATGAGTCTCGACAGCGATCGCTCTACACCACGAGTCATCCAAGTATTTCAGTGGTTGGTGTACAGGAGTAGTACCAGGTCGAAAGGCCTCCTCCGGTATGGACAGTCGCCAATCTTCTAACCTACTATGGAAAGCACCGAGGGCAGCTTCGATTGTACTATAAGGGCTTAATGTTGCGCTCACTGAAAAGAGAGTGTCATACGTGATGGAGGAAAGTCGACTGAAGCGACACATTGACTGGAATCGATCAAAGCTTCCGAACATGGCCTCGGGAGTTTTCGGGGGAGGAGCGGCGATCTCTGAATCATTTATAATCTTTTATTTTGCATCAGTTACTATAAATCTGCAAGTTTATGAGGTGAAGATTGGCTGGTTCCTTACTGAAACTCTGGAACAGGCAAAGCAGTGCGTTTTTTCTATAATATAAACCACCCAAAAGACTCGATGGCATAGAACGGCATTTTCGTTGTCGTCCTTCATGACTCTGTGGAGACCAAGAGACTGTGCCATCCTTGCTGCTTCGCTGGTCAACATGTGGCCCAGATTCACCCGCAGGGAATTGTTTGCGAAAATAGCCTAGATGAGCTTCATGTCAGCTAGGTAGATGTGGAATAACGATTTTCCTCAATTTACCATTGCTGTGATTGCCTTTTTTTACGTTAATTCACCGGAAAATTAGAGTTCCCGGAAATTAGAGTGAACCTTCTACACTGAGATGACGCACCTGCACATTCAAAAGATCCTCCTTGGCTGTTATGATCTCCGGCAATAGTTCCATGGCAGACTGAAACAGTTGCCAGGCAGCATGTGTTCTGGGCTCGAATGATGCACCAGAATGAGATTGGCATCCGAGTGCTAACGCAGTGTAGTAGAGGGCGACGAAAGAAGGTTTGGCACAGGCAAACTGACCTTGCAGGTCATGCGGTATACCTTGTTCGAACATCTTTCGGTCAAGAAACGGATATCTCGGGTGTATACATTTAAAGTATGCTAACGAGGATTTCAGCTAGTGTATAAATAAGACTATGCTCAATAGCAAGGTGGGACTGACAGTCGATGTATAGTTGTGCCGACTCATGAGTGACTGGGATGGAAGCGCTAGAATCAGATAAGCCGGCAGCGTCACGACTGGTTCGCGATTGAATCGCCCTGGCAAGTCCATCAATAAGCTCTGCAAACCTTCTATGGCCTAGACGAGCGCAAATAGATTCAATTCTTTGGTCAGAGAAGAATGCGATCCCTGAACTTCCAACTGTGGACCATGCGACGTTAGAACTATCTGCAGTTTGCATGCCACCGGCCCGTTCGAGAAGTAGCCTTACTGTACTGTGGATGAGCCTGGACACAACCGAAAAACTATAAGTGTTCTATCATTTAATTGGATTGGACTCGAGTCAATAAACCTTTACTATCGAGGTTTCACTTTGAAGTCTCGCTGGGACTCTCTGATCTTCGAGTAGATGGTCTACATATAGGTTTCTGAGGCGTGGTTCCGGATGCGAAAACTGCAGAGATGCTACCGATGGTTGGGACGGAGCATGTTCAAGTAGAATGGATGACCGTTCAACAACAGCCCCCCTGCTGGATGGCGTCTCGGGGGAGTCGTGGATGCCAGCCACTGCCAAATCTCCAAAGCTGTCGACGGCGGATACAGCGCTTGATCGTTTGGCTCTTTTTTTATTGAAGCCGAAACGGCATGGAATGCCACGCTTCTACAATTGGGGTCAGCATAGCATAGTCGCAAGGATTCATTCCATAGTGCATCTCACTTGGCAGTTTGTACATATCGGACGTGCGGAATTTGGCGCCTCTGAATCTGTCTCAGTGCGAGTCGTGTACTGTAGTGCGGAGGATGAACACCTACTAATGCACCGTACCTTGCGAGATTTACACTCGTCGCAGGTAACGGATGGTTTTCCTCTGTGCTTCTCCATAATTCCAAGGTTGTTGCGCTTTCACGTCGTTGAAATTCCGTGCACGTGATTGACTACGTCATCCACAGGGACTACCTTCATCGTCTTGTCAATTTACGAACAACATTAGAAACAGAATCATACCGAGTATAACGAGACTAAATTCTCGCAGCCCCCCACGAGTCTTGTTCCGCAAATCCGTGTACGCAGGGCGAAAGGGTGGAAGCTGCGTTTGCCTCCGAAATCAATTATGTATGTGGCTCCGAAACTCCGGGACCAGTTTGCACGACGAGAGTTACGAGTAGGTATTTAATTACACTACAGATACGTCCATTTATAGTTTAGTTGAAATATAAGCGTGCTAACGTGTCAGAAGATAGACGCAGTAAAATATTTAGTCCGCTTCAACTTGTTCTAGCAAAGTTCTGGTCCCTTGATGGAAAACCTATGACATTCGGGCGTCTTATCAAGAACCGATATCGAACATCTTTATTGAGAGCTCCGAAGAAGAGACGAGATTTTCTTAGCCTATTTGGATGATCTCGATGTGACCTTCCCGCCCCTCCTTTGGCCAGGTATTAGAAATACGAGACTTTTGAATCTGTCAACCATATTGTTATTTGCCGATTGCCGTAGTGCTATGGGACGAAGCAACGTTCCAGATAAACAGTATACCTAGGTAACAGAAGGCGAGACGGGGGGTGCCTGTCCCAATCTAGTTCGTGCGGCCGCCGCTCTAAGATGCGGCAGCGGCTATGGCAACTTTTAAGAGCTGAGTGATCGTATCCTTATTCCCTTGAGGCAAGAATGCAAATTCAGTAGCGTTGGGGGACTATAAATTCTTTTTTATGAAACCTTGAATATTTAGTCAAGTGAGCTGGAGCAGATCCCAATCTGAACGGTTGGTTACGGGTCGAGGTATATATGCTTTCTTTCCTTTCGGCTGTTCCATGGCATGAAGAGTTGAGAGCAAGACTGAAATATCAGAATCAGTTGAATTTGTGAGCTTGATCAAGAGTACGCAACGAATGTGGGTTATCAATAAAATGCTCCAAATAACCGTACTGATAGGTGGTGACTAGTATCCAAGGATAAAGGTCTCAAATTAGGAGAATAACAGAACAATAATCAACTCACGGCATTCCATACGAGTTGCAAATCGCCTTACCTTCATGACGCTTAGACACTGTTTCCTGGCTGAGGGTTGAACCGCCACTCGTGGCTTCGATTGGGGAGGAAAAAGTGAAAGAGTAAACAAAGAGAAGGAAAGAGGTTACGGTCTTTAAAGCTGCTTCAAGAATTTTGGCGTAGGATTGATTTTTACCTCTTGAAAAGCGCGAAATATTGATTCACTTATCAAAACTCATTTTTAGCTACAGTTTAACTTGCGTATCATTTATTGCACCATTAGCCAAAAGAAAGAAAGAAAACAAAAAGCAAAGCTAGAGACTAAAACAAAGAGAATGACAATCCAATAAGGTCATACGCTTAGGATCAAAGCAAACACACTATCCTACCAGCTGCCGTCACATCAATAACTTCATATACTTTTCAAAATTAAATCCTACAGCTATTAAGTTATCTAATACCTTAGGAATATCAGATACGAAAATTCTTAGCAATTAGCAGGAATCATATTCCTTAGCATGTGCAATAAAGCGATATTACCAGAAGTAAACGGTCAAGTCTATGAAATGACTCTAGGCATTAACGCCACTAGGGTTAGACATATTTACTAGTTAGATGCATAATTTCTAGAACCACTGACACAGCATCTAAGTATCAAATGGCTGGTAACCATATGATAATTGACGAGATTTAGTGTAAAAGTCATACAGTATTTTAAAATTGATTCCATCCTATTCATGCTCCTACATGATAACAGATACCATAGACAGCTAGCTGAAAGGTGGCACGGGTACACCAATTCCTACATTTCTGGAGAACCACATTTCCGAGCTTCGTGTGACGGCAGCTGGCTCTGCCACTCTATGGGAGGCTCCGTCGATTTCCTTTATACAATGTCTTTGTATGGGATTCTCCGTCAATCCTCTTTGTGTGAATTCTACTATTGTACGGAGGTGTCCGGAGATCATGTGAGCAAGCCTGGGTATAAATGTGAGGCCCAGCGCTCCTTAGCTAGTTCTTCCTTCCTCATGCTTAATATTCTTATCGACATGCACACTGGCTTTCCATAGCTTCGTATTGGCGCCGTCACACTTCGGGTGACTTGATTACTGTAACAATCCTGCTATATTACTGTGACGGCAGCTGGCTCTGCCGCGCTCTGGGAAGCTCCGTTGATTCTTTATTTGATATCCGGGATTCACCGTCAATCCTCTTTGTATGAGATTTACTATTGTACAGAGATATTTTGGGATCATGTGAATATCATGTGAGCACTATTGGCTATATAAGCCTGCGCTCCCTAGCTAGCTAGATAGATTCCTTCCTCCACACTGAATATTCTCGTTGACATGCAAACTGGCTTTTCTCAATAGCTTCGTATTGGCTCTGTTACAATTACCAGGGTTCTGTTCTATTGGTAACGATGACAACTAGTATAATACATTATTTATCTATCGGCACATTAAGGTCGCACATTTCCTTCAGGAAACGTCCTAAATTCTAATCCCTCTTCTTAAGTCCTTCGTATTACTGGTTATGATATAATCTATTATAGTTTCTTTTTTTCTTGAAGTCATGACTGGAACATAAGTCAATATGTAACCTATAGTAACTATTATTCACGCCGCGCTCTAGTTAGTCATATGACTTAGGCCATGAATAGTCTTAGCGATTGATAATACCTATTGTTATAGTTAATGATTAATATATTTCATCTACTGCTTCAGCACCCTATATAAACTTAGTGCTTGATAAGAAGGGTCCAAGTGACTTCAGTCTGTCAAGGAGCCAACACGTAGAGCAATAAGTGGGCATTCAACGAGAATATTTAGTATAGAGAAAGGAAGAGGTCTAGCTAGGGGCCACATATTTATACACAGGCTTGCTCACATGGTACCTGACAATCTCCATACAATATAGAAAACCATACAAAGCAGATAAGCAGAGGATACCATACAAAGATATAAAGAATAAATAGAGCTTCCCAGCGAGCGGCAGAGCCAGCTGCCGCCACAATGACCAGCAGATTGTATACAGTGCAAAGACGTAGAGAATGCTGTTAGGTATTATATAGGTATAAATATAGGCTTACTTTTCTACAGAATAATTTCTTTTCTCTAGCTCGTAGCTTATTTCTCCCCTATTTGATATTTTTTTTTCCCTGATGTTCTCGCTTCCGATATATATATAATCAGGTATCCCGGACACGGTGAGCTGTCACACCTACTTATAACCGATAAGAATAACGCCATCATTACTTCCTTGAGAAACAGAATTCCTCACAATCTCCCTTGCACATTCCAAACAATGAGAGACAATGCAAGCATAAAACTGCTCCGCCTGTCCAGCTGCAAACAATGCCCAATGTGGGTCACCCTGCACAGCAAGATACGCAGGTATATCTGCCGTCCCAACAGGTTTCACACGTTTTTCTTGGGTCCAGGCTTCCGTATCAACATTAAGAAAGTAATTGTCACTAGATTTGTCAGTGTGGGAGCATTCTGCCGGCGAAGTATAGCTTCTGGCGACTGCTATGAGAACAGCCCTGATTGAAACATCGCCAACCATGGCTCCATCAACGCGTCCCACAAAGCACATATTCTGCTCACCATGGCGTGGAGAACGTTCAATGCTAAGATATAATGGTTTGCTCGGTGGGCTTCGTGTTACAGGGCCAACCCAAGTCGCAGGCGTATTTAGAATTACACAGTGTCCTTGCTGCGTCTGCGGTTGCGAAGGCGGTGGGAACTTTTCAGAGTCCGCATAGACAGGTGACGAATAGGATGAACGAATAATTCCCTTATTTTGTGTGCGCAGGTTGGCATAGAATGAATCTTTGCAGGCAAGTCTAATGACATCCCTCGATGGTTTCATTTCAAGCAACAAAGATGGAAGTACAGAATAAATACCGTTACGCCAGCCAATTGTCTGTCTCAGCACCCATTCAGACTCTTTATTGGCGTCGGAAGGGGCTGCAGCATGTATCACTGCTAGCAGATGAACTGCTTCCCAGTACTTTATTGAGGCTGAGAAAGTGCGGTTAATAATAGCACATATGTCTTCTAACCACCCGTCAACATATGAAGTCACTGATATGCAATGACGTATCTTCCAGAACTCAGGTTCTGAGAGAGCTGCGACAAGAGCTAGAACAATGGCCAGAGTAGTGGTACGGAAACGATAAATTTCATCACTGGGGACAGCGTGATATTCAGCCGCGATTCTGGTTTTTCGACTCGTGACTTGACTGAGAACTTTTGCAGTTGCAATCCTGCTGTAACATGGTGCAACATGATCGGCAAGTAGTGGAAAGTAAATACTAGCCAATCTCCTTTCAATCCTAGAAATTGTCCCCTGTGGTTCTTTCCAATGAAATAAAGCGCATAGTTCCTCTTTATTTTTGATTCCATAATTTTCTAGGCCATATGAGACTTGAAGCCGAGACACAACTGATTCAAAAATATACTCAAAGTCTGTTTGAAGAACTTCTGGCTCGACTATGCAATGGGGGGCAGTACTGTGATAGAGCATGCTGCCAACGGTGTTGTACGTGTAATGGTGCACCTGATCGGTATCAAATAGATCTTCTGGTCCGGCCATCAAAAGGTCCGTATCCTCAGAACCACCAAGGACTAGCATGATCGATCTCGGACCAAAAGGCTTAGGTAAAGGGGGTATTCCATCCCACATCCCTATTGATCCAATATAATATCCAACTGTTTTGAGGCAGCATGCAACGCGTGCTACTAAGCCACTCCGTGTTAAATATGGATCTGTCTGACCTTGCGCAACCCATCTCAACAACCCGGCAACCATGTGCATCTCTGTGACTTGAATTCCATCACTTTCACGGAGTTTGGCTCTGAGCCACGAGTTGTCACCACTTGGAAGGCCAAGTCGCGCTATACTTTCGATAAAGCGGTCCGAAAGCCGGTGGGTAGCACCTTCATTGAGAATGCGCTGATATAGATCGTTATCCATGAGATGATTTTGCAGTGCGTCGATAATTAAATCAGCACCTTCAAAGATCGCAGGCGCGAGATACTCAACAAAAAGCTCTACCGCAGTGGAGCCTCGACACTCATGACCTAATGCGCATAATGTAAGGCCAATTATCTGCGTGCTTCGTTCGCCACCAAATGCGTCTTCTTTGATGTTTGGTATTTCGCATTTCATGGGACCATAGTCACTTGTCAAGATATGAATTTCGGGGTTCTGGAAATTCATACTGTGTTCAAACAAAGCTTCTAATTTTTGCCTTACTAGCACTTCAGTCGAAGGTTGGAACAAGCGCATACAGCGTGAGAGTATTAGTTTGACCCCATCTAAACCACCGAGCCATCCAGCTGCCGTATAAGCAGTTGAAATGGTGGATATAACGTCTGCTGGGCCTATTTGGACCTGTCTCAAGGGGCCGGACTCTGCGGAGAAAACAAGAGTGGCCATAGCAATTGGTTCAATCCTGCGAAAAGATGCTTCGTAAAAATATGATTAAAGGGCTTCTTAGTAGTACTGATATCTATCGGAACATTCTCAGTAGAGACGTAGTGAGAATAAAAAAGCCATTTTCAACTTGGAGATATGAGGACGGGAGGTCTAAAATTCATGTGTTGGGTGGTCAATAGGGAGCGCTTGACGGCTACCATATCAGCTGACTGAACACAGCCTCACCGCAGCCTCAAACATAGCCCGACAATGCTTTTTTTTAATTTCGCCTACAGAGGAGGTTGGGGTCAAAAGTGATGGGATTGCCGAGAATAATCACCGTGGGATAGAATTGAACTTTTACCGTCTTATATATTGTCTTAGCTTATGTGTTACTATTAGATATATCCTTATATTGTTTCTATGCATTACAGACCAGATATTACTTAATTTTATTTTTATAGAGGGGACTTTCATATATCCTGTATGTAATCTAGTATTTCTATAGGCTCACTATCTAGAGTCTGGGACCTATAGTCAGTCTTAGGTCATCAGTGATCCTTTATACACTATATTTTTACGCTTACTAGCACATCTCTGTCGGAAACTTCGGTTTAATACCGTCAGAGTATAACTAGGATGCTCTATACAGACGAAGTTAAGAGACTTCTAATATATAAAAGGCCTTAAGGCTAAAACTTAAACAAGAGAGTAATAACTAATCCTAATTGATAGAAAATTGTATACTTAAGATTCACAATTAATTTAAGACAGTAAATAAAACTAAATACATAGTGGATAGATATCTTTTATATACTTAAGGACAAACATAACAAGCATAGTGAATGCTATATCAAGCTATTCAGCCAAACATAGCAAATACTATATTTGCTATGTTCCGCGATAGTAATCCTTCTTACAATTATACTTCCTGTATAATTATACTTTTGTTATATTTACAAATGTTTTACAAATATACATCATATACATTTATACTGTCTTTACTTATATAAATACTATACATGTATGTAATTCATATAAATATATTTCCTATATATTTGTAACAATAGATTGTCTGCCGGACCGATACTCCCACTATGCTGTATATAATTATAATATTCCACGTGACCAGAGGTCTTATGAAACAGCTCCCATTTCACTAATACTGATTGTACTCAATAATAATCGGCCTTGGTGAATTAGCGTTGTTATTCAGCTCTGTGCTGACATAACTAGCGCCGCATAACTTATTTATTGGCTGTGACGTTCTTAATCTTCTGACAATCTCATATCAGTAATTATTAATTTTATCCATTTTTGTTTAATAGGTTGGAATGTGACGGCAGCTGACTCCGTCGTCCGGACTAGGAACTCGCTGGGAACCTCACTTCAGATTCTCTATATGGGATATTTGTAGGGGATCCTCCGTCAATTTGCTTTGTTTGGTATCTAGTTGTAAAGCCACACATCAACTTGATGCATTCGAACGGAAGTCAACTCCTAATAAGCTTGTAATAGAACGAGTCAACGAATCATCTATATATATCAAGAAACGAGGCACTTGGAATCAACGGATAATGAACAGGTCATTATTCGAAGGTACGAGAGACGTGTATATAAAGACGTCTATTACCCCTCGTTCTAGAGGGCAATCATCAGTGATTCTTACCATCTAATATCTATTCCTAACACTAATCACGCTTCTATTTCCATTATTTAGAGCCAACGTGCTCTACACTGGTATTGGATCACTATAAGGATACCGTTTCCTAGAAACCTAATTTATAGCAACCTATGTTAATCAGTCTTCCACTGCTTATTATATCGTTTAGTGGTTAACTTCTCGGGCTTTTGATATTTCGGATTCCAGATGATCAATATCTTATATTGTCAAAACCTTTCTATACTTGATGTCTCTGCTTCTTCTCTTTACTTGGTTTTCTCCTATGACGTTGAAGATGGGAATGGGAGAGATAAGAGTGACGATTTATGCCCCTTTGTTCCAACTTAATTATCGTGCAACGGATTTGCCGCCGGCGGCATCAACTTCTGCTTCTTCAGGCGGCGAAGGAGAGCCAAACACCAAGTCTCTGAGAAGCCAGCATAGCCTAGTTCGCCAGGTCCAGTTGAAATGTCTGAGCAGACGATTCCTTACGAGATGGCCACCACAGACGCCCCGGCTGAACTGCCTGACAAACGCTCCGGCCTGCCGCATGACATGGATGCCAGTGGTCAGAAGTAGGATAATTTGTAATATTAATATGATACCCAATACATATATGTACATATATATTTGCTCCCTACATTCAAATTCTTCAATTTAATCTTGCATAGAACCACTAAATATATCCACAGCCATTTTGACCAGGTGTCGAATCACATTATATATATCGCGGGCACAGTCCCTGCATAATTACCTACCTGTAGCACTAGATAGGTAGCATCATTAATGATCAAGTGCATAAAGGTGAATCAAATGCAACTTGTACACAGGTATCAGCTTATGAGAGGTGACCCGAATTCGTGGCTATTATATAGTTCATGGATATAAATAACTAGGTAGACCTTGGAGGTTGCCGCGCACGCCGTTATCCAATATATTCCCGGCGATCTATAGATGTGTGATATATACAGGCTCTCATTTAGAAAAGGGCCAGCGTCACGATTAGGGGAGTACTGTACAGTGAGTTAAATAAACGACCAAAGAAAAAGTCATTGGCTGAGGACACTATATCTAATCATTTCTATCCCGAAGTAATATATATGGTACATGACAGGCGTTCTCAAGATCCATTAATCCATTAATCCATCCAAAACAAAGAGACGCCGTTATAATTTAAATGTAAAAAGAAAAAGAAAGACAAAGACAAAGAGAGAGGATCATTGCCGTCCGGTCGTAACAGTTGCGGTCGTACGTGGTTGTTGTCGCTCTGGAAACGGCGTCGAATTATATTCCGGCGTCGGACTGCGATCGCTAGTCTTGGTCTCCTCATCGGCCTCCTCTGCCGTGATTTGGAATTGCTTGTGTTCCCAGATCTGTAACGGGTCTTTTGTGTTGATCTGTTCCTGGCTGTCGGTGCGGTCAATGCCACTGTGCATCATCTGCGAGTGCATGCGATCTCCACGCATTCGCGACAGGTGGACGTTGCTGCCGGTGCCATAGCCGCCGTAGCCGTCGGCATTGGTAGTCCGTCGCGTGCGCGAGAAGGATCCATTAGAGAAGAAGGAGTTGACATTCATCATGCGGCGGACCAGTGGCCAGGTTTGCGGTATGTTGGCAACGATGGTGGCGGTGCCGGCTTCACGCACATACCAGTCGATCCATTCGGCGCCGTAGGGGAAATGCAAGCTGTAATACTTGGACAGGCAGCAGCAGATGATGACAAAACTGCCGAGCGAGAAGACGCAGCAGAGCGTAATCTTCTTCCAGAGCGAGAGTCGCGCTTGTATGAGGAGTGGTAGCGGGATGCTCATCATGAGCAAGTCGGTCGTAACATTCAGAGTCAAGACCAGAATCATGTGGTCGGTGTAGACGGAGCAATTGTGCGTTGTCGCGGGGATGGCCCAGTAGTCGTGGAAGGGTCGACACCAGACGCCAAAGAAGCAGATCTCAATCAGCAGGTAGCTGCCAGCCGTGAAAATGCCAATGATCTGCACGAGACGGTGGTGCATGCTCAGCCCCGTCGTCATGTTTCGGTATAAAAGCATCAAGCACGCCTTGCAACCCCAGACGGTCGCCAGCCAGAACTGCTCCGTAATGATGACCCATTTACTGCCTAGAACCCGGTCTGCGATGGACGGGGGCCCGATGTCTGCGATGGGTGTACCCAGGGGGATCTCGTTGGTGCCGAGTCGACCGACAGTGATCAAGCCCACGGTCATCATACAAAACGCTACCTAAACCGGACGGTTGGTTAGGGCTATAAGGATTTGTAGCTTTTTGGGGAGATACTTACCAGCACGACCGCCATGATTCCATCCTCTATTTGCAGTCTCTTGATCGAGCCAAGTTGGATTATTCGCGATACAAAGCGCAGGATGACTGAAGAAAATTGGGCATCATCAGCATCTCGTCCGGAGAATTTCTGGCTGAAACTTACCAATGAGACCGACCACTGCCACCCAGGCGAAAAACTCCGCATTGCCAGACATGATGTCTAGGTCTATACAACTCTTCTGTCCCAGATAGACGACTCTCTAAGAGAGAAAAAAAAATTTACTACGGCGTATACCAAAAGAATGTATCGATAACGCTGGGTAAAATGAATGACATCGCCACCAGGGGAGGGGGGAGGGGAAGGGGATTGCAGTAGACTTCAGCTCACAATCGACTGGGCATTTTTATAACCTAGTACTACAAGCCTCTTAAGGTACCAGCGAGTCAGAGGCATTAATGTCTTGCTTGTCAGTGTGCGCATTGCGGCATTACTAGTACTTAATATGTAACTAAACTAGAATGATAATAATAAATGAAATAATAATATTACCATGGCAGGGATGGAATAGTGCCATGGCAGGGATATGTCAATAGTGCCACTGCCACCTTCTCATCGTTGGCTGCGACTGGCTCAGTCTGGCTGTGGCCTGCGAATTGACCATCTTGATAGGCTGCGATGGCGCAGGGATGCCGATTAGAGTCACTGTGCCACGGTACCACAAATGTGCTCGGATGCATGGATAAAGCCCCGAATGGCTAACCTTTTATCCAACAATATCCTTGTCCTGATAAAATATTGTGATTACTCTGCAAACAAAATAAAGATCTCCAAGCAAATAAAGATGAGCACCAAACAGTTCTCTCGATCGATTCCAGATGCTGTGATTAGTGCTGATTCGTGCGGATCAAATTCGTAAGCGTGGTTTTGTTATACCACTTAAGGTCTTAAATCATTGCGCGGCGACCGAAGACATTTTCATTTCCTTCATTCCAGTGGCGTGATTAGTTCTCTCGTTCTGTCTCGCAGGAACGCGAGGCTTGGCCTAGGCCGGTCGGACTACAAGGCCATTGTGTTTGACAATCTCCATTCGTGCGGTCGGACCCTGTTAGATCGTGTTGGACCCTCTTGGGCCCTCTACACGGCTCGCTACAGGGCAGCCGAGGATCGTGGACGCGTGGGCCTACGGAGCCGGGGAAGCGTCGGAAGGGTCCCTCCGGTGGATTTTCGCATGGAGGTTAGGCAGAAAGAGAGTTTGGTTTGTTATCATTCGAGATACATACGAGCTGTGTCGAATTTGTTGATGTGTTTCCAGGTATGTTGATCATGGGCAAGGGGGCCCTTGAACACACTGATTCGACCTCAGGATTTAGAATAATTTACACCCAAGTCGAGTACATGTAGACAAATTGCATTGAGTATAAGTTACGTAACTGGTAACTGACTGTTAATTGATTTGAATCACTCTATACTTCATCGAGAGAAGGCTTCGACGTTAGATCTAAAGAAGGATCGGGGGACAGGGTTAGAGAAGGGTTAGAATAATACTAGAACAACGTCTGAGGCTTATGGGCGCCTTTAGTGCTCACTTCAGTGCTCACTTCGCCATCGGATGATGTTACATTGGGCATAGTCGAGTCCCTTAGCAGTGGACAGGCAACATATACGCACCTTTCGATGCATGCACGTTCCGGCCACGAATCCGAACATCCCTGCACAGCGTTACTGCGGTAATTCCTCGGCTGAAGGGGACGTGGCGTGTCTTAATAAAAAAGGATGGCAAAAATAAAGTAATTGGCCAATTAATGACCGTTGTTATAGACACGAAATAACATTAAATTAATTATTGTCTCGGCGAACAAGGGTCTCAGGGTCTAGGATATTGTTTTTCAAGCTAGGCACCATATAAAACATAAACGTGGCAAGGAGAAGGATGCTACTTTGCTTCTAGTGTAATGCGAGTGCTTCAACGATGCAGGCAATGCTCCGGTCGGTAGAATACTATGGGGTTACCTTTGTGGCACAGTGAATTATAATAAAATCTGTTAATCCCTCTTATAGGTGGGAAAAGAAATAACGTTGTGCCTGCTGTTCCCTCCTCCCATTCACTTTTTATTTCTCGTCCTTCGTTCGTCCTATTTTTTTTTTCTCTTTCTGTCTTTTTGTTTTGAACGTACTCCGACAATTGACAACGAGAGTGCCATTTCTCAACCATGGCGTTTCAAGACTCTCCACTAGACTCCAGCCACGGGTCTGCAGGGGACGCGGAAAAGCAGGCTCACACAGGCACATTTTTCGCGTCGGATGGCGAAGAGCGATTTGATCAGGGAGATTCGCTCTACGCGAGGCTGCAGCGGGTTGCGGGCAAGTTCAACATTGAACAGCGAGGCATTGAACGCGTTCCGGAAAGTGAACGCACCGATACTTCCTATGCCAACATTAGCACCATGGCATGTTTTTTTTCTTCTTATTTTTGCTTCTCTTCCGCTGGGAATGTTATCTGACTTCAACTAGTGGCTGGCCGCCAACATGGTCGTGAGTGCTTTCGCTGTCGGCGTGCTGGCGAACAACCTGTTCTATCTAGGATTTGTCGACGCTGTCCTTGTAATCATCTTCTTCAATCTGCTCGGCGTCTTGTCCGTTTGTTTCTTCTCGTCATTGGGTCCAATATTCGGCCTGCGACAGATGGTGATGACGAGATTCTGGTTTGGATGGTATGGCACGAAATTCAGTGAGTATCTTCTATCATCATCGCTACAGTATGTAAATGACATGGCTAACCTCCCTAGTCGCGTGTATCAACGTGTTGACATGCCTCGGCTGGGCGACGGTCGACTGCATCGTCGGCGCGCAGCTCTTCAATGCCGTCAATCCCAACGTCCCCGGATACGCGGGCGTCCTGATTATCGCTCTCTTAACCTTTGTCATCACCTGCGCTGGTTACAAGGTCGTGCACATGTACGAGTACTGGAGCTGGATCCCCACCACCATCATCTTCTTCATTGTTTTGGGCACCTTTGCTCATTCCGGAGACTTTGTGAATATTCCCATGGAGTCTGGCACAGCAGAACTGGGCGACGTCCTCTCCTTCGGCGCAACGGTCTATGCCTTTGCGACCGGATGGACCAGTTATGCAGCTGACTACACCGTCTACCAGCCATCCAACCGTCCCCAGAGAAAGACTTTCTTCGCCACCTGGATCGGTCTGATCCCCGCTCTCATGTTCACCGAGATGATCGGTGTTGCCGTTTACACTGCCACCAGCGCCAATGACGGCGTCAACAAGTACGCAACCGGCTACGCCGCCTCTGGAAACGGTGGTCTCCTGGCCGCTGCCTTGGAACCTCTAGGCGGCTTTGGTAAATTCTGTATCGTCATTCTGGCTTTGTCCATTATTGCCAACAACTGCCCCAACGTCTACTCCGTGTCCCTGACACTCATGGTCTTGGGCAGCTGGACGCAACGTATTCCTCGCTTCATCTGGGTTGCTTTGGTGACTGCAGTATCTATTGGAGTTGCAATTCCTGGCTACAGCCACTTTGACGCCTACTTGAACGACTTCTTGGACATTATCGCTTACTGGCTTGCTATTTACACTGGCGTCGGTGTTACCGAACACTTCCTGTTCCGTCGTGGCATCAGCGGTTACACGCCTGAAGATTACGATAAGCCCAACAAGCTCCCCGTTGGCCTTGCCGCTTTTACTGCCTTCTGCTTTGGTGTTGCTGGCATGGTGACTGGCATGAGTGAGACATGGTGGGTTGGCCCAATCGCCTTGCATGCTGGTGAAGCCCCTTACGGCGGTGATGTTGGCTTTGAGTTGTCCTTCATCTTTGCCGTGGTTGTGTATGCTTGCGTGCGACCTTTTGAGTTGAAGTACTTTGGTCGGTAAACAAAAAAATCTTGCCATTTCTTCGCATTCTCAGTATATATTCATTCTGCGGAGGAAATTTCTTAATATGTCGGAGATGATGTGGCGAGATGAATGCTTTTTGCTTAGATTGTCGATGGATGGAGTCGATCAAATACCCTGTTGATACAATATGCACCATTTTCCTAATGTACTCTTTAATACCTCTAGGAATAGAGTCAAAAATGAAAAGTTCCATAGCTCTTCCAGTATATTCATAGTCCTAGATGTTGTACCACTACAAAGACTGATCGGGAGCCCCTCCGCATATAAAAGCAAACACCGGCCTCCGTTACATCAGGCCTCGATGAGAACCTCGCATTTTCATGCCCGCTTAACCGCCCAAGTCACTTTTCCTCCTGTTAGAGCTTCAACTTCGTCGATGACAGCATCAAACGGAATAAAATATCCGATCCGATCATCAGGGCTAAACAACTATCAGTCCAGCCACACTTAGTTCAGCCTCTTCTTCCTGGCCATGGATCGGATTTCATTGCAATTGTCATGCGTGCCATTAGTTCCTCGTCTCGCGAATGCGCACAAGTCCCTTTGTGAGATCGTTGAAAGGGTCGACAGTTGTAGGCATGTTGTAACAAGAAAACCCAGGTTAAAAGGCTTGATATGAAGTCGATGAAATACCTCGACGGGAAAAGGATGCTCGTGGGAGGAATTTTGGGATCTATTTGGATAGTAACGATGAAGAATTCGAAAATGTTGAAGGTGTCGAGAATGATATGACTTGGTTGAGTCTAGCAGTACGTATCACAGTGACGATAAAGAATCGTCCGAATGGCTTTGTGGATTTCGATAACAGCTGGTGACTGTAAGTCGGGATTCCTCTCTTTAAATCTTCTGGGTCGTACAGGCACTCGATGCCAACTCGCAAAGGGCTGAAGTGTGTACCTGGCTCCTGCCTTGTAGAAAGGCCTGCACGCTTCTTCCAGGCAGTCGGAACACTACCTCGTCTAGGTTCATCTGCCTGCCGCCCGATGTCAACAGCCTTACTATAGTAGTTGCTAATTAGTATCGGGCGTGCTACGCAGACAATGATCGTATCATTACCATGTAGTTGGCAGAAGTGCCTTAAATGTATATCTACGATATGCTTCACATATTGATCTTGAACTGGAAGACTCCTGGATGAGATTTATGCTATCGTACAAACTAGTTGGGTGGCCCTCAGCATACAAAATCAAACACCTGCCTATCTCTCATCTGATTCTGACGGAAGCCCGGCACGCTTAACAGGCCAAATCACTTTCCCTCCCGTTAGAGACTCAACTTCGTCCACCACAGCGTCGAATGGCGTGAAATATCCGACACCACCATCAATAGTAGACCCAAATAATAGCCCAACTACACTCAACTCAGCTATGTCTTGTTCGGGCATGATTGCCGGTAGATCCTTATAACTCCAGTTTCTACCAGTAAAGACAAACGAACCCTCATCACCTGCTTGCGCGAAGGGTGCCCTAGCCATTAAAGAATGTACTGCCCATGCAGAGAACATGTGCCCGTTCACGTTGATATCAACTGCAATAGGATGTATGCGACCCTCCTTGAAGCCGTCGGATCGACTAAACATGCCCACCAGATTAGTATAACCGTCGTTGGCGTCCCTACTCCTCGATACCGGAGTGTCCGCTTCCCAAGTTCCGATTATGCTTCCCGGCGGGATCTGGAACTGCACTGCTGGAAGGTGAATATCCATCGGGTCAGTTATCAATTGAGTTACGTCAATAAGGGCAAGGTCCATAGCAAGACGGTTGTGGAACCCTGCATGTTTATGGGAACGCCGACCAAGTGATACAGCTCGCAGATCGCCGATGTGACGATTTTCCGCCCCCTGAACTGCAGACATGGCTTCCTCATAACGACGTGAGGCTTTGCTTTTGCGCTGCCTCAATCTTTCCATCTCGTCGCGAACACCAATTTCGCTTCCAAGCAGAGCCATCCGCTCCTCGGTAGTACTGATTGTTGATTCAGCTGATTCCATGATTTCATTCCAAGGATCCAGGTATTCATCGCAGTCTCTCTTAGAGGGACATTGGATCTGAGCCTTATTGTTCTCTGAGTCATTCAAGCGCCACTGCTGCTTTGACCATAGGTAACTGAAGCCTTCCTCGTCGCTGTTTAGCACCACATGGGCATTCGTCAATCCATATCTCCGCTCACTCATTATTGTATTGCCGTCAGAGTCAACGAGAGGCTGCAATACGCCGATATAGCCGCCGAGTGTTCCAGCTCCTGATGCATCTGTCATTGCTCCGAGACTGCTTCCTGGTCTTGGGGGGCGTTTGAAGTCTTCTTGCGTAAGTCTCTTGTGGACGATAGTAGTGCGTAGCGTAATCCCACTCGCGGGAGCAGTACACAGGAGTGCATGACTTGCTTGCCAGATCTCAAGTGAGATATTCTCGGGAAGAACAGCTTTGATTTCTAATTCTACCTGTGGCCATAAGTTGTCGGTCGTATCGATAGCATCAAACCATAGTACGCATCTATGGTCCTTGATGCGATGGCCGGATGCCTTGAGTCCGGTCAACAGCATGGCCTGCCAGAGATGAGGTCGATTTTCGAACAAGTCAAGCACCTGTTGCCGATAGTTGTGACCGTTGTTTCAATTCGACACAGTACCTTCGGAGTCTGCGGGTAATTCTGCCAGGCGCGTCGAAAGTTCGTACCTCTGGTCATACAATTCGATACCAATGTCCCGTGGGTCATTGATCATCTCGCGAATGAATTTGTGAATCTCGATTGCAGCGAGTGCCCATGCATCAGGGTGCCTCTTTTGCTGCTCTGGGTCGTATACACAGTCCACGACAATGCGCAAGTGCCTGAAAGATGGCGGGCCTTCATGGCGCTTCGGTAGCCGATAAACAATGGAACCCTTCCGCCTCAGTGTGGCAACCCATTCCTCGTGAATCTGATGGGAGATACCATATTTATCGAGAATGTCATCGATACGAGCATGCAGCGCCTCATTGTCATAGGTTGCCTCTTTGCCGTAATCATGCTCTGCACATTCATCGGTCCATACAGGTCCGTTGCAAAGACGTGGCCATCCAACACGGTGCTTCCAGCGCCTGTCGATGTCCTCGAGACGAAGGTCGTGCCAACCTTCCAGTTTGCTCGGTTTGTTCATATTGACAGTTTCATCAAGGGCGATGTGAATCGGGAGACTACCTGAGAGCGAGATGTTTACTTTTACAGCAGCCTGTTTGTTTCACCTCTCTGGCGTTCCCCCTCTTTGTTAGGATCAGTGACTCACCAATACATATGGATTCGGAGCACTCCTGGAAATTAAAAAAAAAAGAAATAAAATATGGGAACTCCCGTACATCCTCATCTAGGCACCAGCACGCCCAGCGGTTCCCAATAAGGAATAGCTTTAGGGCTCCTTTGTAGGATTTCAGGCAGATTTCAGGCAACGCCCACAATAATTATTTTTTTCTCTATAGCATACCAATGACAGTACGTGATAGTTCTTTCGTGAAGGAATAACAATGAATATGTTCGCATTTCAAGCGAAACTACTCATCATATATGTGGCGGCTGGCATATTTTAAACGTGTCCGGGGATAGAGCAAGTTTGCATGGCTTGACTGCTATACGACCTATTGATGACACCCACTGCAGCTTCAGCTCGCGATGGGGCTTTTTTTTTTTTTTTTAAAAAAAAAAAGTGATTTAACAGAGTAGAGCCTTTATTCATTGCGTGTGTGATGTCATCGCTCGTAATTTCGACGAACCTATTTGGTGAATCATCGGGAAAATCGGGTGCACGATGCCCATCCGAAAGCCCTAAGTCATGTATCTATATTGATTCAGGATACCTGGCCATCGTCTTGCAGTTAGGATTTCCGAGCTCTCGACGAGACATCACCCCTTGCAAGTCCAGTAGCCCTGACACCACCAGAGGGAATAAGTTCAGCTTGAGACATCCGACGAAGAGTTCTGCACGTATTAGGCCTTCTGCCATCCTTCCTGTACGTCGCAAAGTAGAACCCAATAAAGAGCACCAGATACGAAGTCAGAACGCCAATGCCAGCTAAAGCCGCAAACTCCTCGCCCGCACACGCACCCATATTGGGCATCCATTGAAAATACGTCGACGTGAAATATGTGTAGGACGCGAAATAAACAAATCCAAGATCGATCACGAACTGGATCACTTGCAGCCGCGTGACCCATTCTTTCCACCACACCCGACTACCGTGCGCGCTTTGGAAGTAATACCAGTACATGACGACGTGGACAGCGAGGTTGAGCGTGATGACGACCCAGGATACGGCGGTGTGGCCGATTAACTGCGTGTAGCAGAGGACGGCGGTTGCGCCGTGATGGTAGCAGTGTAGGAATGTCAGTGGTTTTTTATTCAGGAAGAGGAAGACGGTGTCGAGGAGTTCGAGGTATTTGATTAAATAAGTCAGCTATTGTCCATGGATGGATATCATTAGCTTTTTAGTCTAGTTAACTGTGAAATTCCAAGACTTTTTGCAACCTACGTAGTACAAGACAACTAAATGCTGCGTCCATCCACAATTGCGGTCGCAGATGGCGAAGAAGATTCCCTTTCGGACAAGTGTAGGCAGCATCTCTTCAATATAAAGAGCGAGCAAAATCCCGCTGATGGCCGTTAAACAGATGTTATGCGCTAAAAACAGGAATGAGAGCTTAAACGGCGTCCTGTCTCGCATGAGTTCGCGCCCACCGAAGATGATCATGTAGTAAATGACCACAAAAAGGCAGCTTTCCGTGAGTGTAGACATTGGAGTCTGGCCGACAACGAACCCGAACTCCTCGGCTGGATAGCCAGCGATGAGCTGGAAGGCCTTGCTGAAGTGCGGCCATAGAAAGGGTTTGTCGATGGTTATGAATGCCATGGTATGAACGGTCTGCTTGAGGAAGTTCAAATTTGGTGTCTTAAATGCATAGACAAAACAAAAGCGAGCAGAAACTTGACGTTCATGAAGGAAGGTTTTTCGAAGAATTGTCTTCGAACCTAGTTGGTACGTATACCCTTATTCCTGTGTTCGCATTTTACGCTTCGCTATTCTGAGTTAATTGAGACAAGCTATCTGTATTAGATCAATTCAAACTTGTGGCAGAAGTTTTGATTTGAAAATCTTGGTTAAGCGATACAGGAAACGTCCCCTTTACTTACGTACGTAGCTAGCTACTCTCCAAGGTAGGTATTGGGATATGCCTGCATGAATAATTTGAGGAAGCCTCGTATTACAGTGGTTATATCCAGCATAAAAAGCTTCTAACCGACCCATCCGGCAAGCTAAAACGAACCCTAGAACGCATCGCACATATTGAAACCACGTTTTAGGTGATACTATTGGCTCCGTCGTCTAGAGTAGTCCGCGCGTCAGGTTTCGGGCCTTGCCTAATATCAGCTTGCAATCCGATAGTACTTTGGTGGTAGTAATACATATAATGGTTTGTTGACTTGAGCTGACAGTAACAGCTACCTATCGGATTTAGTGACTGTTTTTCAACAGAGGACACGAGAGCACAATCGATTTTGCTCCTTTCCACCTACCGAACGGAACTGAAATGCAGTAACCATGGGTGCATGCTCTGAAAAGTAGTGCGCATGGCAAAATGGCATCAACTATACTTCGGGATGGAACCTTCATATCATCACAATATGGGATGTTGCACGGCGGAGTCTTCTTTTTGTCCTCCTCTTCTGTGGCTCTGACTAACAACCATGATACGTGCAGGCTTTTCCCAGGCATTTTTCTCATCAATTTCACCATTCGGCTCTTTTTCTATACCACCAGTCTTGTGCATCGCTATTTCTTCTCTCCCCACTCGCAGACAATGGACTTCGTAGTAGCGGTTGGGCTCATCCCATCAATGCAAGGTTGAATCGGCAACAATCACGTACACAAAGTGACGTGAACACGTTGCGAGAATTGTTTCCATCTTTCAATGACTCGAAATATCGTCCGGCAAAAAAATCGGAAACTGCTGAGCCATATCTAAGTATTCGATGACATGGGTATGTTTATCGGCCCTCACTATGGCAATGCCGCGGGGAGATTCTGATTAGGATACACTCACAAAGAGACTGAGAATGTAGGGCATCTCTCTCGTTCGCTTTCGCCCAGTACGTCATATTTTTATTCCCGTTACATGCTGCTAATAGAAATCCGAAAGCAACAAAATAGTCAGCCAAAGCCAAGCGGACAGTCGACCGGCTGAACGATGAAGATGACAGAGCCAGCAGGAATCAAGCAATATAATTCCGGCTAAATACCAACACTCTACGCTCTAATATCCAATCAGCCAAGCTGTTTAGCGGGGATAGCATCATCCGTCAGCTGGATTGCGAGCTTCCGCAGACTAGCCTGCCACTTACTCCTTTGGGTAATTTTTGTTGTTGCGAGTCAGTCCCCGCTTGGACGTCAACTTTAATAGATAAGTTCCAGAAAATTATCCCTGCAATAACGGTGCTGCAATGGCGTGATAAACTTCTCTAGCTGCCCTAGCTGCCATACAGGCCTGCGGGGTTAAGAGTAACCCTCGCGCTCGCCATCTATTAGTCCGAGGCCTGCCTGGCATTCGTCCATCCTTTTTTACCCCTCTCGCGATTTGCGTTCTGATCGATCACACTTCCAACAAGGAAATTGATCGCGTTCCCTCGTTGAAATCGAGATGGCAGAGAAGAAAAACGTTCTGCTGCTTATTGCAGACGACCTGGGCAAACAGCTTAGCAGCTATGGCAACAAAGTGATCAAGACACCAAATATCGACCAACTGGCGTCGCAGGGAACCAGATTTGACTATGCATTCGCCAGCACTGCATCGTGCAGTGGCAGTCGCTCGGTTATCTACACCGGTCTGCACACTCACCAGAACGGCCAGTATGGTCTTGCCAGTCACCGTCACCATTTTGTGACCTTCGACCACGTCGAAACTGCCCCTGGTTTGCTCAACCAGATCGGATATCGTACGGGCATTCTGGGCAAGATACACGTTGGCCCCGTGCCTGTGTATCCCTGGGAAGAACGACAGGAAAGCACAACGCGTGATGTCGCGGTAATTGCCGATCAGGCCCGGACATTCTTTGAACAGTCGCAAACCCAGACCAGACCTTTTTTTCTTACTGTTGGATTCCACGATCCGCACAGAGATAGCACCAGAGGTGGCTTCGGGAACGATCAGGAATACGATGCCCGCATCACAAAGGCCCAGTACAACCCCGAAGAGGTCGAGGTTCCTCCCTTCATCACCGATACTCCCGGTGCGCGCTTGGAGTTGGCTGAATACTATAATTCTATCCACCGTCTTGACCAGGGTATCGGGTTCGTTCTGAAAGCTCTTGAAGATAACGGCCTAGCTGATTCCACACTGGTCATATTTGTTAGTGACAATGGGCCGCCATTTATTAATTCCAAGACCACCCTGTACGATGCCGGAGTGCGATTGCCATTGATCATCAGACACCCGAAATTAAAGACCGCAGTGAGCCCGAACATGATCTCCTACGTCGACATTCTGCCTACTGTGCTTGACTACGCGGGTCATTCGGGCACCGTCGATGAGAAAAAGACACGACTAGGCCGTTCGCTTATCCCCCTTCTCGGCAATGACTCGACACTTCCAGGCTGGAACCAAGTCTTCGGCTCGCATACCTTCCACGAGGTGACTAACTACTGGCCGACGCGGTTTGTTCGAGACCGACGCTACAAGTACCACCGCAATCTCGCGTGGCGGCTAGATTTCCCTTTCGCGGCTGACCTGTATGGATCATTGTCATGGGAGGATATCCGTAACATTGACTCGACCAAGGGCGATACATTGATCGGTGGTCGCAAATTACGAGACTATTTCTTCCGTCCTCCCGAGGAGCTTTATGATTTGGAGAACGACCCCAACGAGGTGAACAACCTAGTCAAGGATCCTGAGCATGCTGCTGTGCTGGAGGACTTGAGGAATAAGCTTGAGCAATGGCAGCTTCGGACGGAGGACCCTTGGTTGTACCGTGATGGTGTGTCGGTCTGGTTTGTTCGTAACCATTTAAAGGCCGGCATGAAGATTCCGGATCAACAGGACCTTGACGTGGAAAACCCGGGCAATAAAGATGTAAAGACATATCGGAATGATATATCTTGGGGGGCAGAAGTAGAATTCAAGCATGTTTGATCGGAATGCTAGGGCAATGCTAGTTAGAAGTTGGCTAGACATAAACTGATTGGATACTTTCTGGCTCTCGTATTCGATTTTGATAAAAATATAGTAGCTGCATACACCACCTAGGTAACGGACATACAGTGCGGTCTCATATATGTTGTCACCTTCCCCTACAATATTTTATACTTATCAATAACTATTATAAACATCTAGAGCCCTTCTCGTAGCAATATTATATTTTCATGGTATGAATTGCAGGAGGGCTCCAAATTATTTTGATTATTCTTCTAAATGTTTGTATTGAGTTGGGAAGGCCTTGTGTTAACAGATATGAAATCCCACTGCAGCAATCTTTTCTAGTGTCACTGTCACGGTATGAGATGAATCCAGCAATCTCCGTTGATCTCATACTATCCGTCCTAATCTCTGGAGTTCTTCTCTACTCCTACGGACTCTTTCCAGCTCATTTCCTGTCACTTTTCTCCCTCTTCTTTTTCTCGCTTGTCTCGGTAACATACACACACCATGGGCAGTCGGGTTCGTCCTCGTCTGGCCACAAACTCTCGTACAGATCGCGCGTTTCCACCCATTCGTTTTCCCAATCCCCATCGGAGCTAATATGCATGTCACTCTATCAGCATACTGACTCTTCATACTCACTTATTTTCAAAAAAAAAAAAAGGAAGGCTTCATACCTGACAAGAAAGTTCTCTGGAGCAAGTGCATGAGCCCGTAGTAGGATACAACACACAACAAGATCGTATGGCTTTCTGGCTGTCTTGCAAAAGCCCCACGATACACCATCCGGATAAATTCTCAAGGGCTCATGGCAATCGTCAAGAAGGCCATTCAGCTGTATTCCATCCTTCACGTCGATTGTATACGGGTCATCCTCCTCTCCCTCGGGGCCGACGATTTCCGTCCATGAACCAGCAAAACTATCAACGATGATTTGGGCGCCTTCGACGAGCTTCGGCCATGCAGCCTTCCATTCCGGCGAGTCGGCATCTTTGAGTGAGAAGTAGTGCGTATACCTAGGAGAATGTCAGCGTTTCAGCGGAATGGGTTGCTTGTTTATCCGGACTAACCCCATGGTGAGATTTCGGTGCCGTATGGCAAAGACCTGTATGATGACCTCCAGGGAATACGGCAGCAAGTATGTGAAAAGGGTGAATGAAGGAAGTGGATGAGATTGCAAGGTTGGTAAGGCAACCGCTGTGCTGCCTGAGGTTGCCTACGATTTCCTTGTGGCCTACCTAGGTACCGTTGCCTTGATAAACTCTTGTACAGTTCCCAGGCAAAAGCTTCCTCCAGAGGGCCTCCGGAACCAAATATCCAGGGTTATGGGAATAACTAAAATGATTTGGAGAACTCTTGGGATCTATATAAAGGAGACAGTATTGAAGGCACAAAATATTTATATGGGAAGGACTTCAAATATTTGTGAGTGACTTCTGATAGACAGCACGATTTTGAGGAGAGGGTGTTAGACACATTTGCACCCCCAGTGTATATATAAATCCACAATGACGAAAAACATTTATATACCTAGGTATAATTTTGCCAATTGACCCTTATCCATACAGCAAGGCCACGATATCACTATAATCCAGTATTCTCCATCGATCTCAAATTATCCGCCACAACTCCGAAGTTGTGCCCTAGTCCGACTGACATTTCCCCGTGTGTCCATGTTATTTCGTCTATGGTTTATAGTCTTCATCCTCTTCATCCTCTTGGCTCTCCTCACTCCCCTCTTCCTCATCTTCTTCTTCATCCTCGTCCCTCATTTCCTGTGGACACTCAAGCTCCTCATCCGGCCACAGACGATGGTAAAAATTGCGGGCTTCCTTCCATTCATGCTCGTCCCAATCCCCATCGGACCTATTGACGATTCGTTAATCTCTGTTTGTTTCATTCTATTCCAATAAAGGTACTTGTTACCTCAATTTGAACTTCTCTGGAACAAGCGTATAAGCCCGTAGTAGGATACAACACACGACATCGTATGGTCTTCTGCCTGTCTTGCAAAACTCCGATTGATCTTTCAAATAAAGTAGAAACGATTCGTGGCCATTTTCCTCCCCAAGGCCGTTCAGCTTGATGCCTTTCTTCACGTCGATTATCGCCGGCGGAACTTTCTTGCTGTATCGTGAATACTCGACTCCAGCAGGACCGACGATTCGTACGTCTGCGGCATCAACGATCCTCTGTGTGTCCCGGATGAGCTTCGGCCATGCTTCTTTCCATTCCTCTGACCTGGCGCCCTTAATACCGTAGTAGTGCGTGTAACTGATATTGCAAATCAGTATGTCAGGCAAATGGTATATTGCGGTGGACTAACCCCATCTTGAGAGTGTAGGTAGTATCGTTGTGCAAACACTTTTTCCATCGACCTTGACAGCTAGTTAACACAGGATTGTCTGACGAATATAAATTGAGAGAGATTCAAATAAAGTTGGGGCAGGCAACCATCTATGATGTAATTACCAGATGACCGCGTTGTTGCCTAACGTGGCCATGATAATGAGGCAAATCTTATTAGACATTACTACGAAAAACATCTATAGCTAATTTTGTCGATGAATCATTATCCATACAAAAACCTGCTCTCATGTCACGGTGCCAATCACTGTTCCTCCTCCCTCATCTCCCGTGGACACTCGAACTTCTCATCCGGCCACAGACGATGGTATAGATCACGCGTTGGCTTCCATTCGTCGTCCCAGTCCCCATCGGTACTAACCACGATTTAGCATGTCAATACATTTGAGTCTCATTCATTCTGTTCCAGTAGACAGTTTCTTACTACAAGTAGAATTTCTCCGGAACCAGTGTATACGCCCTTAGCAAGATACAACTGACGGCGGTATCATATGGTTTTTCTGCGGTCTTGCAAAACGTCTTTTCATCGTCCAAATGCAGAATGAGCGGTTCGTGAGCGCTTGAGGAAACGCCGTTTAGTTCTATGCCTTTCTTCTCATTGATTATTGGTGGGGGGATGTTCTCATCGTCCGAGTCATATTCCTCTCCGTCAGCGTCGGAAATTTGTTCGTGTGAAATTTCTGCATCAACAATCTTTTTTGCGTCCTGGATCAGCTTCGGCCATGCTGCTTTCCATTCCTTCGAGTTGGCGCCCTTGATTTGATAACAGTGCGTGTAACTATTAGATTGCGAATTTAGTATACCTTGCTAAGGATATATTTCTGTGAACTTACCCCATCTTGACAGTTCAGTGTCGTATGGTGGACGTTTTCGCCGTGTATCACCAGGACTAGTACAGCAACAATTGTTTGAGGAAGATAAATCGAGATGAAAAGCCACGTTGAATTAAGGTATCAAGGTTGATGCAGCTAATGAAAACGTGCATGGGTGATGTGATTGTCTCATCATGGTTTCGTTGCCTCAGGCTGCCTTCCCTTGTAATTCTACCACTTCAAATCATCTCTAGACGAAGTCAAGTCCTCACTGCGTATCACTCTCTGCGGTGCCACATTTCCAGCTCTGAACGCTTCTAGTTCATCGTTGGATGGAATTTTCCATTTCCATCGCTTCGTATATTCGTCCTCCTGTCCACGGAGTACTTTCAACACATAACTTCCAAGGGTAGGCAGAAACTTGAAGCCTTCGTAGAAGTTAGTTGTTCCTAATGAATATAGTAGCAGATGGTAGAATCAAAACATACCATGGTTTGAGCCACCAGTAACAACCAAGCAGCCGCTCACATCCGGAACCCAATCGATCAAAAACTCTTTGTCGATAGATTCACAGTCCCAGCAGAGCTTTGCTAGAATTATTTCGGCCCCTTTTAGCTCTGGGAGATGCTCTGAAATAAATCCTTTGATTTTGTCAAGCACTAGTCGAGGTACATTAGTTCCTTCCTCGAAGGACCACGAAGTCGGCGTTGTCGTGGGCATGCTATCTGATGTACCCTGGCCAGCTTGCTTCCTGACGATGTTTCTCCATTTAGGCCCGTTGTATAAAAATTTCAGTGTACCGTGTTCTTGTGTCTAGTTTCAGCAAGCATTCGTGTTTCTTGTTTATGAATTCGGAGATCCGTACCATCAATAGGGAAAATGCTAAACGAGTCACTTTCATCCACACCTGTATAGTTCCATCCTAGCACTGGAAACTTGTCTGGTCGAAATCTTTCTTCTTGGCCGGCGGGAACCTTGACATGGAGTATACTGCCTGCAACTGCGGCTATCGTGTCGTTTAAGCTTGGGACTAGGGAGTGCGTCTTGGGACCAGCTGCCACGATAACGATATCACTGAGATGACTTTTGCCATCTTTGGTCTGTACACCAATGACCTTTCTTCCGGTCTGCCCTGCCAGTTCAGATTCGTACAGCAATTGATCTACATCACCAGCTGGCCCAAATACGGTCTTCCCGCCCAGTCTTTTCACCTTTTCCAGGGCAAATGCACATGCATCTGCAGCTCGCACAAATCCTGCCATGGAATCAAGGACTCCTCCCACGGGGAGCTTCCGTGCTGCACGATTGAAGGGATCAATTTTACTCTTTGCCCATCCTTGAGCCACAGCCCGTTCGCGCTCTGTCACATCATCCAGTCGGTACTGCGAATCACGAAGCCCAAGCTTTTCCATAGTTGCGAGAGTATCAACCTCGATAGGAAGTGTTTCGCCACGCTCGTTTAGTCTTGCCCAGCCACAATTGACGAAAAATGGATTAGAGGCTTCCTTGTTCCACGCTTTCCAACCCTCGATGGCTTCCATGGATAGTAAAGTCTGGTGGCCTGCTGATCCATATGCTGCCCGAATGACTTTGCGGGTATCTGGATGATTCGTTAGCAGGAGCGAAGAGGTCTAATTAATGGATTAAAGTGCAAACCTGAAGAAGCAGAATCAGCCCCATTGAAAGGCAGGTATTTATTTGCACCCAAATTCTGCGCGTCAAGTATTGTGACGTCGGTAAATCCATTCTCAAGGAGATGGAGCGCCGTTGATAGTCCGAAGACACCAGCTCCTGTGCGTCGGATGTGAGTCTAGGTACGCAGAAAGTCTACTCATGACACATACCAACAATTATTATTGATGTGTCCGGCTTAATATCGGGTAGAGAACGTCGCCTCTCTTCGCTTGGTATAGATTGAGCTGTCATCTTTATGATTGTTACTAGAAGAGCCAGCTACTCGAAAAATTGAGACGAGAAAACAAGAGCTCAGCCGAAGCGAAACTTGTCAGGTTATGAACTTTAATGTGACGTGCGATTTGCTTTTCTTTAAAACAAGATTATTTTGTGTCTGAAACGGAAAAATTAAACGATGTTGATAAACCCTACCTAAGACCAGTGGATACATATCCGGATTCATTTCCTCCCAAAAGCTCGAGCTGCACTATCCGAAAACAATCGCCGGCAAATCAAGCGAAATATGAAAATCGCTCGGTATAGACACCGGCAGCTTAACTATACGAGGAATTGATCCACGACTCGACCTTTAGAAGGGCGCTGGGAGGTTGACTACGACAGCATGCCATCCTTGGCGTGTTGACGACATCTGCCCGTGTTTTGACGCCTGCGTTATCTCGCAGAGGGGCAGACGAAAACAAAGGCGTTATCCACATGGGTTATCCCCGTTAGAAAGATTTCTAAATCAGTGAGGATATTTAACATGCATATCCAAGTCAATCCTGGTCATTATGGTTTAAATTGATAGAAAACTGGTCATTGATGACGATACACCACCACGGTTTCGAAAAGAAAGTCGGGCCAGCTAACCTTTTGTAAATGTGACTAGACCTCCAGCTAATATCCTTGACTAAGAAGATAACAATCCACATCTTCTACTTCTAGGCCATTGAATTTCGGATATCACCCACACGCTATGCTGGCGCCATGTGGTAAAACGGAGACTTGCCCGAGTACTCGAAGCTTTCGTTGATAGCTTCAAGCACGCCATGCATTCCATCCTATAACCTGCAGTGGAAAAATGGAGAACTCCAAACTTAACTCTAGTCTCAAGTATCTGAAAAAAAAATCTTGAAATTTTGTGTTGTCAAGTTGGATATAAAAGCTCTCTGCCCTGTCAACGTTCCCGACGCCATACTTTGCAGCAGGTCACACAAAAAAGACGACAGGGCGACAAAAGCTTCATAGTTCATTCACAATGGGGTTTGTTTCAAGGCTCGCTGAACTAACCCGCTGGTATCCTCGCGACATGCCAAGCGAGGAGCGCAAGTTGGTTTTCAAGCTGGACTGGCTGATATTGTCCTACGCATGCCTGGCATTTTTTACAAAGTATCTCGATGTAACCGCTTTGTGTAAGAAAATTAGCCTTTCTAGTTATTCGAAATTTCGCTATTCTATGAGGGAAAACAATTCTGACTGTTGATAATCTTATAGCAAATGCATACGTTTCCGGAATGAAGGTAGATCTGGATTTATATGGGAATAGGTTGAATTATATTAATGCTGCCTGTACGATTACCTACATTGATCTTTGCATTCCTTTTACCTCGCTGACTTATTCGTTTTCGACACAGACGAGACGGGCTATGTGATCTTCCAAATTCCTAGCAACCTTCTGGTTACTAAAATTCCGTGAGTAACTCCGTTCTTCACGGCCGAGACACATGAATCCTAACTGATTACTTGACTCCAGTGCGCAATACTACCTCCCCACATTCGAAGTCATCTGGGGCTTGTTCACCCTCGGTACAGCTTTCATCACCGACTACAAGCAACTAGTCGTCATGAGATTTTTCGTCGGGCTCAGCGCTACCTCTTGCTACATTGGATGCTTGCATGTCGTCAACTCGTAGGTTGTTCATTTATACCTGGCATACAATGGGCTAATACTCTATACAGATGGTACAAAAAATCGGAGTTAGGCAGGCGTAACGCGTTGTTTTGGATGGCAAATCCACTTGGCACTATGTTTGCGGGATATCTTCAAGCTGCCGCATACAAAAACTTGAATGGGACTGGTGGTTTGGAAGGATGGAGGTAAGTTGTGCACACATATCCCGAAACGTAGTTCCCTGCTGACCCACTAGACAGGTGGTTATTCATCATCTGCACGATTATAACAATCCCGATCTCAGTTATGTATGTCTATCTCCAACTGGCCACGGGAGCTAATCCGTTCCGTGAAATAATAGAGGATTCTTCTTTTTCCCCGACATCCCGGAGCGCACCCAAAGCCGCTGGCTCTCCAAGTCGGAGAAAGAGCTCGCTCGCAGTCGAATTGAAGCAGACGGTTTCAAGCCCGCTCTCGGAATCAACCGTACATTGATCAAGCGCGTCTTCAAACGATGGGAAATCTACCCCTTCCTCATCCTGGGAGGATGGTATGGCGTACTCATTTACGGTTCCAGTACACCATTCTTACTCTGGCTTGACTCCCAGCCCGACAAGTACTCCGTCTCAAAAGTCAACACATTAAGCACTGTAACATCAGCCGTCAGTATTGTGTCGGCCTTAGCTATAGCCTTTTATGCGGACATTTCCAAACGACGATGGGACACTGCTATTCTTGCCGGCTTTCTCATGGTATTCGCAAACTCGGTATTAGCAGGATGGAATGTCCCTAATGCTTTCAAGTTTTTCTGTTATTTGCTTCTCGGTGCATGTCACGGAGTCGGGCCCTCTGTTGTCACTTGGACCGCGGAGACGCTTGCAGGTGATATGGAGCTCCGTTCTGTCTTGCTGGCCACGCAGAATGTTATTGGGGAGATTAATTCGCTTCTGGTTCCTCTGGCCGGCTTTCCTGTGTCGAAATCTCCCGAGTTTAAAGGGGGATTTATTTGGGTAAGTTCTTCGGTACCTTCATTTAACGAGATGAGAACTCGATATCTAATGTTTTCTGTTGGTGTCTAGAACGCTGCAACAGGCGCCATCTGGCTACTAGTTGCAATCACCGTAGCCATTCTGCAACGTCGAATACAACGAGGGACTGCTACGGACAAATTTGGAGATGTAGATGCCCCCGGTGCTGCCAGTCAGGACAGCTCTGAGCCGGAATTAAACGCTAACAAGGCGCCTGCTGTCTCGGTTCTTCAAGATAGCCCTGACACAATCCAGAATGGAGTCACCTTGCGATAAAAATACTCCGGGTTTACCTATCGAAGAATCGTTGGAAGGAAGATAAGGTCTAGCTACCTAGGTAGTGGTATATATATCGCAAAATTAAATAATAATATTCACGGACCGAGGTACAAGTAGCTGTCATTGCCACAAAGCTCGATGCACATCTCTACACATCCACACTGATACAGACAGACTCAGCGATAGAATTCAGCTGCGGCTACATTTAATACGTATAGGATGCACAAGCAATATGGGCTGCAGTTGATCATGGATTTCATTGGCCATCTTCTCTATTTTCGTAACCTTGTCTAATAACATAGGTTACGTCCCGGCGTTACACAACTATAGCACAAACTTGATGCCGATTGATTTCGGACTTTCTATGATTCCCCGCGGTGTTCCAGCATACCAGTCGAAGGACATCATAAACAACGGATTCCAGACCGTCTTGATTTGTTCTACAAGTTACCTTTCGCCCAGTGCCCTTAATTTAACTCTTTAATCCAAAAACAAGCTACGTCGTCTATTAATCTGCCCAGTATGGCGTCACACGCTCCAAGCAACGTCTGTTGCACTCGCTATAACCTGCATGAGTACGATACCTATACCTTTCCAATCCATAGACATATAGATTCATGAAATTCATGGATTGATCCTAAAACAGGGGAACCCCTCGTGGCAAAACAATCACGCTCGACGATGGCAAAACTTCCGCCTACATCGCCATTCCTCCGTCCACCCCCAACATCAAATCAAAATGCGGAATAGTCTATCTGACGGATATTTTTGGCATCTTTCAAAATAGCATGCTAATGGCTGATTGCTTTGCTGATGCGGGCTACACTACAGTGATGCCTGACCTCTTCAACGGCGACCGAATTCTGGAGCATAGATCTCTCGATTTCGATATACCAAAGTGGATCCGGGAGGGGACTGGTGGCAACAATCCTCATACTGCAGAGTATGTAGATCCCATCGTGGCGGCTGCTATCAAGACTTTGAAATCCCAAGGGATCGAGAGGATTGGGGGCGTTGGTTATTGTTTTGGAGCCAAGGTGAGAAGGGAGATGGTTGTTCCTGATTTTCTGCTTGTTATTAAAATCTGGATTTCTTTTGCCATATAGTACCTGGTACGGAACTATCACGCTAGCATCGACGTCGGCTACTTTGCCCATCCTTCCCTCATCACCGAAGATGAGCTCGCGTCTATTAGCGGACCTCTCGCTATCTCCGCGTCCGAAGGTGACGTCGTCTTTCCTCCAGAATTACGACATAAATCCGAGGAAATTCTGATGAAGACGGGACTTCCATATCAGATTTACCTCTTTTACATGGATTTGCTGTACGAGGTGACCTTACAAAGAAAGCCGTCAAGTTTGCAAAGGAGCAGGCCTCTAAACAGGCTGTTGCTTGGTTTGATGAGTATCTTCTAGAGGACTCATAAGGTATGGAGTTTGAGGAATGTATAAACGGTGTATCAGATGACTAGGTATAGGGAGTAAGTTACATTTGATTGGCATTATGTGATCAGTCTTATTGACACTTTCTATCCGTACCTAGCTACGCTATCTAAATTAACTCCATAAAATACATGAGTGAAGATCTGCTATTACATTATTCACCCACCTTCAATGACAAGCTTTCCCGTATTTCTTCAGACGCCAGTAGTTGTAGGGCAATGGTACCAAATACCCAGCCCCCATCGAAACAACCATTGCCAGCCAGAACTGTGGATTCTCAAGAGCAATTTGGCCACCTGTGAGATGAAAGTCGAGCGCCGTCTCTGTGAGTTCCATGGCTAACATGGACATCATATTCATCCCCATCGCGGTGCGAGTGGCGTTTGACCAAGACAACCGATCTTTGCCGAAGCGAAGAAGGACGGTCTCAAGGATGATCGAAGTTGTGATTCCAGATGCCACTATATGTATCTTATCAGCCACAAATTTATTGGTTGCAAGCTTTTTCACAGGCATACTTACTTGACAATGCCATAATAGAGCTCATGCCGACCTCGGGATACCAGGCTTGCAGCGCCCATAGCATGGAAAAATCACCTATTGTACAGCCTACAAGGCATCTTAGCGTGTTTATACGTGCCCGTTTCCACGTATGTCGACAACTCCAAAAGCTAGCTGCGGGTTTCTTGTGATGGGAGGCATTTGGCTGGCCCGGTCGCTCCGGCGCGGGCTGAGTGAAATTTTCGGTTTTGGTAGAAAACGGCCCCAAACAAAGGCGCGGTCGTAGGAGGTTCCGGCGCAGCGCAAAGGTTCCTCTCCCAGGAGTGATAAAGGGAGTTTTTCGATACATTCTCAATAGAATAATCTTTTTTAAAAGTATTATTTTCCGGATTTTTCTAGCTGCGCGTAGGATGGCTTTTGTATTTTCTAGTTCGGAAACGCCAAAAAGCCTCAATCCGCAAAAATGCCGCAAGCTCCGGATACGAATATTGCAAGGCATCATCCAATTTTGAATATGTCCCTCGACTGTTTAATGGTGCCCGATTCATTATGAATTACATCTGTGGTATTCTAATTACGCAAGGGACGAGCAGAAGCCTTCTTGATTGTGTCTATGACAAAGACCAAGCCCGGACGCGTATGCCTATCTTTGGACGCAACAGATACAGTCACAAAGGAGACTCTGGGCGTAGGTTATCAGATACAGTAGCCGGTTCAACATAATTTCGGTTATCCGGTTCCAAAAAGCGATGCAATGGAGAGTATCGAATGAAGGGCGCGCGCAGCAATTTCAAACGACAACGCAATGATGCAGTCTGGCAACCCACCAGCAAACGGAAAAGTTGAAAGGTAATCGAGTCAATAGACATATTGATAGAGAAGGTAGCTCATGAACTCACGTAGTACGCCAAAACGAATGGAGGAAGGAACAATCACGAGACCTAAATAACCCTAAAACTAACCACATGGCAGCCATTCTTCCAGTTCCCGTGTTATGAATGTAAACGTTTCGAGTTTTTAAAGGATACTAAATGTATTAGAATGCATTGTGAAACGTAAGGAGATATAATTTCTCTTTGACCATATCAACGGCATTGGAAGCCGTTCCGAGCTTGAAGCAATTCCGAACCAACAGCAATAATAAATATCGTTTGAATATCTTCAACCCAGGGCTGACTTGGCGTCCCCATACGAGAGGGCTATCGCATCGGATCACAGTTAAATTGACCGGCAGCCGGGTAAGCTTGCAATGTCACGAGATTAAGAACTCAGACAACCATGATAACGTATCACCAATAGTGCAAAGGTCTGTGCTATATGATAGAACAATTGAGACATACACATCAAATTTTGACATTAATTACTAGATATTATATGTTTATGCGGCATCTAGGTAATAGTTATGCACCGCCAAGTATATATAAGGGACACCATTTATACAATCCCCTAGGGTTTTGCGCGGATTAAACTTCTTAGTTCAACTCCTTAGCAGCAACCTCCAACAAGTTAGGCTGTCCAAGAGCATCCTGGGTGTAACGAGCATTGTACTTCAAAACGCTCTTCACAGCACGGTATTGCTGAACGTTGACCCACAGAGGCTCGGTGCTGACGTACCAAGGCACATTCTCGCTACAGGGAGGGGTGGTCAGGGAACCGTTGTAGGTGTAAACACCGTGGTTGTTGAAGTGGTCGATGAGACCGGTGAAGTCGAGAGGACCGGTTTCGGTGTATGTGCCAGGAGAGGCAATGTCGTCAAGGTGACCAAAGACAGAGTCGAAGAGGGGGGTAGTGTAGCCGAAGGGGGAGAGTTCCATCAGGAAGGCGACGACGGCGATTTGGTCAGCTGCTTGTTTGTCAGCGGTCAAGTCAATATGTTAGGGCGAAAAAGGGGGCATACTCTTGGTCTCAAAGACAAAGTGGCATTCCATAGGGAAGTATTCCTCATTGACGCGGTGCTCGCCAGGGGTGTGGAAGTGGAACTGAGCGAGAGGGTAGGTGATGTTCTTGGAAGTCAAGGATCCATTGGTAATGACAACCTCCAATCCAGATCCCAAGTTTTCGAACTTGGCAGAAGGAACATTGGTGACTTTGAAGTTCACAGATCCTGCGGTAGCATAGTCGATGGTCTGAGTGACGATATCGATGGGTGACTGGTGTGTACCCTTGGAGCAAGCGCCGTTGGTCTCATTGTCCAGGCCATACCAGTTCAGAGGACCGCCGAGGTTGGTATAGTTGAAGGAGTTGGGAGTAACAGTGCCATCTGCCGCGCGAGCGTGGATAGAGGCCGAAACCAGGGGGAGAGCAGAGAGAAGGATGGAAGAGGTCTTCATCGTGAATAATGCAAAGGCGCAAGCTGTTCGTGAAAAGATAATGAAGAAGAATCAAAGACAGTTTTACGGGGGTATGAGAAGACTTATGTACCAGAAATATGCCCGGCAGACACGGCAGCCCTGTTTACTGGTCTCCTTAATGCTCATTTTTCCTCGTCATCGCCGAGTTGCTCAGGATACGCTGTGCAATTCTGGTTAGTTCGCGGTACGATATTCATTACTAAACCCACATCGTTCGTCTCTGGCAGAGAATTCAGCCATATTGGGATACGCATTGGTCGGTTGGAGTGGAAGGTACCAAGCTAGACTGAAGACTTCCTTTCCATGAATCAGGAATTTCCCCATTGGGAATTGCTGAGCCATACCTCGATACAAGCACACGGGTCGATCATGTCCAGAAATAGCCTGGCGTGATCTAATGTGGCAGCTACTTGCCCCAAAGAGGCATCGCGCGCGCTTGTTGTCAACCTTGAACCTTCTCGGGATGCACTAGCGCGTTTCTGGTTGGCGCTGTTGATTTTTTCTTCGCGCTTCGATGGCCCTAACAGATCCTCCACGACTCAACGAACCTCTTGCTTGGTCAGGGGCTGTCGCGTTGAGCTGGGCATTCAGCCAGCCTTGGGCACAACCAGATTCATGATGCAAAGCCAAGCCCTACCACCGAGATCCACCGGAGATTAATCTCCAACAGAGCGGGTTCAGTATCGCTGATCTTGCATGGAACTGACGGATCAGGCTTCCCCATTCCAGTGATTCCACACTGCACAGGTCCTACGTAGTTAGTCCAGATGCATTGAGCTCGTGGCTTGATGGGTGTTGTCAATGCACGTGGTGGTATCGATCCTTTTCGTTTAGAGATCGGTTCTGTTGAGGGACGTCTGCATACTTACGAGTCACGATCTGACCGAGAAAAAGACCGTAACGGATACAGTAATATTTTCTTCAGCATGCACATCTCCGGCGCTCGGCATTTATTCCGGCTCATCGATCTTGCGTCCATTGTCCAGCACGGGGTACGGAGTTCTCCGTACAGCTGGATCTTTGTTGTTACGTATTTTGAGCTCCTGACCCCACAGTTCAATGTTTACGTCCACCGACTGGCATCGAGTCATTGTTGAGTCTTGACACGGGTCAGCATAAGGTGGAGTTGCAACTCGTCTGGTGGTTCATTTGCGAACTTTTTGTCTGAATTATCCAGAGCCAAGAGGCTCTTGTGGAGCCATGTGGCCTAGCTTGAACTATCAATAATCAGCACTTTCTCCGTACCTCGGTCTTGAGAAAATGGCGCAAATTTGACAACAAATATATGTATTGTCAAGCGAGGGTCTGTTCATCTCTGTGGATGCGTGCTGCTATGATCAACATGGATTGCAGAGACAACTCACACCGCCAGAAGGAAGAATGCTAAAATCTGGTTGTCTGCTATAAAGTGATCTGGAAAAAGGTATTTCAAATAATAGATCTTCGCACGCACCTGAATCTAAATTAGGGCCAGCACTAAGTATGTCCAAGATCCGCTTTCAGCTTTGTCGGGTTTTCCAAGGTCAAGCCTCGGGGAGTTAGGGTTGTGTCGACTCTCCCGCGAAAATACCTCCAAAACACCAAAGCATTGCATCACTACGACCTCCAAGGTAATGCATTTGAATGTCCTAGATGCGAATGCTATAGGAACATACAGGGTCTAAATGCTCTCAATATTCCCGAAATTTTTTTCTTGCTGCTATACTCTAGGGAAATGATACGTTCACTCCCTAATATATCTATGTTTCCACCAAAACGATCATCCGTTGAAGGCTACCTACACCATAAAGAAGATATCCATGCACATGAAATAAGCGTTTTAAGGCTGCTGTCACCTGTTAAAGGTGGATCTTTACAACTGCCATGCGACATTCCATTTGCTCCAAGGTGCATATGATTTGGTTGCCCTGCCATCGCCAAGATAAATCCCCCAAGGTACCTAGGAACTACGTATAAGCACTTTACAATCTGTTTATCCAATATCGAATATAATGATTCAACTTAGCCATTCATCTCAGCAGGTGACGATCAGGCATCTAGTATCAGTGATATAACGATGGACTTATTCTTGTCAACTTCGATTTCTGTAAGAGGATTCAAGGTGTCTATATAGGGTTATGAAATAGTTCATCAGTAAATTGCCAAGCGGCTGCGTCCTCATCAGAACATCCAATTCGTTTTTGCTTTGCTAATGTAGCCCTCACAGATTTCAACTATAGTAAATATATAACGACAATATCCTCTGAAATTCATGGCCCTGTGAAAACACCATCCATGCCCTTACAGAGATAACGGGCGTGGTTCAGAATGCATTCAATAAATTCATCCCATGAGCTCATTCGCGTTCCACAATGGGGACAATTTGCCGGGTGAGGCTGTGCTTTTCGAAATTTGCTCACATCTATGGAATCTTCAATCCTGTGCCTTAGTAAACAATGGAGCCTTGCCTTGTCAAGTCTTCCAGAAGTATATGAACAAGATCGCTCGACACAATGATACCCGGACCGATCGTAGTGACTGTACAACACATGTTCTTTTAACACTTCAATGCTATAGAAATACCAACTTCGACTCCAGCAAAATGGGCACCAAAGCTTAGTTTGAGGTGTAGGGTCTTTCTGCTCCAGGGACAGTAGGTAAGAACTGCTCTCTGGGAGAACGCCAGGCAAAGGATGCTCTGTGCTTTCGTTCCCAAAATCCCCATAGGCTATTACCCGAACCGACGGACTTGGGTTTGTTTGTCTCATGTGGAGAACCTCGAGGACGTTCTCATGGCCATAGTGGGTTGCCCAGAATAAAGGAGTTAGTCCCCGCGCATCTCTTGAGTCTGGCTGAGCACCGTTCTCTAGCAGAAATCTAACCACAGCTGCATGGCCATATTTTGCGGCCCAGAAAATTGGCGTGCGACCGAACTTGTCTTTGGACTCTATATCAGCGGATTGTTCCAGTAAAAACCGAACAATTTCCACCCACCCATTCGAAGCCGCCCATGAGAGAGGTGTTTGACCACACTTATTTTTGTGTGCAGGATCGGCGCCTCTCCTGACAAGAAGTTGGACAAGCTTGCAGTGGCCCCTGTATATAGGCATTGGTACCTGTAGAGTTTGGATCGAAGTTGTAGTCAAGAAGAATTTTTACCATATTAACCCTCCCCTCCTCCGCTGCCAAAATCATGGGCATTAGGCCTACCCAATCACATCTGTGGGCATCAACGGAATGTTTCAAAAAGAGTTTGACGACCTCATAATAACCATCGTGTAGCGCCCATACAAGGGAAGTTCTGCCCGTTGAATCCAACACATGGGTTTTATCGCAATGTTGAATTATGCAATGTACCGCATTTTCGAGTCCAAAGTATGCAGCAAGATGCAAGCCCGTGAGCCCTAGGTGTACTTTTTGGGAGTAATGATCATATTTCGGAAGCCTTTTGATGACAAAGATCTCTTGTACACATGCATTCACTTTTGCTGTATCACGAAGAAAGGTAGAGAGCAGTGCTTCATTGACTGTCTGAACTCGGGCATGATGTCCCCAGTTCCTTGCCGCATAAGAATACAGAGGATATTGATCAAGCCGTGCCTCAAACTCGCTATCAGTGAGGCACATACCGGTTTGGAACGCATCATATGAGAGATATGTCAAGCAGATTGTTGCAATGCTATTATGTGCATCTGAGAAATAGCTCTCCCCTTTTCGTTGAAAGTACTCCTTGGTGGTATAGTGGACCAATCGAACGATATCCCCCGAAGGATCGGCTGTTATTGTGATCAAGCCTGCACAAACTGAAATAATGTCGTCAAGATCGGGAAGATTGTCCTCGTGGAACTCCGATTCACCCACCTCGACGCCAAGTGCGTGCAGGAGCTCCAGTGTTGTCAACGGTCTTCTGGAGCAGATTACCCAAGACAAGACTGCCATGGCCATGTTTCTTCTATCCGGTACCTGGCATTCGATTCTTTCCATGGCCTTGTCGTATGCAGTGTCATATGCGGTGTCACGCGATTCAGCACCCCTCGTTAGCTCCTCGAGTTCACACCTAAGTGCCCTCTCTGAGCTTTTAACGCTCAGTGACTTCAGATAAAGTTGTGCGAGGAGGAACATGCCATCAACGGCATCAGCGATTTTGTTTATAATTTCTTGCCGCAGCTGCTCATTTCGCAGCACGAACCCGGGGCGCTTTAAATTGGCATTGAGATAGGCTTTCACATCTGGCTTCATTGCACTAATCTCTTGAATGAGATTGTTCTCAAACTTAACCATTATCTCTGGGATAAATCTCGATGTCGCCAAAATATTCAAGTTGTTTGTCTTTTGAATATCAAAGAATTCGTCCAGTAGTCGTGATAGGGAAAGGGGGTCGCATTCGTCCAAGGCATCAACGACAATGAAGACCCGGGTGAAATTACGAATAACTAATCGCAGGGCCATTGAAACTTCGTTAAAAGATGGTCGTGTCCTTTTGGTTTTGTGCTTGTCATACAATGCTATAACGCTGTCTGGCATTGACGCCAGGCCGTGAGCTAACTGTCTAAGAATGCTTGCCAGTAGGCTTTCAGCTTTCTGAATTTGATCATCGTGGTGCTCAAAACTGCAAAAGAGATATGCAATACCAACATCACGATTATTGCCAAATTGAGTTTCCAGCTCATCAATTATAACTGATGCCAGTATCGTTTTCCCGGCTCCTGGAATACCTGGACAGAATAATGTTTCCCGTGGTCTTTCGATCCATGCCAGGAAGTTAGGTGACTCTAAAAACCACTTCCCTGTTCCGGCTTGACGCCGACCGATAAAGTCGCTGTGCTGTATTGCATAAGCTGTTGGCGATAGCCAGTCAAGACATTCTTGATCTTGTTGATTGTTTTTATACTCCAGTAATTCCAAGACACCGTTGCGAGTGATCTGCCCGTTTATCGCATTCAGAAGGCTGATATTGCTGCAGAGACGATTTCGAAGATCACGAATGTCGTCCGGTTCCCATTTGAGGCGTTTCCAGACTCTTGCGAAACCACCAGATGCCTTTATTTCGGAATATCGCTGTATCGTCTGTTCGATTTCAGTGATGACGTTGCTGCAGCTGGTTGCTATTTCTTTCAGCTGTTCTTTCTGCTCGCTGCTAAGAGCAGTGTTGCATAGATCGATTTGGACATCGTTTACGACGATAGTAAGATTCCGGATCCTATTGATGAATAAATCAGCAAAAGTGCCCCTAAAGACAGTAAAATGCCGTACTCATCGGAGAGAGCCTTGAATTGAGCAGGAGCACCAACGAAGTTTCTTCGGATTGTGTTTGCTCGATCAAGCACAGTTATGAAATCTCCAATGCTGAAGCCGAAACTCATTGTCAAGTTAGCGAGAAGAGTGCAAAGAAAATTATAGTAGTTGTCGTGGAAAGAGTAAGAAGTTAGATTGAGGCCAGTTCCTTCATGACATGGGTCATGTCCAGCCCGAAGCAGCCTTGCTGCGCCTCAAAAAGTGATTCGTTGGAAAAGCAAAGACACCATCAAGTCGGTATCCATGAACCTCCAATAGAAAGTTGAATCGACGACTAACTCATTGGTCAGTAGCATCCCAATATCCCTGTCGGTCAGCCTTGCCAACACATCTGGCTCGGCGGGGTATGCATCAGGTGTGGCTGGAGCAAGGAAAAATAGCACCCAACTCAACCAAATACACCCGGACCCCGGGAAAGTCCCTGAACGTGAACAAATCTTGGACTATCCTACACAAAAACTACAAACACTTGTAAAATTCCTGGCCAGTTCTCAAGAATATTTCGAAAGCCAGACCTTGGAAAGAAAACACGACTCGGAAAAAGCAAATAGTCGGGAGAAGTGAGTCCACATCCGTCCAACAGCCTAGCATCCAAACCAGATGGCAATCATGAACCTACCTCTCTATTCGATGATATCTAGGTTAAAGGCGAGCAAAACTTTAAACAAAGCAGGAAGCTGGAAAATATTGGTTCTTCTAGCTATAACTAATTAAGTGGAGACACCTCACTATATTATCTTGAATTCTATGCTTGGACGACTTCAAAAACACCCACTGCTGCCTCGACAAGGGCAGTTCACTTGATAAAGCTAATCACTCGCTTATGCACCAACCTTTTCTTCGGTCGGTTTATCCCCTTTCTTGGATTGGTCCGCCATGTACAGCCTGTTCAGCATCCACAGGTGGGTGAGGCCGCTCACCCGTCAGCGCAAAGTTGGACCGCGCACGGATTGCGGCGCCATATCGGTAGAATACAAAAGGCATGGGCATCAGCAGCACACCCACGCCCCCAATGAGCGAGCCAGCGCCGCCTACTCCGAGCGCGTCGAACATGTACTGCGTGAACAGTGGAGACGCCGCGGCACAGGCAGACCGCAGGACGGTGTTTGCTGCCATGGCCGACGCCGCGTACATCAGGTACGAGTCAATGAGATAATTAATGAAGGTGACAAATATGAGTAGGATCGATGTTGAGAGAAAAGTGCCCGCCACGGTTGGCACGGCCCAGTGAACCGAGTTGTATTCCGCCGTCCAAGCGAACCAAAAGATCATCACGGCGAACATGACTGCTCCAATCATTGCTCCCGGAAGTCGGTCTTCTGGAACTGGTTTGCGCTTGATGTTGGACTTTTTCTGGTTTATTCGGGTACTGATAAACAGCCCCAGGCCGCCTAGACACGCCCCGATGACTGTGCCGATTAGTGGCAGCTCACCAACGCCGTAGTTCCAACCACGTTTCTGCTGGAAAACAATCGGGTAGATGCTGAAGAGCATGTACAGCAGGGTATACACGACGGCGTAGTAGATCGCCACGAAGAAGCTGATTGGGTCGATGAGGAGTCTCCAAGGCCGCGTCAAAGCAACTTTGAAGATGCCCCCCAACGAACGATCTGACGACTCCACTGGAGCCTTGATATGCTCCTTGCCGGGAATTTTGCGTAGTCGTCGCGCCTTGTCGCGTAGTACCATCATAGGAAGAGTCTCCGGAAGAGTGATGAGCAGAGCCTCAGTGGCACCCGCCATCCAGAGAAGGACGTAGAAGGTCCAACGCCATGTCTCTTTGAGTTGGAGAAATCCACTGACCACCGGTCCAAGAGCAGGTCCTACGAATGTCATAGTAGAAAACAAAATCATGGCATTGCCACGCTCGACGGGCCCCCAGATGTCTGTGAGGATGCCGGGTGCATTAGTAAGGGCAGCACTGGCGGCTGTGCTAGTCAGGAAACGGCCGATCAACAGCCCGGCAAAATTGGGTGTAAAGGCGCAGAGGAAGCCAAAGGCGAGGTATAGAGTGAAGGAGATGTAAAATATCCAGCGACGGCCGTAGAACTCGGACAAAGGCGCCCAGAAGAACGGGCCGGCGCAATAGCCAAGGAGGAAGAGGGTTGTGACGAGACCGGCAGCTTCGACAGACACGTGGAGGTCATCACTGACGCTCTTAAAAGAGCCAGATGGCGCAGAAGAGGAGAATGTGGCATTCATGACGAGGGAGATGGCGATGGCAGTGATGTAGCACTTGCGTCCAAATGAGTAGTTCTTTGGGTTCTCGGGGTCATCCGGTGCAAACGCAAGGTGGCCATCATGGTCAAAGAAGAGCTTCTCATCTGACCCTGTGACGGTCTTCGAGTTGAAAATGGGAACGTGGCGCCTGACAAAGTCCATTGCGAATGCTGGCAGTCGAAAGGTGATAGTTGTAGTCTCAACCGGTCTCGAGTGGCTTGAAGTTGAAGTGTTTACTGGGGTACTTAAAAGCCATGCACTTCCTCACTCAAACAACTAATTAATTGCATTTCTAAGCAAACTACTCAAGACCTTTTTTTTTGTTGCGAGCGTTCCGAATCTCACATTACCGTATTTGGAAATAATACCTTCCTAGTTCCCAAAGCGATAATTCTTGGCATGGTTCCAGATTATAAAGCTAGATGATGATCAAGGTCAATGCCTTCTCTAGTTCCCAAACCCACACTTCCTATCTTCATTCAGCGGCTGGACGATTTGAAACATCCACATCAGGTACGTCAGTCTCGCCGACAGCGGTGTTTTTCACAGGCTGCCGATGAAGATGGCGACCCTTGGGCCGGCGGTAAAGGCAGTCGTAGGAAAGGATTGTATAGGTCGATAATGCAGATCACCCTATCAAACATTGCAGGGAATCCTGTTGTACACCTAGACAAATAATGAAATGGACAGTGCCTGGATACGCACCTCCAAGACTAGTTACTGTACTGTAGTTCCTTCGGAAGCTGAGATGGGCCTCTTTTCGTCGCGTCTCCACCTATTATCATCCTGCCGGATCTCCATTCTCGGGTTCTATATGCGATCAACTAAAGGTTCCTGGGCTAAGTCTTTACTCTTCCGGTATCAAAGCGCAACTGTATTGGCGCTAAAATAGAATGGGCTTGCCGCTGTGTTGGTTATGGATTAGCCCATCACATCCTCCACGCAGACTAGTTGTGTCTCCCTCGTGGGATTTATTGTCCACTGAAAACAATGAACAAGGTACCAACTGATGCATCGCGTCGGCAATTTTTTGTCATGGACTCGATTTTCCCTATTTCCAAAATAGTCTACTACTCACTCTGAGGACGGTGGCGGTATTCAGCGGGGCTCTGTTCCATGCAACAATTTAATCTAACTTACGAGGCCTTTCTAGTTTGGGGATTAGCGGGCAAACTAGAGTCTACTTTTACGCCTCTGGAGCTTGACTAGCTCTGGATTAATGCACAGTGCCACAAACAATGCCTGCACGATGTAATTTCCGGCCAATGGAACGGCGATATGTTTTGCAAACTATCCTTTCTCTTGCATTGTTTGATTTTGCGCTGCTAGACCCCACCACTCACTACCCAGTCTCTCAGCTTCGAACAATTCTTTGTTTTGTTTTATTTTATGTTGCCCGTTTCACCGATATACTTTGCAAGTTCAAGCCAGACTTGGTGGAGTGGTCTTGCCGTTGGAATTGTTAAATGAACTATCGACATATTCAGAAGCAGCAGCAAGCAAGAAGAAACGATTCCTGAACAAGAGGGGAGTGAAATAACGAGAGAATGTCCGACACAACATCGGCAACGGATGCTTCTGCAATCACAATATATGAAACTACAACCATACGTTCCTCTCCAGTGACAGGAACTATGTCAACGTCATCTGCAGCATCTACAATCTCTACATCAAGAACAATAGTCACCGCCGCATCAACACCAACTTACCTGCTTGGCCCGCTAACTACAACGTATACTGCACCTACCAATTGCAGCCAGGCGTATTGGTATTCTGCTTCTGACAATGTTTATGATCCTATGTTAGGTCAAACCTGTGCAAGAGGTAGTAGCGGACAAATATCATTTACAAATGAAAATGATTGCCTTCCTCCAGTGACAAAATCGACTGTTATCGGCAGTTTAGTTGGCGATTCCACAATTTTATCAACAAGTACTCAGTATGTGGGCTATTACTCTCCTGGTATTGCATGTCCTGCTGGATATACATCAATATGTGCAGTACAGGCAGGGGCTGATGGAATCCAATCTGCGTTGACCGGTTTCCAGAGTTTCTCTTTTGTATACACAGCGACTGCTGATGAGACGGTGGTGGGATGTTGTCCGACGTAATTTCCCCCCTTCCCTTCCTTGCAGTCTTGCTGGTGGAGTTTGATTTTGGCTAAATTTTCAGATAAATTTATAGAGGATACGCATGCGCAAATGTTGCTTCCACTCAGATGTGTCAAAAGATTATCCCGACAACTACGCAATCCTTAATCACCTGTGTAAACGTCTCAAACAGTGCATCAGCGTCAACAACACAGTTGACTCTGCCCACCATAACCACCTTGTTCTTGACGGATACGCAGCTTTCCACAGAGACGACATCAATCATTAACCTGACAACGCTTTCCATGCTTGCGACTATGGTGCAAATCAACTTTCAAACGAGTGATCTTCTTGCCACTTCTTCGTCGTCATTATCGAGCTCGTCAGCCACTGCAACAGGTGCGTCTGGCAGTAGTGGTAGTAATCATAAAACAACAACCATCGCCGTTGCAACCGTCATACCCTGTGTGGCCGCCCTCGCCGCAGCAGGGCTGATATGGTTCTGGTATCAACGACGGGCTAAGAAACGTGCGTCCTACCTAGCTGCGCCACCAACTGAGCCTTTGGAAATGTATCAATCAACCGAACCCTCGGGGATATATTATGCTAGCGGCGTGCCAACTGAGATTTCCGGGGATCAGGCTCGATTCGAAATTGCGGGAACAACGCCGCAGTATGAGATGGAGGGCTCGGATACGAGGAAGGTGGCGCATGAGATGGATGCTGGGGATGAGGTACTGCGGTCTAGGGATAATGACGAAGACCACAATGGCTTGAAGTAGATAGGTATGACGCTTATTTGAATTATTATGCTATACCTAGGTACGATTGAGCATGCCGTAGAAGATCTGTCGGGACTTTGACATTCATGGATAAATTGACTGATGTGCTGGAGGTCGGTAGTTTATATTCCAGAGGTCTTCATATTAGGTCGAAGTCAGCGAGTTGGGGTATTCATTTCCCTATGGTTATGAGGCACTTGTAAAAGAAAAAAAGGGACCCTTTAACAAGCGCAAGAGAAAGGATCCAAAGGGGCGGGCCGTCGCCTTCGTAATACAAAGAGATCCCAGATGTTTTCTAGAACATTGGAGGTTTTTCCGCTGTTTTGGATAGTGATAACTGAGCTTCGTAACCTATATTTGTAGTATCAGGTTGATGGTTGGAGCCGCAAAAGAGTCAGGCCAGCTAGCTGAATGGCTCAAGTTAACTAACACAGGCTGTTTGGAGGAATCATTGTGTCGTTGGTCCTTTGGTTTACTATTCTGTTTTCTCTATACCTGGATTTGATTAAATACGTAGTATCAAGGTCGAGCAGGTTGATAAGGCATTATGAGTGATTTTGGATTAACAGAGGGAAGTACATTTGAAGGTTGGTGTTATTCGCGCTCAGGGAGCATTTCAGATTGTTCAGCTTTGGCTCGCTTGGCATGTTAAAGTAAGCGGGACAGTGGGACACCGAGTCTCACATTACCGTATTTGGCAATGATGCCTTCCGATTCCCAAAGCGGTAATTCTTGGCACGGTTCCGGATTATAAGGCCGGAATCAACGTCGATGTCTTCTCCAGTTCCAATACCCTGTTACTATCTTTATTCAGCTGCTGGACGATTTGCAACATCCATATCAGGTACGTCAATCTCGCCGACAACTATAAATGTCGTCTCATCCATGGCCTCTCGCGCCCTTCGCTCAACTCTTCGAGCCTTAACCAAAGCACCAGCACTATCCAGTCCCACAATGGCATCTCCAATTTTTAAAGTGAGCTTCTCCGAGGCAACCCAGAAGCGCCGCACTATTCGCGCTCTCGAGTCAAAGATGACAGTCCCTGACAGCACTATAGTCAAACTTGCTGAGGCTGCCATCCTCACCGTACCATCGGCCTTCGACAACCAGTCTACCCGGCTGACAGTTCTGTTCGGGAGCGATCATAAAAAGCTCTGGGCCATCACTGCAGATGCGCTACTGGCCAAGATTGGCGAGGAGCGCTGGAACGGAGGCACCAAGGACCGCATCACCAACTTTGCCAACGCCTACGGAACCATCTTGTTCTGGGACGACCAGTCGTGCGCGGCCGCGATGAAGGAGCACGTCCCAGACATCTACAAGGATAATACGGATGAGTGGGTGCACCAGAGCAACGGCATGCACCAGTACTATCTGTGGACCGCCCTTGAGGCCCAGAGCTAGGGGTCAACCTTCAACATTACAATCCGCTCATCGATTCCAAGGTGCAGGAGACGTGGAATGTCCCATCGCAATGGAAGCTGAAGGCACAAATGGTGTTTGGCGCTCCCAAGGAGGGCAGCGCACCGGGAGAAAAGATCCAGAAGCTTCCCTTGGAGAAGAGGTTGCAGGTGTTTGGAGCGAATGCGAGTATGTGAAGGTGATGGCTAAATTAATAGATAGTGAAGCAAACAATCGAGGATGTATTTCATAATAGATAGGCTGAACATTACCTAGCTAGATTTCGATAATCTTTTTAGACAGATTTTCCATACTGAGTAAAGTAGAATCAATCGATCATTCGCACAATCGTCATTTCCCCAAGCCATCGATTGAAATTATATATCAACGAAATACCAAGTGAAACTGTACGAAAGAAGTGAGCGTTTCCCCGGTGTCACCTAGAACTACGTTATATATCTCTCCCACTTAAATAGAAGTCCAATACACAGCGATCAGGGAGATCTATAAACTCTCGCGCAAGAGCACAGTGTTTAGACGAAGATGCCGGAGCATACGCGGAGCCACCTACTTTCCCCGGTCCAAAAGAAAGTCGCCCGACTACCTCGAATATATTCTGAAAGTGGTATACCTTCCACTACGCAACGTGAATGGAAAGTCAGTATAAAGCACAACAATTAAATTAGCAAATATGATGAGTTGTCGTCGTTGTATTCGTTGTCGTTGTTGTGAGTCGATTATCTGAATCCGGATTATCTGAACTTCCGAATTTCCTCACGATGGATTATTAAGCTGCTCCACGAAGATCAAGACGTCACATCATGGACCTCACACCTCACACCATGGCATCATTTCACACTCTCCTCAGCCATGGAGATCGACGATTATCGCGTATAACGTCTAAAGCAGAAGAGAGGCTCCATGTTTCACAAATTCTCTGCAACGCCTGCAAAGGCGGGCAAGGGCTCCGCGTCGGCTCGCGTCAACAACAATAAAAACAACACAGACTCCAACCCCGTGGCCAAGCGCCAAAAGATTGCCAGAGCATGCGACCGCTGCCGCCAGCGCCGCATAAAATGCGATGAGCAGAAGCCCTGCACGCAGTGCGTCGGCGTAAAAGCAAAGTGCATCGTGTCGTACCTCCCCCCCCCCTCCTCTCAGGCCAACAACGACACCGATCCCACGAGATACGAGTCATCGTCAGTATTCCCTCCAAGACCGCGCTCGCTCTCATATACTCATACTTTCTATCAGGTCCTCCGCTCGCCCTGGATCAAATAACGGCAGCTCCACCGCTAATACCAACCCAACCCGTCCATCTGCCCCTCCCTCTCGCATCGGCATGAGCGTGGATAGCTCGTGGGCAAATGTCCGCAACAAAAAGGAGAACGTGGATCCCGCCTCTCATATCCAGGGTTTCTTTGCCACCGGGCAGCCAGCCTTCTCGCGTACCTCAGCCATTACTGGCTGCAACTTCCCCCAGCTCCCTTATCCCGTCATTCCTTCGGGAGAACGCGCTCCGGCATCGATCACGCTGCTCGAGAACCAGCGGAGTTACTATCTCCGGCTTTTCTGGGACGTTTGTCACCCGCTTCTGCAAATTATAAGCGAGAAAGACTTCGCTGATCTCGTCGCACGACCGCCTCCGGCCATGACCGATGAGTATTCCGCTAAACGCGCCCTGGTCGATTCCATGATCGCTCTAGGGATACAGCATAGCCATGCCACTGGCATTTCTGGGCGGATATTGGGTCTCCAGCAGCCACCTTCACCTGAAGTCACCTGGCCCGGCTTTGAATACTTTCATCGGGCTCGTGAGTGCATGCGGGCTACCACAGAGACAACCTTGGAGGCCCTACAATGCCACACTCTGATGGCTCTCTACCTCATGAAGGGCAACGCGTTCCAGGACGCCTACGATCTGCTCGGCATCACTGTACGCAGGGCCTACATCGTCCAACTGCATCGACTGCCACCAAGCCATCTGCCCGAGGCCGGAAGGACTGCGCGCATGCAACTGTGGTGGATGCTCTTCTCCCTGGATCTTCAGTGTTCGCTACAGCTCGGTATGCCTGCTGCCTGCCAAAAGAGCCTTGTTAAATGTTCTTTCCCTGCCGAGGCCGCCCTCGCCCGCTACGTCTCACCTTCCAGCCATTACGAGGGCATAAACGCTTGCACATACTCCATTCATCTAGCCAAGCTTGCCGTAATTGTGACCGACATTGGCGCGTGTGTCTCGATCGCGGACCTCGTTGATGACAGCAATGGTCCGGCCGCTCTCGAACATCACGCCCTCATGCTCTTCTCTTCCCTCCGGAGCCTTGAGGTCTGGCGCGATCAGCTGCCTTCAGGGCTGGTGCTAAGCCGGCGTACGAACAGCTCCGACAATACTGAGATCGACTTTGATTGCGATCCGGCCCTGCCTGCCTGGCTGCAGCGTCAAATGGTGCTCTTGGAGCTCCACTATCACAACGCGTATACACTTATCCAGCGTCCCTTCATCCGTCTTGCCGGCTCCTCCAACGAGGCCAGCGGTAACATAATCCCCTCCGATTCTCAGCAACCACATGTGGGCCTACACATTGGCAGCGCCATCCACCATGCAATCACAATTGTCGACATGATCTTCAACGTCTGCTCAAAGTCGGACATTCTCTACGGCTGGTCAGAAATCCTGCAGCCGCTCTGGAACGCGGCCCTGACAATCATATCTTACGTATATGCCAACTCGCTGAGCCCCATGGTACCACACGCGCTGGACTCCCTGATGCGCACCCATGCTGTTTTCAAGTCCTTCTCCCCTACCTACCCGACTGCCGCCTCAGCAAACTTCATTGTCGAGTCGCTCACTGACAGCCTGCATGGCATGGTGGCACTCGCCTCGGGCGGAGTTTCCAACGACCTTCCGCCTTGATTGATGAATGGATTGTATTGCATTCGAAATTCAACACCATCACCACAGCTACTAAAGTCGAATCTCGCGGGGTCCAAACGTGGTCAAATCTATGAAGAGGGAACAAGCGGCAACATGCCACCAGAGTCGCAAATTCCATTGTAAACATCTTACAATGTTACCCTGTATACACTGTATACTTAGTAGACGACCGTTCTAGAGGAAATTCTTCATTAGGTCAACGTAATGTCCAACTGATTGATCGACAACGACGGTAACACGGTTTGTTGAATCCTAGTCCAGATAGTCAATTGGAGGATCCTTTGGGCTATCCATTACGCCTATACTCATTTTTGGCAGCCAGTCTTGTCGGTCACCGTGGTTATGAACATCCAGGAGCCCAAGCCGAGGACTATGCCTCTGGTCCGACACGTGATAACATCGAACCCGAACCTTAAAAGCACTACAGCACCCTCTGGAACTGACGACGACCTTCGGTATAAACTCCTCTAAAGATCCAATTCATTTCTGCTTGACGTGCATGAGAACACGATGTAAATTTGGAAATTCTCAGCAGTCGCTTACGTTAGTGATCTGGGTTGTCACCGCCAAGTTGAACTACGTCATCAAGTTTTGGGGGGAAATAAAAGCAAGATAGCTTCCAACTACATCTGAGTAGTTGTAGACAACTCGTAATGCCATCCAGGTCATCTTGCTTTACTATATATTCTAGCATTCAAGGGTATCTGGATGCCTGGATCGACACATGCGGGGATACATGCTTACCAATCTCGTGCTGACTCAGAATGACATCCTTCTCGACAAGATACCATACCATCTACGTATCTCTATCTAGATAACTAAGATATTTATTCACGTCTCTATCCATGAACGGAGTCCGCCTTTGCAGAAAAAACGCTTGATATCAATCCAGAGAGTATTAATCCAGCGAGAGAGAAAGAGAGAGAAGATGACTGCCGCATTCCAAAGCGACCGCACATCTCTAACCCAAACCTTCAACTACCAAAACTCAACGCACAGCTACACCATCAAATGGTGTTCACTAGGAGACCCAAAATCCCCACCCCTCGTTTTCATACACGGAACACCCTGGTCATCCCGCGTATGGACACCTTTTGCACTGTCCCTCTCGCGACAATTTCACGTCTACCTCTTCGATAACCCTGGGTTCGGAGATTCGCCTCCGGAACGCAAATTGCCTGGCTCACAGCTTACGAGTTCTAATAAAGTAGTTGAGCTTGACGGTGATCTTGCGCGGCAATCTGAAGTCTTTGCCGCGCTGTTCAAATCGTGGCAAACGACTTGGTCTAATCAAAAAGCACACGTTATAGCCCATGATAACGGCGGCTTGATGAGTCTACGAGCATATCTGCTGCATGAATGTGACTACGCGAGTCTCTGTCTGATTGATGTCGTCGCGATTGGACCGTTTGGCCAGCCTCTGTTTAAAGTTGTCGCCGACGACCCCAGCCACTTTGAGCAGCTCCCTGACATGGCATTTGAGGGTATACTGGAGAGTTATATCAAGAATGCCGCATTCTCTCCACTATCGAAAGAAATCATAGAATTATTAAAAAGCCCTTGGTTAAGAGAGGGTGGGAAGAAGGGCTTCATTCGGGAATTGTGTCAGGCTGACTCACGAAGCACAGACGAGGTTGAAGGAAGATATGGAGAAGTAGGAGAGAGGCTGCCAGTCAAGATCATATGGGGTGAAGAGGATAGGTGGATTCCGGTAGAGGCGGCTTGGAAGCTTGGGGAAGCGCTGAAAGCTAGGGAAATTGTTGTTATTGAGAAGGCTGGCCATCTTATCATGTTCGATCAGGGAGAGCAGCTTGGAGTTGAGCTTGGGAGATGGCTAGCTGCTGCGGTTTCACTGAACGGCTCCTAGTGACTTACATATAGCCAAATATTACTGCTGGTATGCAGTCTTTTCTTACCTTGGATCAGAATGTGGCTTGGTTGAGTGAATAAGCGGCATTTTATGTATGTCATTTTAGCCCAAGTGACTGGGCCTACGAGATTTATACTAGTGATAGGATTAGGGTTATCATGAACTCGCAAGGATATACCAAAATACATGTATACGGATGTATGTAAAGACTACTTATAATTTCAACTAAATGCTCGCGTGTTCCTCGATAATGTATGAGATGTTGCGCACTGTATCGGCGATTGGTAGGAGATCTTTCTTTCTTGCTAGAGGAGCTCCTTCTCTTGGCTGTTTCCCTACGTAGCACCTATGGTCATGACGCGGGCTGATTATTATACCGAAAAAAGACTGAAGATAGTAGGGTATATATGATTTTTTTTTTATCAAACCTGTTTCTTTCTCGATTTTCCGTGAGTATATAACTAACTATTCAACATTATAGATCCGAGTCAACTGTCACAATGCAATAACGTGTCTATGAAAATCGCAAAAATGCACACAGGGCTATATCAGCACTAACTATACATATGTACCTAGGTACAGCATCATCTAATTTGTCCGGTTGACCCGCCCAACGGCGTATATTAAAAACGCACCCAATTTATTTATTCTAGCCACGTCAGCTTCGTCTTTAGGAAGCCAATCGCACCCCGAGCTGATGCTTCACCCCTGCAAGCCTATCCGTCCGGTTCCTGTTTTTCACCAACGTGATTTGATACGCTGTTGCGCCACCGTTGCGAGTCTGGATGGTTGTCGTCGACAAAAAGTACAGCCAAATGCGGTACCACCTTTTTCCGTACGCAGCAATAACCTGATCCTTGTTGCTCTTCCAGGTTTCGTACCAGCGCCAGGTAGTTGCTGCGTAATGAATCCCAATTGTATCGACGCTTTTGACTTCAAAGCCAGCATCTTCTGCCAGGCTGATGTACATCCCCAGGGGTACCGAGGCATCTGCCCCGCGGAAGATGTACTTGTTCATGAATAGGCCCCAAATCAAATCTTCAAATTGCCAGCGCTTGCGGAGACCACCGATCTGCAGGAAAAACACCCCTTGGTCGTCCAGAAGATTGTACATTTGCTTCAGAAACGCCGGAAGCTTGCGAATGCCCACATGCTCTGCCATCTCAAGACAAACGATCTTGTCAAAACGAGACGACGGCGAGATATCGCGATAATCCATGCATAATATGCGGCTCTGGTCTGTGGATATACCATTCTTCTCGAGGCGTTCCGAGGCGGCAGCAGCGCCATTGCGACTTATTGTTACGCCAGTGACATGGGCCTTGTGTTGCACACTCGCGAATGTGCTGAACGTTCCCCAGCCGCATCCAATATCCAAAACGGTTTCCCCCTGGCGCAAACCAATCTTTTGGCACACAATTGTGAATTTGTTCCTCTGCATCTCGTCGAGCGACTCTGCCCGGTCTGGATCGGAAATTATTCCAGAAGAGAATGTCATTGAATCTCCTGAATCTCCCATTGTGAAGTGGAAAAAATCATTCCCGCGATCATATACTTCGTGGGTCTGTTTCCGGTCTGTCATATTTAGTATTGATTGTGAATGCTTCTCAGCATATATATGTACAAAAAAACATACCGCGGCTTTTGGTGTGCAACACCACATCTGGAATCATGGTGAAGAGGAAGAACTTGAACAATTCCGGGGTAAACACGAAGCTTGCCCAGTCATATCGTCGCTCTAGTGCTTCGTGGCAATCCATCTTGAAATCCACCAGGTTGTCAAAATACATTTCGGTAAATTGGGCCATCGGAATCTTGCGATGGCCTCTATATTTCTCCCGATCGCTAGGAATTTTGAAGTCCAGGTATGTCTCAATTGATTGGCTGTTCCGCCCATCGTCTTGTTGGCTCGAGGGGATTCGTGAGGCAATGGTCCAGAAGAGAGCCAGGGAGGGGATTAGAAGGATGCATACAAGTCCCACGGCCATCCATAAGCCTCCACCAAGGGCAAGTGTCAACAGAATAGGTACACCGACGAGGGCAAGGAGCAAACGGTCATGGCCAAATCGTTCACAGCCTGGCCCATCCACCTTCTGGACGGCACCTGGTATGGTTTCTTCTTTAGACATCTTAGTAGGTGTAAGGAGGGAATGAAGAAGAAAAACACAGGAGCGGGGTTTGAGAGACCTTTATCTTGAACCACACACAGGGTCTACTTGAATGATTAACAGGGGGGTACAGGGCCTGGACCCAAAACTAATAATTATAGTTATTATCGTTATTATACTGACTCAGTGGTGAACGATGCATTGTAACTTCAATAATTTGAATTAACGGAATAGCTAATTAAATTTAGTACCCCTGCATTTTCTAGGTAGCCACGGCTCATGAACTAGCCATCGCTAAGTTCCGAGGTGCATGTATAGTACCAACTTGCAGAACGCTAGGTTCTATTGAGCAATAGTTACCTACAAAATAGTCCTTTTACATATTTACCATGGCTATAGCTTCACATGGATTTTTATTGATTTATGAAAAAACACCTTGCACAATTTAGATAAGATGAGCCTTCATAAACAGCTTATCTACACATCCCCCACTTTCAACCCACCACGAAAATAGTAAGCATGAGAATGGTGAGGACGAGTATGAGGAGGAGGATATTGCCCTTATTGATCCTGATTCGTGTGCATATCTTTTTTATACCCGGAATTTCTAGATAGACTACGCTATATATATTGTGTTGCACATATTACCTAGGTATCTTCAAGAGATATGCAAATTGAGAACTGCTTACCTAGGTACTACTCAATGTACCTATCGCGTTCGTCTTATCGTAACTTCCAAGGTTAAGAAGATGACTCCTTGTAGCGCCAGCCTCAGCTGCGACTAGATAGGTAGGTGTATATAAACTGCCTTTGTTAGGATACCTGCCAACCACACAACTTTACTACCCTACAACCTTGGCTAACAATACCTAGCAATAGATGCATGTTTCCAATCAGCAAGACGTCCAGAGAAGCTTAATTTAACGTCACATGGATTTAAGCTTAAATGCTTCGAATGGAGTCATGCTTGTTGCCTTTCTGGAATAATAATAAAACGTCCAAATAAACTTATTTCGACGACACACACACAATTAAGCTTAATTATAAATATCATCAATTCAACACCCACGTCCCGTCTATCTTGTGCAGGCTGACATTCTCATGCCCTATAACATCAACGAGCTGTTCACCACCATTCCCTCCCAACTCATTTCTAGCAACTGCCTGGATCCTCTCATCGACATCCAAAAACAGCGGCACCAATGCACTTCTTTTCCAAGGCTCCACAAAAGAGCTCCGCATAGTCCGCCAGACTATCATCAAAAAGAATCCCAGCGCTCCTAATACCATGCCACAAGGGAACGCCAGCCACGCCCACCGCACCTTGATACGGGCCTCGTTTGTATACGTCGTGCCTCCGTAATAAGATTCGTTGGATGAACCGTTGGATGAATCCGCCCAGCTCGATCGAACCGTGCTAGTCAAGACGTCTGCAAAGTCTTTAATATATCCATCCAAATTATTCCGACTGGAGAAAATGGCCGCTTGAGTGCTGTTATAGTAATAATCGCCACCGCCGGATTCATCTGTAGCCTTGCCTGGCAACGCACTCGATGCCATATTTTGCAACGCTTCTACCGCAGTCGTAACAAAGGAAATGTTGGTTCCAGGCTCCATGTTGAAATTTGCAGGTATTGGCAAAAATTCTATGGGAGCGTCATCTTTCGATTCTCCCATGAGCCTGGTTGAACTCCAGTTGCCGACGACTTGCTCCTGTTGCGCACCGCTGGCCACTGAGACATTATATGCTTTGACGCACAACCACAAGGCGCACTCGTGCGCTGTCGCGTTGTTGTAGACGTCCTCGGCCGATTCGCCGGCAGTTGGGATGCTGATTGTCTCGAAATGGGCTAATAGCTAGTAGACGTCTTCTTGCTGAAGCGTTGCGTCGTCGGATGCGCCCAAGGCAGTTTTGTAATGATAAATGTTCTTGTCGTCGTCAGTGGCAACTGTGTTTGCAACCACAAAAACTGTTTCGTCGTCTTCCTCGCCTATTAGCGACACACCATCTGGGAGGCTTATGTTATAGGTCATGGTAGTAGTCCCGTTGTTGTATATCAGAGAAGAAGTCACATTGATACATTCTCCGCAGACACCAAGGGATGGAGCAACGGGGTAAGTGCAGTTGCTCGTTGGGCAGGAAACGGTCAATGGGGTTGGATCTGATCCCATTAGGCCTGCATAGAATGCAGCAGCCATAGGGATATCGACATTTGTACTAAACCAGTTGGGCGCAGCAGCGTAATAGACACTCCGCGCAACGCCGGAAGCCAGGGAAGAATTCGCTGTACGATAGTTTATCGAAACGACTTGCTGCGAAAAAATGTCGAAGGCGATACCAAGACCATCAGCAATGCCCCCAAAGATGCAAGCTGGAATCCTTTTATCTTGAGTGCCCACAAAAGCAATAACCCTCTCCAAACACTACGAGAAGCCTGGTCAAAAATCTCCATATCTCTTAACGGCCTCTTTTTCATGTTTGAAGGAGAAAACCATAGCCATTTTGCCTGGCATAAAGCAGTAGCAATAAAAGATGTAAGGGCGGCACGAGTAATTGTCGATATAATGGCGATGAGACCGTTGATAGTGAGTTCTCCGTACACAAAGTTGGTCTGCGCAGAAGCGCCGTCATAGTGTTTCAGGATAACCACCAGCGACACAAAGCCGGCAATGCAAAATAGGACGGAAAGGAACTCTGGCCACCACCAGCGACCGAGTGAATGGCTTTGGGATTGTCGATCACTCTGTTTGGGCGGCGGCGGCTCTTCTTCCTCCTCCTGCTGTTGCTGCTGTGATGTTGTAAAATGGATTCCGGTTTCGTTCGGCATCAGCCTTTCGGATTCATACTGGCGGGTGGGAGGAACGACATTATGCGGTTCAGTCAGTTCGCTTAGATTCGCCGATTGTTGCGGCTTGACTGAAGCGATATTTTGACGCGGCATGGCGTATCATGAATATAGAATCATTGCGAGGGGTGTAGAAAAAAAGTTCCATTCGCATAGCTCCCCGCTACCCTCCCCGCATCTTATACCAACAGACATCCTGCAACCTCAGCTGAACGACCTACCGGACGATGTAGTTAGCTGCATGCCCAGAATGTCCGCCATATTCAAAAATAAATAATTTTGCAGAGCGGTTCGTTGGCGTATGCAGCCAAGACGTTTGGACTTGCGATCGCCTCATGTTAGGGCTAGCAGCTCCTTTCCCGATTAGGAAGTCGAATGCGAGCCTAACATTCCGGGGTTCGACGAGGCTGTAGGGAATTTCTTTAAATGTTTGACTTCTGAATCTTGTCAATACCTATCTGGAATGTCTATCCTCTCATATTTTTTCACTACAAATGGCTGCATCAATAACAACCGTGACCACATCAATAGGGTCATTTAATCGAGGACCTATAACAGAGTTGTTTGTGCCACCAACATCCTGTTATGAGACTTTGACTTCAGGAACATCTCCAAATGGATATCTTTACGCCGGGCATTACTCAAACTCTTACTACGACCCTGATTGTTATCCATCGGGAACCATTGGGAACACAGGACTTGAGGCATCCACGGCTTTTAACCTGTACTACTGTACGTGGCATATTGACGATATAGGCTCACAGAATCGAAGAGTATATATCTGATTGACAGTAACCAGATAGTCCCGCCATCTGTCCCTCGGGCTGGGCCACTGTAGCAACATTTACAGGTGTCCAGTCTGGGTATTTGGAGGTAATAACTCTTGGAACAGGGACGTCTGCTGCCCTGTGCTGCCCGACGTGAGTGATACCTCCGTCCCCTCCCCTAGTACGGTTATATTGTTGTAACTGATATCTGGTTTTGGCTTCATAGTGGATATGCGAACGATCAATTCGGACACGAATGCTCCTCCGAGATAACGCCCGGCCAAACGATCACATATGTCATGCCCACGGCAGAAGGCACCGCGTTAATCCGTGGCGTTGATACTGTTAGCTCAGTTCAGTCAAATACTATTGTTAGCATGGACGGCGTTCCGATATGGTGGCAAGCGAGTGACGAGGCGGCTCTAGCTGATGCAACTCAAACGACATTTTCCGCGGGAGTGACGGCGACCACTTCCTCTGTGTCTATTACCTCGCCTCCGGCAACAAAAACTGCTGCTGCTTTACTGGCAACATCTTCATCGCCAGCTAGTTCCAAAAAGTCTCAAGGTGGTCTCTCAACTGGCACGAAAGTGGCAATCGGTGTAGTGGTGCCCGTGGCTTTTCTTGCACTCCTAGGTGCATTGTTGGTATATTTCAGAAGGAAAAAACCTGCTTATAACATGGGAAAGAACCACAATGAGATGAAGCCCGATAAAGATTTGGGACTGCGTGGGCCACTTTTCGAGAGTGATAGCGCACCAGTTTACGAACTACACCACCCCCAGGCTCCTGCTGGTTGGCAGGATAGGTCTAACGAGTTATCGGCTTGAGATCAAATAGCTGATTTTGTCCGATTTTATTGTGTTAATGACATTAAGTTCTTTAATATTGTAAAAAATCATGGTGATCAATGACTGTTCTCAACTACCATGAATTTGGTCTTCCTCAATTAGACAAGACTTTTCTAGCCTCCTTCAGCCGCTCTATCTGCTTTTTTAACTCCTGTCGAACCTCAACCGACGACACATCTTCTCTAGCGATTCGTTCAAGTTGATCAGAAGACAGTTTCCCCACAAATCCGGGGGAGAAAAGCCGAAGCGGCGTACTAGGTCCAGAGACCAAATGATAATCTGTTGCCTGCATGCAGACATTGTCCGTAAATCGATCCCTTGCGACTGTATAGTACGCTTTCAGAATATCGTGGATATGTAAAACTGTCAGTTCTGTTTGATCCATATTCTCTTCCGCGGAGCCGTCTTCTCGATCTCTTTTCAGCTCATCAGTAAAATAGCGATTCATTGTGATAAGTTGACCATCTCGTTCGGTGTGCACAATGAATCTAACTTGCTGGATTGCTTTGTTATAGCCGTCAAGAAGCGACTGCGTCATCAAAAACCAGAGATTATCTCGTATCTGCTCCTCTGGGCAAAGATCGGAGAGGAGGACATGACAGAATCGGTGAATATCCCTGATAACCTTGCTGATGTAGTTTATTGCCCCCAGCTCCCATTTCATTGTTTGTTCTCTGAATAACAATGGACTTATCTCTGGGGAGAATGTTCCAAGCTCAAAACCTCTCGACGCTTGATAAGAGTTTCTGACCCAACGGAGAACGTCGTGTTCTTCTAAAACAGTGATGACCTCAGGTTCTGGTAGCACCTGATCTAATTCTGGATACATATCTTTGTAGTCTTCTGGAGGCGGGTTACTTGCGCATCTTCTGTAAAGTAACTTTCGAAGGTTGCGAGAGTTTCGTTTTCATTAGATTCATCGATTTTAAAATTCAATTCTGTGACCCTCTTTCTGCATACCATGTGAAAATAATTCATTGCCAGCCATTATCCGGGTAGCAAGTCACATTCTCTCGTCTTTGAAAATCTGGTCTCGTCCATACTTGGCGTCCAATGCATGATCGACGACTCTCTGAAACTTGATAGAACTATCAAGTAGATATTGCCGCCGCTCATCATCGTTTTCACGACTAGGCCCAAGCTTGGACAACTCATTTTGGCACGATTCAATCTTCTCGCCGATTTCACGCTGAACAGAAGGAAGTTCTCTTCCCGTAAGATCTTGGAGAAGAGATTTCAGGCGTTCATAAAGCGCAGGAATACCTGCTCGGTCGCTGGGAACTTGATTAAACGGACCAGAACTAAAAAATTGCAATTCAATCTGAAGGCGATCATTTAAACTTGCTGGATTGTCCCCCCTGTCCAGGATTGCGGACTACACAATATCCCAGCCTTAATTTCTGTCTTGTGCCTTTCACGACCGCAAGGATGTCCTTTTCTGATCCTTTGTCCACAAGATTTGGTTTTGTGATAACTCCTAATGTGCGTTGACCCCGAGGATCGACATCTTTCGCAAGAGTCAAAATCTCTTGGGTCGCTATGTCGGCAGTAGCAGGAAGGACAGCTAGGATAATCGCCCTTGGATTCCTTACGAACCGCCTGATCATAATATTTACTATCTCAATATCCTTCTTTGTTGTAAGACCGTCTGCCGTGTTTCGAAATATACCAGGCACGTCGACAATGCTCAGGTGGGCGTACGCTGGCCCCAGAACTTCGACTTTGAGAACATGCTCTGAGAAAGTTACACGACCCTTACTAGTTGAATCGCCTGGTCGTGGAACGTTCATTTTGTCACAAGCCTAATTTGCATAATCAGACCAACAGCTTTCCATACGTGCCTCAAAAAGTATTTACCTCGCATAATACTCTGGTGAATTGACTTGCTGAAAGCGACTTCCCGATATTGTCAACTTGGAAAAGCCGAAGATTTTTTGCCGTTTTTTGTGTCACATGAATCAGACGGAATTATCGAAACAGATATACTCTCAGATTCTGCCCTACGAAGAACAATCCGCGTCGGAAATCGTGTGCATCGGGTGCTATCGTGGGGAAATGGTAGACCTGTCAGTCCCTCTAAAACAGAGGATTTTCCGCTCGATTGGTCACCGACCACTACGAGCTAGATATCCTAGCGTAAGTACGACAACGTATAATATGGAATAAAAAGGATATCTTTACCTGAGGAAGTTATATGCCGATTCCAAGCTCAATTAACTGATCAATCTTTTTCAAACGGTCAGGGTCGTCGAAGCCTCCGAGGGAATTGTCAGGGGAGCTCATTGTCGGAAGATGATTATTTGATCTCGGAGGGATGAACACAAAGTGGCTTTCGTGGCTGAATAGAGTTAATGTAAGAAATCAATGTGAATGCTGCCCTGATGTTTTGAAAAGTCATCATCTGGAAGAGTCGGGGATCAGGAAACTCGCTGCAACTTATAATGGTATGGGGCGCAGTGAATTACGCAGATAGGGCAGCAAATAACATCAATTCTTCGCCTTGCCCTCTAGAACATCCTATGATTTAAGTGCGTACCCAGGTGATTACTAGCAAGCCTAATCCATGCATTCACAATAATCATCGGATAAATTGGGCTTTCGCCGTCATAACCAGTCGGTTGTCAAGTCTCTCTGACGAATGTAATTGCCGCACCTCCCTGGTTGTACATATCCCGGTCTCAGCCTTGTAGTTGATACTGCCCAATTTTGCGACTCAGCCTTGTCGGGCAGCAACAGCCTTGAAACCGGCAAGGCTATGTTCGCCTCTAATGATGATAACATTTGAAATCGTATGCGAGAAGGTCTGAACTCAAAATGACTATTATATAAGTGATCCCACCGACCGTCTTTAACGGGCTACAATCACCTCAGTGCCACTAAGAAATAGGGGTAGGATAGCACTCGATCGGTAGGTCTCCGTAATGACTTGCCCCAGCAAAGCTAACCATCCATCAGATAAGATTTTTACCATGGAGGTGGACGCAAATTTCTCCCGCGAACAGTATATTATAGGGTTGATTTGTGCTCTGCCTCCTGATATGGCAGCAGTTAGGGCCATGTTGGATAAAGTTCACAAAAATTTGCCTGCGTATGAGGGAGATGACAATAGTTATGTGCTGGGATCCATCGGACCTCACAATGTCGCCATCGCCTGTCTCCCAAGTGGCTCCTATGGCACAACCTCTGCGACATCAGTGGCCCTGAGAATGAAAACAACCTTCCGATCCATTCGTTTTGGCTTTATGATAGGAATCGGAGCAGGAGTACCGCAACATGGGTCAACCGATATTCGACTGGGTGACATTGTGGTCAGCACGTCCGTAATACAATATGACTACGACAAAGCTCTGAATGACAATGTGTTCCAACCGACTCGTGCATTAACGTCGCCACCCAAAGCATTATCGACGGCAGTTGCAAGTCTTCGATCAAAACATATTTATAAAGGAAGTGACCTTCCACGATTTATGGGGGAGATGTTACAGACTTATCCCCTCATGCTCTCCGAGTATTCCTACCCAGGTCAGAACGAAGACCGACTATTTCAAGCAGACTATCCGCACGCTTCTCCACTGGAGGCATGCAATGATTACTGTGACAACATTAAACTAGTGCAACGGTGTACACGTACAAACAACCAGCCTGCAGTTCAGTACGGCAAAATTGCGTCCGGGAATCAGGTGGTCAAAAGCAGCTCCCTGAGAGATCGGTTGGCCGAGCAATTCGAAGTCTGCTGCATCGAGATGGAAGCGGCAGGTCTCATGGATGATTTCCCGTGCCTCGTCACCTGTGGCATCTGCGACTACGCTGACTCGCACAAAAATGATCAGTGGCAGGGGTACGCTGCTGCAGGGGCGGCGGCCTACGCAAAAGAACTACTCTTGGTAATACCTCCGCAGGGTGCAATGCGCCCAGCTGTGGAGCAAATGGCAGATTCCACTGTTGATTCATCTAAACGTGGACCTGCAAAGCGTTCCATGCACCGCCTTGTAGATCATCCTGCGCGTCCAGCAGGACAATTCGATGTAAAGGATTACCTAGCGAAGCTCGCCAGGGAAAAGGATAATTTCGAGAATTGGGCGTCATCCATCGTTGATCTACTAAAATTGATTAATCTTAAATCCGATCCACGCGCCCGTGAGAAACTTGCAGATATTTTGGATGTTCATGTGGCAACCCCGAAAAGTGCGCGCCAAAACGATACCCTTCGTATTGCTGTACTGCGGGCTCTCACGGAAAGTAAGGGTCAAGTACCTGTGTTATGGAAACGGCAGTTGGGAACCCTTTCGTAATGATATTGGGCGTTCATTTCATGGATATATGATTTATATACAACCGTAGCTCATTCACGGAATATTTTCAAAAAAAAAAAATTCGAAAACAAAAAATTTAAAAAAAAACTGACAACCACGCCATTTCTGAATACGGAGCTTATGAAGCCCAAACGTATCGCCTTAGACCACTCGGCCATCTTGCCTCAGAACTAACGGCTTTTGATATATTGGAGTGATGAATAAAGATAGCCCTTTCTTAGGGTTATTGTCTACCGCAACAGGAAATTGCGATTTTGTCAGTCTTCATGGCATGGAAAACAAAAGTCTTTAGGGAAAAGATTCCTGGGGGTTGCTGGGTTTTAAAGTTCATTTTGTGTCTGAGTATTCTATGTACTTCAAAACTTGAACTTGGTGGATCGTGAATACGATGACTTGCGACAAAGGAGCATTGAACACAACTGTGAGTAAATATATTTACGATTCATTACAGTACAATTCAAATTCGTCTTTGACAAAATATCAATGAGAGCATATTAACAAACCCAGCAGACTCAGACTCAATCAAAAACATCCGCAGCAAAACGCACATTGCGCATTCCCGCAAACCACGCCTCGCTCTCCTCCTTCGTCACAGTCTCACCTTTATCCTCGTTGATGTACTGGTGGATTTTCATAGTTGCCTCATTCACAGCATTTCCCACTGCTCGCGAGCCACAGACATAGACACGAGCCCCCTTCTTCCACAGCTCACGTATATCGGCTCGATCATGCCACAGCCGGTCCTGCACATGTCGACAGCCCTTTGATTCGCTGTCCCCTTTATCGCCAGTTTCCACGCGACTGAAAGCGCGGCGCACATCGACGACGCCAGCGGCTTGCCACCTATCAAACTCATCCCGGTACAAGTCGTCGATATCCGGCCCCCGAGATCCCACAAACAGCAGAGCGGGCGCAAGTTCGCGACCCGCTCCTGCCATTGCTGCACGCTCTTGGATGAAGCCTCGGAAGGGCGCGAGACCCGTGCCCGCAGCAACCATTATAATGGGTGTGTTTTGGACGTCGGCTGGTAAGTGGAAGGCTGCGTGGGATGGGCGTACGGCCACGTGGAGCTTGTCACCGGGCTTTAGCGAGGATAGGTAGCTTGTTGCGACGCCCAGTTTGCGCGTTGATGCGTTGGAGAGGGATGGTGCGTCGAGCATGGAGTATGTCAGGGTAACATGGGTAGAATCCCACAGGGGCGAGGAAGATATAGAACTGTGGATGTTAGAACGCGATATATCAATAGGTATTGGTATGGGTATGACTGGAGAAGAAGGAACTTACTATTGACGAACTCGCAGTGGGGGCAAAAACTGCAGAAAGGCGGAGAATGGCAACTGAATGTCGCTGTATTTTTCCAGTATGTCCAAGAGAGAGGTCCTCTTGGACACGACCTCGACCTCGTAGTGCTCTCCAGCGAGAAGCTGCAATGCCTCCTTGGTCTCGGGAGTGACCGTGGCTTCATTGAGAGTTAAGATGCTCTAAAGGGAGTCATATTAGTTCAAGTTCCGACTCTGTAGCGGACAAGGGCTAAAAAAGGGATGGGAGAGAAGACGAACCTTTTTGGTGGCTGGCTGCTCCAGCTCAACATAGGCACTCAGAAGATCATTCACAGCGATAGACGTATCTGTTGGCAGAGTCGTATGACTCCGACCAGACGGGATGATAACATGCGCGTCCCAGGGTAGATGGAAACGACGCATAACACGCTTCACATTCACCTCGTCATTCATGGGCAGCACAGCAAGGTAGTCACCCACCCGATAGGTTGCATCTTTGGGAAGCTCAATCTCAATGTGCTTCCTGGGAGCTACCGGTGCTCCTGGCTGCGTCAAATCCTTGACTGCCACAACCGAGGCCTCGTCCACACCCTGCCTTAAGGCCGTGGTACGCGGCGTCGTAATCTTCAAGTCGAGACTCGGGATTGACTTGTTTTGGTCGCTTTGGGTATTGAATTTCTCTGTCATGGCTGGCCAGAAGGTGTCATCTTCCCAGGCCTCAAAGTCTGTGAAAATACGGTTTTGCGCAGCGTCGGCAAGTCCGATGGTCGCAACACGGCTTCCACCGAGCTCCTCCAATTTGTCATTCACCAGGTTGGGGATGCGGTGGAATGTCTGCGCCCAGTCGTGATTTCCTGCAGGTAGATTAGTATAAAACATTCGTGATGAAGATAAGCCATAACGAGACATACCAACTCCAAACACTGCAAACGGCACATTTTCCACCTCTTTGCCTGTGAGACTTTCAAGCCAACTAACAAACAACGCTGCGTTATCCGGCGGCATACCCTCGTAGGAAGCAGTGAGAAACACCGAGGGCACACCCTTTGCAAGACTCTGCACCGCAGCATCCATCACGTCGATGACGCCGGCTTTGAAGCCATGTTCAGCGGCGTTGGATGCCAGTTGCTGGGCTAGAGCCTCGCAAGTACCCGTATTAGAGCCGTAGTATATGTTAATAGGTATTCCTTTGTTATCTTCAGTTGCATTATTGGCAGGTGCCTTTGGAGAGCTGGCAGCTGCTGCTGCTGCCCCCGGAGGAGGCGCTGTCCCCGCAAGACGATGCTCGAGTGCTGTCGCCGTCACTCCCTCTCGCAGAGAAGCACGCATGTAAAAGTCCTTGGGCTTAATGGTTAACGTCTGCCTAATCTGCAGCTTGTAGTCCGGATCATGGGCAATAAAGTTAAAGTTCTGGAACAGCATTGCCACGGCCATTAGCGACTCCTGCCACGCAAATGGACGCCCGATGCATCCTCTCAGCCCGTTGCTAAAGGGTACCCAGCATAATGGGAATTCATGCATGATTTTATCAAATTTGTCGCCGTACAGCCGTTCTGGTTTGAATTCAATGGCATCGTCGCCCCAAACAGTCGGGTCGAGGTGGGAATGTGGAAGCAGCACAAAGATGGGTTGGCCCTTTTTGACCTGGTACTTTCCGCCTAGAACATCGTCTTGGAGGGGTGCCATGCCGACTTGGCTAATGGGGGTATGGAGACGCAGTGTCTCCCTTAGTACCTATCCTTATATTAGAACAAATATCAACCAGGATACCTAGGTAAAGGGGGAGTGACTTACTGCTGCTATATATTGAAGTTTCGGCAGATGCTCGAGTGTGACGGGGTCAGTACCAACGACTTCATCAACTTCCCTTTGTACCTTGAGATATGCCTCTGGGTGCCTCGTCAACTCGTAAAATACAAACGACAGCATTCCAGACGTCGTCTCATGACCCGCAATAAGAAAGGTGATGAGGTTATCGATAATGCTAGAGTCTGTCATTTTCTTGCCCGTCTTGGAATCTACCCCGTCCAGCATTGCCTGCAGCAAATCCCTTTTTGTTGAATCAGGGTTTGCCTTGCGCGCTGCCAAAACTTCCTCTGCGGTTTGGCGCAGGATGTCGATGTTGGCGTAGTATTTACGGTCCGTCTCGCGATAGAATAGGGAGCTAAAGGGTGGGCGGCGAGACCGAGAGCCTGATTCCGCGAGGAATTCGGCCATGGCGTTGATGAATGGGTGCAGATCATCTCGGTAGTATGAATTGAAGCGGTGGCCCATGGCGCACAGAACCAAGGTGTCGATTGCCAGCCGGGTGAAGTCTTCCGTGACCAGGATTGGTCGGGATGAGCCGTGGCGCGCCCATTTCATGGTCAATTGCGATGATATATCGTGCATATCATCAAACATGCCGGCCATTGACATGGGACCGAATGCGGGCATCAAGACGCGGTGCGCGATACCCCAGGCTTCTTCGTCCATATCAGCCTAGATAGTATCAGATTCTTATCCTGTCCTAGATTTCTTTTTTTTGACAGGATTTCTTACCGTGACTAGGCCGTCATGAGTGGCATGTCGAACTTGCTTTTCCCCCCTTCAATTTAGCCTCATGTTCCTTTGTATCTACAGTATTTGTGTGTGTGTGTGTGTGTGTGTGTGTGTGTGTGTGTAAGGCTTACATTGAGAACGGGGTTGCTCTTGGTCACATTTTTTACAAAGCGTTTCGTATCAAAAGCCTCGTGGACCAAAGCATAGTCCGTCACATACACCACCCACCTTCCAGCATAGTTGAGACGATAGATGGGCCCTGAATTGTTAATTCATTACCTGCGGTCAGCTGTCATAAAACCAAGACAGTTTATGAGTCATATTCTCTTACCATATTGATCAGCAAAGCGCATGAACGTAGACATGGGGACGTCATGGTCGATATCCGTAATATTACCCAGCAAAGGCAGCCCTGGTGGGGAAGGGATCTCCTCAAAAGTATTGTTCTCCATTATGATTGTATTCTTCTTGTCTGTCAAACCTTTGTCTTCGCAATAAACTGCAGGTTAATAAATCCAAGAGCTACAAGGCGGGGATTTCTTGCCCTTATTTATAGGCAACACAGCCAACCACAACCCCTCAATTACGCATTCGCTTGTTTCAAAACAAACCAAACCAGCAAGGAAGCCAGATTCTCCAAGCACCACTCTAATTGAATAAGCATAATGTACAAAGGTGATTAAGCGTATTATGTAGACGGATGTGCAACATGGAGCCGAATCGCCGAAAATGTGTATATAAGTCAGGGAATGAGTAAGCGGCGTAAATGCAAGTGTATGAGCAAAGTAGTAGATGCAAGCGACTGAGTAAGCATGAATAAGCCTGCAAGCTGTCATCTTGAACAAGGATTTATATTGATCAACGATTTTTCATCTATGGTTCGGTCTTTGCTTTCTTTGCGCGAGGGCGGTGAAGCTTGCTCCCTCGAGTCAGTGCCACGCACCAAAGACAGGCATCGTGATGACCATGCCAAAGAGGCGCTGTATGATAGGCTGGAAATTGGTAAAAAGTCGCCGGTTCAATTTGATGATTGTCTCAGCTGCCAAGTACGTACGCAACTCGAAACGGCGCAGAATGAGACCTTTTTTGTCACTGGCTTAAAGTATATAAACTTTGAGATAATATGCTTCGGGGGCGTCCACGACTCCGCGGGTGGCTGAATTCAATTCCAGTAGTGCCCGAGTTTAGCGCAGAAGTTAACATGCCATATGAATCGAAACATGTTGAGGAGTTATTCATAGAAAGCGTCATAGAGAACGCATAAGCTAATATTGATCATATCTAGGGAAGAAGAAGAAGAAGTGAGGCCATACGCAGGTCTAATAAAGAGGCCTACGTCACACAGCGCTACATAACTACATGAGGAATAGCGTCTGGCTGTACCGATGGCAGATGCATGTCGACATGAAACGCCTGTGCGCTACTCATGAGTTACCCAATCCGGCGTCGATATAATATAAGCACTGACAGAAGTGCTGAGAGTAATAACCCTACCTTACCTAGGTAGGAAATAGCTCATTGCTTGACACAATTCTATTCTAGCGTGAATTTGATAATCCCGCTAGGTATATGAGGTAAGAAGCCCTGTGCTGGTGTTTGTTAGGGCTCGGGTCCGCGAACCCTATTCCTGCCTCGATTTGATTCCTGATTCCTGAGGCTGCTTACAAGTAACTCCGTAAATAGTTCTCAATTTGCACACATAGGTAGCTAATAACACACTTGGAATATATATATATATATATATATATATATATATATATATATATAACGAAATATATCTACAAAAATCCGGGTATATAAAAATAATATGCACATGCCCAAAAGATCAATCTTCATGAGGATTCGTCATAAGCGGTATATCCTCCTCCACTTCATACTCATCATCCTCATCGCCATCTTCTTCATGATGATGTTTGCTCGACACACGCCGAAACGCAATCCGCGACCTTGACGTCCACAACCACCCTACTGAGCGGCACACAAACCGAATCAGAGGCGGGCCTATCCAAAGCCATATCCCGTACACGGCCATCAACAAGACACAGAATATCATGAATATGGTGATCATTACGGGATACGAGATTTCGCCAAACACGTCTATCCCCAGCCACTCGGAAAAGGTCTGTTTGGGATGTTTGCTCAACAAGGCAGTCCGGCCCAGGACTTTGTCCTGCTTGTCGAGCGCCACGAGCCGGAAATAGGTATCTGGAATGTCATCCGGCAAATCCACTTTGGTCTCGAAATTGGTCTTTTCGACTTTGTTGGCGGCCTCAAAGTTCATATTCGTCGCGTCCTGACCGTCCCATAGTTCCAGCCTCCAAGCGGCGATTTCAGTAGCACCGTTCCAACTGGCGTATACCTCGTTGCCGACTACGACGGCTGAGGGGATGGTAAGCGGGTGTCCGACCCAGTCGCTTTTGTACGTGCGATAGGTCACTACGAGACCGAGTTGCCACCAGTTTGAGGGGGACAAGTGCGTGTCACACAGCAATTCCCCCTCGGGAGTGAATTCGGTCCAGGCGGCGCAGTGGCCCCAGCCGACAAAGGCGTTGCCAGAGTCTGGCAGGATTTGCATGTTGCCCTGCGAGTGAGCGCGGATGCCGTCTGGGTGAAAGTACTGTTCGCGAACGCTGGCGACGCGGTTCGGTACGTCGACGTCGATTATCATCCCGCGACTGCGTGTGATGGGGCCCAGGAAGTCCTTGGCCGCATTATCGTAGAGCGTGATGGTGCTCTCGTCGTACCAGCGCGCGTCGTGCTGCCAGGCGAAATCGGTAGCGCGGCCGTCGGAGGCGTCGGTGAATTCGTTCTGCTGTCCGCCTAGCACCCAGAGGATTTCGCCTGTCGTGCCGTCAATGCTGTAGAGGGAGTGCGTGTGGCGCGCGGAAACGAGATAATTCCCCGCCGCGTCCTTGTCGACGCTGTTAATGTGATACGGATCCCAGGGGTTTGTGCTGTCCCTGCCCATGCCCTTGAGTTCGGGGGTGAATGAATTCTTGAATGGGACGTGATGCGAAAAATGCCATTCAAACAGCAAGTCCCCTGTTGGGATATCGATTTCTTGGAAAACCCCATCGTAGATAAACCCATTCTTCGGCCCGTCGAATTCTTGCAGGTCCGCCTGTTTGAGGTCGTAGATGACGATCATCGCGGTGTTGTTCGTCGAGATGTGGAAATCGTGTATGTCGCCTTGGTAATCGCCGACGGCCGTGACTTCGTAGCGGTGGATGTAGTTGGAGTCGATCTGTCCAGTTAGACTCGGAATTCAGAGAGATATTAAAGAAAAAGGTCAAACAAACCATCGTGTACGACCCCAATCCATGCCCATGATTACTTTCCCCATGCCAATACGTAAGAAACTTCTCGCCCCTGTATTCCTGCACATGGAAATCCGTCGTCGGCGTATCCGTCGTGATCGTCCAGACCAGATTCCCGCGCGCATCCAAAATATGCGGCCGCGACCCTTCAATCGGATCACCATGCGGCGCGATAAAAACGTACCCATTATTACACCTCTCGTCCCAGCGAGCCAATTCGACGTCTGGCGAATCGAGTTTGAAGCTGACGTATTCGCGTGTTGGATACAACCCATAAAATCCGTAGTCGAACAGGCTGAGCCCGAATTGCATGTGGAAGCGTGACAGGACCGGAATCAACAAATAGTGTAGCGCGGCGATGGCAGTCACGACGATGAAAATGCCCAGGGCCAGGCGCTTCCGGAGCGGTGGCCGGCTGGCTTGCCAGGGCCATTTGGAGGTTTTGAAAACGGGGAGCATCGCTAGTGTCACGCCGTCTCTTGCATGTGTTATTGTTGCGCCCAGTTGGTTGGGTTGGTTAGAGGATGGTCTGGCAAAGGAGAGAATAAACGAAAGGTCACTCCATTGGCATCGCTTCTCCTATCCATCTGTGCTCGACAGAAAGAAAAGAACAATCCATTTTTTTTTTTCTCTGGCGCCAGACGCAGGGATCAGGAGTGTCTTTCTTTTCTTGGAAAGTTGGATGACGCGTGTCCTGTGGCGGTTCACGTGGCTGGTTCGCTGCTATTGGCTGGGTGGCTCACTTGCGGCTATGCCCAGAACAGCCGATTGGGCGAGCAGCGTTGGCTTGAACCCCGCCCAATTTACGTCCCTCCACAAAGCCCGCTCTCCTCCACACACAAGCCACCACGCCTACGTCGCCTTTCTACGTATTGATTTCGGCTCTGATAAGATCTTGAGATTTGGAACGGTTATATCGGTGATGAATACTGGCTGACTTCTTACCAGCATACCTCGTCTTTGTTCAAATTATCAGATTGACGCCTTCAAACTCCCCGACGCTCAAACCCTCAAAGAGGGATCCAAGCAGCGACCGGCGCGACGCTGCCAGTTTAGTGTCGCCACAATTCATTTATATGGTCGCCCCAGCGCCTGTCAGAACCCAGTGCGATGAGATAGTGCGATGCAACGATGTAGATGAGGGTGGGTGTGGCTTTAACTAGCAACAGCCATAGGTCGCTGCGAAGAGACCTGACTCGGAACAAGCCGTTATCAAGCAGGATCAGAACTAACTACATACAGTAGTTTCTTTCGACTGTCCATCGAAGAGACAAAGGATACATAGATTTATATATTTACATTTCTAACACGATATACCTGGGTTGTAGACATATTCGTAAATCAGGCCGTCATGAAATATTAAACGTGTGTATATATCGATATATATAATAACAAGATATCGCTAATCGGATGCAAAGGGCCAACGTAAAAGTACAAGCAAAAACCTACAATAGGGTTTGAATCTCTCTTTTCTCTTCTTTTTGCTTTCTTCCTTTAAGATTATACTTCTTCCCTCCACGTATGCTCGTCAGAACCGTCTCGATACACTTTATCATTACCTGACCCCGTATCATTCATCATAATCCACTGCTGTTTCTGTTTCGCAGCAAACGGCGATTCCAGCGGCTCACGAGAATTATCTAACTGACTATTGCGAGACGGGTCACTCTTGGAGGTCAGATGTTGTCTCATGGTCATGAACAACTTGGTTTGCCTGAAACCTTTGATAGCCCTCGGAAAGCAAGGCACGCACAAAATCAAGTTGGCGCAGGTTACCTCGGCGAGAGAGCAAAGTGCCATGACGGAAAAGTAATAAGTGGTATCATCCGATGTGTAAAATAGTGTGGAATAGTATAGCCGTACGCTGCTCGAAACACAGCCGCTGTTCCCGAGTTGATTAGAATTGGCACAAGACATAATTGGGGTTGTGAACGTACGTTATACCGATGAGGAATATAAAACTGACGCCCAGCTTTTTCTTCCACGACAGATGTAGCCTCCATATCACAGCCTGCACAAGGATGAGAGGGATGATTTCCAGCAAAACGTTGCAGGCAGCAGATGCTATTGCGAATATTGGAACGTTGAAGCGGCAATGTCGAGCCGGAAGCAAGGCGTTCCAGTTCCCTTCAAACGGAGTGCAGTTGGCGAGGTCCATGGAAAATACGACGATCGACAGGCCGGAGATGGCCGCGGCAACTGTCAGCCATGTCCAAGTGAGATATCGGTGGATACCTTCCGGGGAAAATATTTTGGTCCATTCCAGCATAATCGCACATTTGACCAGGGCAACGATCCAAAAGTACAACAGGGTAGCAACGAAACAAACCTGAGCATATCAGTTAGACAGGCAGCTGGAAAGAAAGAGTATAACAGGATCATACATATGAAAAGGCAGAGATCTCCTTCAACCGGATATCCCACATGTGGATGAGGTAGCCAGGCGTCCGGCTGAGGCGGTAACTTAGATAGACATATGCGCAGAAGATCGGCTGAATAAATGGTTGGTTAGTAGTGGACGTATGTCGGGGAGGTCAACGACGTACAAAAGCCACGGCGGCCAAATCTAGCAACAGTCAGCAGTTAGTGCAGGCTCATAGTGTTGAGTTCGCATCAAACTCACAGTCGGATATGTGTATTCTGCTATCGATGCACTTGACATAGAAGCGCACTAGATAGCCGATGACCGAAAGCACGGTGCAGAGCGTGATGATGGCGATCGCAATGCGGTTTCCATTCGGCGGATTGTCCAAAATCGACACCGATCCGCTGGGCGCAGGAATGGCCGGTCCATCTAGATCGAGGTCTGCTCGTGAGAAGATAAAAGAGGGGTTTAGCATGATGGCGACAACAAAAGACGAGAAAAACAAAATATCGACAAAGTTGCTGCTGCCACTACAGGCAGAGAAGAGACAGTCTTGGCTTTTGAGGGGGACGCATGCCCATCATCGACCTCGCCAAGGACCGTGGCGATGCTCTCGGGGCTGCCTGGCAGGGAGGGTGGGACGACGCATGATGTTAGGAATGGCTGGTTTGTGTCGGCGACACACTCAGCAGTGCAGCGCCCTTTTGGCCCCCTTCATGCATGAGCCAGCATGAGCCAGTCATGAGTGACGCAGCCGGGAACAAGCTGGAAAGAAAATGAAGGTGCTTATCGATCCTTGCCAGTCGTGGTCGGAATGCGCGCGTGGAGCTGCGCGCCGTGAAGATCTGGCGTGGCTTGAGGAATTTAAGCTTGTCTGGATCGCTCAGCCTGTGGAAAAACAAATAAAAGAGGGGAACAAGGCGGAGTCGAGGGCTTGTGTTGTGCGTTGCCGTTGGTGTGAGACAGAAATATCCTGTAGTACAGTGAGCTGAAGAAATGAGGTGTTGGGCAGACGTGGAGTAGTTGACATAATGATTACTTAGGAAAGAACGTCTGATGAGACAGAGCTGAGGGAAGGGGTGCCTTCCGCCTTGCCTGAGGCTGCACATCACATCCGACTTGGCTGGCTCACACCTGCCATTTAAAACTCCGACCGTTAAAAGCTTCGACGAGTACAGAACTCAAGCTTTTATTCAACGGTCGCCACCCCTGCTTTACACTCGGAAGAAATCAATATCAATCAAACAAAGAACATGGCCTCGGCAGAGCTAGCGCCATCGCAACCACGCGGATGGCGTTTTTGGGTGACTATCCCTATTCTGCACGTCTATTATATGCTGAATGCTAACGACGACGATGATATATAGGCAATCATGACATCCATGGCCGTGGCCAGTCTTCTAGCCGGTCTCGATGCCACCGCTGTCTCGACAGCCATGCCCTCGATCATCAAAGATCTAGGCACCAGTCAGGGCTACATGTGGATTGCCAACTCCTATCTACTCACAACGACTGCTTTCACGCCGATATTTGGCCAGACGGCAAACATCTTTGGTCGACGTGCACCTACACTTGCCGCCATAATAATATTTGCCATTGGTTCAGCAATCGCAGGCCCAGCGCCATCTTTGGCCGCGCTCGTGGTTGGTCGCGCCGTCCAGGGCATCGGCTGTGCAGGAATAAACACCATGGTGGAGATGGTTGTGTGTGACCTGGTACCGCTACGAGAGCGCGGGGTGTTTATGGGCTTGATCTTTGCCATCTTTGCCATTTCCACTACGATCGGGCCCCTTATCGGCGGCGCATTTGCTAGTTATGCTACATGGAGATGGATATTTTACTTGAACATCCCACTGGCTGGACTGACGCTCGCTATGGTCATTGTGTCGCTTGGAGCATTGCCCAAGGGATCGAGCGTGTCCCTGAAGTCAATCAAACGAGTCGACTTTGCTGGAAACGCGCTTCTGGTTGCCGCCATCACCTCGATTCTCATTGCCTTGACTTGGGGCGGTGGTCAATACCCATGGTCGTCGTGGAGAACCATAGTACCTCTGGTTTTAGGCTTAGCAGGACTGCCTTTGTTCCTGCTGTTCGAGACAAGAGTATCGGAGCCCACTACACCGTTCAGACTATTCGCCAATCGCACATCGCTGGCTGGCTTTTGGTGCGCTTTCATACACAACATGCTGGTATTTTGGATTCTTTTCGTCTTGCCCATATACTTCCAGGCGGTCCTGCGAGCCTCGGCATTCAGATCTGGAATTAACATTCTACCTACAGCTGCTGTCTGCATGCCATTTACAATCGTCAGTGGCGGAGTCATGACCAAATTGGGACGCTACCGACCACTGCTCATGGCCGGATTTGCCCTTTTCCCCATCGCCATGGGACTCTTCAGCAGGCTAAATGAGACCTCAACGACGGGCTACTGGGCCGGAATCCAAATTATTGGCGCTGCTGCTATTGGCATCGTCACTGCAGTCACTCTGCCAACGATTCTTACCCCGCTGCCCGAGTCTGACGTGGCCGTCGCAACAGCTACATGGGCATTCATGCGCGGGTTTGGCACGATATGGGGAGCTGCCATTCCCCTCGCCGTCTTCAACTCCAAGGCTGATTCTTTGGTTGCGGCTCGCCTGCACGACAACCAGCAAGCGCGCGAACTGCTAGCCAATGGGGGCGCGTACACGCTGGCAGCTGGGGGATCCGTGTACACGGCATTAGACCTGGACAACAACCCAAGCCTGCGCGCGACTGTGAAGGGAATCTACTCCGACAGTCTGCAGCTGTCTTGGCAGGTTGGTCTTGGCTTTGCGTTGGCTGGCTTTTTGCTCACATTTGTCGCCAAGGAGCTCTCGATGCGGACTGAGCTTGACACTGAATTTGGCCTAACCGCGGATGGAGTTGTTGAAGAGGGTGAGACAGGAAAAGAGTCGGCGACTGTTGTAACACAAGAGTAGAATAGATAGACGTATTTTTTCCCTCTTGGTGTGGTATCACGTCACTTGTGTCACCCTCCCTAATGCGGAGTATTTAGTCAGATTAGCAAGCAAATCGCATAATGTTTAATACCACATGCCACATCCAGTGCGCTCGGTGCTTTTGTGTCTTCTGCCATAAATCTGCCTCTATTGCTCATAAACAGTCAAGTTCACCTGCTGGCTTTAATTTCCCCGCGTACTAATACTAGTACTCCCCGGGTTGGTGCGTCGGCGGCGAATACCCCGGTGGCTCTGTGGCTGCCTCTGAGTCTTCCGTAAACCTGAAAAAGGGCCACCGGAATCGGTGGTTTATTCTCTCTACTGAGTTTTCTATTAATCTCGGGTTTGTCCTTGGCACGCTTGTGCCGATGATTCTGGTGCTGATTTTTACGGAGAATCATTTAAGGGTTGTCTGGAGACTTTCGCTGGGATTGGGGATTATTCCGCCGCTGTCGCTGTTTTCGTTGAGATTGAAGTTGAATGAGAATCAGCAGTATAAGAAGCAGAAGATGGCCAAGTATCCGTATTGGTTGATTATCAAGTTTTACTGGTTGAGGCTTTTTGCGGTTTTGTCGTTCTGGTTGATATACGGCTTTGTGAATGGTTCACCAATACCTCGGGATTATAGCTAAGCTAATATTTGTGCAGTTGACGTATTCATTCAGCATCTACTCGTCTTCATGGCTTCTGTTGATCATCGGTGACTCGGCACCTCTTTGGGTCACGTTTGGCTGGAATACGCTCATCTATTTCTTCTACGTCCCCGGCTCTCTCATCGGCGCTTATGTGAGTGACTGGATAGGCCCCAAATATGCATTGGCCTCTGGTGTCCTCGCAAAAGCTGTGCTGGGATTCATCATGACTGGCATCTACGGTTATCTCAACACGCCCGCGCATGTTGCCGGATTCGTCGTTTTCTACGGTATTTTTCTCGCCGTCGGAGAAATCGGCCCAGGCGACAACATCGGTCTGCTCGCCGCCAGGACTTGCGCTACCTCCGTGCGAGGCCAATATTACGGCATTGCAGCAGCAATGGGCAAAGTCGGTGCTTTTGTTGGCACCTATGTTTTCCCTTATATTCAGGCTGATGCCGGTTCCAATACGACCAAACAGGGACAGTATCCCTTCTATGTGTCGTGTTCGTTGTGTGTGTTGAGTGGTGCCATTGCGCTGTTGTTGCTGCCGAATGTTGGGCAGGATGCTATTGAGGAGGAAGATGCAAGATTTAATGCGTACCTGGCGGCCAACGGGTTTGATACTAGCACGATCGGAGACACAGGCGAGAGCGAGGCAAGTACTGTTGCAGGAATTGAGAGTGAGACCGGTGATAAGGCGGCGACGTCTTGATCATTTGCATCTAGTAATTCTATAGATGCGGTCCCTACTGTTCATGAACTCAAATGGATGTACATATGATTATAGACAATAAATAGATTTATGCTAGGACCATGTTAATAGATGACGTTATAATTCACCAATCTTCCACAACCATTCGTTCAACATCATCAGCTGTCTGCCCATCACCATCCTCCCCGCCAGTCAACTTGTCCTCTTCGGCCAAAATACCATCAATATCTTCCTTGCTGCTTATTTCCCAGAACGCTTTACACGCATCCGTAAAAGCCTTTGATTTCGAAACGAGAATCTTCTCATCAACAGCCGCAAAGCAAAAACGGAGATATTGATATGCACTGTGTTCTCTAATATCATCATTCGCGGCAAAGTCTTTACCCGGATTCATGATAATTCGGTACGGTTCCTGTGTACACAAAATCCATAGGGCGAGCATCAATCGCCGTGTATCGACAGATGCGGCCAAGGGGTGTGAGAAGATGTTGATCTTCACCCAGATAAACATGCCACCCATTGGCCGCGAGAAATGGAACATCGGAGTTTGAGTCTTTGTTGAAAACCAATTCTCCGCAAAGATAGTGGCCATTGTGAGCATGCGTTGCTTATATTTGTCCCGCAGACCTTCGACCCAGTGGACCCATCCGTCAAATCCCCAGCTTGTGGATTGATGCTGACCCTGGGCAGAGGCGACCTCAAACCCACTGAGAATCTTCGCAACCACAGCCTGAACGAATCCCGAGGGTTGCTGGGTCGTCGCATCTGTTACCCTAAAGATCTGCTCGCTGATGGCTGGCTGCGCTGTGATATACCCTAGGCGGCACCCTGGTGCAATAGTTTTGGAGAAGGTGTCAATCCGAATCACGCGTCCATCAGTGTCGATTTCGAGGAAGCTAGGAACGAGTTCGTCGAGGAATTGGTATCCTGTGCTGCTGCTCGTTTCGCCGCGTTGAGAGAAATTCCAATTGTCGTCAATTGGGATTGGCGGATAATAGAGATTCCAGTATGGGTCGTCCTCTACGATCAGAACGTCGAATCTCGAGCAAACCTCGTAGATATCCTTGCGACGTTGGTATGACAGAACGCCAGATGTTGGGTTCTGCCCGGTTCTATTTGACGTTAGAAGTGCTTTGCTTGAAGTTGGTGCCACTCACGGAACGCTGTAGAACATGTGCGGCCTCTTCCCATTCTTCAAATCCCAGTTTCCGAGAACATCACGCAGACCGCCAGGTCCATCGACGAGCAGGCCTTCAGAGTCCATTTTCACGGGCACTATATTCGGATTCTTTGGTCTAATCTGGGCCAGAGCAGGTGGGTAAACAAAATCCTCAACAAGCAGACCCTGCCTATCCTCAGGTCTATGCACGCCTTCCTCCCAGGTGTTGAAGAATACGTCGTAGATTTTGGAGAGTCCATCTGCCGAACCGCCACAGATAATGATCTCAGGTGTATATGGAACATCGGGATGACGCACGGTTGTTGTGAACTTCTTAACCCACGCGTAGAGAGCGGGATATCCTGATGCAATGCCGTATTGAAGCGCTGTATCCAAGTCGATTTGTTGCGATACATGAGAAGCATCCACAGAGCGCCCGATGCTTATCTTATTTGCCGATGCCGATTGATCAGTGGACAGGCTCTGGGAGTGGACAATTGAGACGTCAAGTGCGTCGAAAGGGAAGTAATCAGGGCATGGGGAGCCTGTCAACGTCATTAGTTTCGATGTTCTTACACTGCAGGACTACAAACATACCCCCCGCAAAACTGCCCATTCCTGGAATTCGTAGAAACCGGTAATACTCCTTCATCACATTGGGCACTCTGCTTCGAGCAGCCTTTGAGAAGTGATGAGAAAGGTCGTGTGGTGCCATTTTCTTGGTAGTTATTTGCGCTTGATTGGATAGGAATGTGAAGCAATCAAAATATCTGCTTTGAAAAAGCACTTCAAACTGCTTATATAGGTGGTTGCGCAGAGCTACACAACCAGCCATCCACGACACCCCGCATCGTGCAGCTCCACCCTTATCTAGCGCCAACCTTATGGGGCAAAGAAGTGCGAAAGTGAGCATCGCATCAAGAGGCAAAGGGGTATAGATGCAGGAAGTTGTAAATATTTGCTCTTTTTGATATAGCTAGATTTCATTAAGAGAGACTAACTGATTCATAAGATGCGGCGCTGGTTGACTTGGAATTTAGCCTAGCGCTTGAACAGCCCTAACAGACTGTATTAGAGTACATGTATAGCACGCGCTATTCTTACACTAGGTGACCCGAGTACCTAGGTGCTTGTAGACCCGACAATATGTTACTCTGCTACATATATTTCGCGGGGCTGATGGCTTGTCAGACGGAATAAGCTATTTGATTGCCAAAATAGGCAAGTGGCTCGTATAGAGGGGTAGGGCATAGGGGCCACGGCGCCGACGGCGCCAACAGCGCCGCACTAGCTTCTAGGCGTGGGAGGATCGTCGTATGACCGGCGATCGAAGATGGCAATTAGCTTACACGAACCTAAAATATTGCATTCTGATAAAGCTCGGGACTAGTAGCTGAAAGAGAGATGCCAAATGAGGAAGTGGGTGAATAACGGGGACGAGAGGTGATTTATTTCGGCATATTCACAATCTCTCCGTTCTCCAATAGGTACGGGGTAGAGTATCCGATAGAAACCAAGGCCCTGCTCGTGTCGACCCAGTCTTCCTGGTCCTTGACTGCTTCGTGCCAGCCTGGATCCGCCATGATGTCTCTTATAACTTGCACACTAGGCATTGTGTATTCGATGACGCAGTCGTACTCGGCAAAGTCCCAGCTGGGGCGAAACTGTCCCAGCTCGTCTTTGATTGCATTGTTGAGGGAAGATGGCGTGGTGAACTGGATGATACATAGCTGTAGGTAAATGGACATGATTCTAGGTGATATAACTGGCAGAAAACTCACAAGCGAATACCCAATGACGCCGTGTTTCTTGAAAATGGGCATGGCCAGCCGGAGGTGTTCCTCGACCATCCACTTCATGAATGCATCATGCGTGTGTTCTTTCTTCCGGTAGTGCGTGACTGTGTACTTGAGCGGTTGTGCTGCCTGCTGTTCCGCCATCCTGATAGGCTTGACCTGGATTTCAGCTGTGATGAGAGAGATGCGGCGTAGTTATTGACGTTGGATGGAGGGTGGGCAGCGCTTTGTCTTTGTACTGCCCAGGCTTGGCGTGACGAGGATGGGAGCCTCGACATTCAGGCGCTTAACCATGCATGCCTCGCCAAGGCACCCAGGCATGCATGTTGCACAGATCACCCTCAGCTTGCTCCTTCCGTTGCGACTTGCCCCTCACCATTACACGAGAAACTGAATCACATCAAACATTGTGCTACGTACGAGTCAGTCCTTACTCGCATACCACGTCGACTGCGTGGAGAAAGCATCAGCTAACTCATTGTTGATCTAGGGATGCACACTTGACCCATTATTTTCGCGCCCTTCGTTGCGACACTATCAGCATTATCCAGGATCTCGCAGCGAACACCCAGCTGTTAACATATATCTGCGTCTTTTATACCCCATTCTGCGCCGCAACTCAGATGGATTTCAGGCCCCCCGAGACAAGCGCCGACACCAATGGGTTACAGTTGTCAATCGGTCTAGTTTGATAAGCTATAACTATGAGGGGGGTTTTCCTTGATGTCATTGTGAAGCACTATCTGCCCGTCACCTTTCAAGTCAGACACAAAGAGATTGGTGACAAAGATGGATAACAACACACCAGAACCTATTGCCACTATAGGAAGTAGCTGCCGGTTTCCGGGTGGCTGCAATTCCCCCAGTCAGCTATGGGAACTACTCAAAAATCCAGTTGATCTGGTCAAAGAAATCCCAGAGAGTCGGTTCAATCCGGCAGGATTCTATCATGAGAATCCTGAGCGTCCTGGAGTGAGTACGCTAAAACGGTATATTGGGTTATAGTTGCAGCTGACACGGGCCTACAGACAAGCAATGTCACAAAGGCGTACCTTCTTGACGATGATCCATTCGCCTTTGACAACGACTTCTTCAACATCAGCGCCAGAGAGGCCGCGTCAATGGATCCTCAGCAGCGTATAATCTTGGAAATTATCTATGAATGCATAGAGTCTGCCGGATACTCGATCTCGCAACTGAAGGGCTCATCGACTGGCGTGTTTGTAGGTCAAATGGGAGATGATTACCGCGACCTGCTCCTACGGGACTTGGACAGCCACCCACAGCATACAGGGACCGGCATTACTCGCTCCATTCTTGCCAACCGCGTGTCATACTTCTTTGACTGGAAGGGACCATCTGTAAATATCGACACCGCTTGTTCCTCCAGTCTGGTTGCTCTTCATTTAGCAGTTCAATCACTAAGGAGCGGCGAGTCTGAGATGGCCGTAGTTGCCGGAACAAATTTGGTGCTCGGCCCGGAGCTGTTCAGTATTTTATCTAGTGTACGTCATGTTCCCCTATAAATGCAGGATAGGCAAGAAGCTGAGAAAAATGACAAAATCAAAGCTCCGTATGCTTTCTCCGAATGGGCGTTGCCGCATGTGGGATATCAGCGCCGATGGCTATGCGCGCGGTGAAGGCTTCGCTGCGCTCGTTATCAAGCCCCTGAAAAACGCATTCGCCGACGGTGACGACGTGGAAAGTATAATCCGAAATACAGGTGTCAACCAGGATGGACGGTCGTCGGGTCTCACAGTCCCGAGCGCTACCTCTCAGGCGGAGCTTATTAGGTCAACATATGCAAGGTGTGGTCTAGACTGCCTAAAGAAAGACGATCGTTGTCAATATTTTGAGGCTCACGGCACAGGTAAATTCTTCTAGTTCACTAATTAATCCTCATGAGACCTCTAACAGGCCTTAGGCACGCAGGCTGGAGATCCCAAAGAGGCAGAAGGTATCAGTTCGACCTTCTTCCCGAACCATAATCAAGAAAACGGGGTAGCAAATGGAACCCAAAACCAAGCCCTTTATGTTGGTTCGATCAAGACGGTTATAGGGCACACAGAGGGTACGGCCGGCCTTGCGAGCCTCCTCAAGGCGTCTCTGGCCGTGCAACATGGACTGATACCACCAAACCTACATTTTGACGAGCTAAACCCAGCTATTGAGCCATACTATCATCATCTACAAGTGCCAAAAAGATTAACAGAGTGGCCAGAATTGCCTGCGGGAACACCCAGGCGGGCTAGTGTCAACAGTTTCGGATTTGGAGGTATGTAATTGTTAACACATTTCGGCGACGACAAAACGAATGACTTGTTTTAGGCACGAATGCTCATGCCATCGTTGAGAGCTGGGAGAATCAGGCCACAATGAAAAGATCCGATTCTCCATCACCATGTTGGGGGCCTTTCGTCTTGTCAGCCAACTCCGAGAAGGCCCTCGTCGATACAGTCACCTCCCTTTCTACGGCCCTCAACAAGCAAAATATGGACGACCTTTCTAGACTAGCATGGACTTTGCAGACTAGGCGGACAAATTTCAAGTACAGGACCTCTTTTTCGGCCACCAGCAAAGAAGAGCTCATCGCAAGCATTGATTCCGCCATGGAACAAAAGGACCAGTCTTCAATAGCTACCAAGGCAAAGGGTGTCACAAATATCAGCATATTGGGGGTGTTCACAGGGCAAGGAGCGCAATGGCCGTCCATGGGGGCAAGCCTTTTTCGGCACTCGGAAACTTTTAGGCGCTCTATCATCGAACTAGATGCAGTAATTAAGGACGTTTCTGATGCACCAGCATGGTCTCTAACAGAGGAATTGATGAGACAAGGTAAACCAGATCGGATTTTATCGGCAGAGATATCACAGCCTCTTTGCACAGCACTTCAGATGGCCTTGGTTGATTTGCTTAAAGAATGTGGTGTAAATTTCAGTGCTGTGGTCGGCCATTCATCAGGGGAGGTTGCTGCTGCGTATGCTGCGGGGATTCTTAGTGCTAGGGACGCCATTTTGATTGCATTCTACAGGGGCTATCATACTCGGAATGACGAGCCGGGCACGAAGCTTGGGAAGATGATGGCTGTGGGAATGGAGCCCAAAGATGCGGAAGATTTCTGCCGACAAGATCGTTTCTTGGGGAGAATCAGTGTTGCTGCTAAGAACTCCAATTCCAGTGTCACCCTCTCCGGAGATGCCGACGGTATTGATGAAGCCAAGGAGATTCTGGATAAGAAGGGGGTGTTTTCGAAGATCCTCTTCGTTGATAACGCGTACCATTCCCACCACATGGAACGTGTGCGAAAGCCATACTTCGCATCCCTCAAGGCCGCCAATATTCAACCCAGAAGGAAATGTTTTGGAGGTTCTTGCAACTTCTACTCGAGTGTATACGGTCCAACTGATGGCAAGAACATGACCACGCCCATCTCTTTCGAGCACACGTACTGGGTTGATAATATGACGAATCCGGTCTTATTTGCCAACGCTCTCACTCCAGCTTTACAGACAGAGCACTTTGATGCCGCTTTGGAAATCGGACCACACCCCGCATTGCGAGCACCTGCCACCGAGTGCATTAGAGATATCATAGGCAGCAACATTCCCTACCAGGGCGTGCTGGAGAGGAACAAAGACGCTCTCAATACCTTCTATAGTGCGCTTGGCTTCTTATGGAGAAACTTTGACTGTTCAAATCCACCTATCGACTTTGCAGGTTTTCGGAGAGCTTGCGACGGATCTGACTGGACGATGCCGCGAGTCCACAAGGGCCTACCAAATTATCCATGGGACCACGATAGGTCCATGCTCAAAGAATCCAAGAGATCGAAAGCCTGGCGCACGCGCAATTCTCCTGTACACGAGCTGCTGGGCAGCCCGATTCCGGGTACGAAGCATGGAGAAGTACACTGGCGTAACATTCTCAAACTCGGCGACGTGGAGTGGCTCCAGGGCCATCAGTTCCAGGGCCAGGTTCTACTTCCTGCCGCAAGCTATCTGTCAATGGCTGTGAAGGCCACGCTCCACCTCATTGGTAATGACCACCAAGTTCAAATGGTCGAACTACAGGACGTTGTGATACACAACGCAATTACACTGGAAGAAGGCTCTCCTGGAATTGATATAAACTTTGTCATTAGACTGGTTGGTGAAACTGCGGAGACCAAAACTGCAGAGTTTTATTGTTATTGCAGTAATGCCGATGCAGGATCTCCTGAATTTGAAAAGGATGTCTTCAGTGGCCGTGCCCTTGTCAAATTGGGACCTCCTGTGGAAGACATCCTGCCTGGCAGAGTCGCTCCCAGTCTTCCGATGAAACATGTTCCCATCGAACGTTTCTACGCTTGGATGCAGAAGCTTGGTCTTCAGTATGCGAACCCCTTTCTGCTCGAATCAATCACCAGGCGCTTGAACGTCGCCACAGTCACCACAATGCGTCCTGTGACTCACCAATATATGATTCATCCTGGAACATTGGACGGCGTTATTCAGAGTCTGTATGCTGCGTTTTCGTATCCAGGGGATGGACGGATATGGACACCCTACCTGCCAAACAGCTTCCAGAGCATTCGATTTGATATGAATACATGTCGACAAAGAAATGTCTGCGAAAGTAGGCGAATGGTTGCGGATTGCTATATTACAGAGTCATCGGCAGAGATGATTCGCGGCGACATTGACGTCTTCTGCGCAAAGGACGGCCATGCTGAGATACAAGCCCAAGGAGTTGTTTTCTATTCACTCGAGATTCCCACCGCGGCCAATGATCGAAGCATGTTTTGGCACACTGTCTGGAAGAGAGACGTGTTGTCCGTTACAGAGCTAGACGGAGAAACAGGTATGCAGGCGCCATTTCATGGTGATTTTAAGCTGCATGAGATCTGCGACAGGACTGCCTATTTCTACTTAAACGCCTTATGTAAAGAGATCGGAGTGCAAGAGATAGAGTCGATGGATTCTCATTTTCAATCCCTCATGCATTGGGCCTTGGACCATGTGCCTGCCGCCGCCAAGTCAGGACATCATCCTCGCTGGAAAGCCGGCTGGGAAATGGACACCATAGAAACGATAATGGGCCTCAATGAAGATAAATACCATGACCTGATTGATCTTAAACTCATACACAGTATTGGTTCAAAACTTCCATCTATAGTGCGAGGCCTGGAGCCGGCATTGCAAGTTCTCAAGGAAGATGACATGCTAGACAGACTATATACAGAGGGCCTGGGACTCCCCGAAACAAACGATCGCCTTGGAACGCTTATAGACCATCTCGTACATCGATACCCCCGAATGCGAGTTCTCGAGATCGGTGCTGGGACTGGTGCATCCACATCCACTGCATTAAAGCATCTCGGGTCTAACCTTGAGGACTACACCTTTACCGATCTCTCGCCCGCGTTCTTCCAAGCAGCCAAATCACGTTTTGCAGACCATGAGGCGGTTATGAGCTTCCAGGTTCTAAATATCGAGCAACCACCTATTGAACAGGGCTTTCAAGAGCATTCGTACGATCTTGTCATTGCTGCACATGTCCTCCACGCAACTAGATCCATCTCTCAAACCGTGAAGCATTGCCGAGAGCTGTTGCGGCCCGGAGGATATTTAATCATACTCGAGCTTACCAATATCACGACACTGCGCACCCCATTTGAGTTTTGCAGTTTGCCGGGATGGTGGCTTGGTCGTGAAGATGGGCGAACTGAAGGTCCGAATCTTACAGAGGCGCAGTGGCATGGGGTATTGAGCGAGAATTTTTTCTCAGAGGTAGATCTCTGCCTGAGAGACTTTGCAGACGACTCCATGCACACGTTTTCTGCCATGGTGAGCCAAGCAGTAGACGACCGAGTTGGTATGTTGAGAAATCCCCTGAACCTGGCAAATGGCTTGATACGGATAGAGAAGCTGCTTATCATTGGCGGGCATACTTTGACAATGTCCAAGCTGGCCAAGAAAGTCAAGCTTCTTCTCACTCCATTTGCGAAAGATATAACGATTATCGACAGTTTAGAAGCGGTTCTTGGCGGTGCGTTACAATATGGAAGTGTAGCAATCTGCCTTTCTGGCCTGGAGGAAGCGACTTTTGCAGGAATGACTGAGCAACGCATCTCGGCAATGCAGACATTGTTCCGAGAATCCAGATACATTTTATGGGCTACACGAGGCTGCCGTGCTGACGATCCATATGCCAATATTGCCGTTGGTATTGGCCGCTCTGCTTGCCGAGAAATGGCCGACCTTCGACTTAAACTCGTCGACGTTGAATATGACAATCCGCAGCCCGATCCGAGTATGTTCGTCGAGATGCTCCTGCAGATGATATGCCTAGATCTGCCCGCTTACGATGATATTCTTTGGAGCAACGAGACAGAGGTAGCTGTCGAGGACGGAACTGTTCTCATCCCAAGAGTTGTCCCAGATGAAAACTTGAACAACTCCTTCAACTCAGCTCGGCGGAGAATTACCAGGAACGTGTGCCCTACGTCAACGCCAATTGAGATTTCCAATACAGAAGAGGGTATTATCGTTAAAGAAATCGGGGTGGACCGCAAGAAAGTACCTACAGCAAACCGTTTTCAAGTTTTATCTTCCTCGCTATTCCGTTTCGCTTGTGCAGATGACAATGAGCCGTCTTACATTTGCCAGGCTCTCTCACTTGACACACAACAACATGTCCTAGCCATTTCGGCAACGAATGGATCGGAAATTAATGTGCCTGCTGACTGCACGTTCGATTATAAAAGCGGCGGAAGCCCTAACGATTTATTATCATCTATATTGACCGTCATACTGTGTGAAAGTATATTGTCTGGCAGTACTGGAACAGTTTGGATTCATGACGTTGACGACCGCACTGCTGAAATAATACATATAGTGGCCGGTAATAGGAACGTTTCCTTCTTTCTAACCACAAGCGACAGTACATCTGCTCTGATTTCTTCTGGAAAGGCAACTTATATCCACCCGAGGGCTTCGGAACGTCAACTAAGATCCCTGATTCCTCACAACATCCGTCGATTTGTGAACATGGGAGTAAATGCAGACACCTTCGAAGAGTTTGTGACATCTTTTCCAGGACAAGAGATAGACATTCAGCAGGTGATCCACAACGTCAATATGAAGAGGACGATTTCCTTGTCGTACAACACATCCAGCCTTTTAAAAATCCTGCAGAACTACTGCTCTCGGCCTGATTTACTAGAAGAATTGACAAAAATGGTGCAAACGACTACTGTCAAAGCTAACCAAGTACAGGAACAACCAGAAACTGCGACTGCTACAAGCATAATATCCTGGACTGGTATTCAATCGATTCCTGTCCAAGTGACACCAGCCAGCCACGGTAGTCTTTTCGCCGACCAAAAGACATACTTCATGATTGGACTTGCAGGCGATGTTGGATTATCTCTCTGCGATTGGATGGCAGATCATGGTGCCAAATACTTCGCTATTGCTAGCAGAAACCCGACTGTTCCTCCACAGGTGCTTGCGAATTTTGGAAGAAAGGGTGTGACAGTTCGTCTATTTTCTCTCGATGTTTCCAACATGGAAAATTTAAGAAATGTCCACCAAGAGATACACTCATGCATGCCGCCTATTGCTGGAGTAGCCAATGGCGCCCTAGTAGTGCGTGACCATCCCTTTGACAGCATCTCTTTTGAAGACCTCGAAACAGTCTTTAAACCCAAGGTCATCGGCTCCCAGAACCTCGATAGACTATTTTCCTCAACTGCTAGTCAGCTGGACTTTTTCATTCTGTTCTCTTCAGTCGCTGGAATCGTCGGTAAACCTGCGCAGTCCAGTTACAATGCCGCTAATTTATTCATGTCAACTTTGGCGATGCAAAGACGCAAAAGAGGGTTAACTGCATCAGTCATACATTTCGGAATGTTGCTTGGATTGGGCTTCCTAGTTGGCAAAGATGAACAGATTTTCGAAGATCGGTTTCGTCGGGATGATGTGTCTGCTATTCCGGAGCCGGAATTTCACGAAGTATTTGCCCAGGCAATCCTTTCTGGTAGTCCAGAGTCTGGCCTAAATCCTGAAATAATTGCTGGGCTCGGTACAGAGTTGGACACCCCATGGCGTGCCATGCCCCGGTTCTGGCATTGCCGCGTCAAAGGCGAGGAAGGACTTATAGAAGGCCGGAATCGTGATCAGGGAGAGCCCACTCAGAGTATCCAAGATAATTTGAAGGGTGCTAGTGACAATGAGAAAGCCTTTTCGATTTTGAAATCGGCCATTAGAAACAGAGTAGGCATCGCGCTCGGCTCTTCTGCTGACAGCCTGGACGAAAATGTCGGACTGATCAAATTGGGCTTTGATTCGTTGGTTGCGGTCGATATCCGCTCCTGGCTTCGAAAAGTACTGGAAGTAGACGTGCCAGTGTTGAAGTTCCTAAGTGGTTCCACTTTGCAAGATCTATGCCACTATGTGCTGGCCAAACTGCCGAAATTGTTGAGGCCGTGGGCCGAAGAGAAAGATGACCACAAGGAATCGAATGATGAAATTAGTCCTATTCCCGCCGCTCGGGATTCAAAGGTCGTTCCCAAGTCTAACGACATTGAAAAGTCTGCAATCAGCCCTTCAGAACACCTTAATGGTACGGTGGTGCTAAATGGTACTCCACACATACCTCTGAAAAATGCCCTTCCTGAGAACAAGGTGGAACAACCTGGCAAGATTGAATACGAGAGGATTGGTGAAATGTCTCATGCCCAAGCCCAGCTGTACTTTTTGCACGATTATCTCCAGAACAACGCATACAACGTCGCGTATTGTGGTCTCTTCCATGGTCAGCTCGACATCACAAGATTAAAAGATGCTCTTCAAATGGTTGGAATGCGACATCAGTCCATGAGAACCGCCTACTTTGTGGAGATGTCTTCTAGCAAGGCTGTGCAGGCCGTATTGGCAGAACCTCATATAATACTGGAACACAAGACCATTTCCGACGACGTGCAGGTGCAGAAAGAGATGGACCGTGTTAAAGATTTCAGATTCGAGCTGGAGAAAGGTGTTGTAATGAAAGTGACAGTGCTGTCGCACTCGGCGTCTCTCCATTCCATATTATTCAACCATCACCACATCGCACTTGACGGAATCTCCTGGAGTATTTTCATCTCTGACCTTGCACAGACGTACTCTGGACATTTAAGCGGCAAAGCAGTCCCTGAAGTCCTACAGTCCATCGATATGGCCAAAAGGCAGCTGAAAACATACACGCCCAAAAATCTTCACGAGGACTTCACATTTTGGAAATCTATGTACAGAATAGTCCCTGAGCCGCTTCCTCTTTTCCCATTTGCCAAGGTCAAAAACCGACCAGCGGTGGCGGATTACAATATTAACACTGCTGATGCTAGGCTAGACAACGACTTGAGTAAGCTTATAGAAAAGGCGGCTTCCAAGATTGGTGTCACCTCGTTCCAGTTTTACCTTGCCAGCTTTGCAACGTTTCTTGCACGCTGTCTGGATGTTAATGATATTGCAATTGGAGTTGTGGACGCAAAAAGGACAGAGGAAGACGAAATGGGAACCACTGGGTACTTTCTCAACATGCTGCCATTACGGATTCAACTTGAGCATTCAGAGCAGTTCGAAGCTGTAACTCGAAGCACTCGGGATGTAGCTTCCGCCGCTTTAGATCACTCGCACGCACCTTTTGACATGGTTTTAGATGACTTGGGGGTTTCAAGATCAACCAATCATCATCCTTTGTTTCAGGTTGCGATAAACTACCGCAAGGCGCCCCTCAATGAAACTGACTTTGGACACGATGGCAAGATTCAGTGGGATGGGGCTGTGCCAGGAGGACATCCGTATGATATACTCCTCAATATTGCTACGACGCCGGACTGGACCCTGGTATCCTTCATCACGCAGCGAAATCTGTATGAGCCATCGGACGGGGAGCTCTTGCTCAAGTGGTACACACGCTCTCTGGAGGCTCTAGCTCGAGACACCTGTTGTGAAGTATGGAGGTGTCCGATCGCCAATGAGACAGACATCGCCGAGGTCATAGAGCTGGGTCGTGGGCCCGACACAGTGGTCCCATGGAGCGGAACATTGACAGATCGTATCGACGAGGTAGCTGTCCAGCTACCAGAAGCCATCGCCATCAGAGACGATCAAGGTCAGACCCTTACATACGCACAAATGACAGCTAGGATGATCCTGGTTTCTCGCCAGCTACAAGAGATTGAACCCCCACTCACGCGCGGTTCGCACGTGGCCATGCTTCTTGATCCTGTCTCCGATGCTATGTGTTGCATTCTTGCTATCCTGCGCTTGGGTCTCGTCTGGATTCCATTGGACACCCGAAATCATCACCAGCGGCTACGTACGGTGGTCGAAGAGAGTCGGCCGCGGGTCTTAGTCTACCATGATGCTACGAAGGAGATGGCGCACCAGATCACTGCAAACTTGGACTTGACGGCAATGTTAAATCTCGATAACAATCGCCATAGTGACAACAAAAGCGAAAGCATTATAATCGTGACTCAGGACACAATCAAAGAAGACACTCAAAGATATGATCAACCAGCAATGATTTTATATACTAGTGGATCTACTGGTGTCCCCAAAGGCGTTGTGCTCACACATGGTGGCTTAGTAAATCAGATATACGGAACTACCGCGACTATTAAGCTCGGGCGTGAGACAACATTGCAGCAGAGCCCACTAGGCTTTGATCTCATGCTGGATCAGATTTTCCTTGCCCTGTGCAACGGTGGTACAATCGTCATTGTGGGCAAATCCGGGCGAGGTGATCCAATGCATATTGCCGATCTCATGGTCAAGCACGACGTTACCCTGACGCACTTTGTGCCATCCGAATACCTAGCTCTACTAAACTACGGACATCACATTCTTAGAAAATCCCATTCGTGGCGCTATGCCATGTCAGGAGGAGAGAAACTAGGGTGGGAGGTTCGCAAAGCCTTTCACAGATTGGACTGTGACTCCTTGAATCTAGTCAATGTGTATGGGCCAGCAGAAATCACACTAGCTTGCGCCAGAGGTATTGTGCCATATCGCGAGTTGAACTACAAACATGATCAAAAAAGAGATTTCCTTCGTCCGTCACCAAACTACAGCCTCAAAATTATCGACTCCGATAGAAAGATCCTGCCTGTTGGCTTTCCAGGTGAAATCTGCATATCAGGTCAGGGTATTGGTCTTGGGTATCTTGGAAGATCTGAAGAATCAGCTCTCAAGTTTATTTCCAGGAAACCCATGCCATCGTCATCCACATCGACCAGGGTATATCGATCGGGGGACAAGGGTAGAATTCTACCGGACGGGACGCTTGAGGTGTTAGGACGACTATATGGGGATAGCCAAGTCAAAATTCATGGCTTTCGCGTCGAGCTCGAAGAGATATCCAACGCCATGGTGCATGTCTCGAAGGGTGCTATCGTAAACTCTGCGGCTAGCTGGCGGCCAGGCCAACCTTCGGGCGTCCTTGTTGCATTTGTCGTTTTCGATATTTCATTTACTGGAGACAAGACCGATTTTATAGAAAAGATGCGAGCTGATCTCCCCCTACCAGGGATCATGAAACCGGCTTTCATAGTCCCAATAGGCCGAATACCAGCTACTACCAATGGAAAGACTGACAGACACGCCATCGATAAGTTGCCCATACCACAGACGGGCGTGTCCGACACAACGGATGGTCCTGCTCGCAACCTGAGCCATTGGGAACTCTCAATAAAGGAAATCTGGGAGGAGGTTCTATCCACCCGCATAGTTCACGCCTCGGGACGAAAGTGGCCAATAATTCAACCTGGTGCGGACTTTTTCCAAGTCGGGGGCACTTCTATCCTGATGATCAAGCTAAAGTCGCTCATCGCAGTTCAGTTCGGTGTGACGCTGTCGATGCCCGAGCTCTTCAAATCTAGCACTCTAAGTAGCATGGCCACTCTTATTTCAAATGCTACAGATACTGCCAAAGATGCTGCTACACCGACGTCATTCTTGGGACAAAGAATCACACAGTCGACGGTCAACTGGGATCTTGAGATTGCAAGCTTGGCTGATGGTCTTCCTCCGCCTAGGCCCAATCCATTGCGATCTGGTAAAAAGCTCGTGAATGGCAACGCAGGTCTCGGGGTCGTTCTAACAGGGGCCACAGGATTCATTGGGAGACACCTGCTGTTGCATCTAGTTCAAGATTCAAGAGTGGGACAGGTTCACTGCTTAGCAATACGACCAGATGAGTCCGGAAATCCGCGCCATGTCTCAATAGATAGCGACAAGATCATCGAATATGCCGGTGACCTCTCGACTCTCAACCTTGGCCTGTTGGACTCCGAATTCGACTTCCTGACTGAACACGCAGATATCATCATCCACAACGGTGCCGACGTATCACTACTCAAAACCTACCAGTCCCTCCGCCGTAGCAACGTCGTTTCGACACGGTCACTCTGCGAGATGGCCATTCCGCGCCGCGTGCCGCTGTATTATGTGTCGACTGCGTCCGTAGCTAAGGCTGTCAACGAGAATGGCGAGGAACCGCTCCTTGAAGTTCCTGCATCTCCACCAGACTTCAACTTACTGAACTCAATAGACGGCTATGCGGCCACGAAATGGATGAGTGAGGCACTTCTGGAGAAGGCGACAGTGGAAAGTGGGCTGCCCACGTACATCCATCGATTAGCGCATGTCGTCGGCGACGACGCATCCGAGTTGGACGCCGCCGGCATGCTAAACAAGTACTCCCTGATGCTGCGCGCATATCCTCGAATAGATCCGGAGAATGTTTCAGGTCAATGGGACTTTGTCACAGTGGAAAACGTGGTGGCGGATTTGGTCCAATCGGCCATCGAGTCTACGATAAATGAAACCACGCAGCAAGGAAAGCAAGCCCTACGTCCAGTCTTCATAAACCACTGCAACGATGTGAAAATTTCTCACGACGAGCTTCGTGCATATCTCGAAGGAGTTGCTGGAGAATCTTTGAGAGAGATGGATATGAAGGAATGGCTGGCGGCTGCAAGTGAAAGGGGACTTCATCCGCTGGTGTATGAATTTCTTGCGGCATTCGATCAGGGAGGAGGTAAAATGGTGTTGCCTGTTATTGCAAAGGGTATTTAGAACAATGAACTGTATTATAATTAATCAATCTCTTTGTTGGGTTCTAAAATGCGATGACATTCATTACTGGGGATTTAATCTCCGATCATGTTTACCAATATATATCTGGGCAGCGATCGTAAAGTAACCGGTTGTCGCTTGTTAGCGTCTACTTCCATGGTGAACATCATGAATAAAAGTTGAAAGGTTTCCATCGTCTAGATACCTAATCTATTTTTCTTTAATCTGTTTACTGGCTTAGGAACGCAAGTGAATGATATCTTTTCCTTTGATGTCATTTCCGTTCAGTGCTCACCCGGATTCGGCTTATTAGGGTTAAGCTTGCCATGTGATTCTGTGCTTTGAATTACAATAACAGATCAATTGAGTACTTAATACTTGGCTTAATTAATATTTGCTTATACACCTTCAAACTCCGTACGCTATGTATATTACGATTATATTAAAATTACATGGGTTCGGTTGACGTTGTCGAATGGTCTTGTGCGTCATTGTTCCCACTCCTCATCCCATTCCTCATCATCCCATGCAGGGCATCCTAGATCTTCGGGCTCAACACTCGTAGTAGAGCTAGCCAAAATGGCGGATGATGAGGACGAGACGATGGCGGTCGAAGCGGATATGGTTGTAGCAGGAATCGCTGCAGAAGATAGAGTCGTTGCAGAAGTTGGAGAGACTGCGGGAGATGATGGTGGAGGCACCGCGGAGGAGGATGGCACCACTGAAGAAGATGCAACGATGGCAGATGTAAAGGTTTCTGTATAATCAACAGTTGATGTTTCAGTGACATACGCTGTCGAGATCGATGCTGTCACCGTCGCAACACATTCAACCGGTGTTGTGTAGGCCGTCAGTGCCTGAACGCCGGCCGATGAGATCGTCGTCAACGAGCCGGACAGATATTCGCACGATGATAGGGAAGAGTAGTAGTTGAATCCGCTGCATATTGCGCTATAGACACTTCAGTAGAAGTAGCATTCGTAGAAATTAACCATAGGCGCATAGATAGGGAGCAATGTCCTCGTTACTCCGCCAGTCACTGCCGCATCTGTACACCACTCTTGAAAGGTGTGTGTGCCCGATGTGAAAGCACCTTGGGTACATCCAGGGGAGGGGACAGCTGTTAGGCTTGTGCAGACCGTCGTTGTGGCGAGGATCGGGGTGGTTTCGGTGATAGTATCGGTGACGGTGCTGGCATACGTCGACGTGACGGTCACCACGGATGCGCTGGCTGCAGAGGTTGCTGGAATTGCAAGAATTGATGGGATTAGGGCAGCAAGTGACGCTGCTCGGATTAAAAAGCGTGTCATCCTGAGGTGTGTTGGCGAATAATGAAGGCGCAAATGGATGTATAGACAGGCGTTGAACAAGGGAAGAACAAGAATCACGCCAAAAAGCAAAGCGACAAAAAATAAAAACAACCGGAGAGCGTTTTTAAATACAGGATAGAGAAGGGGCAAATATACATTAACCATAAATTTTAAGTAGCCCCATAGTCTAGTTTTCTGAAGAAAATCAGCGATAAAGCGGGCCTGTCGGCTGTTTTTTCCCATCTTCAGCGTCCCGACGATATTCTCGCCACCACTACATACTCCATATTTTCTCTTTTTCTTGAACACTTTTATAGTAAGTGGTTTCCTATTAGCGCATTAATTAGTAAAATAAGCATACTTTAGCATCAACTGATGCTGTCACGAGTGTTAATCAATTCTGACGCTAAGGATTGTTATTGTTAGGTACTCCACAGGCAGTTCTAGAGCCGCGATTAGCACAAACAGGTACAGGTTCGCATTGCTCTACACATATGTTACAGATATAATGCTTCACGACATTAATTTTCAATTGATGAGCAGTAACCCTGCCCAAGTGTATGTTCAGGTAGGTAATCAAAACCTATATACATATATACATATATACATGACTAAAAGGTAAACCCTTTCAATCAAGATTCATAATCACGTTCCTAAGATGTGGAGTTTGCGCCAGGCAAATAAGAGTAAACGCCAGACAAAAAGCCCGAGTTTTTCCACACCTGGCTAGCATCCCAAATCATGAGACCGCCGAACGACGTGTAGTTCTGCTCAACGATCCAGTCGACAATTTCACCGACAGTATCAGCGGGTTCGTAGCCATTTCCGGCACCCGTGTTTCCGGGAACACCCATGCAGACAATGACATCGGGGTTGAGAGAGGTGTTCTTAGCCCAGGTGTCCCAAGTGTCAAAGTTGAAGTTCCACTGGGTAGTGGTGTTGGGAACCCAGTTTGCCATGTCACAGCCATTGTTGTAGAACTGCACCCAGAGGGCGTCAAAGTAGACAGTGCCGGCCAACATGGGATCATCTGCCTCATCAGGGTATGCGCATTGAGGGGCAGCAGTCATGTAGTAGGTCTTGGAAGTGTCGTCTCCGTACAGAGTACGCAGCTGGTTGGCGTATGCCGGCATGTTGCTCATCTCGATATCCTCAAAGTCAAAGTCGAACCCATCGACCACGGCAGTGCCAAAGGGACGCAAGGCGGTGCTGTTGTCAGATACTGGGCCGAATGTTTCCCACATCATATTGGCGCCTGCAATGGCTGCGTCTTCGCTGGTGAAGCCGCCTTCGGTGTAGGTGCCTCCTCCGGTAGAGAGGAGGATGGTCTTTCCGAGGCCTTGGCAGGTTACAATGTCATCGCTGGATTTGAAACTTATATTAGCAATCAAGTCTTTTGATATTATGGGCCGCTAGTACTGGATCTACTTACGCGATCTGGGGGCAGTCGAGAAGTTCGGTTCCGTTAAATGTAGTGCAGTTGTTTCCTGCATTGGCGAAGTTGGTCTCTGGATAACCACCAGTGCCATCGAATGCGGTCACGAAGGAAATGATGAAGACCTGTATCGACAGTTGATTAGTGACATGATAAGAATAGACATCGATGCCGAAGACCGAGGCAAATCATACATCTACTTCATCTCCGGCTGTGGATTTAATAATAATCGTTAGCTTGTGCCCATTTAACTGCTATTTCTCTCAAGATACAGATGTATTACTTACTCTCGCAGTAATAGCTTAGTCGTTGTTGAGCCTCGGTTCCATTGGCAATGTCAATAGAGTTTTGACCTGATACACAAAGTCTTCGTTAGCAGTTATCAAGTGGTGTGCTTGAAACATGGTACTTACCCCAGTAGACGGCAACGTTGTCCTGGCTAGTCAAGTCCAGTCCAGCTTGAACGAGACCGAGACCAGCGACAAAGGCCGATAGGCCAAGAACGGATTTCATCATCTTGAAGGAATGTATATGCAAGACTAATTGAAAAAAAAAGCGTAAAGGAAAGTAAACCAGTACTTTCAGTTGATGATAAAAGGAAGATATTTTTTGAAGTAGGGCATAGAGCATCTTATATAGAGGAACCGTATCCTTAAATGAACTGGGTTCTACTGGGAGTGACAGACTGGGGTTACACCCCTTGTACCGACATCCAGCGATAAGGTAACTGTCAGATAAGAGATTAGGGGTGCAATGGATCGATATGCATGTCATTGTTGCAGCAGATTGCCTCGTGCATAGTGCACTTGGGGAAAGAGACGCGACCTTTCAGAGCCATCATGGGAAAGAGCAGAATGTAACACTCTGATCAACTAAAGATGGAGCCCAGCAACTGCCCCGGACACTTGACATCTTAAAACTGCCCTATGTGAATTACTATGTATTTGGTTCCTTCGGTCCCGGTTTTTGGGGTTGATATGTTTTAGTCAAGCGCCACAAGCCACAAAGTGCTACCTAAATTCATAGCGCAATTTATCTCTACCACCAGAGGCTTGCCAGCTGACGTATTCTAGCGCGCACTAGATGAGCTAGACCATGCCTACCAGAATTAAAGTGAGCCTCACCTCACCCAGGGTTGGGCGCCCGGGGTCAGCCCAGTCTTGATTAAGTCGATCATCTTGATCCTGCTGACTTACCGGGTATTTTTGAACGAAATATCCCAACGTGCTGAGATTGATGTACGATCTGTCTATTAAATGAATTTAAATGGTAGGTTTCTATCAATCTCTTCTGCTCAAACATCGTTAGGTACACATCAGCGGGAAATGATCGACATTCTGCATAAATGAGAGGTTCACGTTGCAATACTCTACCCACGAGCCCCAAATGTCCTCCAATAGGCATTGAAAAGAAACAACCCCATTGTTTCTAATCTGGCGCACTGTGATCGCTGCGGCGCCCGTCTATCTCTTAGTATCAGGGCATAAGCGCTAAGTCACTTAGTTTGGATGTGCTAATCCCCCGGAAAAGTCACTGTAACATTGGCCCTGCCACTCCATTTCGCCTTGGCTATGTACGGCACGGGAGGTTATCATCGTCGTTGAAGAATCCGCCGTGCCGCCTGGTTCTAAATTTCCAGAAAGACGACAGAAAAAGGAAGAGGAAATGAAGGCTGAAAACGCAAATATGAGTACTGCTGTTGTCATCATTTGTTTAATAAAAAGCAATGTCTAACCCCACTAGGCTTAAAGTAGCATCCTTCGTGGTTAGTGCTGGGCTGATAAGTACTAGCACGGCGAATGCGACGTCGGGACTCGGGAGGCCAAGGCCTTTTATTCCGATCACCTGCTAATTCTAAAGAAATACGAGGAAAACTTACCTTGTGATTGGGTTGTTCCTGGCTTGTATGAAACGTAAGTGACTTAAATGCAGGGGCGCCGTCAAGCCGTGGTTGTATGTAGCACTCCATGGTCATTTCTATTCTATAAAGAGTAATGAGCGTCGCCTCATATCCGGAAACTTTTTTTGCTTGACATATAACAACGCACACGCCAGCAATTTTCCGATCTGAGAGTCACTTGATAGAATGTATTCCATCGCGTGTTACACTCGTGTGGTCGAGGACTACACTGTGTTGTTGCATGTAACTACGGGTTCAACTTTTGAGAGATTTGTGTCTGACGTAGCTTGTGTAACACGTCTTCTCTTGTGACTGCACAACTTGTATCAGGTTTCACAAACAACAGTTCATGTGTTATGGAGAGCCTGCATTGCGAGTATTCCACGCTGGAGAAGCCATACTTTGACAATTTTTCTTCATCGTCCCGTATATCTAAGTATGTACATTGAAGACAGAACGTATGACATAGAATATTTCATCGACTCGCCTCATAATTTACTTGGCACTGAATTATCCTCGTCCAATAACCCATTTACCATCCCCACGACTTCATCTGCAACTCCCCAGCTGATTTCGAAGCCTCGCCCCCCAGCCCCATACGCATGTATGACCTTCTTCTTTTCTGAATTACCAAACCGCTTTTCTTCTATTTCGATCCTCATTCCCCCCTCTCGAGTCGGCCTTCGCCCCACGACGTCTGTTATAACTCTCGTGTTTTTCCAATTAGATAATATGCCGTCACTACTACTCTCGGGCGCATCGCATGAATATGGAACAAGTCCTCGTCCAGCTGTAAGTAGATGATTTCTATTGGCCAGACTGGGATCAGAATCCCAATTCCCAGGCTCCTTTGTGCCCCCAATAATTGTTCCGCCGTCAAATCCGCGAGGGATGATGAAACTCCAGGATCCGTCTTTTGCCTGCTTGGTGACGGTTTTGATCGCGTCGAGGCTCGTAAGCACCGTTTGCCCTTCCCCCATTATCAGTACTCATTAATCCTCGACGGAATATGCTCCAACTGAAATAAACAATAAATAGACAGACCTCGTGTCGGAAAACAACGCGGATCTCCAAACCCCAGCCCACTAGCATTCACAACGAAAGCGATATCATTCTGCAAAGCAAACGCTTCCCATTCACTCCTCAAGTCCCGGCGCAAAGTCCCACCCCCGCGAAGCACAAACTTGCGTAGTAAATACGCGCAATACAAAGGCGCATTAACGCAGTAGGTCTTATACTCAAAACCGAGCCAAACGCCGGCAGGTTTCTCCGAGTATTTCAACTCTCGATATCCAGATAATCCAGATTCGGCCGTGAACGTCTTGGCAGTCTGACTCGCATAGTTGGAATTGGGGGCTTCAATGAACTCCACGCCTGTCGTCTCGCTGATCCCCGCCCATGGCTCGGCTTTGAGCTGGCTGGAATACTCTTGCGCTGTCTGCTTTAACCATGCGGCTTCGCGACGGAGTTGTGTTGTAGTTGCTGGGATGGGACGGACGTGGGCGCCTGCCCACATGGAGGCATAGTTGACGGAGCTGGAATATGCGTGCGGAATTGTGGTGGGCCATTCGCGGGCTACCAGTAGCACTCTGGTGGAATTTGTTTTATTGTCATTTGACAGTAATTCTTGGAGTTTCAAGGCGATGGTAAGTCCGATGATGCCTGCTCTATAAACATGAAGGCGCGTCAGTATTGAATCGGAGCTGTGAGTCACCTCCGAAGATGTCTGCTATGCGTACCCAATCACCACGATCGTCGAGTTGCTCGAATTCGACGCCATATTTAGGCTTGAAACTTAACAGCAAAACAGCCTATCATCATTTCATGATATCTCATAACAGACCTAGCAGGATTCAAGATGAATGATGAAGTGAACAATTTATCATGTGGAGGCGATGCACATCCGATCTCACCATCGGCGCATCCGATGGGCAGATTGTAGCCAATGACAAGCCGTTCTTAACGGTGCTCAGGCCAGGAGGTGGGGCGTCTTCCGATCGGGTCATCCGATCCCTCCCGTTAGGCCCGGCTGTTATCTCCGAAATCTGGGGAAAGCTTGATATGCCCCAACTATATAACTCCTTAGCGATATGTCTTCTAAGCTCACATAGCCACTGGATAGTGCTGGTGTAATTTCTGCCTTCTCATACTCAAAATGAAGCCTGTCGACGACCAAGAGCTAACCAATGTCGCCTCCGAGAAGAATGAGGGCGAGATTGCTGCAGAGATCATCGATCCACAGGTCAGCAAGCGCCTGAAATTGAAGGCTGACTTCATTCTCCTACCTCTCTTGACTATCGGGTACTTGTTCAAGTGAGTTCGCCTGCCCACGGCCGTCACGTCGATCTGCTGACCTTCTCAAGCTCTCTCGACCGCAGCAACATGTCGAATGCGTATACCGCTGGCCTCAGCGACGACCTCAACTTGGTCGGCAATCAGTATAACCAGGTCTTGACATACTACCAGATTCCATTTATTGCCCTCCGGCCCGGTTCTGGCGGTGCTCACGAAACAGGTGGGCGCCGCATGGACGATTCCCGGCATGATGATTGTCTTCGGCGCTGCTTCCCTAGCCACAGGGTTTGTGAAGAACTTTGGAGCTCTGGTTGCCTGCCGGGTTGTTGTTGGTGCTGCTGAGAGTGGCTTTCTCGCATCGTATATCTCCAATTTGCTATCAGCCATTCGGATAATTGCTGACGCTTTGTTGTGCGTTTTCTACTACCTATCCATCTGGTACACCCGCCGAGAACTAGCCAGCCGAATCGGCATTTTCTATGCCGCCCTAGTAGCATCGTCAGCATTCGGTGGCCTTCTTGCATATGGCATGTTCCGAATCCGCGGCTCGTACTTCACTTGGTCCTATCTCTTCTTTCTGGAGGGTAGTTTGACTTTAGCTTGGGGGCTAGTATTGTTCTTCACACTGCCATCAAACCCTCCAGCCGCCTGGTTCTTGACCGATGTTGAGAAGAAATTGGCTCGAATGAGGTTGGAGCAGGACTCAGTTTCAACACTCGATAATACATTCAATTGGAATGAGGCGTTTGGCGAATTTTATACTCCGCATGGATATATTCGTTTGGCACTTTCGTTTGTTGGGGGAACTATTTTGACGAGTAATGCCAATTTTTTGGCTATCATTGTTGAGAGGCTGGGGTATAGTACTGTGAAGACGAATTTGGTATGTTGAATTCCTTCCTGTCGAGCAAATTATTTCTGGGGTCCTGACTGATTCGATCGCTTTTCGCACAGTACACCGTAGCTCCAGCACTCACCGGGGCTGTCTTTTTGGTTGCTTTTTCCAAGGGTTCGAGTTATTTCCAGGAGCACGGATTGCCCATCTCGATCACAGCAATCATTAGCATAGTGGGCTATATCCTGCTGACCGTTGTTGATCCCTACAACACAGCTGTTATGTACTTTGCCATCTTCTTATGCACAATGGGGGTACGTATTGAAGGCTCAGCGAAAGAAGTTGAATGGTTGAATGCGTTTTCTGACAGCACTATCCGATTCAGGCTTATCCCCAAGTCCCAATCGGGGGCTCGTGGACAATGGCAAATATCCCCAATCTAAATGCGCGAGCAATGACGAACGGTCTATACGTGGCAGTGGGGAATTGTGCAGGATTGTTGTCAAGCAATATCTACATCCAGCGCCAGGCGCCACGGTACATTACAATGTTGATTACCAACATTGCTATGGCCGGGGTTATGGCGGTAGCAGGTGTACTGTACGGCGGTTGGATGCGGTGGGAGAATCGGCGTCGAGATCGGCTATACGGGCGACCCTCACCCAGAAGTGAGGGTGTAACAGGGACTCGGGATATCAATTTCAGGTTCCAGACTTGAGTCACGTCATCCAAGCCAAAGTGAAATCCGGATTTGTGGGGAATTTCTTCATTGAGCCTATCATCAGAAATAGTTCGATATGCCGTAAATATTCGGTGTTAATACAAGTTCCTTGCTGTATATGATATTCAGGAGTATGTAATTGATTTTATGATTCCCTCGCTAACGCAGACCAGATCGATGATTCATACTCCGCTCTCAAATCAAGATTCGTGAGTCGATTCAATCGCAACAGCACGTAAAGAGACGGCACATTGGCCTGTGGAACTCCGTCTCCAGGTTCTGGCCGGTACTCCGGAGATGAAGCCTGCGTTAAGTTTACGGATTTAGGCACTCCATTTGTAGAATTGTCGAAGGTTGCCTCCCCGAGATAGCTGTACCGATAGAGTTCTTGCATCTTCTCGAGCTGTTTTGTCCATGCATTGGCTATATTCCACGTTCCTTGCCAGGACACGAATACCACCAAGAAATTTTCAAAGTAGCGAGCTGCGCGTTCCTTTTCGTTGTGGAACTCTCCGGGGTCCTGGTTGTACTGTAGCCATAGAAGAGGACTTGCCGCCGACAAAATGGCAACGGCAACAAAGATGGATGGTTGGTTATCTGACTCGATGTACGCAGAAATAATTTCTCCAATAGAGAGTGCATTCGAGATGCAAGTTGAGGTAAGGGCTGGCTCTCTATGTAGCAGCGACCAACCCGCCGAATCCGTAAAGTCGAGGAGGATCGAGTCGCCATCTGTTTGGGGAAGATAGTCCTGATGTATTATACACCAGCCACTTCTTAAGAGACAATGCAGCGCCACAAAAGCTTTGCCTTGGTCAAGCTTTGAATGCATTTGATAGTTCGCATCCGACCAGCATAAAGGAGGTGAGAATGTTTCTTCCCATGTTTGAAGAGACGTGCAATGCTGCGCGAAACGGCTCGAAGGGTCAATTGGCGGGAGCGTGGAACGTATTCTTTCGTTGAATACATACCAGTCGGCCATGTCGCTCCACAGCTGAAGTGTTTTGAGCAAGTATGGTAAGATACCAGTATCTGACAGAGGATTGACATGAAAACGATCCGATATATTGTCTAAGGTTACTCCACGAGTTACCTCGCCATAGGCCAGTGCGACATCATTACTTGGTAGACAAACAGCAATGCTTCTAAGGTCTAGTGTGCGCGGCTTTGCCAAGTAGTATGCGAGTAGTCTGTCCTGTAATAGACATGCCCAGAATGTTCGACGTCGAATCTCGCGCTCTTGTTCGGAGTGCTTTTGATGGTATTCTTTGTTGAGGCGCATGATTTGAGCCATTCGAATGGCCACCCCAGAATACATCCAGTGGCCCGAGCCGGCGTCGGCCAGTAATTCTGATAAGGATAAAACAAGGTACCCTTGTATATTCGGCACTGTGAATATTCTAATGTTAAAAAAAGAAGCTAGATAGTACCAGGTTTGGTGTTATACCAGAAGGTTGATCCACGGATTCACGCGCAAGCCGTTTTGCGGTATTGGTAAAAGATGTCTGGACTTCGTAGACAGATGCTCGATCGAAGTATCTAGAAGCTTCTTCGGGCGTAAGATATCGAGAACACAGGGACAGAATAGCAGTTACAAGAAAGGTATTATTCGCTGCTTGTGCCTCGAATTCGGGTTTGTAGAGGAAGGAGCAGAAGTCAGTGGTCAGATGCTTTTCGTAAAAGAGGCTGAAACATCGTTGAAGGGCTTCTACGCTTGGCGGGATATGTGGTAATGCTACTGGGCCTGATGAAAATGAATGCGATGGAATCTCAGGCAAAGTGCTTTGATTTGGCGAAGAGGCTGCGGGGGCGTCTAAAGGGGAGGTTGGCGAGAGCGGGTCTGGCTCTAGAGTTATTTGAGTACCGCCAGGCCACTCGCATGGGATATTGCGCGATGAGCAGTGACGACACCTAGGGCGTACCCCGTCGCACTTAGTCTTTCGTCGGCGACTGTTTCTTGATGAGCATACACGCTCTCATCGAGACTCTACAAATAGATTGACGTACCACGTGCGGCAGGCCTGCAACGTGCGCTGATACACGTTGGAATTCCTCGCTCTCATTACTATTCCATGCAGAACGCTAAATCAATTCATAGGATGGAATGCGCAGCCAGATCGAGTTTTGATCAAGTGTTGAGTACCGGGAAAGGTGAGGTCGAGCTGCGCGGAAAGAGGCAGACGACGCCGAGTCTTGGCGCGTTCAGAATCGGTTAGCGCGTATAAATTCTAACCCTAACGCGCGTGCATTCAATATTTTTCTGTCTGCTCTTCTATGCCCATATCACGAAGGACATCCTAGACTTTGATTTGATGTGTAGTCTTCTTGATTTAGAAATATGCACTAGGGCTATTTTCTTGATTCTGAGGTATTGCCTCGTCTGTGCTTTATTTTAACAAAATATACCTAGGTATATTTCTTGGTCGGATGACTACAGAGCGTTCAACCAGGTACATATGCAATATACATTTAAATACAAGAGCGATTTCATTGATCATTGAAATAATTTGCAACAGTATTAAGCTCCGTGAGCTGTCTTCAACTCAGCACAAATATCAGAAATGTATAGCTGAGCCTTCTTGATCTGTAGCATGTGCATAAACGGATGAGGCACACCAGTATATCTTCGTACCGTAACCTTGACTCCAGCTTGGATTAATCGTCGACCGTATTCCTCGCCTTCATCTCGTAATGGGTCACAATCCGCAGTCGCAATGTAAGTATTGCAAACTCCCTGCAGATTTCCCTCCAAGGGTGTCAGGAAAAAGGCTGGCCGGGCGTCGAGCTCACGTTTGGCCTCGTCAGACTTGGCTCCGTATATGGTTCGGAAGAATTGCAGGCGCTTCCAGTTGAGACAAGGCGCAAACTCGTTTTCAGCGGCCGACGTAAATGGTGAGTCTGTGGCGGTTGGGATATCGTAGCCCTTTGCTGTCGCGGGAACCGAAATCACGGCTATATTCGTGTGAGTTGTTAGTTAGTCATTTGCATCCAAAACTAGGAATATGAAGAGAGGGAGGGTCAGAATATACCTAGTTTGAGACCAATGCCAGCATCGCACGCAAACTGCTGGCATACAGCACTGATATGACCACCGGCGGATATACCGCCAATTGATATCGAGTCTGGTCTGCCTCCAATTTCTGATCCATGCTCGTGAACCTAGTATATATTCTCCGTCAATAAAAAATATCGCTAAAGAAAGCAGCTGAATTTTCTTGATTCAGACCCACCCAACGAATAGCTGCCCATGCATCGTCGTGTCCTTTTCCGAATACATGCTCTAGGTAGTGAGTCAGTATACTGGGAAATTCTCACAAGCAAACACGGAAAAACAGACCAGGGCACAATCTGTAATCCACATCCAAAACGATGATTCCTACACGATTTCGCACCAACATGCAAATGTCGGCGTCGCCAGTCAAGTCACCAAGAACAAATCCACCACCTAATGAATTACTGTCAATTCCCGGACGATTTCCGACGGGTGGGATGGAGCTTAATTGATTTACCGTGAAAGTTGATATGTACCGGATAAGGCCCTTCGTCAAAAGGTGAAGTCCTAGGATCTGGTCGATACAGCCTTGCCGTAAACTCATGCCCATCGTCGGCCTTAAGCTGGATGTCATTGACAAACGATTCGTAGGTATAATCGCGACACCACGGAGACGCGTATTTTGCTGGGTTTGCTCTCAAATCCTCCAGTTTAAGGTAATGAGTTGCAGGCTTGATTGCGAGGTACTTGTTGTAGTACTCGATAAAGTCGTCATCTAGTCGCGAGAGCGGGAACCTGGAATCAATCGCGGCCGGGAGGGATGAGGAAGCCATTGGAAGAGATTAGATTTGGACACGATATGGACTGATGAGAGTTGGTATTAGGTTGCATGTGAACAAATAAATGAATAGTAATGAAATTAACAGCATGTCTACATGCTTATAAGTAAGAAGGGCGGCAAATGCAATTATTCATGCTGGCCCGGTGAGGAATTCGGCGGCATCGGATGAAGATCGGCTCATCCGATCAGGAGGCTTTCTCTATCGACCAATGCTTGTAACGAACCAAGTACTTTAATATCCAGCTCTTATTACCCAGACATTGATACTGGTATTTCCAATATTCCGAGCGATCCTCAAGTTACTCGTCACATTGCTTCCCCCCACCCTTCGGGTTGGGGTCAGCCACGGCCATATAACCACCACAGCCATCTGGCCAGAATATACATGTCTTTATAGAAAATGTCAAATAAGTCTATTGATACTATATAAATTCAATATAAAATCTAGATAGCTAAAAACTAGAGAGAAAGATTTATTATACTTATATAAGAGTTAAAATAAAAGCTCTTTATAGGAGGCTTAAATATAGCTGATTTATGTGGCAAATTTTAGAGATATAGAATGCTTGTAATATATATATTATAAATTCTTATTATATCTCTTTTATAATAGTGTTTTATATAGTGAGCAGCTTTATAATTATATTATATATTATTAACTTTTACTTAATATTTAATTTTTAGTTAATTTTCATATTTATTAAGGCTGTAAAGTATTATAAAGTTATTATAATATATTATACTTAACTTAGTCTAAATAAGGCTTTTTTTATTAATTCTTTTTAGATAGTATATAAAGCTTAGGCTTCTCTTATCTAAAATATTTTATATATAGTTAAACTTGCACTTTATTTTATTAATATAAATTTAAATTATCTACTTATTTCTAAGATTAAAATAAATTTTAAAACTCTTAAGAAAAAGGATAATCTAATAAAAAAGATAAAAAAATTAGTCTAGAAGAAATCTTTAATTTAAATAAATATAAAATTAGTTAAGAACCACTAGATTTATTATAATTATTAGAAAATAAAAGGGATAGTTTTATTATATCTATTTAATTAGAAAAAAATTAACTCTTAATATATATTAGATTATTAATCAACTTAAAAGTAAATACTTTTATTTTTATAAATATAAAACTCACTATATTACTAGTAGAGTATTTTAATATTAAACTAAAAAAGCTACTAATAATATATAAGATAGTAGAATATAATAGCTAGAATAAAAAGTTAATTACTTATACTATTATTCTAATATTTATTATTAATAGTAGAAGATAATTAGATATCTCTTTCCTAATTATTAATCTAAATTAATATAATATTATCTTAGAATAGATATAATATATTAAATATAAAATATTCCTTGATTATATAAATTAACAAATCATTTAGCTTAATAAATAAAGTCTAAAGAATAAATTAATCACTAAATATACTATATTTATCTAAGAGAATATTAAAGTGTTCTATTACTAATTCTTAATATTAAAAGAATATAAACTAAAAAAACTACCTCCTAGAGAAAAAAGATTATAGAAAGACTACTAGGAAAGTATTTATTAGAATAGAATCTTTCTCTAAGTAGCTATATAAGAAGATAATATCTAAAAGCAAGAAACTCTTAAAAAAATACTCTATAACTATAGATAAAAATAATATTAATATATAAGAATACCATAATAATACTAAAAATAAGCTATAGATTATTCTCAATAATATTACTAATTAATTAGAATTTATTAAAAAGAAAATAGTAAAGAAATAAAGTCTAATATAATAGCTAATAATAACTTCTACTCAATCCTAAAACTTTATCTAGATTATAAAGAATAAAAAAAATACTTAAAAAAAAGTTATTTAATCTAAAAATTTAGATATTATAGAATACTAGCTTAAGAATATTTTTATTAACTCTAATAAAGATTAACTAGATAATAAGTAAGAACTATATAAAACTTAAAAAAAAATAGCTAAGAAAAAAAATTAATAAAATATAAAGAAGCTTATAAAAGAGCTTTATTAATATTATTAATAATTTCTATAAGTCTTTCTAATTAGTATTAATATTATTAATACAGTTAGCTTTAAAAAACTACTATAAAGTAAGAAAGATAAAACCTTTATAACTAGCTTTAATAATATTAAAAAAGTCTTAGAGTATAAGTAAAAACTAGATAATTATTAAAAACTAGATTTAGAAGAGATTAAGGCTAAGCTACTAAAAAAGTTCTATAATTTAATAAATATTTTTCTTAAATCTAAATTAGATAAATTATCTTCTTATTATTTTTATAATTATAAGATTAAATTACTTCAAGAGGATAACCTAAAATATTTATTATTCTACTATATAATAATAAATTAATTTAAAATAATATAGGAATATATTCTTAATAACTTAGTAAAAAGATTTATTATTCTAAGTAACATATCTTTTATCTTATTAATTCTTATAACTATTAAAAGAAATAAAAATTAGAGATTCTATATTAATTTCTAGAAATTAAATATTCTAAGCAAAAAAGATTAATATCTACTATCTCTTATTAATAAGATTTTTAAAAAAATTAGTAATATAAAGATTTTTATTAAGCTTAATATATAATAAAGATTTTATTAGATTTACATATATCTAGAGTTAAAGAATTTAATAATATTCTAATACTAATATAGGATATTTAAGTATAAAATAATACTTTTTAAATTAATAAATAGGCCAGTTACTTTCTAGAGACTTATTAATAATATCTTAATACTATTCCTAAACAAATTTATTATTACTTTTATAAATAATTTACTTATTTATAGTTTAGATTTATTAGAGTAGATTTATTAGAGTATAAAAATTATATAAGATAAATATTCAAATATCTATACAAGTATAGCTTTTAAATCTTAATTAAGAAATATAAGTTTAAAATAATAAAGATTAAATATCTAGACTTTATTATCTTACTAAATAGGATTAAAATAGACTCTAAGAAAATAAAAGTTATTATTAAATAGAAAATACTAATAATTATTAAGAATATATAATTATTTTTAAGATTTTATAATTTCTATTATTATTTTATAAAAGTATATAGCTAAACCACAAAAATACTTTTTTAATTATTATAAGCTGATATTCTCTTTAAATAAGATTATAGCTATTAGTAGATCTTTAATAAATTAAAATAGAGTCTTATTTAAATACTAGTATTATATTATTATTAACTTTATTTACTAATATATATTAAGACTAATACTTTAGATAATATTATTACTAGAATTTTCTCCTAATAATAAAAGAAAGATAAATTATAGTATCTAGTAATCTTCTTTTTCAAGATTATAGCTCTAGCCAAGTATAACTATAATATTTATAATAAGAAAATACTAGCTATAGTCTATATTATAGAGAAGTAATAATCTAAATTAACTAGACTAAATTAAGAAGACTATTTTAAGATTTTATCTAATTATTAAACTTTAGAATATTTTATAATAAAAAAATAATTTAATACTAGATAAGCCTATTAGTATAAGCTATTAATAGATTATTATTTTATCTTAAAATATTAATCTAGTAAGTAAAATATACTAACTAATACTCTAATCTAAAGAGAGAATAATATAATTAGAAATCTTAATTATAAGAATTAGATTATACTTCTTACTAAGATATTAGATTCTAAAATTATAAAAAAAATAATCTTAATTATTATTAATATAATAAATAAAAAATTAAATATAATCTCTCATATTATAAAGGCAAACTTAGAATAACTAGATATTAAATCTCTAAAAGAATAAATATAGAGTAAAAAGAGTAACTAGAAGCTTAATAAAAAATATCTCTTTTTTAGGAATTATTTTTATATTTTAAAAGAAACTAATTTATAAATAAGACTCTTAAATAAGATTTATTAATAAGCTTTAATTACTTATTCTAACTAGATAAAGATAAAATAGTTTATTAAAGAGTATTATTACTAGGAAATATAATTTATAGATATAAAGTACTATATTAATTACTATATAGTCTATAAAAAAATATTATAAAAAAAGAATTTATTATTAGATTTATTAAAATCTTTACTAATTTTAAAAAAATTATAGCAATATATCTTAATAGACTTTATATCTTTTTTAAAAAATAAATATAGATTTAATATAGTTTTTATAGTTATAAATAAACTAAGTAAGAGAATAGTCTCTATTTTTAATTAGAAGATAATTACTACTAAAGATATAATATATTTTTATATTTATTATGTCTATCTATAGATAGGTTTATTTAACTTAATAGTATTAGATTATAAGGGCTAGTTTATCTTGGAGTTTTAAGATAAAATTTATTAGATTTTAGAGGTAAAGATTAAACTATTAACCAGTTTTAATCTCTAGATGAATAGTTAGATAAAAATCTTTAATAAATATATTATAAAGTAGTTATAATCTTTTACTAATTATTTCTAGGATAATTAGTCTGAGTAATTATTAATAATAGATTTTACTTATGCTATTCTATATTATAAGTCTATTAGAATATCTCTATTTATAATTAAAAAGGGGTATTAACTGTAAATATTATTTAATTAAAATAAATTAAAAGAATTATAGGAATTAATATTTAATTATAAATAAGCTTAGATCTAGATTAAATACTTATAGAAGATATAATAATTTATATAAAAAGAAATAGAAATAGCTTAAAAGAGATAAAAAAGGAATATAAATTAATAATACTATAAAAAAGATTTTAGTATTAAGAATAAAGTCTTTATTTCTATAAAAAATTAAAAGATAGAATATTTTAATTAAAAACTTATTAAATAATAGACAGGATCTTACTTTATTAAGAAAAAGAAAAAGAACTCTTAGAGAATTACTTTACTAGAAGAGATTAATATATATCTAATATTCTATTTAAATAAGCTATACTGAGTAAAGAAACTAAAATTATTACTAAAATAGATTATTAATAAATAAGAACTAATTAAAGTTAATAGAGAGTAGAAATATAAAATAAAAAGAATACTAGACTTAAAAAAGCATTATAAAAAGCTATAATATAGAGCAAAATAGCTTATTTATAAGGATAATAATCTTACTTAATATCTAGCTTTAAATTTTAAAAATATACTAGATTATTTATTTAATTTTTATATATTATATCTAGGAAAGTTAGGCTTATTAAAGTAGCTATTAGTTTAGGCTATAGTAAAACTATATAATAAGAAAATAGAGAATTATCTAAATAATGAATTCCTAGAATAAAGTTATTTAGAACTATTATACTTAAAAGTAAGCATTTAGAGAAAAGAGAGATAATATAATAATATACTCTATAGCTAGATTTATAATAGTCTTAAGTAGAAGTTATGTGTATAGATTATAGAATAAAATAATATTAATAAAAAGCCTTAGATATTAAAAGTGAATAGGATTTATTATTATCTATTTAATTAGATACTATAAGGGGCATATAAAAATATTAATAGTGTATGAGAAGCCTTATCTTCTTCCCTTTTCTCTCTCATGCTATTTATTCTTTGTTATTTAATACTTGAATAGGAATCAATTCCATTTGATTTGGCTGCCGTAACAAAATTCTTATTATATATTAAGCTTAGTAAAGATTCTTACTTTATTAATTTTTTTAAAGATCTTATTAATAAGAAATAGTAGATATTAATCTTTTTTACTTAAAGTATTTAGTTTTTAGAAATTAATATAAAATCTCTAATTTTTATTTTTTTTAATAGTTATAAGAATTAGTAAGGTAAAAAATATATTATTTAGAATAATAAATCTTTTTATTAAATTATTAAGAATATATTTTTATATTATTTTAAGTTAGCTTATTATTATATAATAGAATAATAAATATCCTAGATTATTTTTTTAAAGTAATTTAATATTATAATTATAAAGATAGTAAAAAAGTAATTTATCTAACTTAGATTTAAGAAAAATATCTATTAGATTATAAAATTCCTTTAATAGCTTAGCCTTAATTTTTTCTAAATCTAGTTTCTAATAATTATCTAACTTTTATTTATATTTTAAGACTTTCTTAATATTATTAAGATTAATTTTAAAGATTTTATTTTTTTTATTTTATAATAATTTTTTAAAGCTAGCTATATTAATAATATTAATATTAATTAGGAAGATCTATAGAGATTAATTATAATATTAATAAAACTCTTTTATAAGCTTCTTTAAATTCTATTAATTTTTTTCTTTTATTACTTTTTCTTAAGCTTTTTTTAGTTTTTATTTATTATCTAGCTAATTCTTACTAGAGTTAATAAAAGTATTTTTAAGCTAATATTTTATAATATCTAGATTTTTTAGCTAGATAACTTTTTTATAGGTATTTTTTTTACTCTTTATAATCTAGATAAGGTTTTAGAGTTAAGTAAGAGTTATTGTTAACTATTAAGCTAGATTCTATTTTTTTATTACTTCTATCTTAATAAATTCTAGTTAATTAGTAATATTATTAATGATAATTTATATTTTATTTTTAGTGTTATTTCTATCTATAGTTATAGAGTATTTTTTAAAAGCTTTTTACTTCTAGATATTATTTTTTTTATAACTATTTAATTAAGAATTCTGCTTTAATAAGTACTTTTTTAATAACTATTTTATATTTCTTTTTTTCTAGAAGATAATTTTTTTAGTTAGTATTTTTTTTAATATTAAGGATTAGTATTAAGATACTTTAATATTCCTTTTAATACTAATATACTATATTTAATAATTAATTTATTCTCTAGACTTTACTTATTAAATTAGATAATTTATTAATTTATATAATTAAGAAGTATCTTATATCTAGTATATTATATTTATTTTAATATAATATTATATTAATTTAGATTAGTAATTAGAAAAAGAATATTTAATTACTTTTTATTATTAATAATACATGTTAAGATAATAATATAAGTAATTAACTTCTTATTTTAGTTATTATATTTTATTATTTTATATATTATTAGTAATCTTTTTAGTTTAATATTAAAATATTTTGCTAATAATATAGTAAGTTTTATATTTATAAAAGTAAAAATATTTATTTCTAAATTAGTTAATAATCTAATATATACTAAGAGTTAATTCTTTTCTAATTAAATAGATATAATAAAACTATCTTTTCTATTTTCTAATAACTATAATAAATCTAATGATTCTTAACTAATTTTATATTTATTTAGACTAGAGATTTCTCTTAGGCTAATTTTTTTATTTTTTTTACTAGATTATTTTTTTTTTAAGAGTCTTAAGGTCTATCTTAGCTTTAGAATTAAGTAAATAGTTATAGCTTAGATACTTAGATTACTTATAATAGAAATACTTACTCTTATTATATAGTACTTAATTAAACTTAGAATAATTCTTTTTAGTATTTTAATTTTTAAAAGTATCACTATTTCTATTATTATTTTCTTTATATTTATTATATTCTTTTTAATTCTATTTATAATATTAGTTCTAAAGATATTTCTTATAAATAATCTATTTTAGATAATTTACTTTAGTAGTATATTTAGTAATAAAAATAGTATAGAATAATATCTTATTATTTAATTTTATAAAATATTATATATTTTATATTACTATTAAGCTTATTATAAAATTTTTTTTTATATTTCTTAATATTAAGATTAGAGTTTTATATTAATATCTAGAATTTTAATAAAAAGATTTAAAATTATATTATATTTTAGATAAGATTCTTAAAATTAGTTTTAGTATTTATTTCTAAATTTATATTAAGATAGATAATATTAAGATATATAATTATATTATTTAAATCTAGATAAAGATTTACTAAATTTTTATATATATATATAAGAAGATGGTTATTAGCTTTTTTTTATATTATTCTATTAATATAGACTATTTATATTTTAAGTAATTTATAATAATTAATATTAGTTTTTAGCTTATTAGTAATATTAATCTTCTAGAATTTATACTTAAGATTCTTTTTATTAATTAAAGAAAATCTATTAAATAGCTTAGCAGAATATTACTTCTTAGAGGAAGAGTCTAATCTTAAGTTTTAATTTTATTAATTTACTATTATATAGATAAATATATTTTAGAATTTATTATACTTATTAATTAGATTTTAAATTATTTTATTTTTAATATTTATCTACTTCTAAAGATTATATATTTATTATTTAAATTTAAGTTAATACTTCTTAATCTAGTAAATATATTTATTAATTATAACCTAGGTAGCCTATAAATATCTAACTAGCTAAAAGAAAAGTTTCTTAAAAGTTTTTTTTAAATTTTTTTATAAATCTCTAATAAATTAGTTTTATCTTATTAGTAACTCTTTTAGAGCTTTATTTATAACTTATTAATTTTTTTAGAAAATTATAGATATAAAGACTTTTTTTTTATTAATTTAGATATTCTTCATATTTTTTTTATTAATTTTAATAGATTTCTTATTTATTTTAAACTTCTTTATAATATTATTAATTATCTTACTTATTTTTTAGTAATAGTTTTAAATAATAAAAATAAAAAAGATTTTTTATTAATCTAGATTCTTGCTTAATATATTAATTATATAAATATTAAAATAATAAGTTATAAATATAAAGAAAGAATAGATTTTAATAAAAATAATATAAAAAAAGATTTTTATTTAATTAAAGCTTTTTACTATATAATAGCTAGCTATATTGATATATAAAGAGAATAAGTGAAAATAGTAATACTATTTATTATATTATAATAGTTAAATTAAATAGAGTTAATTTCTATTTAAGTACTAAATAATAAAGAATAAATAGTATGAGAGAGAAAAGAAAAAAAAATAAAGCTTCTTGCGTATTATTAATATTTTTATATATCCTCTCTATAATGCCTAATTAGGTAGATAATAGTAAATCTTATTCATTCTTAATATCTAGAGCTTCTTATCAATATTGCCCTATCCTAAGATCTATGCATGTGACTTCTGCCTGAGGCTGCCATTAACCCGGCTATGGAGCATGCCATTACATCTTAACTAATTTATTTAAAAGTAATAATATAAATTTTTCTTATAATACTTCTACTCCAACTACTAATCTTACTTCTACTCTAAATATTATTCTAACTATTTTAAAGCAAGTTAAATATTAGCCTAGGTAGTAAAGAGTAATTATATTCCTAGTCTTTAACTTGAATATTAGCTTTAAATCTAGTAATAATCTTATCACTGCAGAGAATAAGTTTTATAAATAATAGAAAAGTACTAGAAAAGGAATTACCTATAGTAACTTTAAATAGAATTTAGAAAGAAGATCTTCTTAATAACAATATTTTTAAGAAATAGCTTTACTTAATAATAGTAATCCTAAAATATAATATAAATATTATTAGTTACTGCTTTATTATCTATTTATAGCTAATACTAGTAAAACAAAGCAAGGCATATCTATTCTTATATATTATTTATATTTAAGTTAATATAGAAATATAGCAAGAAAGACACAAAACTATTCTTTAAATTTATGTAATTTTATATTATTTATTATAAGTAAATAAACAAATCTATCTTAAGTTAGATTTATATATATTAATAACTTTTATAAGATTTTTTAGACTTTCTACTTGATCTAAATTTCTCCTGTAAAAATTTCTTAGATTAACTTATCTGATTTATTATTACTTATTAGCTATTATTTTACATAATTAAATAGATTCAGTTCAAATAATTATTATAAATACTTTTTTAATTATTAAAATCTAAATTATTTATTCCTAATTATTATCAAGTTAAGGCTTAATTATTTAAACTTACTAATATTTTAATAGCTTTAAACTTATTTTTATATTTACTATAAAGTAAAATATTGATTACTCTTAATTGCTAGTCTAGTCTAGATTAAAAAATCTTTATTAAAATTACTAGCTATTTTATCTATAATAACTTTAAATATTATAAGATTTTATTAGTCTTTTAATATATCTCTAGTTCCTATACTAGTAAAAATCTTGGTAAAATTATTAAAAATATTTTCTAACAACATAGTTTAACTACCTCTATTCTTAGTATTATAACTAATAATACTGCCAATAATAGTATAATACAAGATTGACTACTCACGTAAATCAATCACAGCTTACCTAGCTAGGTAATTGCATTGTCGGTGTAGCCCGCGCTCTATCCAAGAAGATGGAGTATATAATGCACCCATGAGGGTTGCGAGCGTAGCACTTCATTTGCAAATCGCAAGCTCTCTTCTTCTTCGTATGAACAAACTCACCTAGATACCGTTTCGATCGTCGCTTCTTGTAGCAGCTCTGCAGGGCGTAGTGGCCCTTGCGACGGTTGAATGCACCTTTGATTCAGTGTCGGCAATCATCCCCTCGAATGTCAGCCTCTCTTTCGTTCAGAGTATCCCAGAAAACGGCACCTTTGTTGTTCCTGCTCAAGATACGGGCTGGCCCACCAACCCCATCAATCTTCCCGCACTATGTGCCATTGGAGCAACAGTCCCAGGGGAGACCGATAATGCAACCTATGGATTTTACTTGTTCTTGCCTGTCGTATGGAACAATAGAACCTTGTAAGGCGTCACGCTCATGGCATCAACCAGCAGTATTTATTCTTGCAACACATTGATGACTGACAAATAACATTAGGACTGTCGGAAATGGACGTCTTGCGGGAGGAGTAAATTGGGTTGACATGGTAATGCACGCCTTCTAACTTGCTGTTTTAATACATATCGACTTTTCTAACAGCATGAAATCCATAGGATACTGGAGTGAAATATGGTCATGCTGTTTTTTCCACCGACACAGGGCATAACAGCTCGACAACTGACGCCTCGTGGTCGTATCAGAACGTGGACGCGCAAGTCAACTGGGGGCGGCGGGCTTTGCACAGCACCGTTGTCTTTGGAAAGAATATCACGGAAGCGTTTTACGGAACTAAACCGAACTACGAGTACTACCAGGGGTGCAGCACTGGGGGCCGACAGGGATTCAAGGAAGCCGAGATGTTTCCACTGGATTTTGATGGGGTCATTGCCGGAGCACCTGCTTGGTGGACGGTTCGTATAGTGAAACCCCCCCCAAAATACTATGCGGTCCTGACCGTAGGATAGTCTCATCAACAAATCTGGCAATTCTGGACGGGCTACGTGAATCATGTTTCAAACGTTTCCTCAATCCCAACTAGCTTGTCTGATACCATAGGAAAAGAAGTTCTGCGGCAATGCGATGGACAAGATGGCTTAATCGATGTTGGTCATTCATTACAGAAGTTTCTTCTACAAAGATTATGCAGCTAACGATTCTTCTATACTTCTAGAACATCATGTCCGATCCTTATGGATGCAACTTTAACCCGGAAACCCTTCTTGTGGGCAAAACATAACCAACGGTACTGCCGCTGGCTGCTTGACAACAGATCAGCTGGCCACATTCGACACACTCTCTTCAGATTTCAGAGAGACTAATTCTACTCTGGTCTTTCCCGCTTGGCTTCTTGGTTCCCAGTCATTTTGGAACCTGAATATTGATGGTGGTTCTCCAAATAACATTGGTCTGGGATATATTCAATACACACTTGGGCTCGGCCCGGACTGGAATTGGAGAGATTTTGATGATGACATTGTTGCTCTTGCTGAAACTCTTAATGCTGGACAAGCTGATGCGTCGGACTACAATCTTACCCCATTCTATAATGCAGGCAAAAAATTTATCCATTATCACGATTGGGGCGACGGGGGTATTTCGACTGGAGCAAGCTATTATCTTTACGATCACATTGATCGTGAAGTCACTCCAAAGGGTATCAAGTTAGATGACTTCTACCGTTTCTTTCCAATTCCAGGCATGGGCTATGTATTTCCATTGTTAACTTTGCATTTTGGAACGTTATTCTAGTTCCCAATGTTACGTCTAGCTAACGTCAAATTATTGTAGACACTGCACCTCGACACCTGATTACATGAGTGCACCCTATTACATTGCAGGAATCAGCATAACAAACAACGGCCAATATTCGGTTCCTGGCTACCAGGACGCTGAGCATGATTTTCTCTTAGCGTTGATGAACTGGGTTGAGAATGGAACTGAACCTGACGCAATTATCGGTACAGCGTATAATAACTTCACCACCCTGGATACTGTCACACGTCAGCGTCCAATGTGTGCTCACCCGCAACAAGCTAGGTATACAGGTTATGGAGATCCCAACGATCCCGATAATTGAAAGTGCTACCTGTTGTATTGAGAATGAAGATGTGGAATCAGATTGAACATGTCTGGCACGTCCAGGTTCGAGGTTGGGTGCAGTGTCTGGTAGATCTGGCTAGGTTATTACTGGATGAAAGTTCTCCAAGAACATGATTTTAAGGGTGACCGGTCAATAGATATTTGGATAAGGCCACATGATTACAAGAATATATGTACTCTCTTTGCCTGTATGTCCTTGAGAATCGAAAAGAATTTCCCAACACAATATACCTACCACCCGAGCTCGTAGCTATTGGGAATTGCGATAAGGTGACCTAAGTCACTAAGAAAAAAGATGAAATATAAGTGTAGCTAGCTGGGAGATTGAGAAAGAAAGCCTAACAACGTAAGAGCATCTGATGACCTGGTCTTATGGGAGTCTCTGGAGGATGAAGGTGATTGCGATGAAGCAACGATAATACAGTGGCAAATAAGCTCGCTAATGGAGGACGTGAGGGCGTTAGCAGGCGCAGAACACCCCTAGGGCGAGCTGAGCAACGCCCAGCCACGCCGAACAGACAACTACTCTTCAAGGCATGTGGAGAACAAGGCGGAATAGATTGAGGAGTCTCTAACTTAGTACGCATGTCAAAAATTAGGCTATGTGATCATTCTGATGCTAGCGCCACAAAAGAAATGATGAAAGAACGATTCATAGTTCATTTTTCTCTATTAGTTCTCGTCATTTCCCGCGGTTATTCCATGTCCACGATAGCTGTGGCTATCATTGATATATAGCTTCATCAGTTTGACGAGATCTATACCTTGTAAGATGTAAGACAATGTCCTATGTTCCTTTCCAAACTTCGAGTTAGTCTGGACTAGATAGTCTGGAACTCTTGAGTTTCGTGTAGTCAAATATTTGGACCATGAGTATCATCATCTCTCCTGTCGTCAAACGGAGTTCAGATCATGGGCTACTCCGAGTCTCCTCCAACGGTGTGGAGGCCATTCACTCTGGTCTTCAACAATCCGCCGGAGATGATCTCGTCCTTGTGCTCCAGTATTTCTTCGACATCCCAGGTAGCAGCGACAAAGCGACCCGAAAGGAAATCAGCTCTACATATTGTCAGTAACATTTCTTGTGTGCATAGTTTACCGAGTCTGAAGACGTACTCTTGAGTCGTAAGCCACACGCAAAATGCCCCCGGAAGTTCTACAGTATCAGTGAAGGTGGACTGCATAGTCGCAGGAATTTTGCCACCAGTGAGTGACGTCCAAATCATTCCAGGATGATACGCAAATGCCTTGACACCCTTATGCTTGTTTTCTACGTTGTGGATATTAGACGCATTCGAGTGACCAAAGGATAGCGCTGGTGTATGAACATACCGGTTTCCACGAATTCCACAATCCGATTAATGGCAAGTTTGGCACACTGATAAGCACTCCAACCGGGTGTGACAAGATCACACCCCTGTGAGCTCGTCATAATAATAGTGACGGGTCGTTCAGGCGTCGCATACGAAAGAACAAATCGTGTGAATAGAAATGTTCCTAGTACAGTGACTTCCCAAATATTCCACCAAGTGTCTATGTCGATCGTTTCAAGAGAGGTGCAAGCCTCCAGAGCACCGGCACTATTAACTAAGACATCAACATTGAAAGCCTCACGATGTGATTCAAAAAGATTTGAAACTGCTTTCCGATCGGACACATCGACTGAATGGTATTCGACTTTCAAGTGTGCTCCTCCAGCCTTCAACGCTAAGTCTCTGGTCGACTTAAGGTTGGGGACTGAACGTCCGCTCAGGACCAGGGAAGATGCACCAGCTTGCGCGAATGCGATTGCTACAGCCTAATTCAGGCGAGGAAACGTTCAGCTGTATGGTCTCTCAATGAATTTTTTTTCCACAGGACTTACACGACCAATACCACTCCCGGCACCAGTAATCATAACTTTTTTGTCTTTGGCAGCATCTCGTAGCCTTCCTTGAGGGTCAATGTAGTCGTAGACATCACTGCGTGTTGGTTTGAAAACGTGAGACGACATGATCAGGCGTGTAGAATTTGTCTGACAGATGGACAAGGCAAGAGACAGAGGAGAGATCACGATATGGGATGCGGACTGTTTCAGGACAATCGAGACTAAAGACAATTCTCTAACACATTTTCTGCCAGGATTCTAGCAAACTTTTCATCAGCTAAGCTAAGCATGAAAAGGGTTGCGCGATATCAAGTATTCAGAAAGTGGATCATAATCATTATCATGAATGTGGGTGGGTATTAGGTACCTTATCACGCGTAATTTTGTCGATTATGGACTAGCTCCATTACCTACCCCCATCCGTTGTTGTATATAAGGTTTATTTATCTAGCTCAGTAGAACTGTCAATACACGATTATAAGGCATTTCCCTCAGAAGCTCAGGACCAATATATCTAAATACTATCACGTCGATTGAAAATGCAGCAGCAATTGACTCGGCTTTCAGCAGATACTCCTGCAGATGAGGTTCTGCGGATACTGAAGGAGCAAGGAGGATTGATCCTCGAACAACTCGCCGATCATGCCATTCTGGACCAGGTCTATGAAGAGATCAGGCCTTTGATGCTTTCGCCACAGGAAGAATGGCAAGGAGTGACATGGCCGAAGGAGTCGAAGCGTGTGTGTGCTCTTGCTGGGAAAAGCAAGACATTTGCAACAAAACTCCTTACCCATCCTTTGTATCAGGAGGTCGCCTCGAAACTTTTGGCGAAAGAAACAACTACCTGGTACGGATCAGAAAAGTCTGTTTCGCGCAGCGACCCACAAGTCACCAATACCATGGCGTTCTGGGTTGGACCTGGTTCCGAGATGCAGGGGCTTCATCGAGACGATCAATGTCATCATACTAGACACCCAGCTAAATATGAGACAGACCTTGGAATCATGTTTGCCTGCACCAAGTCACATAAGGCGAACGGTGCTACAAATGTTGTTCCATATTCAAATCATTGGGACGATGACAGGAAACCGCAAATAGAAGAAGCAGTGCCTGCCGAACTGGACAAGGGCGATGCATTGCTTTGGTAGGTTTTCACCAGCTTATTCTTTATGCTTATCCCTGTGTATATAATCGAAGATTTTGACTGATTTATGCAGGCTTGGTTCCACATATCACGGAGCCGGTCAGAACAACACGACCGATGAATACAGGCTTCTTTTCGCTGCATTCATGACGCCGGGTTGGTGCCGCCAGGACGAAAATCAATATTTAGCTATACCGATAGATGTGATTCAGTCATATCCTGAAGATGTCCAGAAGCTTCTGGGCTACTACGTTAGTCGTCCTTATGGCGGATTTGTCGAGCAGATGGATCCAATCAACTTTCTGAAGGCGAACGGTGACTATACGAAATATATTCCGCAAGACTTGGCATAGTTAGACGCGCTAAAGGGCAGTGTCAAATATTCGCGAAAATTACAGGCACTTAGTTTGGCAATTATATGCTAGTATTGAAATCCATATTATCGAGGTCCATGCAATGTCATCAAAAATATCTTCCAATGATTCTTCCCGCTACAATTACCTTAGACTTACATAGTGAATATCATTGAATGTTTTCGACGATTTGGTAGAAATTTACTACCGAATAAAGAATCATGAAATGAATCTAACCTCGCCCTCAGAAACAAACGCACTGCTTACAGACTATAGCATGTGGGGATATCTAACTATTGTTATGAATGACGCCGTCGACTAATAATCTCGACCATGTGAATAAAGTCTACACTGCATGCTGACCCTATTTACTTCAATTAGGCTAAATAGACTCTCTTGCATTGATCGACGGAATTGGTTACTATTTCGATGCCTTGAAACCACATAGCTTGAAAATAATCCAAATCACATGAGTTAAAGACCAACGATGCCTTCTGATCACAACGCCACTTAGCTATCTATCTTTGTATCAATCAAACATATCTGGATAAGATAACCGTGGAAGCGGCAATTAACTAGTTTTATCTATCATATTTACTAATGAATAAAATATATTGATCCGGATTGGGAATCGCTATCTTATCATCCCTACCGACGTACATATCTCCTAATTTGTCCCTAATAGGAATAGTTGGATTCTTCATACCTTTCATTATGAAGCAACAAAACGTCAAAGTATTCGTATCCAACAAGCCAGGTTTAAAAACCGAACCGCCGTTATTCATCTTTTGAAGTGATTGTCCTATACCATCACCATATCTTAACAAGACAGGAGACAAACGTCGATCCAGATGCCTAACCCACCACATCAACGAAACAACCCTGAAATACAGGAACTCCCGGTCACGGCTGACGTCGAACAAGTGGCCAGTATAATTCGTCGAGATGGCGGCGTAATAATCAAGAACTTTGTATCTCCAGAGACAGTTAGCCAGATCGATTCTGAGATCAAGCCATATTGGTCTCAGCAGGGGGTTTATCGGGGCGCCCTGTTTAACGCCAATGACCCTCCACTGAGGTAAGATACTCACATCAAGAATATATTCAGTACAAACTACAAATGAATATCAGCTTACCGGCGTGATAGCGGCCTTTGTGGTAAATCTCCAAGCGTTGCCAGACAGATTTTGAATCATCCATTATACCGAGAGGTTTCCAAACTTATACTCCGTGATATTACGTATGTGAGACGAAATAATGTTTTTTCTTGATCAGTAGAGAAGAACCTGACTAACATAACCGGCTACCTAGGTATCCTTACTGGGGTGACTCACGATCCATTTGTATCTCCGATCCCGTACTCGCAGTTTCTCAAGCCTTCACTCGCGGTCCGGGAACAAAGGGGCAGCCGCTGCACCGCGATGATGTAGCGCAACATTATGAGCATGCTGAAGGCAGCGGAGACTCATCACTTCTTGGTATCTTAGTCGCGGGAACTGTGAGTTATCCGTTCAACCATAGGGTAACAACAGCTTACGAACCGTTTTTTTCACTGCTCAGAAATGTACTTTCGAGAACGGGGCCACTCAGGTCTTAGTAGGATCACACCTCTGGGGCGACGAACGGGGACCAGCTGACCCAAGTCTCTGCTCCACCGCGGAAATGGACGTTGGCGATGCTGTCATTATCATTGGAAGCATCTGGCATGGCGCTGGTACCAATATCTCGGGAGAGCGACGCAACATTTACTCCATTCATATGGTCAAGGGAACATTCCGGTCAGACGAAAACCAGTTCCTCGCTATTCCAAGGGATGTAGTCAAGACCTACGAACCCCAAGTCCAAGCCCTTCTCGGTTATTCGGTTAGTCAGCCATACTGCGGCTGGGTTGAACTCGATGACCCGATCAAGCTTGTTCAAGGCAAAGATACAGAGTATGAACCTCATGATCTTCAAGGCATCATATTTCAGGGACCAGGATCAGAGAACTTTACTGGCCCACAACCTGTACTTAACACCACCAAGGTTTAATCAAGGATAGGAATCTATTTAGCACGTAAGGCTTCAGCATTATAATCATCTTGTGCACAAAACGAACATACGTGAACAGATAATGATGAAAAGAGTCTTGGGTTTCCATTGAAAAGTAAGATTTACTAGGCCAAAAATGAAGACCTCTTTACTCTTAGAGGAGCACATTTAACTCTAGGCCAGAGTCTGCAATAATTTCTCTCCACTTCGAGTGGCCACTTTCAGAGTTATCTAGTTCAGACCACACCTTCTCGAGTATTCCCAGAACCGCAAGCGGGCCCTTGAAATCTACTTCTGTGTGCATGTTTTCAAAGGAGTCAGCAAATGCGGTCCGATCCTCTCGGTGAATCGCATGGCCAGCAAGTATGAACGCTGGCCATAGGATGGTTTGCATCCAGAAGACTTTCTGTATATTGTTTCGACCAATACGGACTATCTGCTGTATTCGAGCGTCCCATGACGGCAGCGCGCATATATTTTGATAAACGTAACAAAGCATTCCTTGTCGCCATACTTCGTTCACCTCACTGGAAAAAGCAGCATAAGGCTCAGCAGCTGATGAAGGGCTAGGCTGCCACTGTTGAATCTTGAACAGCAAGCTGGCAACCTGGGGGATCATTTGTTGGGTTTTGGTGACACTCTGTGAGCCTGAAGACATCATCTCATCAATTTCGGTTATATCTTTCAGGAGAATTAATGCCTCATAGTCGGGTAAGTTGGCAAACCAATAATCTTGTGAGAGCCTATGTTTCTGATAGTTGGCGTGATCTTCACAATGCTCAGTGTTCAGCATTCATCAAAGGGAATGACGGGGAAGTAGACTACCTTGTATAAAATGTAAATGGCCTAGGAGTTCTAGCGATCGCTCTCGTGTAAGCATTGTCCGCCCAATTGCCACCATCCAATTGTATTGAAGGGTAAGAAACATGGTGCAAGACGAGGGTGACTGGTCTTGCAGGGCTAAGGGCTCGACGGATGTTAACAGCTTGTTCACACCTGCCAGTTTTGAGCTCCAGCTTCCTAAATCATGATCGATAATCTGCTTCAACTTAGGAAAAACGAATTTAACAATATAGGATTGATCTCTATACCTCTGAGATTATACTGAGAAGGACAGTCGCAGCTAATGTATCGGCGTGAGCGGCTGAGTCTAACGCCAAACGAAACGAATCTCTTAGAGCGGCGCGATAAAATTGAGCCACTCCAGCAGGTAGTTGGCCTTTGTTGGTCAGGTGAATCGCCGATGCAGCTCGCATGGCATCTTTCAAGGGCTTGGATTTGGTTGAAAGAAGTCCATAGATATCCCGACAGGGGTTGCGCTCAGGTGTCAGAGGATAGAAAGAGGGAGCGAGGATATTCAAAACTGTCATCATTCAGAAAATCGATACATGACAAGGACGACATGGAAAAGGGACACTTACAATGAGTAGATAAATAGTCATCGAAAGGGTTGTTATTCTCGACCAAAGAGTTTGAAGGCGTTGTCAATGTCTCCGCAAGGCAGTCAGCCAGGCTTTCAGCCTCTAAAGCCATGACAGCACCTCGGGGTATGCAGAGGGTATGTAACGGGCTGTTGGAGACTGTGTGATCTAAGACCATCAAACATTGATTCCCTGTCGACCGAGCATTTGGTTCTGACGCAGGATCTGGTGTCATAGGAACTGAGTGGTGGATATGATCAGGGATTCCTTGGACGGTAGGCAGCTTTGTCCTGATTCGTGAATCAGCTTGTGCTGAGTCGGACGAGTCCTTGACTTCTTTGAAAGACGTATCGTTCCCGTTGCCACTAGCGCTGGTGGCCAATAGATCAAAACTACTTTCGAAAAGCTCCATGTCTAACAACATCGAATGTAAGTCCAATCCTGCTTTTGAATATTTAGGCTCAAGGAAAGTTTCGTCTGATCGGCTTTTTGCACGAGCTTTATACAATCAACGCCTTGTTCTTGTAATTTGCAAAGCAGCTAATGGGTAGTTTTGGCTTACTTGAATCTGTTCTTTTTCCAATGTCGGTCTCTATACTACCGGAAGTAGATGGGACCTTTGGCTGCCTAACAGTTGGGCCAGAGTCGGGGGCCTGCTCTTTGGAAAGGCTCTTGTCAGATCTTCGAGTTCTGGAGGTCGCTTTATCGCTGCGTTGCTTCCTCAGCCGCGACGTAGGTGAGCCGCGTTCAAGCTTGCACACCATTTGACCTGTGAAGCCTTCTGAGATGCTGAACTCGGTGAGATAAAGATCGTATCCGCCACATTCCACGCCTTTGCTCACACAGTTATGGCATGAGGGTTTAGTCTCATCACACTTTTGACGTAAGGCTCTACATGTGCCGCAGCCTAGATAATTCCGAGTTTCGTACTTTAGTTATGAACTTTGGAAAAGAGAATTCTACTCACCCGTTCTAGACCGTGAACCGGCCATTGCTAGACTGGATGGTATACCTAGACCACCGAAGGCATAGGGAAATGTGCAATCAACGAGGGTGGGAAAGAGTATCTATCGTAAAGCCGCTCAAGCCGAAAGGGAGAGACATTTGTCAGTTGTTGTGGCGGCTGGTTCTTATCACTGCTTTGATCCACCACCTTCGATAAGAGGGCTCGATCTGACTGGTTCCAATGTTACTACGTAGTATGTACGGCGGAAAATAGACAAAAATGATGAAAATTAGGTATGAGTAATTATAAATAGCCGGCTGGCGATTCTGATTTCCACGCGAAAAGAAGTGGAATGACAGTAAACAGTCCCTCTTACGCTAGGCATTTTCCCTTCAGACAGCACAGAGTACAAAATATACAATACATTACAACGTCCCATTTAGATTATCGGTTAGCTAACTACTTACTATACAAAAAATACGTCACGGCCTAAAGGATCTCAGAAGAGACAATTGAGATACCTACAGAAGGGAGCAAAAATACGGACTGATACCGCGTAATGCCTGCAAGATGCTTAGCTACACATTCGACATGATTCTCGCCTACAATTATGCCCATTCTGTGTCACAACCTTATCTGTCTTAGCTTAAAGCAGCGATGCTTTACCTTGAACCCCCGCAAGGGTTCTCCACTCGTTGGTGATATTATGAGTAAATTGAAGCGACTTCATATGCTTTGCTCGCTCTCACTGCTGCATAGAAGTGGCGTATGTCAGAGCAGCGATAAGAATGACTACGGGGAACTTTACACTTCAATTGTCGTGTAGATCAAACAATGAAGTAACATCCTACAGAGATGCTACGTGGATTTCATGACTGTGCCTAGACCGTCATGTTCTAGAATCATGATCAGAGATTGAGTTGGAACGTGTATTGTATTGTATTAAATTGTGTCTAAAAGAATGAAAATAAATGGCATCGGTGTGCCATACAAAAAACAGTGCAGGACTGTGCGCGCTTATTTGGTAAGGGGAATCTCGCAGCAAATCCTTATCAGGCCTCGCTATCCTATGATGTCAACTGATTGGACTTAACCTATGCGCTGGGACAGCCGTAAAGTAATAATCCTGTTGCATTACGACCTGACCAAAATGACAAACGCCGCAATTATATAATTGTACTTAATCGATAACTACGATTTGCTCCTATTGGAATATCTGATTGCAGTGGATAATTTAATATCTACTCCGCAGGCAACAGTATCCGGCTATCTTTGACGTTTTGGGATATTTAGCCATGACTTTGTGATAATATACGTCAACTGATAATAGTCCGGTCCTAGATTTTTAGGCTTTTTTATTCGTTTTCGGCTAGCTCCATCCAACTAAGTCCTTATCTTCAATCTCACTAGACTCGGATACGGAGTACAGTAACATTGGTGTTTCACAGGAGCGCCCGAGAGATATAAGCTTTGTCCCATACCCTTATCATTGGATACTCGTATCGATTAGTAATTATGATTGGTTCATTGGACTGGGAAGTCAGTCGTTGATCCACCCCTTACAAGTACAGTATTATGCCTATACCCCGGGGAATCCGCCTCTCCTCAACGATATAATATAGCAAGCAATCGAGCCTTCAAAGCCCCGATCAGTATTTCGCAAAAAGCGTTGATGGCATAAGAGAGGTCATTGAAGGAGACAAACACCATGACAATGGAACCCACGACAACTCTACGGCAGACCTTCAGTATCTGGAGCTGCGTGAGTATAGGATGGAATACGCTGAATCTATTCGGCGGTCTTTCTTATATCTTTGTTGTTGGTTTTTCGGCGGGAGGGTTTCCTGCAATATTTTACGGCTTGTGAGTTCTTGTTTGACCCGGGAGACTGTGACAGACGCAATACTAAAACGGCGCATATAGTCTTGGATCTAGCATTGGAGCTTTGTGTATCATGCTTACATTCGCGGAGTGTGCGGCCTCGTTTTCTACCGCCGGTAAGTGGATACAACTCAAAATCAACGTTTGAAAGAGAGACTCACTCGTATCTCATAATGTCAATAGGAGGAGTGTACCATTACGCGACGTTTCTGACACCCGAAAGATACCGTAAAGTGGTTTCATATCCTGTTGGATGGTTTAACTATCTCGGGTGGGTCTTGACATATGCAGCATGTTGTTCCATCCTACCAGGTTTAGTGTTATCACTTGTGAATCTGTTCGACAGCAGTTTCGATGTTACGACAAGGTGGCAGCTGTTTCTTCTATATCTGGCCTGGGCCATTGTGGCATGGCTTGTTAATATTATAGCTTTGAAAGCTATTTCAACGCTTGAATTGATAGGATGTTAGTAGCTCATTGCGGGAAGAAAAATGATTTTGACTGACAGGGTTTCTTTGAGGCTGGGTAACCTTGATTGCATTCTTTGCATTCGTCATTACGCTCCTCGTTGTTGCACCCAAAGCAACAGCATCGTCGGTCTTTGTCGATGTGGTCAACGAAACAGGGTAATTGGGCTCTAAAGATCTGAGAGTCGAATACTAACGTCGGTAATAGGTATGCATCCAATAGTATGGCAGTTGTCCTGGGGCTCTACAACAGCGTCACGGCAATGGTGTGTCTGGACGCTCCAACGCATCTTGCAGAGGAAATTCAAAGCCCGAAGAAGGTAATGCCAAAGGTCCTGGTCATAACTCTATTCGCTCAATTTTGTGTTGGTGTTGTCTGGATACTTGTTATTGGATTCTCTGCGACCAACATAGATATCATAGCCACCACTTCTACTGGGTAGGTTATGCATGCACAGTCAGGGCAACACTTTATGCTAAACATGCTTGTCACTAGGGTGCCTATAGTTGAACTCGTTCGACAAGCAACAGGAAGCACTGCCGCCGCGGCTGTATTCAACATAGTTTTGCTTATTAACTATGTCGCTGCTGCCATTGGTTCCGCTACAACTGCCAGCCGACAGGGCTACGCATTTGCCCGTGACGGTGGTCTTTTTTCAGTAGCCAGGTAAACATTCTGAGTTTGGCTCCATCCTTGTATTGGTATACTTACCTATGAGGCAGATTGACCAGAGTCTCCCTCAAGTTTGACGTGCCGGTATGGTCTGTACACCTTCCGTTCGCCATCGTCGTGGTCCTTGGAATTATGTAAGTGGGCACAGATCATTGATTAGCACGTTAATTCATGCTGACATCGTCAGTTATCTTTTCTCTACTGCCGGATTTACCGGTATTTTGGGCGCTGAAGTTGCATTTATGATACTAAGTTATGGTTGTACCGCCTTTTTGTTTCTCGCTTGACTTTCTCTATGGGCTAATCAATAAACAGGGACACCATCGTTAGTAAGACTCTGTACACGTCGTCATGTGTCTCTTGATGCTGGGAGATGGAGTCTTGGAGCATTCGGATACCCAGTCTACATCATTTCAGTATTCTACAGTCTCTTCGTTTTTGTTCTCGTCATGGTAAGACCACTATACCCTGCTTCAGCCTTGCGTAATTGCTCTCTGACATTCTGACTATCCTAGATCCCTCAGACCCAGCCGGTAACAGCCCATAACATGAACTATACCAGCTTGATTTTCGGCGCATGCAGTATTTTGATGGTTGGTGCATGGTTTTTGCAAGGCAAAAAAATCTATGAGCCACCGGTGAACGAGTCAGCCCATGAAACTATTGATCCAATTGTAGGACAACCGGTCAGTGTGATTGATTCAGATTTGGAACGGCACTGCTTAAGTGATAAGAAGAGCAGTCTTTCCGAAAAGATGACGACAAGAGCTCATAAGGGTATCATATAGGAGAGTGGGAAAGCTAGGAGATATAATATGTGGTACCTTTCTGTGGTTGGGGCAGAAATTGTATTGCGCGAATAGTCAGCTACGCCACTTTCTTATAGTAACCACTAATTCAATTTGTGTTACGAAACCAATTTGTATGATACTAGACAGAAAGTAGTACTATTAAGGAAAGATGCTTAATTAAAACAATTAATACCATAGCTAGTTATTTATATACACTAATATATAAAGCAATCACTAGATATATAGACAATAGCTTATATAAGATCCTAGTATATAATTATATATACTCTAAAGTATATAAAAGAATATAGAGAAAGTATATATAATAATTAAGAAAAATAACCAAGTATATATTTAAAATATAGTTGAAAATATAGAAAAAGTATAAAAAATGTTATTTATATAAATATATTTATTCTTATATTTAATTTCTATTTAGCATAGTTCTTTAATCTAAGTTATTTTAATTATATATTAAAAGAGTCAGCAAGACAAACTATATTTAAAATATTATAATATTTTAAGAAATTTTTTCTATTATAATTATATTACTAATTTTTTATTACTAATCTATTAATTAATATTTACTTATAAGATAACTTTATAGATTTTTATATAGTTTAATTTATTATATTATAATTTAATATAGCTAGTGATAATTATAATAAATCTAAATTTATAATAAAAGAACTATTATCTTAATTCTAAATTATAATATAGAATAAGTATTATTAAGAAAAATATTATCTATTTAAGAAAAGCTAATTATAATAGAAATAATATTAATTTTTAATTAAATTATTATAATTAATAATAGAGATATTAGAGCTCTAATATAATATATTAAAAAACTTAAAGCATAAATAATTATAAGAAGTAATAGTATATTATAAAAAGTTAAAATGAATTAGATAATACTATTTAAAAGAGAATAAGAAATATTGAAGATATTTATAACATAAATAAGGCTCTACTTTTCTTATAATAATAAATAAATTATAAGTAAATTAGATAAAGTATTTATTATATTAAATTATCTAGTAAATAAAATAATAAGATGACTTTTATTTTATATAATAAATTAATTAAGTAATAGTAAGAAATATTAAAATCTAAAAATAATTATTATATTTTTAAGCTATATTTACTTTGAAGAAAGATTAAATTCATTATAAGAAATAATCCATAAAGAAATAAATACTATTAATTAAATTAAAAATATTAGATAATATAGATTAATAAGAAATTATATTTTAAAATTTTTATAAGTATTAAGCTATTTAAGCTAAAATAATTCGAAATATTAAAACTAATTTTATAAAAATTTAAAGAACTTTATAAAAGATAAAATATTATAGATTATACTATAATTAGTAATATTATATAAAACAATAAAAATAATATCCTAAATTAACCTACAACTATTTACATAATAAATAGAAAAAATAAGAGATTAATGTTATGGCAGCCAAATCGAATAGAATATGATTGTCAGAAGATTAAGAACGTCACAGCCAATAAATAAGTTATGTGGTGCTAGTTATGTCAGTATAGAGCTGAATAGTAATACTAATTCACTAGGACTAATTATTATTAAATATAATCAATATTAGTAAAATAGAAGCTATTTTATAGGACCTCTAGTTATATGAAACACTATAATTATATATAATATACAAATATATAGAACAGAAGTAACTGCCTAAGTAGTAATCTATAGTTATAAATATATAGAAGATACATTTATATAAATTATATATATATATAATATTTATATAAGTAAAAGTAATATAAATATATAGGACATATATTTATAGAGCATTTATAAGTATAAGTTATTTATAAATATAATAATAATACAATTATATAGGAAGTATAATTATAGGAAATTTATATTAGTATTATAGAAATTATAGAAATTTTATAATTTCTTTAATAGGGAACAAATAACTATTATAAAAAATCTATAATTTTTATAATAAAGAATTAGTATATAAAGAATACTTATCTACTCTATATTTAGTTTTTTATTCTACTATCTTAAATTAACTATTTAATTTTAAATACTCTACTATTTATAGATTAAATTAAGCTTTACTATCCTCTTTTAAAACTTAGACATCTACTTTTTTACTATTAAAATACTACTAAATTAATATTTAGTAAAGAGTTATGTCAGAAGAATCAGAACGTCACAGCCAATAGATAAAGTAGCCGGCGCTACTTACCTAATCATCCTATGATTGGTGCAAAGGGAATCAAGTACTTAGGTATATTCTATATATATAATTAGCATTAAAAGTAAAGTTAAAGTAGGACTACAACAGTAATTACTTAGTAAATAATTAAGGACAATATAGCCATTATTAGAGAGTACTATATTAAAATAAAGAAATTAAAGGATTTTTATATTCTTTATATTAATCTAATAAAAAAACTCTATAACTTCTCTATTAAGAATTAGATATATAAGAATATTTATTTATTATATATTTAATTTTAGTTTACTATCTTAAATTAATTATAAATCTTAAGTATATAATCTTTTATTAATTAAGATTTAGTTTTATCTTCTTAAATAAATCTTAGCTTCTAAAAATTTTTTATATATTAAAAATCTTTTAATTTTACTTATTAAAAGTATCCTAGTTATATTTTAATAGTATTAAACCAAAATTTCTAATAATTTAAAATCTTTATTATAAGAGAGAAATCTTATCAAAATAATAACCCTTTAAATTTCTTAGAATAACACTACTCTAGTACTATTAAATATTTAAATTTAGACTCTACTTACTTAGATAGAAAATAAAAAGA